>JAQPPZ010001078.1:2500000-3750000 GCA_028583015.1 Wollemia nobilis | reverse complement strand
AGGATTGGAAAATGGCAGTTTTGTAAATCATTTTGTAGAAATGTATAAGAATTCGAGTTTGAATGACCAATCTTCCTGAATTGGACAAAAATTTGACTGGGTTGTTGATGGTTGGAAAATGGCAATTTTGTGTCATATTGTTAAAATATACCGAATTTAAGTTTAATGATCACACTTCTTGCTTTGGATAGAAGTGCAGTTCAATTTCAAACTTTACAGTAGTTGGTACACTAGGAAGCTATGGACTACCTTTGACTTTTTGGCAATTTTCACAAGAAAACATGGCTAGATATTTTAAAGTGGTAAATTTGTGTAAAGCAATGATTTGAAAATAAAATAGAAGATGACAGTTTACTGCATAATCATTTTTAAAGTCAAAGTCAAACGATAAACTTGATACAAGTAATAAAATTATTTAGAGGATTGCCCTCCTAAGATTGCTTGTCATTTGAAGTTGAACTTTGTAAATGAACTCTTTAATTATAATTATTGACACCTGTTAAAAAGTAGAGTGATTAGAGAATGACAATTTTGTGAGGCATTTTGTAAAATGTATGAGGATTTGAGTTGGGTGATCAAATGTTTTGCTTTGGACAAAATAATTATTGGTTTAGTGGTATGTGACTGGGGAATGGCAATAGTGAGTTTATTTTGTAGAAATAAACAAAAAATTAAGTGGAGCTATAAATCATCTTTTTGCTTGGGTCCAAACTGTTGTTCAATTTTAACATTTAACCAACCACTTCGTATGGGAGGAAGACTATGGGCTACCATAATATTTTGGCAATTATCACAAGAAATTAAATCGGTAAATTTGTGTAAAGCAAAGATTGTAGAACAAATAAAAGATAATAGTTTTCATTTTTTAAGTCAAAGTTAAATGATAGTATAAATTTATTAAATTACTTAAAGCTGTCTCCTAAGGTATAATATTAACAAAATTTGATTTTAAGAATCATATGGAAGATCATATGTGACCATTCAATTTTCATTGTATATTCAATAATATATAGAGAGATTACATACTATAGTTAGGACTTTTGTTAGCGAGTTCAAATCCCAATTATTCGAACAATCTTTGCACTAGTTAATAGATAAGTCTCTTAAGTTCTATCATATGATCTTTACTATAACACTCCCTCTTTAATGGGTAAACTGGATGCAATCCCACGTTTATCCCTAAATCTTATATTTTTTTTCTTTTCCTAGGGCCTGTTATACACATGCAATTTGTTAGGAAGTTAGACAATAATCTAGACATATTTCTTCAAGGTCCACAGGCTATTGGATATAGTGATGATAAAATTTAGCATGTTTCGTTCTAGCATGATATACTATGTTTTCTGCCAACTTGAGCACACTTTGATTATCACAATGAAGAGGTGTTGATGCTATTTGATCCATTTGAAGATCATAAAATATGCATCGTAACCAAACAACTTCATAGCCTGTACTACATTTTGCCTCATAGTTTGTTTTAGCTCATGACAAAGCAATCGTATGCTAAAGTTTAATCTACCAAGAAATAACCCCTTATCTAAGAACAAATATATAACTAGTGGTGGATCTCTAATCAGTTATTGATATGACCTTGTTAGCATCAACGTATCCAACCATTTGAAAATCATTAGATTGTTGATATAGAATACCAAAGTCAAGGATACCTTTGATATATTTGAGAATGCATTTTTTAGCTTGCCAATGCTCTCTTCATGGATTTGGCATGAAACAAGACAAATAACTCCCACCAAAACATAGAGGTCGAGTGGCCATATGATAAATCAAGCTTCCAACCAATTGACAACACATTGACTTATCGATAAGAGATGAATTAAAAGGAGCTAACAATTTCAGCCTGACTTCCATAGGTGCAAATATCGGATTACAATTTGCTATCTAAAATCTTTCCAAAAGTATTTTGGCATACTTGATTTGTGATACAAAAATAACATCATCAAGTTGTCAAAATTCTACACCTAAGAAAGAATATAGGAGCCCTCAAAACTTGAACGTAAGTTAGATTTTACCTTAAATATGGACTATATAGTGATGACAAGATCATCAACCTACACAATAAGAATTACAATGTCATTACTTGTAGCTTTAATATAGAGATTAGGACCAAAGAAGTTTCGATTAAATCCGGAATCTCTAAGATGTTGATAAATCTTGAAGTACTAGGGTTGAAGATCCTTATTAAGTTAGTAAAGGGACTCAATCAATCTACCAACCAAAAATGTTCTTTTTTTGGCATATGAAACCCTTATGTTTGCACCATAAAGACTTCTTTTAAATCTCCATTTAGAAAGACACTCTTGACATCCATTTGAAATACATTCCATCTAAACTATGTCGAAACAAAGAGAACTAATAAAAAGTCACCATCTTTGCAGTTGGGATAAGTGTTTGACATACTCTATTCCTTCTTGTTGTACATAACCTTTAATAACAAGACAAATTTTAAACTTGTCGTTTGAGCCATTTGATTTACATATTACTTTATAAACCCATTTACAACCAATGGATATCTTTCGATGGGGTAATTCACACAATTCCCATGTTTTATTCTTCATTAAAGAATCAAGTTTGCCTTCATGGCAACTTCCTATTTTGGTTTGCTTTTGGCCTCTCCATATTTGTTGGGATCATAAACTTATGAAAAAACAAAATTTGCGTACTCAATCATCTATCTAGGATCTTTTCTAGATTGTTTGAATTGTCTAGGTATTGCTTTTTCATCCTCTTTGATGTCTCTTATAGTGTGTTAATACTATTTTGGCCATTGACATAGCTCTTGTTGTTGGTGAAATTCACTTGGGTCAACCTCTATCAAGCTTTGTTCTTCAAGGTCATGCCAAAATGGATTTGCAACACACTAATGTGATTGAGTCTTCACATCATTCTTTCATCAATAGTCTCTATTTTTTTGAAACCAAGTAAACTTAAGAGAACCACAAACCATTAAGCCACTAAGATGGCAAAGTATCATAGCCACTTGAAAAGGGCAAAGTCTCATATGTACAATAGAGACAACTAATATTTGAATATGAAATATGATTCCAACTATAACATAACTCTTCCTATTTATAGACTAAATCAACAATAACCCTAACCCTCATGCTCAAGGACCAACTTCCTTATGATAGGGCTCGCTCTAATAATAATAAAGATAGCCAACATGGTTGAGTCATTACATGGCAACCCCCTTAGGAAACTTTGTCCATAAAGTTGGAAATGACTATAAAATGCTCTTAGGATACCAATTGCATCTTCTTTTGGAAGATCCTTCCACTTGATGAGGAACTACTAAATCTGGCGAGACTATAGAATATTAACTATGGACTATAACACTACTTTAAGATAGAGAGTGGTTTGACCTTCTTCCTTGAGTACTAGAAGCTCCATATGGGACTGCACCTTTTAGTTACTAACATGTTTAAAACAAGAAACATGAAAGACAAGATGGATGCAGGAAGATGAAGGAAGCTCAATTGATATACCAGGTCACCAATGTAATAAACCACCTTGTAGGGGTCCTAAAATTGAGGAACCAAATTCTCACTAGAGTTTGTCTTCAAGGATAATTGCTTTAGGGATGGAGGTGCAAAAAGACCATATTCCTCATGATAAGTGGTTGACCAGGACAATGTGAGTCATGTTTCTACTTCATATGGTTTTAGGATTGGGTCAAATTATGTTTAAGGAATTATAGCACAAGCCAACACTACTGTAACAAATCATCCGCCCAAGCCACCTTGGAGGATCCTAGAACATAGTCTACCACCAATGGAGGTTTCTAACTATACAATGCCTCAAAAGGAGACATCTTGAGGCAAGAATGGTAAGAAGTATTATATGACCATTCAACTATAGAGAGCAAATGAACCCAATGATATAGCTTGTCTTGGGAAAATTAATGAAGGTAAATACCTAAATATTTGTTTATAATATTTGTCTAGCCATATTCTTGAGAGTGATGAGAAGAGAACATATTCAATTGAGTGTCATTGATATGGAATAATTTGCTCCAAAAATTATTGGTGAAGACAAGGTCATGATTCTTGACGATGGACTTGGTCCTACCATGCAATTTGAAAATAGAATTGAGGAATTCCTTAAAAACCTTACTGGATGAGAAGGGATGTTATAGGGAACATAAATGAGTGTACTTTAAAATATAATCCACTACCATAAAGATCACCATTTTCCCCTTAGATTTGGTAATGCCCTAAATACAATTCATGGAAATATGCTCCAATTAGCGATCATGAATAGGCAAGGGTTGCAAAAAATGAGGAAATTTAACAATTTTCCCTTTGTTCCATTGACATACCTCTAATTTGACCACATAGATTTTGACATATGCTTTTAATTATTTCTAGGAAAAGTATTACTTTGTTTACTTGTACATTTTCAAGAATCTAGAACATCCATCCAAAGGAGATGCATTTGATTCTTGGAGAACACTAAACTTAATAGTCAAGGATAGAGAAAGGAAAATGTGATCCTTCTTACAAACTACCCATCAACATATGAGAAAAATAAAGGCAATGAAGAGCCAAAATCCACTTTATGGATGGTGCTAGCATTTTCTAGGTCAAAAAACCAACCCTTCAAAATCTAGGAAAACTATTGTGGAAAAGGATTAGAGATGGTACTGACAACAACAATGCTCTTATTTTTGTGATATAGAACATTAGCCACAACATTCTCCTTCTCCTTCTTGTACTCAATTATAAAATCAAACCCCAAGAGCTTTGTCAACCATTTATTCTATTCTTGGTATGAGAGATGTTATTCTAGGAAATGCTTTAAGGCTGCTATGCTCAATCTTGATGATGAAGCGTCACTCTAACAAGTAAGGTTGCCATTTATCTATGACATGTAGAACCATCAATATTACCTTCTTATAAGTGGAATGATCCAAATTATTGCTAGAGAGCTACTTGCTTTTAAAATCAAGTGATGTTTGTCCTATATCAAAATAAATCTAGTACCTATGCCCGAAGCATCAAATTCAATGACAAAGGGTTTGCTAAAATTGATAGTGACCAAAAGAGTACACATAGTCTTCTTTGGGGCATGAAATACTTGGAAAGTTGCTTCAAACCAAATAAAGACATCCTTCTTAGTGAGAGCAATGAGAAAAGTGATGGTTTTTCCATAATTGTAGGTATATTTCCTTTAGTACCCAATGAGACCTAAAAACCCATGGAGCTACTTGAGGGATTTAGGTAAGGGCCAATATTGCATGGTTTTGAGCTTGTTAGGATCCACTTCCAATCATCCTCAGATACTATATGTCCTAATTATTCTACCTCATGGATCCCAAAGGAACACTTGGACCTTTTGATAAGGAGTTATTCCTTCTATAAGAGGTGGAGAATTTTATCTATATGAACTAAATGAGCTTCCTAGGACTTGATATAAACTAAGATATCATCAAAGAAGACTAGTACAATCTTGTAGAGAAAAGGATGAAAGATAAAATTTTAGTCTTTGGAAAGTAGGAGGATAATTTTAAAGACCAATGGGCATGACTAAGAACTCATAATGACCCTCATGTGTGTAAAAAATAGTCTTAGGAATATCCTCTTATCTAACTTAAAATTTTATGGAACCCAACGCACAAGTCAAGTTCTATAAAGTATATAGTGCCATGCAATTCATCCAACAAATCATTTGCATTTGGAATTAGAAACTTATCTTTGATGGTGATCTTATTGAGAGGTCAAAAATTAGGACACATGTGTCAAGAGTTGTCCTTACACCACACCATAACCACAAAAGAGAAATAAGGAGTGATGCTCAAACAAATAATTCCTTGCCCAACATTTCCTAGAACTGCTTCTTAATCTCAAGATTTTGGGTCTATGGATAGTAATAAGAATGAACATTCAAAGGCTGAATTTTTAGAATTAGATGGAAGAAATGATCGTACATTCACTTTGGGAGAAGACCCATGGGTTTATCAAAGGAACCCCCATAATAATCCATAATAGTATGCAAGTTGAAAGGAAGAGCTAGAAGAAGTGGCTTTGAATACTAAACTTCCATGCAATTGACTTGGGTGAAGAATCCATGGTCATATTTCTTCAATATATTTTTCAAGATATAGTAACTAGCCACATTAGAGGAAGGAGGTTGAATTTATTGGAGATCATTCGCCTTGTTTGCAAGACAATGGTATATTCAAAAAAATTAAAAGAAGCCATCAACTATCAATCAAATAAAAAAATAAGAAAGGAAAACAATATATAAAGAATGTTATTTTATTTTGTAGTGCTCTAATCACAAATTTTTTTAATGGGTTATATGGAATTGAAACAGGCCCCATCCATATTACATCATCACCACATAGTGGTATTACAACAAATCTTGGATATTATCCATGTATCGTTTGGCAAGATGGGTCTCCTCTTTGAAATTTTGAGGAATCTAACTGGTTGAGCTAATGCCACTTGATAAAATTTGAGTTTACATGAGTTTTTATAAGGGGTCTCGAGCCTCTCTTACTGGGGTTTGAACTTGGTTCTCTTGGTTGAAAACCCAAGTGCTTACCACTACGGTATCCCTCACGGCTCATAGTGCTTAAATCACAATTAACAAGCAACTGTAGAGGGGGAAAACTACCCTACCGCGTACAATTCCCAAAAAGGTTGGATCCATAGGAAGAAAGCCTTATGGGGTGAACCATGGGGGTATGTTGTTCTCTACACTCGGTGCTAGGGGGATGGGTTCACCAGGAATGGTTTAAGGACTCGCTCCAAGTCCTCAGGATTTCAGGATAGTTTGATGTATTCAGTTTCAAGCAATCACCTAAGTTTGGCCTTTCTAGATCTATGCTATGAAAGATAAAGGACAATGCAAAAATAAAATGCAAGAATACAAGAGCTAACCTAATATGATTCTTTCTTTGAATGCTTGCTAACCTAGGGTTTTATCCAGAAAACCTTTAAAGCAAGGGCACAAGATAAATGCACAATATTAACCCTAGATGCACACTATATGCTTTTCACTTTTTAGATGCCTAAGAATGGATATCCAAATCAGATTTATAACCAATAAAATAATTAGAACACTTATCTTGACCGGTGGTTGATCCTAGCTTTTTCTGCCTCTTGTCCAATGATATCAAAAATACCTATTTCTGCAAGATAACTTATGAAACACTAAAAAAATGTGATCAGCATTAGGGGGCCTACTTAGGCCATTGTACAATAATGCTTGGAGGCGCAGCAGTCAAGCCCCCTAGGTCCTTTAGATGACCTTTGAAAACAAAAGCAAAAATTGACCTTTGGAGAATTAATCATAAAACAACAATGCAACAATAGAGAAACAGAAAATAGATTATGCTAACATGCCCTAGATGCAATTTAGAAAATACTCATGCAATCAAAAATTGACAAATACCCCCAGTTCAGTCCTGGGAAAAATCATACCTCGTAGATAGCGGGCACGATAACGCTACAGGCAAAATCATGCTCCATCAGAATGGGGCACGGTTTCGCTTCTGTGAGCGAAAACCCTAAATTAGGGTTAGCGAAGTCATGCCTCACTGGGACCGGGCACGATTTCACTTCAGACACACGAAAAATAAAAGATAGATGCAAAACGTAAATAAATGTAGAAAACAAAGTGCACAAAACCTGATGGATGATGCAAAAGTAGATAGAAGAGATCGAGGTATCCGAATGGGCACTCTCTTTCCTTCCGAACCACAACATGAATCCACCAAACCACACAATAATCCAATCAATGCAGCAGAAGATCAAATCCAAAATTCGCACTTCGGGGTTAGCTTGTAGAAGAAATAGGAAGCAGAGCGAAAGCAAAATATGAGCATAAATCAATCATAAGAATTTTGAGCTTAGTAATTGCATGTTAGAAAATCATCATTTTTAAAGAGTGAGATTAACCCCTCCTTTTATAGATGAAATTCGAGGTGAAAAGAGAAGGAAAACAAACATAGGCCGATGCAAAACACGCTAGAAAGGTTTAAACCTGGGTTTTAATAATTAAAACCCTAAAATAGCAAAATCGTACCCCGTGTCGATGGGGTGCGATATCGCTTTCATGAAATCGCGCCCCATCGCAACCGGGTGCGATTTCGCTAAAAAGGCTAAAGAAGGCAAGGTAGGGGGAAAAGAGGCCTACCCTTGCCTAGGGCAAGGGTTAGAGACCTCTTAGGGGCTCTAAGGAAGATTACCCACTAAAAGTGGGTCAATTTTCTGTGTCTACATTTTGCCCCCTCTTTGATGCATTTAAGGCCAAGTAAATGCGTCAAAGAAATATGTAGACTCCTAAAAGGCAAGAAGACAACAAACACAAAGAAGGGGTGGCCAGGTTTGGATAGAGGAGTGGCGCAAGAGGGGTACCATGGAAGGATACTCTGGACTCTTGCACACTAGGTGAGGCATTACTACCACTAATGCCTCTATGGCTAGGGTGCCCCCTCGAGTTTCGAAAGGAAAGGAACTTCCTTAAGAAACTCGAAAAGGTAAAGAAAGAAAAAGCAGAACACAAAAACACGGAGAACAAAACAAGCAAGCAACAAAGCAAATATTACTGGGTACAACATGAATCTAATGCAACTAGCATGAAATGCATAGAAGAAAGGGAAAGAAGGAAGAAGGGAAGAGAAAAGAAGAATGAGAAGAAGAAAAAGAAGCTCCAAAGGTCAACCATCTGAAAGTGAGAAGAAGGCTAAATCAGAACCCTGACTAGAGGGTGTTATGCTCAAAATATGGTCCATGTATGGAGTGAAGAACCCACTATGGGTGATTGTTCGAAATGATCAAGTGGTTGGAGCGTAACCCGCTATGGATGATTGCTCACTAGTGACTATTGTGGGGTGATTACCCGCTAGGATGTATGTTGAGGCCTACTGAAATGGCCAAGGAGTTGATCCTGTAATGGGGTGTTGAGCTCGCTGAGTCAAAGAGAGATGTAACCTGATAGGGGTGATATATAATGTATGTTGATGTGAATGATGTATATGCTAGTACTACCCGATAGGGTGTATGCGGATGTATGTATGAACCAATCAATATGAGCATAACACAATATGAGTGTGTGCATGTGCTAGAAGAAATAAGAGGAAGAAAATGAGGAGCAAAGAATTGTGTGTGTGCCCTCTGCTTGAAGTTTCAGCAAGCAAAAATTCAAGAGGGAGGAAGTGATCAAACAAAGAAGAGAAGAATGTATATCCTTGTCTAAATCAAAGAAAGCAAAAGAGAAGTAAGAATCATGCAAAAGATAAGAATATACCAAAGGAGAATTGTATTCCTTGACTTTGACGAGAGATGATGGGCATTATAAAAACTTTTCAAAGTCAAGGAAGACAAGAAGAGGAGAGAAGAAGAAATATGTAGGAGAAAACCAAGAAGAGAATAGGAGAAAAGAAGAAAAAGGTATGGGGGTCCTAGGTTGGGGTTTCGCTAGGCATCAGAGCCCTAGTGAGAATGCAATGCATGTGAGCTATGACCTAACTAGGTATCATCACCTGCCATTGTTGCGAATCCCCAAAAACTATATGAACAAGTAGTTATGAGCAAGCAACAATGCAAATATGACAAGCAATATGCAAGAATAGAATGTCAAGCAATCATGCATAATATGATAGGCAAGCATGCAAAATATGTCAAGCAAACATGCAGTATGATCTAGCTAAATGCAAGTGCAACATAAAAAATGAATCAAGCATAATATATTTTTAAATGCATTATATTCATTGGTTCTTTAAGCTCTTTACCATCCATAGAAGCCAACCTATAAGCACCTGAGCCAAACTTAGCCATTATGACAAAGGGCCCCAACCAATTGGGCTAAAACTTACCTCGAAGATCAACACGAGCATTAGTGTTCTTCTGGTTTTCCTTGAGGACAAGGTCCCCAACCTCAAAAGAATGGTTGCAAACTTTCTTAGAGTAATATCGTTGGAGCCTATCCTGATAGGCTCACAAATGCTCTAAGGCATGAATGCACTTCTCATCCAGTAGCTCCAATTGGTGCAAATGGTCTACATGATACTCATCATCGACCTCAACATCTTGCAACAAGATGCACAAAGAAGGAACCTCAAGCTCAAAATGAAACACCACCTCAGACCCATATACCAAGACATATGGTGAGGCCCCTGTGGGAGTATGCACACTAGTACGATAGGCCCACAAGGTAGGATAAAGCTGGGTATGCTAGTCATGATCGGTCTTACTAACCAACTTCTTCAAAATCTTGATCAAGGATTTATTGGATGCTTCGGCTTGTCCATTACCTTGAGGGTAATAAGGAGTTGACCATCTATGTTGAATCTTGTACTTAGCACAAAGATTATGGATATCCTTGTTCTTGAAAGGAGTGTCATTGTCAGAAATAATCATCGAAGGAATCCCAAACCTACAAAGAATCTGGTTGAAGATGAACTTGGAAACCTGAGTTCCAATCACCGTAGCTATGGGTATGGCTTCAACCCATTTAGTGAAGTACTCTATCATAGTAATGATAAACTTGTGACCATCAGATGACACTAGGTTAACTTTCTTGATAATGTCCAATCCCCACATGGAGAATGGCCAAGGGGAAGAAATAACCTGAAGGTCTTGAGAAGGAGCATGAATAAGATGATCATGGCATTGACACTTGTCATAATATCAAACATAATCACATGCATATTTCTCCATGGAAGGCCAATAATACCCCATCTGAAGGAGATTTTTGGCAATAGCATTACCACTAAAATGGCCTCCACATGAACCTTCATGAGCATCACTAAGAGCAAGTCGGGCTTCATCGGAGTTAAGACATCACAAGAGGATACCTTCAAAAGAATGTCGATACAAAGTATTGCCAATTATAACAAATCGGTATGCTCTTTTGCGTAATAGCTTATGTTGATTATGATCTAAACCATCAGGTATTGATCCATATTTAAGGAAATTAAATATGTCGTTATACCATGGTTTATATGGGGAATCTTCGATGGTAAAACAATCTAGGGGAACCAAATAAGAACTCAAAGATGTAGGTTCTTGGAGTTGTTGAATGATAATCGAAGCTTGATCATCTTCTAACTCCAAAGGGAACAAAGATGTAGCAATAACCATGGCATCTACATGGTGGTTTGAGGATCTAGGGATAGACTCTATGGTTACCTGCTCAAAAGAAGACAACAACTTGGTAACAATCTCCTTGTATGGTTTAAGTTTATCATCTCGAGTCTGATAAACATCGTTGATCTGATTAACCACAAGTTGAGAGTCACCAAAGATCGAAAGGACCCTAACCTGCAAAGCTAAGGCTACTCTAAGACCAAGGATCAAAGCTTCATATTCTATAGTGTTATTCATGCAAGAAAAATGAAGCTTGAAGGACAAGGGGATGAGCTATTTTTATGGTGTAACTAGAATGACTCCAGCTCCAGCACCCTTCATGCATCGGGCTCCATCAAAAAATAAATTCCAAGACTTGGACTCTTCAATTTCAACATTGAAGCACTCATCGAGAAACTCAACAACTATAGGATGGGCAACTTCTAGGGGAGTAGAGGCTAACTGATCAACAATCACCTGACCCTTGATAGCCTTCTGACCTATGAAAGTCAGATCAAACTCACTAAGGGCCAACACCCATTTAGCAGCTCGACCTGACAGGTGGGGCTTAGACATCAAATAGCGCAAAGGATCAAACTTTGCAACCACTAATGTCTTATGGCTGAGCATGTAGTGTCTTAACTTCTGGGAAGCAAACACTATGACAAGATAGAGCTTCTCTAAGGGGGTGTACCTAGTTTCATAGCTGACCAAAGTTCTACTAATATAGTAGATAGCTCTTTCTTTGTTTTCATCATCATGTTGAGCCAGCATGGCTCCCAAAGCGTGAGCAGTGGCCGCTATGTAAAGCAACAAATGCCTACCAGGCACAAGGGGAACTAAAATAGGTGGGGAGGTGAGATACCTTTTGAGGTCATCAAAAGCTTTCTGACACTCAGAATCCCATCGAAAAACTACATCCTTCTTAAGGAGCCAAAGGAAAGGTTGACACTTATCGGCTAACTGGGCAATGAACCGATGAATAGACTACAACTTACCTTGTAGACTATGCAATTCGGTCAGGGTGCGGGGAGGAGGTATATCAATGATAGTTGCTATCTTAGCAGGGTCCACTTCAATGCCTCACCTAGACACTATGAAGCCTAGCAACTTGCCAGATGTGACTCCAAACACACACTTAGCAGGTTTAAGATGAACTTTGTATTGTCGAAGCCTTTCAAAGATTCATCTTAAATCATGGACATGATCCTTTCATTCTAGTGAATGAGCCAAAAGGTCATCCACATAGTCCTGGAGAATATCATGCATCATGTCATGGAAAATATAAGTCATGGCCCATTGATAGGTAGCTCCCACATTTTTCAAGCCAAAAGGCATGACTTTCCAGTAGAAGGTACCCCATGGAGTAGTGAATGTTGTCTTGGCCTGATCTTCAGGAGCAATCATAATCTGATTGTAACCTGAGAAACCATCCATGAGTGAAAGCATTCCACATTTGGTAGTGAAATCTACAATCTGGTCTATGTTGGGCAAGGGAAAATCATCCTTGGGACATGCTAAGTTAATGTCCCAAAATTTGGTACATACTCTGATTGTTCCTTCTTTCTTAGCTACAGGAACGATATTAGAAATCCAATCAGAATAGTCGATGGCTTTTATAAAATTGACATCAAGGAGTTTTTGGAGCTCCTCCTTGATTGAAAGGGTGACCTTCGGATGCATCTTTCGAAGCTTCTACTTAACAGGCTTAGCACTAGGCTTAACTACCAAATGATGCATGACAAGGGAGGGATCAAGCCCTGGCATGTCGACATATGACCAAGCAAAAATATCTTGATATTCTTTCAATAAATTGGTCAATTGCTCCCGCTCATCCATGGTCAGGGCTTTGCCTAACTTAAGGATTCTAGGGGCTTCCTCAGAACCTATGTTCACATCTATGGTCTCCTCAATGAGGATAGACAAATCATCCTCAAGAGGAGGTAGGGCAGGAATCACTCCTAATTGCTCAAGGTCCTCGGGAGACATAGAACCAAAGTCCACTTGAGAACTAGAAGACTCAACTTGCATTACGCAAGGGACAAACCCATCAAAGCAGATGTCATTCTGAGGTAAAGCCTCATCTATAACATGCAACTCTAGGGTTAAGACCACAGGAGAGGGTGGACCCTCATCCTCAACACTCCACTCTAAACCTTGATGAGATTCATCAAAGAGAAGATCTAAACAAGAAGAGTCATCTTGATCCTGTGATGAAACATTTGTAGAGAATTTCTTAGAGGAAGATTGTGAGGAATGAATTTGGGCTAAATCCTCTGGTGAGAAAAATTCAAATGGATGAGGATCACCCATGATAGAAATGATTTGGTTTTCAAATTCAAATTTCACACATTGATGAAAAGTAGAAGGGATGACCTTCATCGCATGAATCCATGGTCATCCAAGAAGAAGATTAAAATATGCAGGACAAGACACCACATAAAATATTGTATTCAAAATTTTAGGTCCAACTCTAAGAGGGAGTGATATAGTACCACAAGCTTTTTGAGACTCATTGCTGAAAGTTTTAATGATGTCACTAGATACAATTAAATCTTCCTTTTTCAATCCAAACTTCTGAAAGAAATGATGTGTACATATGTTAAGTGAAGAACCATTATCAATCATGACCCTTTTGATGAGAGTATCCCCAATAAAAGCAGTGATATATAGAGATGAATCTTCTTGTATTTCTAAGGAAGACATATCATTATCTGAAAATGTGAGATGGGGCATCCCAAGAGAACTTACAACCTTTGCCATATCACTAGGAGAAATATCTGGAGGTACCGATTGCTACTTCAAAACATTTACCATAGCTTCTTCATGGGCTTGAGAATTTTGTAGAAGTTCTAAGAGAGAAATATTTGTTGACACACTCATCTCCTGTTGAGATCATTGAATTTGTTGACTCTGTACTAACTTCTCTGGAGTAGCTGTTATCATTCCAACCATATTGTTATCATACTGATGTGGCACACTCTTATAGGACACTTGGTTGGTTTGTCTAGTTCTATTCTGATTCTGTTGGTTGCTTGAAGACTAAAAACTACTGGTGTCAATACGACCAACATCAATTAAATCCTGAACCACATGTTTCAATATTTTACAAGAATTTGTCCAATGTCCTTCTACTCTATGATATGCACAATGTTGATCTGCTTTATACCAATGAGTTGTAGTATCTGGCTGTCTTATAGGAGGTAGTTCAATTGCCTTAGCTTCTAATAGTTGCTTCAAAACTGCTTCCATAGGTATATTAAGTCTGGTAAAATTCCTTTGAGGAGGTTTTTGAAGTACAATATTTTGTAGGCTATTGGTGATATTATTAACAGGCCTACTATCACTATCACCTCCTGTATGCTTATTCTTATGTTGAGACTTAGTAGGCTTTTCTTCTTTAGTCTTAAGTTGACCTCTTCTAATGAGAGCTTGTTCCACTTTTCTTGCTAACTCAATTGCTTGATCAAGAGATGTGACAGTAGTAGTTTCTAGTGCATAAGATATTTGTTCTTGTAAATTACTAATGAATATATCAAGCATATATTTCTGAGACATAGGTTGTCTTAATCGGCCAACTAAACTTCTCCAACGAGCTAAGAATTCTGAAAAACTTTCTTCCTTACTTTGCTTTAAATCATATAGATCTCTCATTGTCACTTCCTTTTCAATATAAGCACTAAATTGATGAACAAACATCTCTGCAGTCTTCTCAAAGCTCTTTAAAGAATAATTGGGCAACCGATAATACCATTCTAATGCAACTCCAACAAGACTCTTTGGAAATGTTTTCAATAGAAGCATATCATCATAAACAAGATCATGGTAAGCTATCCTGAATCCTCTTAGATGCTCTATTGGATCTTCTATCCCTTTATAGATTGGTAAAATTGGCATAGGAAAATGCTTGGGATAAGGTCTAGCAACAACAATAGGATCCAATGGTTGACTACACATTTCCTTATAACTATATGTAAACCCTGAAGGCTGAATCATATCCATCCTTGAAACCAACTGATTCACCATATTTGCCAAGTTCTGCATTTTTGGATTATGTGTGTTCCCAATATTCCCTTGACTTAGGTTGGACATGAGGAGGTTATTGTTATATGTGGTGCCTTGTGAGAATGGAAGATTAACTTGTGGTGGAATAGAGGCAATAGTGTTGATATTAGAAGATGAAGGAGGAAATTGAAAATAATTTTGGGTGCCATTACTAGTTGGAGGAACTAGTGGATTCCATCCAATGTTGGTGGTCATAGTAGTGGCATAAGTAGGTTGACAGGTTTGATTACCATGATTCAAAGGTTCACTCAAAGGATTTTCTTGAAGTGGGATATCCTTTTCAAGTAATGCTTCTTCCTCTAAGGCTAGATCCAATGCATGTTTATGATATTTATAGAAAGTCCATACATGGTCAAAATATTTAAAGATGAGGTTCCCATTGGGATCTTGAATAGGATCAAGATGATTATCAGCCTCTTCTTCTAGGTTATGATTTTCTCTATCAATTTGATCATTCTCATGAAAAATCTCATCAAACCTAAGGAGTCTTCATCCTTCCCCAAGGTCAGAAGCCATTGAGGAAAAGGAAAAAGATAAGAAGAAGAACTAAGACCAAAGAGACCTACGCACTCACACAAGGAAATTATCTTTTTAAATATTTGGCACACAAATTAATGATCTTGCTTATTGTTTTCAAAATAAAAGGAGGTGTTCACATCGGGTTCACCAAATATGTAGAGGGGGAAAACTGCCCTACCACATACAATTCCCAAAAATGTTGGATCCACAAGATAGAAAGCCTTATGGGGTGAACCATGGGGGTATGTTGTTCTCTACACTCGGTGCTAGGGGGATGGGTTCACCAGGAATGGTTTAAGGACTCGCTCCAAGTCCTCAGGATTTTAGGATAGTTTGATGTATTCAGTTTCAAGCAATCACCTAAGTTTGGCCTTTCTAGATCTATGCTATGAAAGATAAAGGACAATGCAAAAAATAGAATGCAAGAATACAAGAGCTAACCTAATATGATTCTTCCTTTGAATGCTTGCTAACCTAGGGTTTTATCTAAAAAACCTTTAAAGCAAGGGCACGAAGTAAATGCACAATATTAACCCTAGATGCACACTATATGCTTTTCACTTTTTAGATGCCTAAGAATGGCTATTCAAATCAGATTTATAACCAATAAAATAATTAGAACACTTATCTTGATCGATGGTTGATCCTAACTTTTTTGCCTCTTGTCCAATGATATCAAAAATACCTATTTCTACAAGATAACTTATGAAACACTAAAAAATGGGATCAACATTAGGGGGCCTACTTAGGCCACTATACAATAATGCTTGGAGGTGCAACAATCAAGCCCCCTAGGTCCTTTTAGATGACCTTTGAAAACAAAAGTAAAAATTGACCTTTGGAGAATTAATCATAAAACAACAATGCAACAACAGAGAAATAAAAAATAGATTATGCTAACATGCCCTAGATGCAATTTAGAAAATACTCATGCAATCAAAAATTGATAAATACCCCTAGTTCAGTCCTAGGCAAAATTATGCCTCGTAGATAGCGGGCATGATAATGCTATAGGAAAAATCATGCTCCATCAGAATGGGGCACGATTTCGCTTCTATGAGCAAAAACCCTAAATTAGGGTTAGCAAAGTCACGCCTCATTAGGACCGGGCATGATTTCACTTCAGACACATGAAAAATAAAAGATAGATGCAAAATGTAAATAAATGAGGAAACAAAGTACGCAGAACCTGATGGATGATGCAAAAGCAGACAAAAGAGATCGAGGTATCCAAATGGGCACTCTCTTTCCTTTCGAACCACAACACGAATCCACCAAACCACACAATAATCCAAATCAATGCAACAGAAGATCAAATCCAAAATTCGCACTTTGGGGTTAGCTTGTAGAAGAAACAGGAAGCAGAGCGAAAGTAAAAATATGAGCACAAATCAATCATAAGAATTTTGAGCTTAATAATCTGTGTACCAAAATCGTCATTTTTTTTTAAAGAGTGAGATTAACCCCTCCTTTTATAGATGAATTTCGAGGTGAAAGGGATGGGAAAATAATCACAGGCTGACAAAAAACACGCTAGAAAGGTTTAAACCTAGGTTTTAATAATTAAAACCCTAAAATAGCAAAATTGCACCCCGTGTCGATGGGGTGCGATATCGCTTTCGCGAAATCGTGCCCCATCGCAACCGGGTGCGATTTCGCTAAAAAGGCTAAAGAAGGCAAGGTAGGGGGAAAAGAGGCCTACCCTTGCCTAGGGCAAGGGTTAGGGACCTCTTAGGGGCTCTAAGGAAGATTGCCCACTAAAAGTGGGTCAATTTTCCGTGTCTACAACAACATATTATTGTTACTCTAAGGAATTCCCTATGAAAATTTGGAGGATAAAAAATCTAATCTTCATTTGCTATTATGTTGTTTTTCTTTTATACAATGAAGTTGTAATATTTTGCCTAAACCACAACTTCTATCGCTTGAAAAATTTGTGTGGTCTTTTTGAAATGGCAAATATGAAAATTTCTCTCATAAGATTGTCATAATTTTTCAAGGTTCAAATCTCAGGCCTTGCCGGACTAATACTTATCCCTTTCTTGGTGCTTTCAGGGGTGAAAAAGGGGGCGGACTATGTGAAGATCTGTGTGGTGGCTTCCAGGGTGGACAATGCAGAATATTATGGAAGCCATAAAAGCCGAAAATCCTAGCCTGGATTCGTGGTAGCTACCAATTCCACCATGTAAATTAAAAAATATATATCATCATAATTTAAGCATTGGCAATAAATTCTTAATTGTAATTATCGATGTTAAGGGATTGGGAAATGATAGTTTTGTGAATCATTTTGTAGAAATGTATCATAATTCGAGTTTGAATGATTGATCTTCTTGATTTGGATAAAAAATTTAGTGACTGGGCTGTTCATAATTGAAAAATGGTAATTTTGTGTCATATTATAAAAATTTACAAAATTTAAGTTTAATGATCACACTTCTTGCATTGGACAAAAATGCAGTTGAATTTCAATCTTTACAGTAGCTAGTGCACTAGGAAGCTATGAACTACCTTGATTTTTTGGCAATTTTCACAAGAAAACATACCGAGATATTTTAGAGTGGTACATTTGTGTAAAGCAATAGTTTGAAAATAAAATGGAAGATGACAATTTACTGCATAATCATTTTTTGAGTCAAAGACAAATGATAAATATGATACAAATTATTAAATTTATAAAATTATTTAGAGGATTGCCCTCCTTGCTTGTCATTTGAACTTTGTAATTGAACTCTTTAATCATAATTATTGATACATGTAAAGAAGTAGAGTGATTAGAGAATGACATTTTTGTGAGGCATTTTGTAAAAATATATGAGGATTTGAGTTTAGCAATCAATATTTTTGCTTTGGACAAAAAATTTATTGGTTTAGTGGTATGTGCTTCGGAAATTTTTTTTAATGGTAGGGTAATATGTGACCGGGGAATGACAATTGAGAGTTTATTCTCTAAAAATATAGAAAAAATTAATTTGAGCTATAAATCATCTTTTTACTTTGGTCTAAAATGTTGTTCAATTTGAACCAACCATGTGGTATGGGAGGAATACTATGGGTTACCTTAAGATTTTGGCAATTATCACAAAAAATTAAATTGGTAAATTTGTGTAAAGTAAATACTGTAGAAAAAATAAAAGATAATAGTTATTATTTTTTAAGTCAAAGTTAAAAGATAGTACAAATTTATAAAATTATTTAAAGTTGTGTCTCTTAAGGTATAATATTAACAAAATATGATTTTAAGAATCCCATGGAAGATCAAATTAATGATATGTATAAGATTTAACATCATCCATTCAATTTTCATTGTGTATTAAAAAATATATAGAGAGATTATATACTATAGTTAGGACTTCTTCTAGTGAGTTCAAATCCCAATTAACCAAACAATCTTAGCTCTAGTTAATAGACAAGTAGAGAATAGACACAACTATATTAACTTCTAATCATATGATATTTATCCTAACATCCCCTCTTTAATGGGTAAACAAGATGCAATCCCAAGTTTATCCCTAGATCTTATAATTTTTTCTTTACCTAGTGGTTGTCATACATATGCAATTTGTTAGCAAGTTGGACAATAATCTAGATAAATTTCTTCATGGTCCACAAGTTATTGGACATAGTGATGATAAACATTATTATGATTCATTCAAGCGAGATATAAAATGTTTTCTATCAACTTAAGCACGTTTTGATTATCACAATGAAGAGGTGTTTATGTTATTTGATCTATTTGAAGATCATAAGATATGCATCATAACCAAATAAATTCACAACCTGTACTACATATTGCCTTATATTTTGCTTTAGCTCATTACAAAGCAATTGTTTTGTAAAGTTTAATTTCCCAAGAAATAACCTCTAATCTAAAAATAAATATATAAATAGTGGTGGATATTTGATCATTAATTGATATAACCCTGTCAGCATCAATGTATCCAACCTTTTGAAAATAATTAGATTGTTTATATAGAATACTAAAGTCAAGGGTAACTTTAGTATATTTGAGAATGCATTTTTAAGATTGTCAATGCTCTCTTCATGGATTTCGCATGAAACATGACAAATAACTCACATCAAAACATAGAGGTCAAGTGGCCATAAGATAAATCAAGCTTCAAACCAAATGATAACATATTGACCTATTGACAAGAGATGAATTAGAATGAGCTAACAATTTTAGCTTGACTTCCATAGGTATAGATATCGGATTACAATTTGCCATCTAAAATATTTCTAAAATTCTTTTGGTATACTTGCTTTGTTATACAAAAATAACATGATCAAGTTGCCAAAATTCTACACCTAAGCAGGAATATATGAGCCCTAAAAAAATGAATATAAGTTAGATTTTACCTTAAATTCAGACTCTACTACTAGTAATAACAAGATCAACATACACAGTGAGAATTACAATGCCATTAATTGTAATTTTAATATAGAGATTAGGATCAAAGAAGCTTCGACTAAATCCTGAATCTTTAAGATGTTGATAAATCTCGAAGTACTAGGGTTGAAGATCCTGCTTAAGTTAGTATAAGGACTCAATCAATCTACAACTTATATGTTTTTTTTTTGGCATATGAAGCCCTTATAGTTGCACCCAAAAGACTTCTAAATCTCCATTTAGAGAGATACTCTTGACATCCATTTGATATACATTCCATCTAAACTATGTTGAAACAAAGAGAACTAATAAAAAATCACCATATTTGCAGTTGGGGCAAGTGTTTTACCATACTCTATTCCTTCTTGTTGTACATAATCTTTAATAAGAAAAAAAAATTTAAACTTGTCAATTGAGCCATTTGATTTACATTTTACTTCATAAACCCATTTACAACTAATGGGTTTCTTTCCATGGGGTAATTCACATAATTTCCATGTTTTATTCTTCATTAAAGAATAAAATTTTGTCTTCATGGTAACTTCCTATTCTAATTTGCTTTTGGCCTCTCTATATTTTTTGGAATCATAAACGTATGAAAACAAAACAAAATTTGCCTACTCAATCATCTGTCTAGGATCTTTTATAGATTTTTTGAATTATCTATCTATCGCTTTTTTATTCTCTTTGATATCTCTTATAGTATGTTCATATTATTTTAGCCATTGGCATGGCTCTTGTTGTTGGTGAACTTCACTTAAGTGAACCTCTATCAAGCTTTGTTTTTCAAGGTCATGCCAAAGTGGTTTTGCAACACTAATGTGATTGAGTCTTCACATCATTCTTTCATCAATAGTCTCTTATTTTTTAGAATCCAAGTTTACTTGAGGGAACAACAAACTATCATAGCCACTAAGAGAGGGCAAAGTATTTTAGCCACAAGATGATTTCAACTCTAACATAACTCTTCCTAGTTATAGACTAAATCAACAATAACCCTAACCCTAATGTTCAAGGACCAACTACCTTATTTTAGGGCTGAAGCCAATAATTATAAATATATCCAACATGGTTACATTGAAGTCGTTACATGGCACGCCCCTCAAAAAGCTTTGTCTTCAAAGTTGAAAATGACTAAAAAAATGCTTAGGTTTCCAGTTGCATCTTCTTTTGAAATATCCTTCCACTTGAGGAACTACTATTCTGGTGAGACTGTAGAATATGAACTTTGGATTGTAACACTACTTTTAGATAAAGAGTGATTTGACCTTATTTATTAAGTATTGGAAGCTCCATCTAGGACTACACATTTTAGCTAGTAATGTGTTTAAAAATAGAAATATAAAAGACACGATGGATGCAAAAATATGGAGGAAGCTCTAATTGTATGCCTTCTCACCAATGCAATGAACCACCGTGTAAGGGTCCTAAAATCATGGAATCAAATTTTGACTAGATTTGTTCTTCAAGGACCTTATAGGGATGGAGGTACAAAAATACAATATCCTTCATGATAAGCTTCTACTACGAAAAATACAAGTCATATTTTTGCTTCATATGACTTTGAGCTTGGGTCAAATTATCTTTAAGGAGTTGTAGCACAAGCCAACACTACTGGAGTAAATCATCCACCCAAGCCACATTGGAGGATCCTAGAACACAGTATACCATTGATGGAGGTTTCTAACCATACAATGCCTCAAAAGGGATATTTTGAGGGAAGAATGATAAGAAGTACTATACCACCATTTAACTAAAGAGAGCAAATGAACCCAATGATACAACTTGTCTTGGGAAAATAATTAAGGTCAGTACCCAAATATTTGTTTACCATATTTGTCTAGCCATTCGCTTGAGAGTGATGAGAAAAGAACATATTCAACTGAGTACCACTGAGATGGAAAAAATTATTCTAGAAATTATTGGTGAAGACAAGTTCATGATCCCTAACAATGGACTTGGACATACCATGCAATTTAAAAATAGAGTTGAGGAATGCTTTAAAAACCTTACTGGTTGAGAAGGTATGTTGTAGGGAATAAAAATGAGTGTACTTTGAAAGGTGATCCACTACCAAAAAGATCATAATTTTTCCCTTATATTTGGGAATTCTCTCAATGAAATCCATGGAAACATGCTCCGAATAGCAACCATGAATAGGCAATGATTGCAATAAATGAGTTAATTTAATAATTTCCTCCCTGTTTACATTGACATACCTCCAATATAATCACAAAGGTTTTGAAATTTGCTTTTACTACTTTCTAAGAAAAGTATTTCTTTGCTTACTTGTACATTTTTTGGAATCTAGCATGTCCATCCAAATGAGAGGTATGCAATTCTTGGAGAACACTAAACTTAATAGTCAAGTATGGAGAAAGAAAAATGTGATCCTTCTCTCGGGAAAACCCATGAACATATGATATCAATAAAGCCAACAACAAGCCAGACTCCACTTTATGAATGATGCTAGCATTCTCTTGGTCAAAACACCAATCTTCTCAAATCTAGGAAAGCCATTGTGGAAGAGGATTAGAGATTGTACTAACAACAACAACATCCTCATGTTTGTGAGATAGAACATTAACCACCACATTCTAAGGTTGCTATGTTCAGTCTTAAAGATGAAGCATCACTTCAACAAGTAAGGTTGTCATTTCTCCATGACATGTAGAACAATCGATATTACCTTCTTATAAGTGGATCAATCCTAATTCTTGCTAGAGTTATTTGCTTTTAAAATTAAGGGATGTTTATCTGTATCAAAATAAATCTAGTGCTTGTACCTGAAGCATCACATTCAATGACAAAGGGTTTTTTGAAATCAAGAGTTTCAAAAAGAGGGGTGATACACATAGCCTTCTTTGGGGCATGGAAGACTTTGAAAGTTGCTTTAGAACAAATAAAAGCATCCTTCTTGGTGAGAGAATTAAGATAAGTGACAATTTTGCTATAGTTGTGGACAAATTTCTTGTAGTACCCAATGAGGCCTACAAATACATAGAGTTGCTTGAGGGATTTAGGTAATGGCTAGTCTTGCATGGTTTTGACCTTGTTATGATCCACCCTAAATCCTCCTAAGATACTATATGTTCTAATTATTCTATCTCATGTATCCTATAGAAACACTAGTACCTTTGGATAAGGACTTTTTCCTTCTATAATAGGTAGAGAATTTTTTCTACGTAAACTATATTATCTTCCTAGGACTTGCTATAAACTAAGATATCATCAAATAAGACTAGTACAAACTTGTAAAGAAAAGTATGAAATATAGAATTTATAAGTCTTTGGAAAGTGGGAGAAGAATTAGTAAGACCAATGGGCATGACTAAGAACTCATAATTACCCTAATGTGTGCAGAAATTAGACTTAGGAATCCTTTAATCTACCCCAAATTTGATGGAACCCAAAGCACAAGTAAAGTTTTATAAAGTATAAAGTTCCATGCAATCTATACAACAAATATTATTTAATGGGGATAGGAAACTTATTTTTGATGGTGATTTTATTGAGAGGTAAAAAATTAGGACACATGCGCCAAGATTTGTCCTTACATTACACCATAACCACAAAAGATAAATTAAAATTGATGATCAAAAGAATAATTCCTTGCCCCAATATTTCATAGACCTAATTATTAATCTCAAAATTTTATGCCTAGGGATAGCAATAAGTATGAACATTCTAAGGATGAATTTCTAGAATTAGGTGGATGATGTGATCATACATTTGCTTTGGGAGAAGACTCATATATTACATAATTTGGGTCATGTAAATGTACCACCTTAGGTACATAGTTAAGATAGGAGATTACTTTAGGGGGAAGTTATCTAGTTACTTCAATCAATGTAATAAATGCACAAGTGGTATGTACAAGTTGTAATATACAAGGTGTTCCCTTGTACAACTAGGTAGAGTGTTGGCCAAGGAATATATCTTCCTATATAAAGGATATCATAGTAGAAGACAAGATATAATAATATATCATAGCCTCTCAAGTACTCCTGTATGGAGTATAATGTAGTTCTTTAGCTCATATCAATGGAGTGACCATTTCCTCCATATAGTATTGTATTTTCATCATTTCTATTCATATCATATTTCAATCATATTGTTGTTTCATTTTCTTTCATATTTCCTATATTTTATTGGGACCTATGTTAGATCTCTCCACAACATGTATCCTCAAAAACTAACAATGGTATCAAATCCACAATGCTTCAATATAGGAGGACCTACATCCATCATAAGAGAAGTCTAGTAGGTCAAGAGGAATAGGGAGAGTCACCATTAATACTGTTGGCCTGCATATTTGCAAACCAGATTAACCATTGAGTGCCACTACATGCAAAAGTTACCATTAGGATTAATTGATAGAAAAATCCATAGTAGTCAGTAGGATTAGGAAAGTGAGAACTAAAATAAATCTCAGTTGCAAAAAAAATGAGATTACATTTGGCTAGGGTCTTTCCACAGAGTTGTAGAAAAAACTCATGAAGACTAGGACTCAAAATTCATTCCACTAGTTTGATGGATCAACTAGTGAAGATCCTCTAAGAGATTTGAATTTTTTTAACTATTATCCAAAATTTATTTTGTTGCAAAAAATTAATTGTCATATGATTATAACACCTCCTACAATAGAAAGTCAGGAAATTTCAACTTCATTGCCTGAAAGTCGACATGCTTTCCTCGTGTAGAAATTAGTTCCTTGTATAATAAAATAACACTGCTAAAGAAGAATCCTGAAGAAGAGTCATGGTGAAGTTAGGAGACTAGAGATTTCCATTTATAGATTGAGAACTTCATAGAAGAAAAGGCCACAATAGCCTTAATCTAGTAGAAGATTCCAGATAAGGGTTCCTGAATCGAAAAGAGACTCTAGAAGTTGAGTCAAGGAGGAGATAGGATATTGGTGATCTCCATTCAAGATCAATACTTGTAGAGCGTAGAATAAGAATAGACCAAATAAGCCTAGAAGAATAATAGGTGAGAGAAGCCTAGAAGAAGAAAATGCCATAGAAACCTTGAAGGCCATTAAAGCCTTAATTCTAACAAAAACTTCAGAGAAGGATTCCTATTTCAGAAATAAAATTCTTTATTTAGAAGTAAACTCCAAAGAAGAGTCCCCGAAGAAAAATTTAGATAAGAATTCCTAATTTATAAGAAGAATACTTGACTAAGAAGAAAGACTCCAAAGAAGATTCTAAGAAATAGGAGATTGGTGATATCCATTTGATGGCAAGCCGGGATTCACACCACAAATTCAAAGTAGAATCACAGTAACTTTCATTAAATTTCTTAACACAGTCATACAATAATTTTTCTAGGCTTACAGTCTCTCTTCCCCAATCCCGAACTTCACCATCCCCCCTTACAGAAATTTTGGTCTTTTTTTAACGAGGCCCCCGATCCTCTAGGCCATCAATGCTCTGCCTAACCATTTTCAAATTCGAATTTTCCCTCCCTCGGTCGAACTTCCAAATTTTTGTCATAAAGGGGCCATTGTCCGACCCACCATGAGAAACCCCCATTAATGATCTTCTCTGACCTGCAAACGCCGCCTTGCTCAGATCGTCCTTCTCAGTCTCTGTTACGCCCATAATGTCCATGCTCTGTACTATTGCGAAAGCCATCCCCCTCTTTAATACACGCGGTCGTCAATTTTAAACTTTAACCTTCGCGGCAGCCGCGCGTCTAACTCTAGCTCGGTATTCAACTGGCCACGTCACCATAAGACACGTGGAGACCACGTGTCACTGTAGCTTGCCTTCTCACCAGCCTTCGTGTTTTCATAAGCTTGACTTCCTATCAGTCGCGATATCGCGACATGTCGCGATATCGCGACCCACTGTCTTCCCGCCTTCATTTTGGCAAACAAAGCCGCGATATCGCGACATGGCGCGATATCGCGACATGTCGATATCGCGACCCAAAGATCAACCTTTCTCTTCTTTGCAAGACACGTCGCGATACCGCGACGTCGCGATATCGCGACCAAACCAACCTCCCTTCAAGTCTGCACCGCCCTTTGTTTTCTTTTGATATCACGTCGCGATATCGCGACCCAAACTGTCCCTTGCCCATGCCGAAGTCTTGGGGTCACGATTTCGCGACTCCAGCTTAACCTTTGCCTTGCTTTTGAAAACTTCCCCGAAACTTACCTCCTTTTACAAAACTTCCCCGCAGGAAAGGTTTGGAACCACACTAAATTCAAAGTACTTAGAAAATAAAATAAAAGAATTTGGAGGATGCAAGATTGCCCTTCTCACACCGGATGCTCCTGCATCAGACACCCGGGGTAGATTAGAAGTGAGCCTCACTTCTGTTTTGTTGGGGGAAGACCCAAGCGGTCAACCTCCGTCTTCGACACCCAAGTTGCATCCTCAACAGGTCTGCCTTTCCACTTAACTAAGTATTCAGAATATTGTCTATTTCTGGTGCTTCTGCCCTCACGAGTATCCAATATCTCTTCAACCTCATTGGTGGTTGGAGTAGATGCCAAAAATTGCCACACTTCTGCACTAGGTGCCTCTGCACTTTCCCCTTCATGGTACTCCACTAGATCTGAAACATTGAAGACAGGCGAAATACCAAGCCAACTTGGCAATTCCACTTCATAAGCATTTCTTGACTCCCGTTTTCCCAGTATTTTGCATGGCCCAAATTTCTTCATCTTCAATTTGTTATAAGTCTTGGCGGGAAATCTCTCCTTCCTGAGATGCACCATAACCTCATCTCCCACCTTGAACTCCTTGAACCACCGCTTCTGGTCCGCCCTTGTCTTATACTGAGTGTTCATTTTTACAATCTGTTTCCTCACTTCCTCATGCAGACTTCTCATGTGTTCTGCAAATTCTTCTGCCTCGGCACTACACTTTTCTGTCCTGTCCAACTTCCTCAGTTCAGATACATTCCTCGGGCTGTGTCCATATACTATCTGGAAAGGAGACTTATTGGTGCTCTTATTGACTGAGCTGTTATATGCAAATTCTGCTTGCGGTAAGACCAAATCCCAACCCTTGGGTTGATCCACTATCAAACATCTCGAGAAATTACCCGGGCTTCTATTGACCACCTCCGTCTGCCCATCGATCTATGGGTGGTATGCTGAACTGAATTTCAGGTCTGTCTTCAATTTCTTCCACAGAGTTCTCCAGAAATACCCAACGAACTTTGTATCTCTGTCCGAAACTATACTTCTTGGTAGACCGTGAAGTCGTACCACCTCCTTGAAGAACAATCCAGCAATGTGAACTGCATCACTTGTCTTCTGGCAAGGAATAAAATGTGCCATTTTGGAGAATCGGTCAACCACCACAAATACAGAGTCATTTCCCCTCTGTGTTCTCGGCAACCCGAGGACAAAATCCATGCTTATATCCTCCCATGGCCTCTCAGGTGCAGGTAAGGGCTGGTACAGTCCTGTGTTTTGCCTTACACCCTTTGCCATCTGGCATACTCTGCAACCTTGCACAAACTTCCGCACATCCTGCTGAAGCTGTGGCCAGTAGTAATTTTCCTCCACCAGGGCAATGGTCTTATCCCGACCAAAATGCCCAGCCAGTCCTCCACTGTGTTTTTCTTTAATTAAGTTCTCCCGCATAGAGCTCCTTGGAATGCATAATTTGCTTCCTTTGAACAGCATTCCATCTTGGATCAGGAAATCCAACCATTTTGTTCGGTCCACCGTAACAGGTGTTAAGCAAGCCTTCCAAGCTTCTAAAAAATCCGGATCTGCAGGGTACAAATCATTCAGTTCTTCAAACCCCACTACTTCGACTGTTAATCTAATCAGTAAAGTCTGCCTTCTGCTCAAGGCATCTGCAACTCTATTTGACTTCCCACTTCTGTGTTTTAGCACAAAGGTATAACTTTGGAGGAACTCCACCCATTTCATGTGCCTTTGATTCAGTTTTGTCTGACTGTTAATGTACTGTAAAGCCTGATGGTCAGTAAATAGTACAAACTCCTTTGGCAATAAATAGTGTCTCCACTTTTTCAGAGCCTGAACTATAGCATAAAATTCCTGATCATAGACTGAATACCTTTTTCGAGCATCATTTAACTTTTCACTGAAATAAGCAACTGGCTTGCCTCCTTGACTCAGTACAGCCCCTATTGCACTGCCACTGGCATCACAGTCCACCTGAAATACTTTGCCAAAGTCTGGAAGTGCCAAAACTGGTTGTTCTGTCACTTTTCTCTTTAATGTATCAAAACTCTTTTCAGCCCCTAATGTCCACTTGAACTCCTTTTTATCCCCCCTCATTGTTTCTGTGAGAGGTGCACAAATACTGCTGAAGTTCTTTATGAACTTCCTATAAAAGCTGGCCAAACCATGAAATGACCTGACTTCTGTTGTGCTTCTCGGGGTAGGCCACTCAATGATGGCTCTTACCTTCTCTGGGTCCATTTTCAGGCCGTCTGCTGAGATTACAAATCCCAGGTATACTAACTCCTTCTTGACAAAATTACACTTTTTCAGATTTATTAACAACTGCTCTTCCCGCAGTTTCTCAAAAACTCTCCTGATGTGCATCAGGTGTTCCTCCAGGGTCCTGCTGAATATCAATATATCATCTAAGTAAACAATAACAAACTTTCCCAAGAATTCCTTCAGTACTTCATTCATCAGCCGCATGAAAGTACTTGGTGCATTGGACAGCCCAAATGGCATGACCAACCACTCATATAAGCCTTCTCTTGTCTTGAAGGTTGTCTTCCATTCATCTCCCTCTCGGATACGGATCTGATGATAGCCACTTTTCAGGTCAATCTTTGTGAAGTATTCAGCTCCACTTAAACAGTCCATGATATCATCCATTCTTGGCAATGGGAATCTGTACTTAATAGTAATTTTGTTGATGGCCCGTGAATCTGTACACATCCTCCATTCCCCATCCTTCTTTGGCGCCAGCACTGCAGGTACTGCGCATGGACTCAAACTTTCTCGGATCAATCCCTTTTCTAATAATTCTTGGACCTGTCTATTTAATTCTTCAGTCTCTACAGGTGTCATCCTGTGTGCAGCTTTATTTGGCAAGCTTGATCCTGGTACTAAATCTATATGATGGCTAATTTTCCTCACAGGGGGTAAGCCCTCAGGCACATTGTCAGACACAATGTCTGGAAATTCCTCCAGCAGATTTAGAACTTCTGTTGGGGTATCCTGGCATTCCTTCCCCCTAACTCTAGGGATTATTGCATAACATAAATGTTCATGCTTCAACCCGTTCAAAAACTCTCTCCCCTCAACTAAACAGACTCTGGAAATATTACATACCTTTTCATCCGCATCCTTTAAGGGCTTTAGTTTATGGCGTACACCATTCTTTGTCAATGAGTAGGTGTTGGCACGGCCATCATGCACTGCATTCCGGTCGAACTGCCAGGGCCTCCCCAGCAACATGTGGCAAGCATCCATGGGCAGGATGTCACACAGGACCTCATCACAATAATTTCCAATGTTAAATTTAACGGAACACTGCTCATTGACCAAAGCTCCGTGGTCCTTCTGTAACCATGCGACCCGGTATGGGTGTGGGTGCTTCTTCCTTTCTAACCGTAACTTTGTAACCATTTCCTCGAAACCAGGTTATCCGTGCTACCATTATCAATAATGATATTGCAAACCTTGCCCGCACATTTACATCTGGTGCGGAATAAACCTTTTCTCTGGTCTGTGTCCTTCTCCTCGTTCAACAGGACTCTTCTTACAATCATTGTTTCTCCTCTCTCCGCATCTTCGGAATGCTCAGACTCAGCACCTTCTTCTGCCACAGCAGCTCTGGCTGGACCTTCAGGCCTCTTGTTCGTTCTCTCCCGGTGTTGTGGACATTCGAATGCACGATGCCCTTCTTCACCACAGTGGAAACATGTTCCACGGAACACTCCCCTTCCAAACCCCCGTCCAGATCCACCCCGTCCTCTTGGGTAGCTGTTCTGGTCCCGGGGCTGATAAACATCCTCCTCTCTTTGATCTTGGTTATTACTGGCTTCCCCAGCCTTCTTCGGATCTTTATACTTTTCTCCACTGGTCCTCCCACCAGTTCTTCCACCACGGCCCCTTCCTCTTTGTTTGCCTTCAAACCGCCTATTCAGTTTTTCTTCTACCTTTAAGGCAAACTGGTAAGCATCCTCAATGGTGCTTACCCGAACTAGGCTCAGCTCTTCCTGGATGCCGAGTCTCAACCCATTGATATAACGGGCCACCTTCTCTTTGTTCGCCTCTAAATGCCCCGTTCTAATGGAAATTTTGTAAAACTCTTCGGTGTACTCTTGGACAGTTTTGTTCGTCTGTCTCAAACTCTGCATCTTTCTTAACAGATCCAACTCGTAGTCTGTCGGGATGAACTGTCTTTTCAGCTTCTCCACCATTCTATCCCATCTGGTTATTCTCTCCTTCCCTCGTCTGTTCCTCTCCAACTGTATCCCCCTCCACCAAATGCTGGCATGACCCTTCAACTTGGTCTTAGCAAATCTGACCCGATTAGGGTCCTCAACCTCCTCGTACTCGAAATATTCCTCTAAATCATTTATCCAGTCAATTACTTCTTCCGGATTCAGGTTTCCCGAGTACGTGGAAACCTCCATTTTTGGTTGCTTTCCAATCCGAGAGATGGCCTTATATAACCGAGCTTGAGCGGGGTCCATAGCCTCTTCCTCCTCCTCAGATTGGTCTTCCTCTTCAACTTCGTCCTCACTATCCTCATCCCTTCCGGGCTCGTGCCTTCTGCGTAATTCTGCTTGCAGGGCTTGAACTTGTCTCTGCAAGGCCCGAAAGTCTTCGGCCGACACCACATTTCCTACCCCGCCACGGTTCCTTCGTGGAGGCATTATAATTTCTTTTTTTTTTTTTTTTTTATAAAATCCTTCCACGGGATCCCGGTGTAACCGCCTCCTTCTCCGGCGATCCGTTACACTCTCGGGAGCTCCCGCTCCGATACCACTTGATGGCAAGCCGGGATTCGCACGCACGAATTCAAAGTAGAATCACATTGAATTTTCATTAAATTTCTTAACACGGTCATACAATAACCTTCCCGGGCTTACAACTTCTCTTCCCCAATCCCGACTTCACCATCCCCCCTTACGGAAATTTTGGTCTTTTTTTAACGAGGCCCCCGATCCTCTAGGCCATCAATGCTCTGCCTAACCATTTTCAAATTCGAATTTTCCCTCCCTCGGTCGAACTTCCAAATTTCTGTCATAAAGGGGCCATTGTCCGACCCACCATGAGAAACCCCCATTAATGATCTTCTCTGACCTGCAAACGCCGCCTTGCTCAGATCGTCCTTCTCAGTCTCTGTTACGCCCATAATGTCCATGCTCTGTACTATTGCGAAAGCCATCCCCCTCTTTAATACACGCGGTCGTCAATTTTAAACTTTAACCTTCGCGGCAGCCGCGCGTCTAACTCTAGCTCGGTATTCAACTGGCCACGTCACCATAAGACACGTGGAGACCACGTGTCACTGTAGCTTGCCTTCTCACCAACCTTCGTGTTTTCATAAGCTTGACTTCCTATCAGTCGCGATATCATGACATGTCGCGATATCGCGACCCACTGTCTTCCCGCCTTCATTTTGGCAAACAAAGCCGCGATATCGCGACATGGCGCGATATCGCGACATGTCATGATATCGCGACCCAAAGATCAACCTTTCTCTTCTTTGCAAGACACGTCGCGATACCGCGACGTCGCGATATCGCGACCAAACCAACCTCCCTTCAAGTCTGCACCGCCCTTTGTTTTCTTTTGATATCACGTCGCGATATCGCGACGTCGCGATATCGTGACCCAAACTGTCCCTTGCCCATGCCGAAGTCTTGGGGTCGCGATTTCGCGACTCTCGGACTCGACTAACCTTTGCCTTGCTTTTGAAAACTTCCCCGAAACTTACCTCCTTTTACAAAACTTCCCCGCAGGAAAGGTTTGGAACCACACTAAATTCAAAGTACTTAGAAAATAAAATAAAAGAATTTGGAGGATGCAAGATTGCCCTTCTCACACCGGATGCTCCTGCATCACCATTAGAGCCTACAAATTGTAGAAGAAAGATAAAGGGTCATCAAAGTTCTATTCCAGAATTCAGAATCTTAATAGAAGATTGAATAAAAGGTCTTAGGTGGAAGACCAGAGTAGCTGCAATATAGAAGACCTTGGAGAGGTCTCAAGAAAAATGGAAGAAGTATTGGAGAGCCTTGTTTCAGAGCTCATATAAGAATCATCAAAAAGATATCCTAGGAGAACTCATTGGAGAAAACCACTACAAAGGAGAAGACCATGCTAGTGAAGGACTTGGGATAATTGTCGCCATCCAACAACAAGCTCAAAAGAAGAAGAATTTGGCAAGGAGTGCTTATTTACACATTAATTTGGAGTTGAATAGATTTTAGAATTACAACTACTATCAAATACCTATCATCTACTTTTGAAAAATAAAAGAAGACTAGATCCTACAACTTTGTTTGTAATGAAAAATTACAGAATACTTATTAAGGTTTCATTACAGATTACTCTTAAAAGTTGCAAAGATTATTAAGTGTATCTAAAATTATTTTGAGAGTTTATTGGAGTGATAAGGTGATATTATTAGTGCATTAAATTGGTAGTATTATTAAGATCATTTGCACTACACTAATTACTCTTAAAAAATTTAGTTTGTGTTTGTTGATTGTTAAGGATCAGAGCACAAAAACTAGCAGATTAATAAAAGTGTCTAGAGACATTATTTGGTTCATAGAACATGTAGCATTTCATGGTCCAAAGAAGCCACCAAAATAGATCATATTCCTCCAAGAAGTGGAGAATAAAGTCACAATTAAATCAACAAGATAAGCTTCAAATCGAGACTTGGCGAGTCTCAAGATTCAAAGTGTGCCAAAAGGGGTGTAGAAATTACTTCTATAAAGAAAAAGGAAAGCTTCTATCTACGTGGTTACAATCTTGGTTTCATTAGCAAAATATACAAGCAAAAAGGGGAAAGGTATCTAATCAAAAGACAACCTCAAAATGCCTTCAAGAAAGCTGCCATAAAAATAAGGAAAATTAGATCTGCAAAAGGAGTGAAAAGGAGTGCAATAAGGGAATTCTTATATATAAAATATATTACATATTGGTGCACCAGTCTAATATGTTCTACGCAGGAATTAGGGTAGAGTTTAAAGTACCTCAAAGGTAAACTATTTACAAGGTGCAACAACTAAAGGTAGCCAGACATTAGCACACTTTGAGCATAGCAAATAATCTTCTCGAAAGGCTCATATCCTCTACATCTTGGACAACCAAATCTGCAAGAAAAATACAACACAATACAAAGCAAAATAAAGCATTATATTCAAGTGTTAAAAGGGTGAGCATAATAGGTTTGGAAAAGAAGAAAAGTAAGGCACAAAAGACTATATACGACACACATCCAAGGAGCATTCTATACCATTATTGGAGGTTCACCAAAGCTCCACCAAAGCATCGCTCGTCACTCCAGCTGGAACCAACTCATAAGCAAGCACCATTGAACAAAGGAAGAGCCGTGAATATTACAAATTTTAAAGGTTCTCCAAAGGTACGTTAAAGAAGAATTAGAGAAAAAACCCATGCATAAGTAGGAAGTGACACTTGTCACTTGAAAAGAAATCCTAATGTTAACTACATAAGCGCTCATATTTCACATGTTTGAGCAAAGGAACGTTACTAGAAATAAAGGTGATATGTTAGAACAAGGGAGACACTTGTCTTCAAAGAAAACAAATGATCCTCCAAGGTTGTAATGCCCAGACATTACAAGAATCTTCATTCCCTCCAAGCGCTCAAGAAGTAACCAGCGTGACACTTGTCACATAGCACAAGAATTCTCTTCTATTAAAAGGTGTCAAAGACCAAGAAAGTAAAAGTATTTAGTATTCCAACATTTAATCACATCACAGGCAGAATTAGAACATGGAAGAAAGGTGAAAGAGCATTAAAATCTCTGGTCAAGGAGGTCAAAGAATTCAAATGTTGAAACCAAGCAAAAATCAACGCACATTATTCTCCATAAGTGTTCAAATGAAAGGTAAAGAAGTAGACTATAATATACGTTCGATATCTATGGTATAAACGTAGAGAATACAACATCAAAGGTAAGGTCTCTACTTTATTAATATTTTATTTTATTAACCGGGAGTTATAAGGTATAACATTAGGTTGAAATACTAAAGGAAATCAGCCATATTTTAAAGCAATATAAAAGGGAGAAACACATATTAAATAGCCTAATATTTGCAATATTATAACATAGGAGAAATAAGGAATTCTACTTGGAAATAAGAATTTTCTATTATTGCAATTATTATTTTTCTAATATTCCACATTAGGGAGTTATAAGGAATACTACATCAAATTAGGAAATTGGAAATTAGAAACAATAAATATCAAAATTATTAAAGGCTATAAAATAGGTTTATTAAAGAATATTAAGAGTTGGAAATTAATTGGCATATTTGTCTTAGAATACATTAAAGGGACCAAAGGAATCCAACTATTAAAAGCTCATCAAATTATAAAATGCTTAAAGTTCAATAGGAGTAATAAGGTGTAAAAGAAGTTGATTTTTGCTATTTACAAAACTTTACAAAATCAATTCAAAATTGAACTATTATTCTCAAAAGCACTTTATCTATCATAATAGCGTTTCCAAAATCACTAGGAAGAGGTATTATAAAAAATCTAGAATTTTGTCATGGCATCAAACAAATTCTTTATTTTGGAATCCCAATTACTTAAGGGACCAAATTATTTCTCTTGGAAAAATAAGGTTAAAGCAATCCTAGTATATGAAAAAATTTGGGAGATAACTCAAGGAACACAAAAAGACCAAGCACAGGTGATACTAAAATACATAAGTTTGATGACAATGATGCAAAATCCCTAATGATAATAACCTTTGCTATCATTGATGAAATACAACCTTATATCAGTTCAGCAAAGACATCTACATAAGCATAGAAAATCTTAGAAAATATATTTGAAGGAAAAAATAAAGCCACTATCCTTCATCTTCAAACTCAACTACATTATCTAAAAATGAAAAGTGGTGAGAGCATAGAACTATTCCTACGTAAAGTAGCAGATATCAAAGGGAAAATTATTAATCTTAGGATAATAAATTAAAGATGAACTTCTTATGCAAGTAACCATGAGAGCACTTCCAGATAGCTACAAACATTTTGTAACATCTTTACAAGTCCTAAGTAAAGATATTTCTTTTGATGACCTAATAAATATTCTTCAAGAATATGAGGTAGAGAATATAGTAAAAGATGAAATGCCTAACACTGCATTGACATCAAAAGATAATCCATAGGAAAATATTGCTTCAACATCAAAAGGACAAATACCATGGTATAACATGTATTTTCATATATGTAAAAGAAAAGTTCATACCACTAACTATTGCAGATTCAATCCAAATAATTAGAATCAAGGAAATCATATGAGCAATGGGAGAAGATTTCAATCAAGGCAATAACAAAATAATCTTCATGAACAACAAGATCAACGTCCAACCAATTATCCCTAATTGGAGTATCAAAAAATAAATAAAAAAGGACACCTAGCTCAAAGGATAGAGGAAATCAAATAACTAGAAGAATCTACAAATTATTATGAAGTCAAAGCTCTTTCAACAAGAACAACAGGTTATGAAGACACTAGCTACTTGCTTGAACATGTTACAAAAAATAGAGAAGAAGAAGAAGACAAGTTCCAAGACAAAGAAGAAGATCCATATTGAAGATTGAAATCTTCAATACCCAAATAATGTAATACAAGGGGGTGTTAGAGTTAGAGTATGTTACATCATTTGGGTCATGTAAATATACCACCTTAGGTACATAGTTAGGATAGGAGATTACTTTAAAGGGAAGTTATCTAGTTACTTAAATCAATGTAATAAATGCACAAGTGGCATGTGCAAGTTGTAATATGCAAGGTGTCCCCTTGTACAACTAGGTAGAGTATTGGCCAAGAAATCTATCTTCCTATATAAAGGGTCTCATAATAGAAGATAAGATAGCATAGTAGATCATAGCATCTCTCAAGTACTCATGTATGGAGTACAATGTAGCTCTTTAGCTCATATCAATGGAGTGACCATTTCCTCCATATAGCATTGTATTTTCATCATTTCTATTTATAACATATTTTAGTCATATTGTTGTTTCACTTTCTTTCATACTTCCTGTATTTCATTGGAACCTGTGTTATATCTCTCCACAATATATATCCTCAAAAGCTAACAATTTTATCAAAGGCACCCCATAAGAATCCATAATAGTCTTCAAGTTGAAAGAAAGAGCTAGAAGAAGTGGCTCTAAAGATTGAACTTCCATGCAATTAACTTGGGAAAATAATCCATGATCATATTTTCCATGATATAGGAACTAACCAACTTGTAGGGAGGTGGTTGAATTTATTGGGGACAAATGAAATTTCCATTTTATAACCATTTAACATATAGTCATCGTAGATTTTTAGTAACGTCACTGAGTTGGGATAGCCATTATGCTCCCAAGATGACATCTACACTTTCTAAATTTGTGGCAAAGAGATGGATAAACAATATATAATCACACATATGGATGATAATCTTAGTCATTCAGCCCACACACTAAGTTTTACCTCCATTTGTAATCAATACTTGAAATTTGTTCTACGTAAATTATTGTTATACAATCCCAAAGAATTTACTGTTTTGATGTTGATAAAGTTATGTGTGCTACCTAAATCACTCAACACATTGATACATTGATATTTAACAAATCCTTGGACCTTTTTGGTATGGTGATCTTGGATCCCTATAAGGGAAAATGTGGATAGAGCCATAGTATCGATATCATGCTCATATTATATTACTTCAATCATTATCTCCTACTACGATGAATCTTGATCTTCATATTTTTGACACTGCTACTTCCTCACATTTCATTTGGAAGTTGCAACCTTATTCATAGGCATGATCTATAGGGTGATGTGAATGGAATATAAAATAGAAGAATTCTTAGGGGAACTTTTCATTACAATTATTGAAGTAAGGGTGCTAAGGGTTGAAATCACATTGGGGTTGGGGACAAGACATCTAGAGCTTCTTTTTCTATTGCCAGAGCTACACATTTAGTATCCTCAATGGTGTATTAATCATACAAGTTAACTTCATTCTAAATTTCACCTTTTAGACCATGGTAAAAGGTTGAGACCACCACTACTAGATCAAATTTATAGGTGTAGGTGAGAAGACTTGTCAACTCTATGCAATAATTCTCAACTAATATTTTTTGGTTGGTTTACATCAAATGGACCACATATGAAGTAGAAGATACTTTATTGAACTTATATAGGGATAATGCTTTGAACTTGATCCATATAAGAGATGTTTTATGTTGGTAGAGTTCCTATAACAATCATTGATGAGCATGAGTTGCCAACTTAGTAGTAGCCAATGTAACATGATCTTATTCAAGCACATGAGATAGATAGATGATGCTTTCTATCTTGGATAGCCAACCACATGGATCCACACCCTAAAAAATTATGATTTTTATGTATGGAATAAGAACATCATGAGGTCAAGAAAGGAAATTAGAAACACTTCTTACAAAGGGATCAAGATCAATAAAAAATCCTAAGTTTAAACCACCCCTACTTGGAATAATGCCCCTAGTAGCATAGAGAGCCATATGACTACCATGGGAAACTAGAGTTATTCTACCAAATGATGATTTTTGGTAGGTTCCTTTGTCTTACTATTATTGTCCCTTTATATTTGGTACCTGTTGAATGTCCTGTGGATGCTACCCAATGACTTGTTGAAACTTTTGGTCAAGGTAATGCTTAGTAGGGGTAAGACCAAACTAAGTTTGAATGGACTCTAAGATATTCTTATTTGGTCCTAACAATCAATAATATAATTATCAATTTGTTTTTGATGATCATGATAGGTTCATAGTTTGAAGTCATTGTATTGGAAAAAAAATACCAATTAGAGGGGTAGAGAGAGGAGTGGAAGGAGGGGTATTAGGAGGATACAAATCCATTACAAAAATGCATGCTAGTAGAAAATATTAATATTTTATAGAGTGTTATGATGCTTACCAAGATTTTTGTATTGATGTTTCTTTTTTCTCATGAACATATTCTCTAAAATGAATAATGCACTAAAAATTTCCATTGATTCGCAACCAACTAGTAGAAGCAATAGGTTTGTTCATGCACTAGGATCCAAAGTAAATTCCAAAATAATCCTTTAGGGCAATTCTAAAAAAATATTTTGAGAAATATCCCTTACTTTGATTGGTTCATAGAGATAATCATATTGAGATGGGTCTCTTACAAGGGTCTCAACACACCCAATTTCTAAAAAACTGTTGCTAGAGATACCCCTTATTTTGACCCACTTGAAGAGATGATTGTAATGAGATGTATTTCCCACAAAAATAAAATAACAGTGGATAACTCACAATAGTATAAAATAAAAATGTGCCAAAATATTGGGTCAAAAAATTTGACAAAACATCACTAGGTGACAAGAAGCAAAATTGGTTATTAGAGGTGCTTGAATGGTTCACACACCCTTCTACCAGTATTTCACACCACTATGAGGATCTAAGATAAATGATTTTATACCACTTATAATGAACCGAATTAAAAAAAATTAAGAATAGCAATAATAATTTACAGTTTTAGATGTCGTGAGATTTGGTGGTGCTTGCAACTTGGATGCAATTTTTACCGTGCATGCAGGCTCAAGAGCCCATATTGTCTAGTTTCAAGGCTTCTTCCATGCATGCACTATGAAATTTTGGTCAAACATTTCATGGTGGTGTAAAGGTTTTCATTTGAAAATGTACTGTTCAGAGTTCTCTTTCTTTGTTTTTTCTGTTATTTATTTAATTTTTGTATGAGTTTGACGTAGTCTCTCTTTGATGGTAGCCTCTTCAGGAGGCTTGCCACATCTCTATTTTTGAGATGTAGTGCAGAACATAGGTACTAAAGGATAAAGTGAGAGCCCTGTGAGAGGTATTAAACATGCAATTTTATAAGAGGAAAAAATACAATAGAACACACAACCCTCAACCCTCAATAAATGCCTAGAAAAACTATAAAGTTACCACGATTCAATGTAAAACTAGAATCCTTTAAACAAGGAATTTATTATTATCTGAGCAAAAATTAATTTTCCACTTCATAGGTTTTTTGCCGATGGATCAAGATCTATAAAATTGAATAAGGGAAGTCTAGGAACCAAAGGGAGATGTAGAACTTAAACTTTGCCCTAAAGGCTTCTTCACAGTCATTTTCACTTGGATGGAGGATAAGGAGAGGATTCAAGATGGGGGGCCTTATTTAATGGTAAGGGCCGGTATTTTTATGCAGAACTAGACCATCGGTTTTGATCCCAACAAATAAAATCTAACCAAAGCCTCGGTCTGGGTGCGAGTATATGCTCTCCCCCTAGAATTTTGGAATGAGAAAACCTTGAAAGGAATTGGAAATACTATTGGAGAATATATAGGAATGTCCAAAGCAACTAAAGAGGCTTGTGTAACTACCTTTGCTCAGATTTATCTCCATGTAGACCTATCAAACCCTCTTTTGAAGGTAATTATTCTAAGTGTAGGGGATTATGAGTGGATCCAAGACCTAGATTATGAGAATGTATCCTTTCGATGCAAATTTTGCCATGCTCATGGCCATATCCTACAAAATTATCCTACCCTTAAGTAAAAATTAGAAGAGATAGAGATAAAAAAAGATCCATTAGGGAATAAGGAAGAGTGACAATCTCCAAAACTGACAAACAAAAAGAATAAACATGTGTGGCAGAAAAAAGGGGAACAAAAAAATCAACAAACAAATAAATTTGCAATTCTACAAGAGACAAACGAAGAGATGCAGGATTCCATGCATATCTCCCGAGTGAAAAATGAATAGACAAACAAGGAAGGAAGTAAGGGGGAAAACATAGTGGAAATTCTTGTTGAGAAGTTAATGAAATATCTTGAAAACCTAGAGGAAGGTGATTTAATCTAGAGGAATCCCCAACTAAGGTTATGCCACGAAGATACTCCAATGGATGCTAATGAGCCCATTCAGAGTGAAAATATTTTGGGTGGAAGATCCTCGGACCCTCCCTTGAAGGAGCCTTGTCAACTAGAAAAGGAGGAGATTGGCCAAACCCTCTTGCAACAAAGACCTATTCCTAAAAATGTGGTAACCTCTACCTCAAACCCCCTCTTAATTCCTAATGTTCATGATATTTCTACTGTCCCTTTCAATTATAGCATCTCGAAGACCTTAAATCTTGAAGGAAATAAAAATGAGTACACTGAAGAAGGGAAGAGGAGGAAAAATTAAATTACGTTCGAAACCTCTCATAAAATTCTCTACGTTTGGGACTAAAGTGTACCTCATATACCAAAAAAAAGTTAGACAAATTGAATCAGTTAAGGAGAGGAAGGAAATCTTTGGCAGAGCTCTTGGAAGATAAGGGAAGACCCTCATGGACTTTGGATTGGTGGTTCCCTTGAGTACATATTTTTTGGTAGGAAAACCCTTCACAAGTGGTTCACAATGAATATTTGTGTAAGATGATTAACATTAGACACGAGTATCTACAATGGTGAGAGCTAGGGTTTGACATGGCAATTTCATGAAATCATGGATGCAATCAAGGTGCAATTTTTTTGATAGTTTTTTGTGTTGATTTTATTTATTATTGTTGTTTTGTGTGTTTGTGTTTATTGGTATTTTTGTATTTGTTTGTATTTTTTAATTATTATTATTGTTTTTGTGTGTTTGTGTTTATTGGTGTTTTTATGTTTGTTTGTGTTTTTGTGTGTTTGTTTATGTTTGTTGTTTTTGTGTTTTTTTTTAAATTATTATTGTTGTTTTTGTGTGTTTGTGTTCATTGGTGTTTTTATTCATTTAATTTTTTGGTGTGTGTGTTTTTTGTTTTTGTTTTTTATTGTGTTGATGTTTTTATTTTTTTTGTGTATTTTTGTGTTTTGTTGTTGTTGTTTTTGTTTGTGTTTTTGTTGTTTTAGGCATGCTCTTTGAGTGTGTCGAAGGGGGCAGTCCAGGTGCGAGCCCTGGGCATATTTTTGTGGAATAGATACCCCTACCCTCCTGGGTCTTACCCGAAGTGGCACCCCAAAAGGGGTATTTTCCACAAACAAAAAATAAAATATTAATTTAATAATGTGCAAAAATAAACATCCACTACAAACAATAATTCAAATTTAATGCAAAAAATTAATAATGCAAGTAACAAATTCTAAATTCTAAATCAATACAAATCCTATCCACTTAGAGAGGGAAAATTTCATAGCCACTTGAAGAGTTCAAAGTCTCGTGCACAATAAAGATTACTAAGATTCAAATATGAAAGGTGATTCTAACTATGACATAACCCTTCTTATATATAGATTAAATCAACAATAACTCTAACCCCAATTCTCAAGGGATAGCTACCTTATCCTAGGGACTAAGCTAATAATAATAAATATAGTTAACATTGCTATATTCAAGCCATTACAAATCAAACTCCAAACCAATATTAAACTCCTAACTTTAAAAAGTGAACATAAAACTCTACTTGTAATAGAAAAACAATCGAACTCCAAACTCTGAACCAATATCAAACTTCAAACTTTGAAACTCTAAACTAAATCTAAAATGCAAACTTTTAACTAATACTAAACTCCAAACTTCAAACTCTAAACTCAAAAAATATTGAGCTAAAATACACCCATGGAATTCAATCCTGTCGCTTTGTTAGACACAAACCTTATCATTGTACCACAAGTATGGAATAAAATGATAGGTCATCACCTTCAATAAATAGTAGAAATATTGATCTGAAAATGTGAGCACATGGATCAACTATGCACAAAGAGAGCAGCCACGTTATGCTTTATACAACCCTAAGGACCACCACGTATGATATGTTGAAGATGAAATCTAATGAATGGTTCTATGTGGGATGTGCTACTGCCAAGGTAGTGCAAAATTATCTAAGAATGCATAAATCATGATAGCCATCATTATTTCTTCATACATAACAATAGATCATAGCCATATGAGATGCATTGGTATGATGTGCTCAAATGCATTGGGGGTGATGAGGGTAGAGAAGAGTTAAAAGGGTATGATACCGTATAAGATTTAACATTGGCCTCTCAATTTTTATTCTATTCAATTATATATAAACAAATTATATAATGTATTTAAGATTTTTACTAGTGAGTGCAAATTCCAACTGATCGAACAATATTACCAATAACTATCACACATGTCAAGAATAGATATGATCATCTTTACTTCTAATCATATGATCTTTATCCCAATAATACACAAAGTAAAAGTTAAAATGTTTTAGATCAACATGAATAAATTTTTATGGCATCATTATGAATTTTCATTATGTTTAGTTCCACACACATATAGAGAGCACTTATCTTAAAAGATGCCACTTAGAATATAATATTATAATATTAGACCACGAGGTTGTGGTAGAGTAGTCAGTGGTGGGTCCTCAAAATTAAGAGGTCAAGTTTTTGAGTCCCTCAACACATGATAGTTCCCCTTGTGATCTCAAGTCCCTATGTGCATAATAATATCCCCCTAAAAAAAATTTAAAAAAATTATAATTTTATATTATTTATATACAATGAAGGCAACATAATGTGTCTTTTAAAATATTATTGCTTTTCTAAAATATTGGATGCTATTGCAAATTGATTTAATATAAAGGATTTTTTAAATTGGTTTTCTCTTAGGTCAATTTTAATGGATGGTGACTATTTAACATCATTTTTCACTATTGGGATTAGAAATTGAGGGGGTCTTACCCAAAGTGTTAATGCCCCAACCTGAAGGATTCTAACCATGGGCATTATAAATGAGTTTTTCTAAAGGACCCTTAACATCATGTGAATATCTTTAGCATTGAATGTAATTTTATAATAATATATTTTTCAAAGTGCAACCAGGAGGAGACCTAGGTTTAAACATGGCAGGTATGCCTAATATAGGGTAAGGTAGTAGTCTGACTGGAGTCCTTTGAGTGTGTGTCATATTGATGATGGTGGTACCAACCTCGAAGCACCGGGGGTCTCCCTCACTTCGGGTCATGTTTATCGAGGTGAGATAGGGGTTATAGTGGTAGAACCATGATTTGATGCTATGATCGGAGGCAATGTGACTTGACCCTGTGACCAATTGTTCAAAAAGGAAAGGTAGTTGTTGATTCCTCTATATATAAAAAAAAATTGCATGCCTAAAGACAAGTTTGTATTAGCATTGTACTTGCATCTCTCTATCTAGTTATAAGTGTACTTGCTTACTTTACAATTATTATTCTTGATAAATATTACAATTAAAGAGGAATTATTGTTAGTGTTATTTTGGTGTGCATGTTTTCTTATTGTTTTATCCTTCTAGCTATTTCTATGATCTATGTAGGACTATTACTTTGTATCACATTAATTAGTCAAGTCACATCTAATGCTATTGTTTATTGAGAAAACATTAATGTTTTAAATGGTTTATAATAACAAAATGTAACTTTTAATGAGACTTTTTGAGAATAATGTCTATGACACCATGACAAGAAAATTCAAGCTGAAACTTTACCCATGAGAATTTTGCTTTGATAGAATGTTAAATTTCATGTGTACTCATATAGAGTGCATACTTTACTTATAAATTTTAAATTAAATACTAATGAAAATATGCAATAACAATGTAAAAAAATGTAAAATAAGATTGAAACAATACAAATATATGGTAATCATTTTAAAAATTATGGTAAAATATTTAAATCTCATTTTGAACATCTTTTACCATATAATTTATTGTGTTTTCTTCGTGATATGCATTTTTAAACAATGTTAGACATGATAATGCTTATTAATACCTTGAATAATATACTTTGGAATACTTTGTGGACTAATCCCTATGGAGAATGCTTAAATTTTAGGTATAATAGGAATCCTTACAGGACTAAACACATGACAATACAATTTTATAGAAATAATTATTATTTTGGTTTCATGGGCTTTTTTCTTAAATGCTTTTGTTTTGGGATTTTACTTGGTCTCCAAAAGTTATAGTGTTTAACGTGATTTATCTTAGTTCATTTTTGGGTTGAATTTCTTACTTTATGCTTTCCTTTCAAAATGTCTAGATTGAATCTAGAAAGGGATTTAAAAATTTAAATAAGGTCTAACAAGCATTGCAGGAAAGAGGTTAATGGAAGGGGGTCAGTACAAAACCTAGAGCAAAAGAACGAAGACCAAAATCAAATATTAAAGACAAGAAGTCTCCATACCAAATAATGTAATACAGGGTGTGTTGGAGGTATTATAATATTTGGTTTCATTGTAAATATTAGTTTAGGGTGTGAATTTGATTTTATAAATTATGTGTCATGTATTTAAGAGTGTGAGATCTCTAGTGAGGAAGTGGAGTTATGAGTGTGGTGTGTCTAGTTTAGAAGTAGGAAACTATATGTAATCATGAGATACTTTATCTTATGTAATATATGGGACTTATTATGTAAGAGGAGAATTTGAAGAGTCAAGTTCTCTAGTGAGTTTGAGGAGAGAAAATGCCAAGAGTCATGTAATGTGAAAAGTATCATGTATCTTTATATTGAGACAAAGCTATGTATTAATAATTTGAATAAGCTTTACTTTATGCATTGTTTGAATTTTGATCAATAAAAGCTTTTAGTGTGATTTTATGTGATATTGATGGATTTATGATATATTGATATTGATGTGATTGATTTAATGATCCTGGAATTATTTAGTGTGTGAGAATAACATAATTTTTCTAATAGTGGTAATAGATCCATTATGAGTGAGTTTGGATTGATTCACGTTAAGTAAAATAGTTGCAAGGAGGAAAGTGAGAGAGATTGTTAAAGGTGACAAAGGAAGAATATTTGGAGAGCATTTGCTAATTGGTGGAGGAGATATTATTGATTGTTGGAGAAAGGATTATAAGTTTAGAGCATCTAAAAATGAAGTTGGACATGAGGTTGGAATCCGATCAAAAGCCATAAGAATGCTACTTGGAGGACATAGCTTGAGAATGTGATTAGAGGATGTAGCCTAAGAACACATGAGAAGATGCACTTGAGATGAGTTTTTTGATGTTGTGGGTGCTACACCTGAGACGAGTGCTAGAGTTTGAAGATGTAGAGATGATATTTGAAACCCTAAAGCGTTAAAATCCGTAAGGAGAAAGAAAAATTCATGTTGCATTGGAACCTAATGGAGAATGAAGCATAGAGAGATTAAAATGCCTTAGTGCAGAACTAGAAGGGAGTTACTATTTGATTAATGCCTAGCAAGAGATGCTACTATGCGGATATAGCTGATGAGACATTGAAATAATTATGCCATATACGGTAAACTATAACCTTAGCATTCATTAATATTTGGATGCACACATTTTTGAAGATTTTATTTTTAGATTGAATTAATTTTGGAGTGATAAGAAGAATAAATTAAATTGATTTTTAAAGTGATTAAATGGGAGATAAGGAATCGATTAATAAATTATTTGATTGAAGAATTAAAGAATTTGATGAATGATTTGATAAATTAATGAATGAAAGGAATGAATTATAATTAAAGAAATTAAATTGATGATTTGATTGAATTGATAATTGGAAGGGAGAAATTGAATTATTGAATGATTGAAATTAGGAGATATAAGAAGTTGAATTGATGAATTGATTGAAGGATATGAAATTGAATTAATTAAAGATTTGAAGAATTGAACTAGTGATTGGGAGATACAAGAAGAATTAGATTGATTTGATTGATTGAAGAAGAAACGATTGAAATCATAGAAATTGAGAAATTAAAGTAAATGCAATTTTTTTTTTTTGAATCACAACTTCTAAAAGGACCAAATTTTATCCCATGGAAGAAACAAATGAAATCAATACTTATTGTTGAAAAACTCTAGGATGTAGTAAAATGGAAAAAGAAATGTTCCAAAAGATGCAACTGGAAGACAAAAAATTAAAGATGATGATGCAAAAGCTCTTATGTTAATTATGTTTGGCATATGTGATGAAAATCAAGCACACATAAGCAAAGCAAAATCCTCAAAAATTACATGGGAAAATTTATGTACAATACTTGAGGGAAGGAATAAAGTAACCATCTTACATTTGCGATTATAATTATACTCTCTAAAGGTTTATGATGGAGAAAGTGTAGAACATTTTCTTTGAAGAGTAGTTGAATTAAAATCCAAACTACAAACAATGGGAGAAAAAGTAGAACAATTTCTTGTTCAAGTGACATTAAGAGAACTTCTAGATACATTCAAAAATTTAGTCACTTCTCTTCAAGTGCTAAATAAAACTATATCCTTTGGTACATTAGTGAACATACTTAAAAATTATGAAATATAAAATCTAATACGAGATAAAATGATAAATAATGCTTTAATATCAATGAAAAAAATATCAAAGTATAAAATAATACTAGTGCATCATCTCAACCTCAACCTGAATGGAGAAAAAAATGCCACATATGCAATAAGGACATACCACGAGCCCAATCTAGGAGGGAGTCCAGCAAAAAATGAATGCTAGCATGAGTTGGGAGTGAGTGCAGTCGAAAGCGAGTGCAAGAAAGTGTAGTCAAAAGTGAGTGCGGGCATGAGTATGAGTTGAGAGTGAGTGTAGCCAGAAGAAAGTACAACCAAAGTGAGTGTAGCTAAAAGTGAGTGCAACCAAAAGCTAGTGCAGCCAAAAATAAGTGCAGCCAGAAGCGAGTGTGATTATGAGTTAGGAGTAAGTGCAACCAAAATAAAATGTGTGAGCTAGAAGCGAGTGCAGCCAAAAGAGTAGTTGAAAGTGAGTGCGAGTGTGAGCCAAGAGTAAGTGCAATTAGAAGCAAGTGCGAGTGTGATCCAGGAGTGAGTGCAACTAAAGTAAGTGTGAGTGTGGGTCGAGAGTGAGGAGGAAGTGTGAGTAGGAAGTAGAAAGCAAAGTGTGATCCAGTTGAAGAAAATATAGTGTGAGATGAGAGGAAGTGTGATCCAGGAGGGAGTGCAAGCCAAGATTCAATCATGGTGAAAAAGTAGTGGGTTCATATGGAGTGCATCAATGCTTCAAACCCTTACCATGATTTGTGTGGAACATTATTTTCTAAAAATTACTAAAGTGAAGGAACATCGAGAAAAATAAGAGACAAGGGCTATTGTGAGCCAAGAGGGAGTGCAAGCCGAGAGCAAGTGCAAGGTAGGAGAGAGTGCATGCTAGGAATGAGTACAATCCAAGAGGCAGTACAAACCAAGAGCAAGACCCATTAGCTAGTAAGGAAATAATGTCATATTTGAAACCCCTAATGGGAAGTTTGGATGCCCTAGTTGGAGATAAGTAGAAGAGTGAATACATGGCAAGTTCGATCCAGGTAGCAGATGTTACACCAAAAGTGAGTATCAAGGATGAGATGATTGAACATGATATAATGGTTCTTAAAAGTAGAGGGTTAATATGTAAGTTCCATAGATCATGACCAGGGTTTTTGGAGATTTAAAATTGGATCAAGTGGAAGTGGGGATTAAATTCAAATTACTCTATGAATTTTCTTCCTAAAGTTTTTTTTCTCATTTTTTATAGTTCAAAAATTAGGGATAAAATATTGGTCAATGGCCCATGGTTCAGGGGAAGAGATGCACTTTATTTGAGACCATGAAATGATTTTTTTTTGTTGAGACAAAAACTATTAAGAAGCTTCTAGTTTGGGTTAGGCTTTTTGGACTTCCATATCAACTTATAAATAAGGATGTTCTGAAGAATATTTGAAATATCCTAGGGAAATTCATCAAGGAAGGAATAACTACTAAGGAGCAAAAGCATGCTATATATACTCGAATATGTGTTGCTATGGATATTTCAAAACCTTTGACATAATCCATTAAGATAAAATCTGAACCAAGAGAATGAGAACAAGTAGATTATGAAAATATCACATTTCGTTGCCACAATTGTTATGATATTGAACACATGGCAAGAGTTTGCAAAGTGAAAACTATGAAGAAAGAGAACAAAAATTCTAGCTATGAGATAACCTTCAAGATAAAGTAAGGAAATTATAGAATAATAGAAGCTAGATCAAATCAAGGATATTCCACTCCGAAAGAAGAGGTAAATAAAGTCTATCTACCATATCATTTAGAAATTTCATAAGGAATTAAAGGTGCAAAAGAAGATGTAGAGAGAAATCCTAAAACAAATACAACAAAAGAGGTCAAGTTTATTCCAGGTAAATCATCTTCATTTTCATCAAGTAGTACAAAATCCTCTCCAATTAATAAGAGTGATAGGAATGAATATGTTAACCTTTGTACTTCAAGGTTTCAAGAGCAACATAATAAAAAAATAAGGATGGAGGAAATCCATAACAATTTAGGTTTTTTAGATCAAAATAAGAAGGTAATTGCTATAGAAGAGTATCCTTACACTTTAGGGTTTCAAGGGAGACAACAAGAAGATTGTGCTTTTGAGGTTATTCCTTGCACTTAAAATCCTTTAGAACAAGGTAAACCTAAAGATGATAAGTCTTACTATGAGCACTATGAGAATATTGAAGAGATTGATGAAGTTGAAAATATTATCGGGAATGAAAAAAAGGAAGACCCAAGAAGCAAAAACAAATAAAAAAGAAACCCAAAGGGATATTGATATGGAAAAACAAAAGAAAATATCACAAGTGCTAACAAGAAGTGGGGCTAAACCTACAAATAAAATAAAAAAATAACAATGAAAATAATATCTTGGAATATTAGGGGAATGGATAAGAACCCCAAAAAAAGTTTTAAGAAATTGTGAGGTTGTTATAGACAAGATATTTATAGATACAGAAGTTGGGAAGCAAATATTTTAGCCATTAGTGCTGTTGAATTTCATCTTGGAAAAAAATAAATTTCAGAAGGCATCTGATATAAAAGGAGTTGATTGTGGAAACTTAGTAGTTTGAGGAAGATGGAGATTGATAGAAAGGCAAATGAAGAATATCTTTGATCGAAAGGTAAAGTTGGATATGATTTAATTAACTTGTTAGAAATATAGTGAGAGCAATGTAATATTTTGCTTTTATAATGGGAGTGGCTCCCAATAGAAGCCACACATAGCTTATTAAAAGAAAAAGAAAAAGGAAGGACATACCACAAGCCATTGTAAATATAATTCTTCGAGCCAATGGAATTAAATGAATAAACCTTTTCAAAGATTCCAAATGAGACAGTATCAATATCCATATCCATCAATGCAACAACAACATTCAAAAGGAGAAACTCAAAAAGGAAACTTGTTATAAGCAATTCATGAAATATAAAATGAGGAAGATAATGAAATAAGAGCCCCTATAGAATGAATTATAGACAATAAATGTATGGACCAAATTGAGCAACATGACCATTCAAAATTTTTTAATGGTATTAATGATTTTATAACAAAGAAAGAGTTATTAAAAAAGGTACAAAAAGGAAAAATAAAAGGGATAAATAAAGAGTGCTTCAGAATTGTAAGCAAAAGATATGATAGAAAAAGAAAATTAAAATACATTATGGATGGATTAGCATATTAGAATGGAATATAATCATATATATGTTAAAAAAAATTTATAAAAATAAATAAGGTTTAACAAGCATTGTAGGAAAGAGGTTAATGGAACAGGGTCGGTACGAAGCCAGAGCAGAAGAATGAAGATCAAAATCAGAGATTGAAGACAAGAAGTCTCCATACCAAATAATGTAATACGAGGGAATTTTGTATGTATTATATTATTTGGTACCATTGTAGATATTTAGTTTAGAGTGTGAGTTTAATTTTATAAAGTATGTGTCAAGATAGTATGAGTGTGCATGTGTCATGTAATTAAGTGTGAGGTGTCTAGTTAGGAAGTGAAGAGTTATAAGTGTGATGTGTCTAGTTTAGAAGGTAGCGGGTTATATATAATCATTAGATAATTTATATTTATGTAATATGTGGTACTTATTATGTAAGAGAGGAATTTTAAGATTCAAGTTCTCCTATGGGTTTGAGGAGAGCAAAATCCAAGAGTCATATAATGTGAAAAGTCTCATGTATCTTTATATCGAGGCAAAGTTATGTAATTTGTATATTGATGGCTTTATGATATATTGATATTGATGTGATTTATTTATTGATCTTGGAATTATTAACCTATGATAATAGCATCATTTTGCTAACAGTTGGACACTTTTTTTGTCATGAGAAAAATAAAAGGTCCTATTAGGCCATAAGAAATAAATACATTCAAATAAATTTTTTATGAGCTTGAGGATATCATAAGCATAAAAATCAGAGAAATAATAGTCCATACAATATGTTTCATACATTAATGTATTTAACACTTGATTTCAATTCCAAAATTGGACTATAAGATTAATTTTATCTAATAATGGTTAGGTCCAAGTCTAGATTGACTCCAAAAATGATTAAGGTACTTTGAAAATTGAAAAATGGAGTAGTCTTTCTAATAGAAAAAGGTTTCTTTCCATCCAATGTATTTAAAAATAAATAAGAGGAGTTCCTTAGTAATCCTAGATTCTAAATAATCCCAAATAACCAAAAGACATCACAAATTGAAGTGTTTAGTATTTTTAAATCACTTTATTCAATTATATGATTTTTGCTAATTTCTAAGCATTTGCATCCAATGTGTGATAAGCCACAATTTGAGATGATTCTCATAGTGTTTGTATGTGGAAAGTGTGTACTTTTCTATAAAATCCTTTTGAATGAATAACTCTTATTTTATCTCATAGAAGGAACAAATGTTGTGTTTTGGAATAAATTATCTTGATAAACCTTATCAATAAGAATATTTCTAGAGCCACTTTTAAAATTTTAGCAGCCTATTTTCTACCTTGGTATTATTGATACTTAGGAGCTATGTAGAAATAAGAAATTGAGCAATCAAAGCCTCCAAAACTCCTTATTGACACCAAAGGGTGTGGTTTGCTCACCCATAAGAAAATCAATGGTTGTAGAAGGAGCTAATAACTTCTCTCACAAAAAAAAATTGCTCATCATCTGGCCAAGTAGTACAAGGATAAATGGATTTCAAGCTACCCAAATGAAAAACATCATTTTGCCATTTTATGGTTTCAAAATATATTTAGAAGGCTTCTAAGTAGTCCTTGGTTGAAAGTTGAGGCAATAACATTTATTGGTGCATCATTTTTCTAAATATACCCCTAAATTAGTAGATTTACTAGGATTATTCTTGATTATATTAGCTTGGCTACTACTTTAAAATTCCTACAAGAAATTAGTCAATGGATGACCAAGGAAAGTGAATTTTGCAATTCTAGTAGGAACAATACAAAATAACAAAGTTTAGAAAATTGGAAAATTATTTAGTAAAATAGTGATTTACTCCCAAAGTTGGATCTCACTCTAAGAAGAAAATGTCACTCCAAATATTGGAGTAATTTCCTCCCTTCCTAAAAGTGAATTGCTCATCATCAAGCCAAGTGGGATATGGATTGCAAATATTGAGGCAACAAACTGGAAAATAATATATTTATCTTTTTATCATGCCATAACCCAATTAGAAGGCTTCTAAGCAAGTAAGATATCGATTTAGAGGCATGCAATATTTGGAGGTGCATCATTTTTCTAAAGATAACGAGTAGAAATTTCTTACCTAAGTTAACTCCTAGGTGAATTATTTCTATAAATAGGAACCATGGGATCCATTACAAATGTCTTTAGGCCTTAATAAAATTAGAGCTACACTCTATGAGATCCACATTGTAATTGATCTAATTTGGGAATAATAAAAATATTGTGCAAGACCCTTTATTTTTCTATTATGACATTGCTCTTTTGGGTTGTGGGATGCATGTTGGTTATGGCACTATCCTTTTGCATTCTTGTAATTCCTTGTTATTTTTATTTCATACACATAGACGTACACTATTGTTATTCCAATATCTAATTTTTTAATTGATAACATACTCTCCTTGATGTGACTATAATTATTTTCATGTGATTTACTTTAATCTCTTGCATCCTTACCTTTAACACATTTACTTTTATACATAATCTTTTACACATTTACATTTACTTTAATCTCTTGCACCCTTACCTTCACACACTTAATTTTATATATGTTTTTTCTATACTTAGTTTAGATTAGATAATATTAGAAAGGATACTAGGAAGCTAGCCTAAATTCAGATGTCAAAGAAGACATGATTAGCCTTCTTCCATTTCTAATGAAACAGATTTGTGAGTCACATTAGAAGTTAGACTTCTCTAGCATTCATCAATGTTTTTTGCATGCCTAGTCAAACCAAGCGATTGATTTCCATATAGAAATCAAGCCTACTCCCATTTTATAAATGTAATGGAATTGAACTAAATCTATCTTTTAGAATTTGCTTGTGAAATTACAAGTACTTTGAAAAATGACGACTTACAATTTTTTTATTTTTTTGCAAGGTGGAAGAAAATTTCACAAGAAGTAATCTGCAAGCTTACTACAGTGGTAAGGGCTTTGGGCTTTCTTTGAGATGTCCAAGGTTCAAACCCCACTCAGTATGAGGGGACCGAGACTCCTCATAAAAACCTATGTAAACTCATTGAAATTTTTTACAAGTAATCAATCCACTTCACTTTAACTTTACATTACATGTTTCCACTACCAAAAAATGATTTGACAAATTTGATGGAATTTTATGAAGTTTTTATCAAAATAACGATTTCATCCTTCAAGAAGTGATTTTATCTCGAGGAATTTTTCTAAGTGTTGAACTAGCTAATCACTTGTTTCCAAAAGGGATTGAGTTAATCCATTTTTATATGAAAATTTTAATTTTTTTGGAAGTGATTCACTACTTTTCATGGATCACTTTGCCTCTTTGTTGAAAATTTGCCTTTTCTAACCTAGAATTTTATCTATGTAGATACAAAAGAGATGCAATCTAGGATTATAAGCATGCACTTATATATATCATAATTTGGCAATTTTTTTTGTCTAATCGAACTCATATTATACTAGAGGAAGAATGAAAATGGAAAAAATAAAACTACTATGTAATACATGAAGAGAGCAAGTTTGATCAAAATATAAATTAATTAAAGGAAAAAGGTAAAATGACTAAGTCATCCATTCAAGGTCAAAATCCCTCATCTATATTTCCTTTATGGCTAGGAGAATTAAATTTCCTAAATCATTCTTTGACATATGACTATACTTTTCCCAACACCAATCAAATTTGAGTCTCCATAGGACCTACCACTTTAAAATGTAATTACAAAATATTTGTATGGAATTCCTCAAATGTCACAATCCTTACCAAACACATGGTAACTTAATAAATAAATAGGGTTCCAAGGAGGATAGTCTATTAGTATGATAAGTTCTCAAACTAGTCAAACTTTTCAACCACTAGTATCTTCAAATTTCCAAACTAGAGTGAGTCAACCTCCAACATATTCAAACTCTCAAAGTAACCCTTTGATAAGTTCTTTCCTAGTTAGTCATTATCCAAGTCAATTCAACAAGCAAATATTTCAAATATGGAAACCCCTATAGGTGAACCTCCACCATAGGGTGAATTAGCTCCACCTAATACCATTGTTACTAACATTGCAAGATAGATGAACCTTCTAATATCAAGCCAATAAATCATGTAGAATTGAAAAATGCCCCCTGATGGAAATATAAGGAATCCTAGATACTACTTCAAATTAAATGTTTTTCCAGCTAATCAGCCAATGCAAAATTTACAATAGTTTATATCTCTATCTAACTCATATTATGGATTGTAGAACCCTTCACCTATGCATAACATATAATTCATACCTAATTAGAATCAAGCTTATCAAATATAACTATGGTGTAAAATCCAAATCCTTTATTTCCACGATAATGTTATGATATTCTAAGAAATCCCTAGTGTCTCCCACAACAATAAATTGTCCAACACATGTTATTACATTAGGCATACATCACCCCACGTCAAGGGAAAATAAAATACTCTTCGTTGATACAATACAAGGAATTTTTCCAATGCTACCAAGTGTCAACAATAGATAGGACTCAAAACAAGATTCTTGATTAGACCTACCAAGCACCTTTAAATTTTATGGCATTCTCCCCCATTCCAATTGCTACTATGAACTCATTACCTATATTTAATGTGAATCAAAGATAGCTTTGGATCATCTCAATTAGCCATCCATATTGTAGGGTTATGCATAAGGGGTAGGTATAAAATCATATTTATAATAATGGGGTAAATCAGTTTCAAAACCAAGGCAAATAGGGTTCAAAGTCATGTAGAAGACATGGTGAATTGTTTTTTTTTTCACATAAAAATATAAAAAGGTGGCGAATTTATAATTTTTTTTAAATGTATAGTAAAATACTACCAACATAAGCCTACCGATGTGTGATATCTATCGAGAGCCTATCGATGCATGAAAAAAAGTGAGAGACTACATGCACCATGTTTTGAGATGCCTAAAGAGAGCCTATCGACACCAGACATGAGACACTTGAGGAGGTCCTATCGATACCAGATACGAGATGCTTGTTGAAATCCTACAAATGTGAGACACCTACTAAGAGCCTGCCGCTGTGTGATGCTAGGTGAGAGAATAATGACACCCAGTTTTGAGATGCCTGACATGAGATACCTAAGGAGAGCCTATCGATACTAGACACAAGTTGCCAAAGGAGAGCCTACCAACATGAGACACCTGATGAGAGCCTATCGACACCATGTTTTGAGACACCTAATCATAGCTTACTAAAATCATACTTCAAGACACCTAACATGGGTCTACCGACACTATTTTTTGATATGCTTTATGAGAACCTATCAACACCATGCTTCATTATGTCTAACGAGAGCCTACCGAGACCATGCTTGAGCCACCTGATGAGAGCCTCTTGACACATGCCTCAAGATGCTTGACATAAATCTATCGACACCATGCTTCAATATGCCTAGCAAGAGCCTACCAACACCATGAATTGATATGCTTGACTAGAGCCTATCAACATTGTGCTTTGAGATATCTGACAAGAGCCTATTGACACCATGCTTCTATCTACTTGATGAGAGCCTATCGATATGTGCTTCAAGATGCCTAGTGAGAGCCTACCGACACCATGCTTTGAGATGCCTAGTGAGAGCCTACTAGCACCATGAATTTAGACACCTACCATAGCCTATCGATAGCATGTGCACATCACCCAATTGCATGCCAAAGATGACTTATCCCATGTGTTTTCTCTTTTTTAAGGTTACCACATATTTCCTCCTTGATTAATGATACCACGTGTCAACATCTCATTTAACACTATGCATGCAAACACCTATATAAAGGGCATGAACAATCATTTTTTTTCTTTGCACATCAAAAAACCTTGTGAAACCTTCAAAAACCCTTTGAAACCCTTCCAAGCCTTCTAAAATCCTTCAAAACCTTTGAAACCCTTCCAAGGCTTGCAACAATGGCCGCAACATCATCCATTCATCAAAAAATTACTTTCAAAAACCTCGTTTGCTCGCTCATCTCCAAAATTCTCAATGCTCCCGATTATGATTCAACATGGATGAAAAATTTTGGGCTTCTAGGGCTAGCACTAATGCCCCAATTCGACACGAATATTTATTTGTTGAATACAATTGTTCAGTCCTATGACAATGATGGGTCGATCATCACAATGATGACCATCAACAACAAAACCCTATCCTTCTCTGTTAAACCATCTGACATCCATAGATTGACAGCCCTTCCCTATAAAAATTGTGAACCCATCTCATCAAAATTCACTCTGACTGAAGATGAAAAATATATCTGGAGACTCACTACAATCTCTCATCGGTGTGTTACAAGGTAAGTCTTTGAAATTGCAAGTTTCCTCTTCCTTGTATAATCTCCAAATATAATTATTAATTGTGTTATAATATTTTTGTAGTGCAATCAAATCCATCCAGAAGGGGCCTCAATTTTTTATCTATTACCCATAACTTCCTTCATGCGATCATCGAGTTCTTCCAGGCATATTATTTTGCAGGGGAGAACAACAAACATTCCTTTCTGGGCTTTGGCGTATATTGTGCGTTGTCTTGGAAAGAATAGATACGATTGGTCCTCATATATTTTTGGTAGAATCACAAATGATCTTCACCATGCATGCACAAATATTGCTGCCTCTCCTGTCATTGTTGCTACTACCAATTATTTGATTGCTTTTTTATGAAGCATATTATAATGTAAACAATGCCCCCATCCCCACCTCACTCCATCCAAAATTGAAGTCAGTTGGCTTAACGCTTGAAGAGGTGCAGGTAATTTTTTTTTTACATTCAAATTTGCAATAAATTTATTTTTGTTATATTATAGTGTTTATGTTTTTAATTTTTAAATTCACTTGAATGCAGAAAAGAGTGACCTCATCTTCAAATAGAAGAGAGGTTGCAATTAGAGGAATGCTCCTAGAGGCTAGTGGAGATTATGAGATAGTGTCACCACAAGATCTAAAAAATATACATTAGGTCTTCTGCATCTCCTCTTGTTCGTGTAATTGCCTCTTCTGTTGCACATCAAGAGCTCATCGATGTTGAGGAAGTTAGCCAACCCATTACAGGTAATGTTTCTCTTTTTGTAGTTGGGTTCTGTAATTTATTTCTCTTTAATTAATTTTAGTTGCCATTAACTAATATTTTTTAAATGTATTTAGGGCAACATCCCAAACATACTTTAGAATCAACCCAATCCGAAGAGGACACAACAACATCTAGTATGGGCAATTATAGTTAATTATTTATTTGATAATAAATATTTTATAATAAATATTATTATAATTTTTTGTAGGGTCAACTCAATCTCATCATAGATAGTGAATGATGGCATCTCCTCTACATCACAATACATAGAACCTTCTGAACAATCGATCGAATCAGGGCAAGAGATTGGATCAACATACGATATGCATAATTAAAGTTGTCTTTTCCTATATTTTTATTACAATATTTTCTTAAAATATTTATTTTATTTTTTAATGGGGCCTTAGGTCTATCACAATGGCTGATACAACATATGATGCCACCACCACCTCCATAATGATAACAATTGATGAGGGGTCATCAAATGCATGGAAAACAATTATTTTCTGCAAGGAGTTTAGGAGGCCATACTCAAATCATTTCAGACTTTCCAAATTTTTAGTGGGAAATATTTCCAATATTATGCATGAGTTTCTTGAGTTGGATAATCCTCCCCTGGATCAGGATTATCTTTTACAAGGTTTTTTTCTTGAGAGTTTTAAAGCTTTTGATGTGCTTCAAACTGAAGCATTGCAAACTAGAGGAAGAGCAACCACTACTCACAACTCCTCTCCCCCCATCAAACTAGTCAAGATGCTCCTCTTACTGAGGATGAAAAATTAAATTTTTAGAATCAATTTTATTAGCAGATAATTTGGAAGCCACAATAAAGGATAGTGTGCTTTCGGATATTTTAGAACTCAAAGAGTGGGAGTATCGAGTAAAAGTTCTAATCAAAGAAATTAATGCTCGATACAATTTTTTTCAAAAAGATAGAATATGTTTTCTTTGGTTCAACAACACCCTGAAAAGCTTGATGCTTTATTACATCAAGCAACTTTAAGAAATGTAAAGGCCACTAATGTTTATGATGATGAAATTTTAGATCTCCTTTTGAATAGGTTAGAGAATTTGAATGTTGAAGCTCAAGCGTATTTCAATAAATGGACAATTGATAAGAAAAAATTTAAAGTGGCAAAGGCTGCCCAAGTAGTTGTAGAGGTAAGTCATCAATATTTTTTAAATTAATTTATTTTTTAACACATTTAGACCTTTATTGACTAACATATTTTAAATTTTTTGCTTTGCAGTCCAATTTTGAGAATGTCAAGAATCAGGTGGAAAGCATGAAGGTGTTTTTGGCCATGACAAAGCAGAGTCTACTAAATGCTATCGAATTCAAAGAATAATTTTATGACACCATCAGAGAGAATAATGCCCTCAGGAGAATAATCATTAAACATAATATGGATCTGGACATTTTTCTCAAGGAACATGAGAAAGAAATACCTCCAAAAGAAGATCCAGCTAAAGAGGAGAGGGCATTGATAGATAGTTTGAAGATTGGTGAGGCGAACCTGAGGAGAGTTGGTGCCCTACAAGGAGAAACTTCTGGAATAGGGGGCATGAAGAAAGTCTACCTCAACCTACATTAGAGGGAGCATCTAGGCAAGGTCATGAGGAAAAGCAGTTGGATCCTTCAATTGGGCGAACACCTGAATCGGGCCCTGGAACCGAATAGTATCAAAGTGGATGCACAGTTCACTAGTTTTGTAATGAAAATTTATTCGAAATAAATAAAAAACTTTTTCTAAATGTGTGATATTTTTGTATCATTGTTTTGTTTTATTAAATATTTGTAGAGATTTACAATTTCTTGCTATTGCAACTATGGAAATAGGTGTTGAGATTTAAATCGTTCATTTGCTTGTTGTTTTCTAAAAAGGTGTTGATTGAATAAGATCCAATTTCTTATATGTTTAATGTAGTGCTAAAGGATTCTTTCAATTCAACACAAATGAATGTGTCATTAAGAAGTTTAAGTTTCACTTTATTATCAATAAGCCATCCAATGTTTAAAATACTCAATAAAGCAAAGCAAGGCTATAATATAAAACATATAATTTTGTGAACAAAGGGTATGATATAAAATTAAAAATTTCATTACAAGTATGGCATATTATTTGAAAAACACATCAATCCAAAGAAAAATTCATAATTCTGAACAAAGGGTATGACATTATTTGAAAAACTCATCAATCCAATGAAAAATTCATAATCCTAAACAATGTACATGTATGAAATTATTTGCAAAACTCATCAATCCAAACAAAAATTCATAATCCTGATTCACAACATCAGGATTATATTAATATCATGCAATATGTGTAAAATTCATCTATCCAATAAAAATCATTATCCTAAAGATATTTGTTGCAAAAATAATGCAAATATTACATTGGAGGAAGTTGAAACAAACAATTCCCATCTTGTCCTAAATCACTTGTATGCATAGTTGATCTTTGTGTCTCAACAATCTGATCACTGCAATTATCATTTTCCTCATCATCATCAATATTCATGATACCTCTTCTGTCTGCTATAGATTTCCAATATGCTAGAGCTCTCTCATAAGGAAACTTGTCCACCTCATAAGATGAGACATATATTCTCAAGCAATTTTCTAAATTTTTATCCAATCTGTTACGAACTTTAGATTTCACAAAAGATAATGCACTAAAAACCCTTTCATCTTCCACTGATCCCAAAACCATTGTTTGACACAATTCATATAAGCAAAAATATTCGCTCATCGTATGTTGTAAAACACTACTAGGGTACAACTTTTTCCACAAACGTATAATAGAACCTGGTTCACTAGGATTAGTCAAATGTGAAATTTGATCAACCATTGTCATTCCAAAATATGAGGATTGATTGGTCAAAAGTTCTTTATTTAGAATACCATTGATCTCAGTATCATTGACTTCCACACGTTTAGCAAAATGTTGGATAAGTGTACCCATATATTTTATAAACAAGTCATTTTTACTATTATAGTCTATTCTTGAATCCCAAAACATAGGGTTAACCACACCCATCGCTTCAAGCAACTCATCTCTTTGAAAATGGTTTTTGATTTCTTTTGTCAATGTTTTTACTATTTTTCTCAATTTAATCCTTGTATTCAGTAAAACTTCATCAAATTTATTGTATGTGATTGGCATCTGTTCAACATCTTTAGTAACTATATCCAATCACTTATCAAAATAATATAAAGGTATCTCTTTTCCATGAACATTAATACAAAGATGATCGTTGATGTTGAACTTCAACAAACTATTTTGTTCATTGACATTTGTTAAAGTTCTCCAATCATCAAACAAAGGATCCATAAAATTTTCACTTGACAAGTATAACATATCAATACGCATACAAATTTATTTTCTAATCCTGATGAAATCAACAATATAAATGGATCTTTGTTGTGCAAGTTTTATCAATGTATTCATTTCATGCAACATTGGAAGAATACCACATAAAGTGAGTAGCATTTCCAAGTCTCTCATACGATATAGCAAATATTTTGCTTTATCAACTGCCCTCCGATTATCATACATAAAGCCTACTAAGGATTTATATTCTTTGAAAACTCTTGTTGCAGGTTGAAACAATGAAATCCACCTAGTATCTACATCTTTCAACAATTTTTTACCTTCTGTAAGTCCTAGTGCAAATAATTGAAACTCTGCAAACCTTTTTGGACTACACAAAAAATAAGCATGTACTTCATGGATGAGTTCTTCGACTCTTGCAACATTTTCAAATGTGCTCACAATTTTGTATGCAAGATTCATTCTATGAGCCATGCAGTGAATTGGGATCAAATATGGGGTAACTGATGTTTGAAGTCGAACACAAAGACCATTTATGTTACCTTGCATTATAGCAGCACCATCAACTCCAACACATATTAATTTACTAGCTATTATTGCATCATCCATTCCAACAATATCCTTTAAGCTAGTAACAACAACATTGTAAATATTTTCAGCATTACAATTTTCCACCATCTTATGTATTGCTAGCAAATGAGGTTGCCTTACATGATTTTGAAAGGTGTAAACATGCATGCAAATCCAAGATGTGTTGTCAACAACAATTACCTCATCAATAGAAAGTGAAATGAAATTAGAATTTTTAACTTTCTCTTTCAGGTCCTCCTTCTCAACCAAAGATAGATATTTTACCATTTCCCAACCACTTCGATCTGACCAATGGGCATTGGGGAGGTTCTGTACATCAACTAGTTGAAAGAGATGCTTAAAATCAATAAAGTCTGACATAGGTCTACCTTTTTTAAGAATAGTAAATACGACAACAAACTACAAGCTTTTTGAAACTAAAGTGGTTTTATGAATTTTTTGAAACTGTGTTGGAATCATTCCACCATTCTGAGCTAGTGTTTATTTTTGTTTCATCTCTTTGTCATAGTCTTCTGCATATCTGACATGTATGCATTCTGATGCATCCTTCCACCTAATTATTTTCTTAGTTGTTCCATCAGTTTCTTTTACTGTCATATAAAATTTCCCACAATGTTTTTCTATTGTATCCAACTTAAGTTGCATCTTATGATCTTTCCCTAGTTTCCAACTACAAATAATGCATCTACATTCTTTTGGTGTATCATTACTATTTTTTGGTTGCACTGGTTCAATAAATGAATATTTTGATGACCATTCAATCTGAAATGACCTTCCAATAGTCCACCTTGTTAACTTTCTACGTTTAGGTTTCTTAGTCGAAGATTCCCCAGAAGTGTGCATTTGGTTAGAATGATCATTTTCATTTTGGATTTGTATGCTAGTTTCAGGATTTTGTTCAAGTTGTTGCATGTCATTGTTGATCAAATTTTCATGATGTATCTCATCCTCGGGAATATCTTCTAGTGGAGGCATATTAGGATCAATTGGGTATTCTGCATTCAAATATGTTCTATATCATTTTTTGAAATTACTTATTAAAATTACTATTAAGTAGGTAAAATGGGTATGTACCTTGTATCTGTGTAGGTTTCGGTGCCTCATTGGATTTCAATGCCTCATTGGATTTTGATGCCTCATTGGATTTTGAGATATGGCTAAAATATTTTAGGATACTCTTTTTCCAGAAGATTTTTCTCCCTTGTTTCCATTGGGAGTTGGAGCCATTGTACCTATAAAGGAAAATGTTAGAAAAAGAAAGCGAGATTGAAAAAATTAATTTCAATCACATGGCATTAATTGTGTGGTTGTAAGTTCATTGTTTTGAAGCATAAATGATGCTTTGAATTATTGCAATGATCTTTGAATTTTTTCATCCATTTGTAAGTTGATTGGTATTAAGATGTGGATATCACTTGCTAACATTTTAATAACATGCCCCAGTCGACCCAATAACATTATAGCTACAAGCACTTAAAAGGATAGGATAGATTTGTTGGTAGCAGTCAAGTATTTATAAGTTAACTACTCATTCCTATTGACTTTATCTTCATTCAATGGACTAAGGTTGTTCTATTGACTTTTTCTTAACTTCATATTTATTCAACAAATTAAGTTTTACAATAACAACAAAGGATTGGGTATCTACCTTGAATGATTAGGTATCCACTTGTTTCATAAATGCTCTTCATATGGATTCCTTTATAGATGTCCACTTTAATAGTATGGTGAAAAACCACCTATATCTCCTTACTGGATGCATGACATCCCCATGATTGTGAAAGCCCATGTCATACTGAATGAAATCCAAGGCTAACCCATGATTCTGAAACAATGTGTACAAATCAACAATGTACAAGGAGTCATATGGCAAACTTGGGAGTCAAGAAGAGGACTCTAAAAATCTTAAAGAACAAAAAATGTTCAACCCTTTCTATTTTTAATAGTTATAGTTTGACACTTCTAAACATTAGGTAAATAAGGTTATACTCAGTTAATGCATTTGTTTCAAATCTTTGTTGTTGTTAGAAGATGCAAATGTTACAAGTATGTTTTTTAATTCTAATATTTATCAACAACACCTGCAATTTCTTTGACCATATCTTGTGGGAATTTTTGTGATATTGATAGGTTGTTTATCTCTCTCTTCTTTTACAATTATTATTTGTATAATCAAAAATATTTTTCCATTTTGTGGAACCATAGGCTTAAAATTATTCAATCAACCTTTTTTGTGCTATGGGGGCATAATTCTGTAACTTATGAAGTCACCATGACTTCTGTAAGTTATAGAAGTCACCATAAATTTTGTAACATACATTGAAAGGAGACAAAATTTTCAAAGGAAAGGTAAAGCAAATATGCTTTTTTTCTATGGTACAAATATTGATGAAGAAACACTAACATGCATTGCTACCACCACTGATATTATAGACACAAACAAAAGGAATCAAATAAGGCCTGACTGGTGATTTTTCTAAATTTAATTTTCTTTGAAGTACCCATATGATCTTCAGACAACTATTAATAACTACCTAATAGCTTGCAATATTTTTTTGAACCAAAATATTCCAACATAATGCAAAAGAATTAAAATATAGAAGAAATAATCATGTCCTTATTAAAAAAATTTATGGCAAACAAGTGGAGCATAGAAAGAAATCATGGTCTACCTATCATTGGTTGTCATATTTGTTATGCCATCGATCGTCCTTGTATGCCATTGGTCATATTTGCTATGCCACCAATCGTCTTTACTATACCATCTATCATCTTCGCTATGTTACTGATCATCTTATTTATGCCATCAACCATCTTCGTTATACCAACTATCATCTTCGTTATGCCAACTATCCTTTTCATGATACCATCGGTCATCTTCATTACACCACATATCCTCTTTTTTATTCCATCAGTTGTCTTTATTATGTCAACTATCATCTTTGTTATGCCACTTGTCATATTTGTTATACCCCCTATCATCTTTGTTATGCCATCGGTCATTTTTTTACATGTCATCTTCGCTATGCCATCGGTCATCTTCGTTATACCATCAACCATCTTTGATATGCCTCTGGTCATCTTCGTTATGCCACTTGTCATCTTTGCTATGCCACCGATCATCTTAGTTATGCCATCGATCATCTTTGATATGCCTTCAATATTCGTTATGCCATCGGGCATTTTTATCTTGTGGTATTTTCTATGTGGTCGAGCATCTTTCATTTTTAGTCTATTCCCTATCGAGCATCGTTCTTTTGTAGTCTTTTCTCTACTTCCTCTTATTTTTCAGCTTCTCTGCTTTCGCATGTCTTTTGACTTCTTTGTTGCCAACCGAGGAGAACCAATTTTTAACATGTATGTTTAGGTATATATAGTGGGGGTATAATAGGTGAATTTATCTAGGTTAATAAAATTATATATGATTTTAAGGCAAAAAGGTCCAAAATCTAGGTAGGAAGGCTAGCGATTTAAAATTTAAATTGTAAAAGTATTATAATTTTGAGGTAAGCTGACCCTAAAATATTTTTACCTCCAAAATCCAAAATTTTTGGATGAATGGGCCAACATATAGGGTCCCCATATTTGCCAATTTTAAATTTAAACAATCCTAATATTCATTAATTTACGATAATTCATCGCTATGCATAACCCTACCACATTGAAGTTAGAAAATCATATTCAAGAAGAAGACATCATGGTATGCTTACTCATTTAATAATTAAGAGATAAAGAGGTTTGTCTAATAATTCTATTACCACCTAGGCTTCTATCATAGAAAATTTTTAAAAATAGGTTTGGTAATTTAGGCAATTGATATTCAATTCTTTTTCAATTAAATGTCATACAAAGACATCCTTAAGAAAATATTCATGATTATAATACTTGGTTCATGAGGATATTGTATTTAATTCTATCAAATTTACATATTAACTAGGAATAAACTTCGCCATATTGCATAAAAGTATTACAATCTAATTTTGTGCTACTAGTTTGTAATTCTAATCATGTAAATTTAGATACAAATTTTGAGGAAGCAACCTACATAGAAGAAGTGCTTATTAGAGTAGGAAATTTTCCTTCTACCTCACCTATGGCTTATGTGGCCTACATAGCCCACAATCATTAAATTCCTAGACTACATCCTACCATGATGCCTATCCCAAATATTGAACCACCCTACAACATATCTCCCTATCTACAAATCAATTATCCCTACAAAGTAGCTCTCATGGGAAAAAAACTCCATATATTTTCAACAATAATTGTTTACATGACCAACTCCATCATAAACACCACTCCATCTGAGAGTAAATATGATTGATTAAAGAGCCAAATGAGTAAAATAATAAAAGTACTAGTAAACCACACCAATATGGTGAGGAAGCAAAATGATAAAAGGTAGTTGAAAAATAGCTGGAAATAGTCAATTTAGAAAACAACAAAGAACTCCATGTCTCAAAAAGCATTAGGTTCCTTGACAAAGTACAAATCAACCAAGCAATCAGGTGTAGAATAATATGGTAGGTCAATATTAATTAAAAAAACAACACCTTATGGTGTTTTGCTTGTAACATTGTGTTAGGACCCTCCTAACATACCCTAATACGTATATTATTTATTAATTATATTTTAGGGTCACAACCCTTCACTCTTACAACTATTAGACTAGGTATTTAAATGCAATCCAAATATGATAATAAGGCATCATCGAACAAATATATTAATTAATTCTATTGTGGGTTTTTCTACCTTACAATCAAAAAGCGATTCAATATAAAAATGATTCCTCCTTCTGCACTATTTAGTTTCATACCATCTGGATCAGAGCTAGATCAAGGAGCAAATTCCCATTAAATTTTTTTCCCATCGCACATTTCAGCCAGTCCACATTCGCGAGGATGCAAACAGCATTCACGCTTCATGGATCCGTGTCATAATCCTTGCAAAAAATTAAACCTTCTCCTAAGGTATGAATTAAGTTGTCTTACACCCAAATTGCTCGACCTTTCACGTGGTGACCGGTGGCTGTTTTGAAAAAGCTAAAATATTCAACGCAGCATCAAGGTTTTCGATGTCCGAAACGCAAAGGAAAAAAATAATTTTTTTTTAAGGACTAAAGTCCCACATTCGTGGTGCTGTCTCTGTAGCACTTTATAAGCGCCAAAAGGCACAAGGAAGAACATGACTTCAGTCACGCCTCCCCCGTACCTCACATGAACTAATCGCTACCCAGTCCTTCCTCAAAATTTGCACTACCCGTTGACTCCTCGTGTTGCTGGCTACCACCCCTACGCATCGATCACCTGTTGTCGCCCTGCCAATCTGCCTTCCCGCTTGCCGCCCTATCAGTCGGCCTTCCGCCTGCCACCCTACCGATCGTTGTGCACTCTCGACCCTGACGCCTCTACAAGCTACCTGTTAAATAACAGAGAGCACCAAATTCAAAAAGTTGATAGGGCATTGCCCACCAAATTTTTTATTTTTTATTTTTTATTTTTGCTCACTTGTACCAAGTCATATTGATCGTTACCTACACCAACCGTAATGGCTAAAGGACAATGATCACTGGATTCCATTCATGAGAAACACGAAAGGCTCGCTAAAGAAGTTCAACAGGAAAGAGAGGATAATACCCGTAACACAAGAGAACTCTTCGAGAAAATATTTGCAATGGATGTTAAACTTGATGCCATCAGTAAAAATCAGGCAACACCACATGCAAATTCAACCAACAACGGGTCATCAAACCGAGCAATGTTAGGAGGTCCACAAACTCCCATTCTACCATGAACGACCAAATTAGACTTCCCAAAATTTGGAGGAGACCCTACAAACTGGATCTATCGAGCAGAGCAATATTTCTCACTAAATCAAATTCTGAAAATGCAAAAAGTGCATATCACCTCCTTCCACTTTGAAAATGATGCCATCCAATGGTACCAATGGTACCAATGGTTCGAGAAAACTAATGGTACTCCGACGTGGTCAACCTTTACACAGAATCTATTAGTGCGATTCAACCCTAGCAAGTTTCAAAGCTTTATAGGGGCCCTCACTAAATTATGCCAAACCACTTCGGTAAGCGAATACCAAGCAGAATTTGAAAGGCTAGCTAATCGAACATCTGGATTAGACACTACCTTCTTTCAAGAATATTTTGTCAATGGATTAAAAGAAGAAATTTGAATAGAGGTGCAAATGTATAACCCTACAAACATGTTAGAGACCATCGACTTGGCGAAATTAGCGAAGGACAAAATCAAGGCACGGAATCGGTTCACAAAACCAACTTGGGGGAAACCATCAAACACTTATACCAACCCCAAACCAATGCAAAATGGATGAACCCAAAACTCCTACACAACCCCCAAAATTAACCCCGCTCTACCAATTAAGCATCTGAGTTTCGATGAAATGAAGGAAAGACAAGCTAAGGGTCTTTGCTACCATTGCGATGAGAAATTTGACAGAAATCATAAATGTGCCTCACAAAAATTATATATTCTAGATGCCACAGAGGAAGGGAATTCTACTAAAGAGGAACCTAAAATCGAAGTAGAGGTATTATCCAACACACTTGAAAGTGACGAAGAAAATGCACCAAAGGTTTCCTTCAGCGCCCTTGCCGAATTTTTTGCCCCTCAAAAAATGCGAGTTAAAGGGTATTTTAAGAAACAAAACCTTACCGTGCTCCTAGATTCTGGTAGCACGCATAATTTTATTGATCCAAAGGTGGCTAAACAAGCAAATTGTTTTATATACCCTTGCAATAACTTCGAAGTGATGATTGGAAACGAAGGAAAAATTGCATGTAAAGGAAAATGCAGAAATATAAAACTATGGGGGGTTATAACATGAAAGGTGACATGTACGTCCTAACCTGATGCAGGAGCATCCAACGAAAGGCAAAATATCGCAAAGTAGAAAAAGTGTCGCGATATCGCGACATGTCGACAAAGAAGAAAAAGTGTCGCGATATCACGACATGTCGCATTTTTGCGACCAAAAAACGAGAGAAGGCACAAGAGAGAAAAATGTTGCGATATCACGACATGTCGCATTTTCGTGACCAGACAACAAGAGAAGGCACAAGAGAGAAAAATGTCACGATATCGCGACATGTCGCATTTTCGCGACCAAAAGACGAGAGAAGAAACAAGAGAGAAAAGTGTCGCATTATCGCGACATATCGCGTTTTTGCGACTCAAGAAGGAGAGAGAAGGCACGGAGCAAAAATTTCATGATTTCGTGACATGTCACGAAATCGCGACCGAAAGAAGACAGGAAAGGCCAAAGAAGAAAATGTCACGATTTCATGACATGTCACGAAATCACGACCGAAGGAGCAGAAAGAAAGCAAGGAAGGAAACTGTCGCGATATCGCGACATGTCGCGATTTCGCGACCCAAAACAGAGAGAGAAAGCAGAGAGCAAAGCTGTCATGATATCGCGACATGTCATGATTTCACGACCCGAGAGGCGAGGAGGAGGCAGAAAGGAAAGATGTCGCGATATCGCGATTTCACAATCGAAAAGGAGAAAGAAGAGCCGAAAAGGAAAGATGTCGCGATATCGCGACATGTCGCATTTTTGCGACCAAAGGACGAGAGAAGGCGCAAGGGAGGAAAAGTGTCGCGATATCGCGACATGTCACATTTTTGCGACCAAAAGACGAGAGAAGGCACATGAGAGAAAAAGTGTCGCGATATCATGACATGTCGCATTATCGCGACTAAAAGAGAAGAGGAAGAGCAAGAGGGAAAAGGTGTCGCGATATCGCGACATGTCGCATTATCGCGACTACAAGAGAAGAGAAAGAGGAAGGAGGAAAAAGTGTCGCGATATCATGACATGTTGGCAAAGAAGAGAAAAGTGTCGCGATATCGCGACATGTCGCATTTTCGCGACCAAACAAAAGAAAAGAAAGGGTAGGCGGTTACAGGGGCCGTTATAGAGGAAATTATCGAGCGGTGGGTATACCGAACGTCATCATTGGTTGACAGGTGGACAGAGTCTACAGTGGCAGCACTGGACAAGCACGTGGCACCAAGGTGCCATGAAAGCAGACGAAGATCAAGAGTCGGAAAGAAAGACGTTTCGAAAGCCAAGACAACGAAGAGGCACGGGAAATGAAACGAAGGGTCAGAAAAGGGAAACGGAGAGTCACGCCAGAGATTTTAAAAGGGGAAGCGAAGGCATGCACAAGGGGTCAAAAAACTGCTATGACAGAGTTGTAGACGTGAAGGCAAAAGGAGAGGGCCATTCTGGACCTGTTTGGGCTGTTTTTCTTCCAGAGTTGGAAATGTTGTAATGTAATAAAAAATAAATAAACTATCTTTCGGGATAAAGGAGTTTATTTGGCAGACTGCTGCCATTATTGTAAATTTTTCCAAGTTTAATGAATGAGAATTGAGAATTTGGCGTGAGCGATTTGTGGCTCCCCATCAAGTGGTATCAGAGCGGGAGTTCCTGAGTGTGTGAGCAGATCACCGAAAGTGAGGCAGTTTGCACTAGGATCTGTGGAAGGGTTGTGAGAAGAGAGTGAGGAAGAATGCCTCCACGAAGAAACCGTGGTGGTGGGAGAAATGTGGTACCTGAAGAAGATTTTAGAGCTTTGCAGAGGCAAGTGCAAGCCCTGCAAGAGGAGTTGCGAAGAGGGGTTGAGCCAAGGAGAGAAGATCATAGTGAAGATGAAGCTTGGGAGGTTGATAATCCATCGGTTGAAGAAGAAGCAATGGATCCTGTAGAAGCTAGATTAGTTAAGGCCATATCTCGGATCGGGAAGAAGCCAAAGTTTGATGTCTCCACGTATTCTGGGAATCTCAATCCAGAGGAGTTGATTGATTGGATCAATGATATGGAGGAGTATTTTGAGTATGAGGAGGTTGTAGATCGAGATCGGATCAAGTTTGCAAAAATGAAGTTGAAAGGCCATGCTTGCATATGGTGGAAAGAAGTGCAGCTAGAAAGAAATAGAGGAGGAAAGGAAAAGATAACCAGATGGGATCGAATGGTAGAGAAGTTGAAGAGGCAGTTTATTCCTATAGATTACGAATTGGATCTATTGAGGAAAATGCAGAGTTTGAGACAGTCAAACAAATCTGTCAAAGAATATACAGAGGAGTTTTACAAGATCTCAATCAGAACTGGCCATTCTGAGGCTAACAAGGAGAAGGTAGCCCTTACATCAATGGATTGAGAACCAGTATTCAAGAAGAGTTGAGTCTGGTTAGGATGAGCACCATTGAGGATGCTTACCAGTTTGCTCTAAAAGTTGAAGAGAAGCTGAACAGAAGGTTTGAGGGTAAGCAAAAAGGAAGAGGTCATGGAGAAAGAACTGGTGGAAGAATAGATGGAGGACGAGATGAGAAGAAAGAAGAAGCTAGCAGTAGTCAGGATCAGAAGGGAGATAATGATTATAGATCCCGTGATCAGAACAATGGTTACCAAAGAGGAAGAGGTAGATATGGAAGAGGAGGATTTCGTGGAACCTGTTTCCATTGTGGAGAAGAGGGACATCGGGCATATGAGTGTCCCCAACACCAAGAGAGGACGAATAGGAGACCTGAGGGTCATGCCAGAGCTATTGTAGTAGATGAAGGTGTTGAATCAAAACATTCTGAGGAGGCAGAGAGAGGAGAAGTTATGGTCACAAGGAGAACCTTGTTGAATGAGGAGAAAGGACCAGACCAGAGGAGGAGCCTGTTTCGCACAAGGTGCAAATGTTCAGGTAAGGTCTATAATGTTATTATAGATAATGGTAGTATTGATAACTTGGTCTCTGAAGAAATGGTTACTAAGTTACAGCTAGAGAGGAGGAGACACCCGCATCCATACCGGATTGCGTGGTTGCAGAAGGACCATAGGGCATTGGTCAGTGAACAGTCCTTAGTCAAGTTCAATATTGGGAGATACCAGGATGAGGTCCTGTGTGATGTTTTGCCTATGGATGCTTGCCATGTGTTGTTGGGGAGGCCATGGCAATTTGACAGACGTGCGGTGTATGATGGGCATGCGAATACTTACTCTCTGATGAAAGGTGGAGTGCGCCACAAGTTGAAGCCATTGAAGGAGATGGATGAAAAGAGTTTGCTGACAACAATGAGAGTGGAAGTTGTGGGGTTTGAAGAACTTAAGGGTTTGTACCCTGCAGACCCAGATTTTGTTGAAGCTTGGAGAGCTTGTACAGCCCCAGTTAAAAAGAAGGTGACAGAACAGTATAGAAGTGAAGGTCACTTCTCAATCCACCCCGGTTGTCTGATGCAGGAGCATCCAACGAAAGGCAAAATATCGCAAAGTAGAAAAAGTGTCGCGATATCGCGACATGTCGGCAAAGAAGAAAAAGTGTCGCGATATCGCGACATGTCACATTTTCGTGACAAAAAGATGAGAGAAGGCACAAGAGAGAAAAATGTCACGATATCACGACATGTCGCATTTTCACGACCAGACGACGAGAAAAGGCACAAGAGAGAAAAATGTTGCGATGACCAGAAGATGAGAGAAGAAACAAGAGAGAAAAGTGTCACGATATCATGACATGTCGCATTTTCACGACTCAGGAAGGAGAGAGAAGGCACGGAGCAAAAATGTCGTGATTTCATGACATGTCGCGAAATCACGACCGAAAGAAGACAGGAAAGGCTAGAGAAGAAAATGTCACGATTTCATGACATGTCACGAAATCGCGACCGAAGGAGCAGAAAGAAAGCAAGGAAGGAAACTGTCACGATATCGCGACATGTCGCGATTTCACGACCCGAAATAGAGAGAAAGCAGAGAGCAAAGCTGTCGCGATATCGCGACATGTCGCGATTTCGTGACCCGAGAGGCGAGGAGGAGGTAGAAAGGAAAGATGTCGCGATATCGCGACATGTCACAATTTCGTGACCAAAAAGGAGAAAGAAGAGCCAGAAAGGAAAGATGTCGCGATATCGCGACATGTCGCATTTTCACGACCAAAGGACGAGAGAAGGCGCAAGGGAGGAAAAGTGTCGCGATATCGCGACATGTCACATTTTCACGACCAAAAGACGAGAGAAGGCACAGGAGAGAAAAAGTGTCATGATATCGTGACATGTCGCATTATCGCGACTAAAAGAGAAGAGGAAGAGCAAGAGGGAAAAGGTGTCGCGATATCGCGACATGTCGCATTATCGTGACTACAAGAGAAGAGAAAGAGGAAGGAGGAAAAAGTGTCGCGATATCGCGACATGTTGGCAAAGAAGAGAAAAGTGTCGCGATATCGCGACATGTCGCATTTTCACGACCAAACAAAAGAAAAGAAAGGGCAGGCGGTTACAGGGGCCGTTACAGAGGAAATTATCGAGCGATGGGTATACCGAACGTCATCATTGGTTGACAGGCGGACAGAGTCTACAGTGGCAGCATTGGACAAGCACGTGGCACCAAGGTGCCATGAAAGCAGACGAAGATCAAGAGTCGGAAAGAAAGACGTTTCGAAAGCCAAGACAACGAAGAGGCACGAGAAATGAAACGAAGGGTCAAAAAAGGGAAACGGAGAGTCACGCCAGAGATTTTAAAAGGGGAAGCGAAGGCATGCACAAGGGGTCGAAAAACTGTTGAGACAGAGTTGCAGACGTGAAGGCAAAAGGAGAGGGCCATTCTGGACCTGTTTGGGCTGTTTTTCTTCCAGAGTTGGAAATGTTGTAATGTAATAAAAATAAAAAATAAACTATCTTTCGGGATAAAGGAGTTTATTTGGCAGACTGTTGCCATTATTGTAAATTTTTCCAAGTTTAATGAATGAGAATTGAGAATTTGGCGTGAGCGATTGTGGCTCCCCATCATAACCCTAGGTGGGTGCGACATTGTACTAGGTGTACAATGGTTACGAACCTTGGGTGTAGTCCAATGGGAATTTGAGGAACTATGGATGAAATTCACAGCAAATAACCAAACCTATATTATCCAAGGCTCTGAAATCGGGACCTTCCCAAATCGTCGACTCGCATAGAATGGAGAAAATTATCCGAAAAGGAAATAAAGGAATGGTCGCCCAATTATTTTCAATTCAACCTAGTAACAAAGAATACGAGACACCAGAGTTACAAAATATTTTAGACCACCATAAGGTGGTATTCAATGAACCAAAAGGACTACATCCACAACAAAGTCACGATCACACTATTCCACTATTTCCAGGGCATCAACCTCCTAATATTATACCTTATCGTTATCCATACCTCCAAAAGACCGAAATAGAGAAATTAGTACAAGAGCTTCTTAAGGCAAGATTCATTAGACCTAGCAAAAGCCCTTACTCCTCTCCAATTATTTTAGTTAGAAAAAGGATGGCTCGTGGCATTTATGTGTCAATTTTCGAGCGCTTAATAAAATGACCATCAAAGATAAATTTCCTATTTCGATCATAGACGAGCTATTAGATGAACTCCATGGGGCAGCTTATTTTTCCAAGTTAGACTTACGGTCAGGCTACCACCAAATACGAGTCAATGAAAAGGATATTCCTAAGACGGCCTTTCGCACTCACAAAGGGCACTACGAATTCTTGGTGATGCCATTTTTCCTGACCAACGCTCCTACATTTCAAATTCTAATGAATAAGGTATTTCACCCTTTTCTTCGTAAATTTATATTAGTTTTCTTTGATGACATTTTGATTTATATCAAAACATGGGAAGAACATTTGGACCATGTTAGACAAGCGTTCCAAATCTTGAAAGAAAATCAACTTTATGAAAAAATATCAAAGTGTTCCTTTGGAAAACAAGAAATTGAATACTTAGGGCATATTGTCTCAAAGGAAGGAGTTATGGTAGATCCTTCCAAAATCAAGGAGGTGAAAAATTGGCCTATTCCAAAAACCTTAAAAGCTCTACGTGGGTTTCTTGGACTAACGGGATATTATAGAAAATTTTTCCAAAATTATGGTAAAATCGCTGCTCCTCTAACAACATTACTTAAGAAAAATGCTTTCAAATGGTCATCTAAAGCGGATGATGCCTTTATCACCTTGAAAACTGCAATGTGTACCACCCCTGTTCTAGCCATGCCCAACTTTTCTAAATCGTTCTTCATTGAAAATGATGCTTCAGGAATAGGAATTGGAGTCGTACTCATGCAGGATGAAAGGCCTCTAGCTTTTATAAGCAAAGTATTTTCTCCTAAGAATTTAGCTCGCTCTACGTATGAAAAAGAGATGTTGGCGATTGTCCATGCTATTCAACATTGGAGGCCTTACCTTATTGGCCAACATTTCATTATACGCACTGACCATAATAGCTTGAAGTATTTTTTGGAACAAAGGACTAATACCCCGAAACAACAAAAATGGGTTACTAAACTTCTTGGCTATGATTATGAAATTACATATAAAAATGAAAAGGACAACATGGCAGCCGATGCACTTTCTAGAAAATTTGAAGATATGCATCAAGTCCATGCTCTTTCCTCCCTTATTCCTAAATGGGTAGATGAGGTGCATGAAGAATGGATAAATGATCCTACTATCCACGCCTTAATTCAACAACTTCAACATAATCCTAGTAGCAAACCTCCATACACTTGGAAGGACAATATATTAAGATACAAAGGGAGGATGGTCCTCACCCCCAATTCAACTTATCATGAAAAAATTCTTCATGAGTTACATACCTCACCCACTACAGGCCACTCAGGGTTCTTAAAAACCTATAAAAGAGCCACTACCTCCTTCTATTGGGTAGGAATGAAAAATTACATCAAAAACTTTGTAAAAGAATGTGAAGTTTGCCAAAGACAAAAGGGGGAGACCCTCGCTATTCTAGGATTACTTCAACCTCTTCCTATACCCACCAAAACATGGGCAGATATTTATATGGACTTTATTGAAGGATTACCAAAATCAGGAGGAAATAAGTCCCACATGGCAAACATTAGATCTCTTCATCCCACGATACCAAAAAATTATTTTGGGTAGAATCAATAGTAGTGGAGAATACTCAGTATCAGCAAATTGGACCTACCAACAAAAAACTATCAATACTATGGAAAACTAGAGCACCACCTAAACTGCAAGTATTCAGCTGGCTAGTTTCTCAAAATAAAATCTTAATAGGTGATAATCTACAAAAGAGGAGTATAGCAAGGCCTCATGTTTGTTACAGGTGTAGGCAGAACAATGAAATAATTTTCCATATTTTGTTTGAATGCCCAAAGGCAATTTTAATTTGGTTAGAAATAACCAAAATTCTTGGCATTTTCTACTCTGGAAAGTTAACCATAGACACATGTTTTACCAAGTGGAACAAAGAATATAAAGGTAAACTATAAGTTAAGCCCCTCCTAAAATATCTATGGAGCTCTATACCATATTTTCTCATCTGACACATCTAGTTGGATAGAAACCAAAGGATTTTTGAAGAAAAAGGTAAGGAAAATAAAACTCTAATACAAAGGATAAAAGAAAAATTAGTCCTAAATTTCAAATCTAGTTTCTATCAACAATAGTATGAAGAAGATCTGCCACCCACATAAAGAAGAGCTATCTACCAACTTAATCTCCAAGCTTTCCTGACACGGGGAGGATGCAGAGCAAACAATTCTTTACCTGACATATATTTTTTGATACTCTTCTTTGATGGTGCTTCCAAGTCCAACCCCAATCAAGTAGTGACAGGGGGACTAATTCTTATAGGACCCCATGAGATCTTACTCAAATACATGATCAACTTGGGAAAGACATCTAACAACATGGCAGAGGCTATTGGATGTGAAATAAACATAAAATTGGTGATAAGGCAAGGAATCACTTAGGTCACAGTTTATGAGGATTCTAAATTGATGATAATAGCTCTTGCCAAAAATAAAGATTTTAGATCTTTACAATTGAATATTATTCAAGACAGAATTAGACTAGGCAGGATCATTGGCAAAATATCCTATCAACACATAAGGCAGGAAATCAACAAAGAGGCTGACACACTAGCGAATCAGGCAATAAATATAGCCCCTGGTTATTGCCACCAATCATAAAGAAGCAGAAGGGTAGGTGTGGTATGCGAGGATAACAAAGACTCCAATAATGAGGTTATTTTTTGTCTTCACGTTCTATTTTTTAGAATTTTTTGTTCACTTTGTTCTTTGATTAAAGAGTTTTATACTTTTTGTTAGTAAATAAATATTTTCTTTTTTAAAAAAATATTGATCATTTATATTAAATTGCTCTAATATTTGAGACTACTCAACATCCTAGATATTGGGACCTATGATAATCTGACTAAAAATCCAATAGTGGTATCAGTGATACATTGCATAGACTCTATCAAAGCTACTTCGAGTAGTATGTATTATCAACATCATAAAAATTATACTTAGCGTGAATATTTATTTTTGGAGTGATAATATTTAGATCTACTATGAGTAATTTTTTTAAGCTAGCACCAGATGTGATTTTGGTGTGAATATTGAAGAGCTAGCATCAAAGGAAAACTTTGGTGTGAATCTGGAGGAAGGGCCATGTGAAGAAAACATAGGCCAAAATATTTTTTTGTTATTGTTTATCCTAAATTTATAAAAAAAAATTGAAAATTGATAGTTTATAGGTAGAAAATATTGGGTCCATTGAAGCCATTGGAAGAGCATGGGATTATTGAGTTGCACTGGTTATAGGAGGAAGAACATAAGGAAGAAAAGGTTCTAGCATAAAACATCTTTGAGAAAGCCTTTAAAGGAAAAATGAAAGGAAGCTTGCAAAGCAAACTCATACTCTTGTGAGCGGAGGTCTTCATGAAAGATAAAATTGAATGAGAGCAGTAGAAAACTGCTCAAATAAGGATACATAAAAAATAAACAGAGAGGGAGTCATTAAGAGCTTCCCAAGTTGTGAGATAATTAGAATTGAGAGAGAGCCTTTAAGAGCTACCCAAGTTGTGAGATATCCAACAAAGAGGTGTGGATATAGAAGGGAACCACTAAAGCATCATGTGTCTACCTATTGAAGAAAATATAAATAAGATGAAAGCCTTGTGATTGAGATAGATCTAAAAGCATTTGTTATAGTGAACATATAGTCATCAGAGGAGGTTGAGAGCCATCCTAAGATAAATATTGAGCACTTAAGTGTCATTTCATTCACCTAAGTGCCATTACATAGCAGCATAAATAGTTGAAGGTTGAAGCACCAGAGAATACCAAGTGCAAGAATATATTGAGCACCTTAGCATCATTAAGTAGCAGCAAAACTAGTAGTAAGTTGGAGTGCCAGAGAAAACTAAGTACTAGAATAAATTGAGCATATAAGTTCCATTTCATTGCAAAAGTAGCTGATAGATTGAACTACTAGAGAGATTCAAGCTCTGGAAAAAAGAATAAGGATCATTTTAGAACCTGTGATCACCCCCAACAGAATTGAGACATTAGTGCCTAATATATTTGTAATGCTTTTGGAGGAATTGAAATGTCTCAAGTTTTATACAAAGTTGGAAGAATACTGAAGACAATTAGGTGACAATGATTAGAGTGCACCTTGGTAATTTTATCACCATCTAATGCATCTAACAATGTCCAAATAATTTGGTGCAGTGTTTCATAAGGTTTGATTTAAAATACTTCTATTTTGGGTAAGCGCTTAAGTGAAATTCAAATTGCATTGAGTTTTTTAATGAAGGGGGAGCTATAAATTTTTTGAAAAATAAATTTTTAATAAAGTGATTCAAAAATTTGATTTTTGAAAAATTAAAAATTTTGAAAAGTTAAAATTAGGGATTTAAAAGGAAGTCTACTCCAAAATAAAATTTGACATTTTTGATTGATTAAAAATTTGCAAATTAGAATTCTTTATTTGAAATTTGGGAGCCATAAGGTTTCCAAATCTAAAGGAATTGATTTTGTGATATTTAAAATTTGAAGACTTTTTAGAATTAAACTTTGGAGAAATAAGGGTTTTACTTCAAAGAAATTATCATGGAAGAAAATAGTTTGAAGGCTATAATAAGAAATAAAAGACTCAAATACTTGACAATTGACATACAACAATTGATTGAAAAATCTGATGAAAAACAAGACATAGCAATGAGATTTATTTACAAAGAAGCTTTAGATGAAAATTTTGAAACATTTGAATATTATTTGCACTTGAATCTTGCAAAAGCACTTGAAACTTTTAAAGATGATATTATAATACCTATTGATATAGGTAGTGTAATGTATATGGCATTACTTACACTTGAAATCTATAAAGATAAAAGTCAAAAGCAAGAAGAGTTGTTTCTAAAATCAATGATAAAAGGCATTGGTCAGTATACAAGTAAGTTATACTTTTCATGAAGTAAATAAAGAATGTAATGAAATGTTATTACATTCAACATATGGTAGTAAGAGTGATGATAAAATTTGGATCAAGCACTCATTGGTGACGAGGAAAGTTTGTTACCTTTCAAGCAAGTTTGGATCAAGCACCTCATCCCTAAGATCTCCTTCTTTTCTTGGCTTGCCATCCAACAAAATATCCTCACCATTGATAACCTCATTAAAAAAGGAATGCCTATTCCTAATAGATGCTTCCTATGCCAAAATACTTTGGAATCCACCAACCACCTCTTTATCCATTGTTCATTCTCCTCTTCCATCCTCAATTCCATTTTCCACTCTTTCCACATTCAATGGGCTATACCCTGCTCCATAGGAGACCTATTTAATCATTGGCCTAGCCCTTTCCATGATCCTTGCATCAAGTTATTCTAGAAAATATCCCTCCACCATTTCCTCTGGCAATTTTGGCTCAAAAGAAATAACAGAGTTTTCTCCCTTAAGCCTAAGGCCCCTAAGCTTATATCTTCCAAAATCTTGGCCTTCGCCCTAGAAAATGCCTGCCTCATTAACCCTTATTGCAAACCTGCTTTCAAAGCTGAGTCGAATCTAGGCAAAGAACTAGGATTTTCCTTATAGGATGTCCATCCATCGTCCTCAATTCAGTTGGATTCAATCTGGATTCCTCCCCCTAAAGGATGGACCAAACTCAATTTTTATGGAGCTGCCAAAGGAAATTTAGGTAAGGCTGGAGCAGGAGGCATTTTAAGAAATAATCAAGATAATATTGTATTTGCCTTTACTGAGGGACTTGGAGAGCAGACCAGTCATGTAGCTAAAGTGAAAAGTATGTGGAGGGGCTTACAATTGGTCAAAGATCTTACTACCAATTTGAAAGTCGAAGGAGACTCACTTAACATCATAAATTATCTCAAGAACATCAACTCCAAACCCTCTTGGAGAGTCAGATATTACATTGAGGAAGCAAGGAACCTTGTCCTTAACATGCAGGAAGTCACCTTCCAGCACACTTTCAGGGATTCCAACAAGGTTGTCGATAAGATCATCAATACAGGGGTCAACATGACTAATATCCAAATCTGGTACAATGAATTACCTGAGGAAATTCAGACCATCGTTAACCAAGAAAACCATCAAAGAAATATTCCCCACCAGGGAGGAAGGTCCTAAACCATCATCTTCCTCATGAGTAGCATAATCTCTCATTCGTGTCAGCCTCACCCGCTCCATGTCATCATGACCAATCCTTATCTCAATAAGGATCACCTTTCCAAAAAGCGAGATTTCCAGACTAACGTGTTCTCCCGGTGCCATCACCATCACCGCCAACTCATCTTCCAACTTCCTTATTGCAGCCATCACTTCAAACTCCATGAGTATGCCATCATAATCATCCATCACCCCCTCTCCATCCACCAAATCTCTGCCACCTCTCACTGCCTATTCTCGATCCACTGGGAAAATCCTGTTGGCATAATTTCTAACAATTTTTTAATCATTGGCACCTTTTGTTCAACTTGTGCAGATCTCGAAAAGTGGCTTCCAATGACAGAAATATGATGAATGTTAATAACCTCACCTATTGGCAGCATATTCGAAGGAATAATTCCTTGATTTATGGGCTGCATTCTTCCAACGTCTATTCGACTTCCCAATGTCACACCGATACAACTCTCCACGTCCCCCGACTACGTACGTGGCACATCCATGAGTAGGCCACTTAACCTAATGAACTTGCTCAGTTGGAGTCTCGTACCTCAGGTTTCTACAACCCAAGAAATCAGTGGCGGGTGTTGTTTCCCTTCAATTCCATGGAGCATGCCACCTCTTCAAACAACCTGGCACGCGTGGAACATTGTAACTTGAGACTCCTCATCCTGAGACTACGAAGGGTCATGGTTTTTTCCTCCAATCCTCTTAGTTTTTGTTTGACCACCTTTCTAGTCACTCGCCTGGTCCCTATACCTTCCACGTGCTAACCCTTTTCCCCCACTACATGTCACCTCCTCCCTCCCCGGTTCTAGACCCTTACCTCTTCACCTTTATAACCTTCAACCTTTCCATCCTCTTCATCCTTTTCTCACCCACCCACCACTTTCACTGTATTCTCTCGGCCCACATTTTCCTGTCCTCCACCCAACCTCCCATCCCCCCCACCATGTCGAGTGACTATATCGAACCAAGCACCTATGAGTCTGACATTGTGGCTGATAAAATCCTCCAAGACAAAGGCTTTTCCCCTTTCTGAACATGTTCTCTGGGGATGACATTGACATTACCATGACTTTCCTTGATTCTTGGGATAATGGTGTCATCTCTATCCATGGGCATAATTTTATGGTTGACATCCACCTGCTTGCCAACATTACCGGCCAAAACCCTGAGGGCCGATCCATCCACCGCCACAAGCATAACTAGGAAGTGGAATTAGAGCATTTCAAAGGAAATGACAAAATATTCAAAAAGGCCAAAAGCCCTGGAATATTCAAAATCGACCTTACCATCCCTTGGAATATTTTCATGAAGCCAATTATGGATTTTATTTGTGTGGATGACCCTGACAAGTCTCTGAAAACCTACCACCTGGCTTTTGTCAATTACTTTCGTGAAATCAACCCTCTGAGTATTTCATTGTTCCTTCTCAACTCCATGAACCATTCCATTACATCCTGGAGAGACAACAAGAGCCATAATCTCCCTCGCCATCAAGGCATGTTTAAAGTTATTTACACTTACATTCTGACTAATAGCCCCAAGTGTAACCCTGTTGCAGGTAGCCTTGCCAAACCCAAACCTTCTACTGAGCGCCTGACCCAAGATAAAAAAATAAAAATTCTATTGAATCCATGTCCAAACTAAGAGTAAGGAAGAGTATTACTTTTGACAATGCTAAAGAACCGGTGAGAAAATCAGCAAGAATCCAGAACATGGCCTCCAAGAGTAATGTGATCAAAATAAAATATGATCATGAGGAGAACAAGAAGCTCAAGGATTTTATTATTGCCTCTACTACGACAATGATGAACTGCATGATGAACTGTACCATGGACATCAGGGAGGGACTCCACAAGCTTTTCTATGCCGGACAGGGGACTCAAGAGGGTGATGGACCTGCTGATGCGGGTGTGGCTGCTGTGAAGAACGAACCGAAGGAAGATGATCCTAAGGAAGTTGAGGAAGAGGATGGGAAGGAATATTACAAACCCAAAGTGGAGGATTGATTTCCTCCCTCCTCTGTCTTTTGTTCCCTTTTTATGTTTTGCTTTCTCCAAATTTTATTAATTAGTATGCTTAAGGCCACCCTGCGTGGGGCCTTTCTGTTAGTTGCTTTCTTGGTTCGTCCTAGACTGTTCTATCGTGGTATCGATAGTCCCACCTTTTTGGTTATAGTGATCTATTTAAAGTCCTGTCTCTTTTTTTTATGGCTCTAAGCTAGAGGTTGCGTCCTCACCCTATGTCTATAAGGAATTATATTACAAGCTCCAAGGCTGAGGCTGTGACCTCCTTTAAGGCTCTCATTAGTAGAATCCTCAATTGCAGTTCCTTCAGTATGATACAACTTCTAGCGTTGGTTTTGTATTAAGGTTTTGGGATCCTTAAAACCCGGTATGCAAATATAATATAACTATCCTACTTATCAAAAAAAGAGTGACGATAAAATTGCATCAAATTCAAAATTTTATTTTGATACTCTAAGTGAATATTCAGAATTTATAGGAGAACATCAAATTAAATAATGCAACTAAATCAAAGAAGTAGAAATTAAAAAAATTACATGAACCAAAAGCTAAATATAAAGAAGAACCTCAAGCAGTCCAAGATCCAAAGATAGAAGAACTAAAGAAAGATGAAGAATATGCACAATGCAAAATTGCCTAATAGGAATTGATTGAAGATTAAAGTCGTCAATAATCAAATAATATAATACAAGAGAGTGTTGGATAATATTACATTATTTGGTACATGCTAATGTAACCTTCTGGTAGCTTAATGGTACACATGTAAATATGTAATAAATTATGGTTTGATTCTATGGTTTAAGAGTGTTATTTCTATTTCCCCTTATGTATGTGTATATATGTAGGATGTGCACAAGTGTGTTGTAATAATTTGTGCAAGTATGTAAAGTGAGAATGTGCACAAGTGTTATGTAATAATGCATGCAAGTGTGTGCATAAGTGTCATGTAATATTGTGTGCAAGTGTGTACACAAGTATCATGTAGTAAAGAGTGCAAGTGTGCAAGTGTCATAGAATAAAGTGTACAGGAGTAAATGGAGAGTCAAGAGTCATGTATAAAAGTGGCAAGATGAGAATCCAAGAGGTATGATATGTTTATCTTATGCTTATAATAGGAAAGGTTGCATCTCCTAGATATGTAAGGAGAAAAATAGTCATAGAGTCCAAGAGTCACCTTTATAAGGTTATACTATAGAAACAAATCTCCAAGAAATTTATCAAGAATATATTATCAAAGAATCTTTGAATATTGAAGCTTGTATACAGTTTGAGCAATTATGTTGTAAGTTTTCTTCATGTAATTTTCATGAATGATATGGCCATTTTAGTTCATATTATTGTTATTTTACATGAATTTTATGTTCATTGATATTGGTCATTTATATTAAATTGCTCTAATATTTGAGACTATTCAACATCTTAGATATTGGGACCTATGATAATTTGGCTAAAAAGCCAACAATTTTCTTCAAAATTCATAAAATTCTTCAAATTGTGAAATTATATATTTTTTATGGCATTGAAAATAATATTATTTCTATTTGAAATGGATCCCAAAACTTTAACATTTTTAACATCAAAGAACAAAAATCATCCAACACAAATTTAACCATCTAAAATATTAAAAGAAATCTCACAAAGTCCTATGTTGCTTTCCAAAAGGTCTTCCTTGGGGATTTCTTGCTTCTTCAATCTAAAATTTCAATCAATCTCTAATTTTATAAATATAACTTCAACTTAACATTTTGAAAAATTAAAGATTCATAGATTCTCAAAAATATCTAGATGCACACACTCACAAAGAAATCACATAAAGCAAATTTGCCATCATATAATATGGACTAGCAAACATATTACACAATAATGGGGCTTATGACATGCATTGGCTCATTGTATTTTATTTATTATTTATATAGACTTGAAAATTTATACTAAGTGTAGACACCAAATCCTAGCCATTCACCTTCCATATTTGCCTTCCCACCATTTCCACCACCTAATCCTAGCCAATTTGCCCACTATTCCTATTTTCCTGCCATTTTCGATCATTATTCACATTTATTTACATATATATTTAAATATAATATTTTATATTATATTTTAATATATATTTAATAAATACGTATTTATTTAAGTGAATTAATCCCAGCCATTAGATTTCATCTAATATTATCCGTTCATCCACCGTAATCCATGCCACACCCCAGATTTATTATGTACCCTTAGATGTGCTTTAATCTCAGCAACACGATTAGTGTCGTTGAAACCCTAAAATTCCCTAGGTTAGATTATAAATAGGAGTCTTTGCTCTAATTTTTTTAGTGCCCTAAGTTCTTGATTACCATGAATCCCTGATTCAAAACCCTAACTTCCCTAAGTGCCCTAAAGCCACCATACAACCTTTTGTGCCCTAACCCCATTCCATTCGTCACATTTCACCTCCCTCGCTCCCACCACAACCTACGCTCTTGCTTGATCTACTTCTGCAAAATTTTCCATCAGCCACCAGGTGCCCACGGGTGCCTCTTCACTAATTCTAGGTGCCCACGTGTGTTTCCTGCAATTGTCAGGTGCATGCAGGTATTTTACGCTGCCATTTCCTGAAGTCTCCTTAGCCTTCGGGTGACACTAGGGCATCGTTACACCAGCCACCTGCATCAGACATCACACATCAGAATACAACAAAAAGGTAAAATAAATCAACCCTAAATTGATTTATTACATTGCATGTGTTTATGTTTCTGTCCACTTCATTTACAGTACTTAGTATTTTTATTATTGTTTATAGAGGTCCTCATGTTGTGGAGACCTCACATATACTACTAACTATTTTTTGTGTCCTTGTGTGCAAATCAGGAATATTACATCAGCATCTAGAGTGGCCCAATCCTAGATATCCGAAAAGCCCACTCAACGTTGTTGGGATCAAGACACGATTAAAGACACCACAACCTTACTTCTTATGGTTTCAAAGAACCCTAAATTTTTGTATCATTATATCAAAAAGGATTCAAGGATCCAAGCTTGTAAAAATGGAGTTTCTAAGCTCCTCCCATCAATAAAGAATTTATTTTGTTGTGCAAACTTGTGTTATATTGCATTTTATTTTGATTAAAGCATTGTTTGTAGTGTTGCATTTTGCATCTTTCAAATGGCGATCATGGTGGAACCCCCTAAGGGTTTCTATTTATGATCTATTTTACTAATTTGTGTTCTATTTATGTCATCTTGTAGGTTTTTTAGAAGCGTGGATTTTGCAGTTTTTGTTGGATCTAGGGTTTTTAAAGTTTGTAAAAGTGTGCAAAAGGTGCGTGAAGTGTCCAGCGGCATCCGAAGGTAATCTAGAAATGTGCAAAGGTGTTTCAATCCATCCAAAAGCACCCACGGGTTCCTCAACAATATTTAGAAGTGCCCAAAGGTGTTTATGGAGAGTTAGAAACAAATGCGTAGGCTTTCCAGTAAGTCGACTGTTTAAAAATCCTAGTTTTCTATTTTACGTATTCTGGATATCTTCTCTATTTTTTAGATTTTAAACAATAAAATGAATTATCATTAAGAAATATGGAAATGAACACATACTAGTTTGCATTCTTAGATCTACATTTCATACTCACATTCAGATTAGGATTTTTGTTTTTTGGGTGCAAATTGCTGCATTTTGTCTGCATTTGAACTGAAACTACATAATTTATTGTTGCATATTAGGGTTAAAGACATTTTATTTTGTATATCTAAGTTGGAATAATATTATATTTGCCAAAATTATTCTTGCCAGTTGGGTGATTCCAAGCAGAGGGGTGGAAGAACCCTCCAGTGGCTATTTAGGCAGGGGGTCCTAAGCAGTGTACTTCATGCCCTTTGGAGAACTTGGCAATATTTTGTTGGCTTGTAATTTAGATTTACAAAATTAATTATTTTTTACATTGTTTGCAAAAAATAGAAAACATAAACCTTAAAAATAACTCACACACATCACATGCAAAATAGTAGTGGTTGGATTTCATCACCAACCATTGCTTGATATTTGGTGATGGTGGCATTCATCTCCATCCACCAATATCTGCCCTTAGACACCCTAGGAATACCTGTAAGAAAAATTGTTGGATTTCATCACCAACAAGAATCTCGTTGCCCTATCCTCACCATAGTTTTCACCTTTGTTTCATTAATAAATATTAGAAAATCAAAACACACAAAACTGGCATATAAAATGAACACACAATAAAAGGAGAAATTTAATGAACGAGGTAAACCACATTGGTTGAGTCGTAGCATTGTTTTTTTATTTCCTTAAGCATTCTAGTTATTGTGTTACATTTGGTATTCTAATTTGCATCTTGATTTACTTTGCTTATGGTATTAACTCGAAGTCAAAAGAAAGCAATAAATCAAGAAAAATTAATGGAACCTTCATCTACCTTCCCCACCACTTCAGTGGTAGATACCCTGAATATGACACAGAAATATTTGTCTACAGGTCCCTCATATTCCATATCCTATCATATGGCCATGCCCCAAGAGGATTCAAACTCCCCTACCATCAACCACCACATCACCCATATAGACATTGCAAAAGTAGAAGCCTTCATGAAGTCTTCTAACTATATATTAGAGTCTATCCCCAACTCACCTAGATAGGATTCTATCTTACAACAAGATCCTGTCTATTCCCAATATCCACCTACATTTACCCAAGTGTATACTAACCCTCTCTTTGAGGCATCAATTGCACCTTCCCAGGAATCAATTCCCTAACCTTCCTATGCTCCTAGCACCTCATATACCTCCACCTACACCAATCCCTTTTATGAAGCACAAGTCAATGCTGCTTCACAAGTCCCAACCTCATAAATTTCCATACCTAGTGTAACGTGTATCCCAACCACATCTGCCATACCATCTACCTCCATACCCTAGCCTCTAATAGAGATATTCGTGAAGCATGGGAACACCTAAACAAATTGCTTAGATAGCATCAGAATGCTCAATAGCAAGTACAGGTTAACCCTATGCCTTTACATAACTCTACTTAGACTCCCCTTGTCAACCAGGGTCCATCATGGGCACCTCAGTCTTTGATGGTTTCTATCCTGATTCCCTCATCAACTCATACCGTTATCCATCCTATACCCATTTTCCAGCCTATCCATAACCTTTATCCATCAACATCATTCCATAATTTCCCATCCTTTCATCAGCAATCACCCATTCATAATATTCCATTCAATTCACCTCATCATCAATACCAATTTCCTCATCATTTGATCACTCCAAAATATATCTCCATGCCACCACAAACCCATAAGGTAATTTAGGGCTTTCACATTCCTGAGGAAGACCCTGGAATTAAGGCCATGTAGAAACAAATAGATCAATTTATGCAATTCACTCCTGGATTTTCAAACCAAAAATCAACCTTACACCAATTGATCAAACAACCAATTCATCCTTCGGTACCAACGTCACCATACCTGACAGATTTTACGGTACCCAAGTTTGAAAAATTCAAGGGAACTGAGTATCCCAAAGAACATATGAGCATATTTGTTCATGCATGCTTTAGAATTCAAGACGATAATGCTCTCATGCTTCAGAATTTTCCTCAAGCATTAGGAGGAGATGCCATAGAATGGTACAATCAATTGCCAACTCATAGTATTTATACATTTGACCAATTGATTGAGCAATTCTTTGACCACTTTATCCTAAATATCAAAAAGAAGATCTCATTATCTAATGTCTATACCTTAAGACAACAAGATGATGAATCTATCTATAATTTTGGGAACCGTTGGAGGGTTATCATCACAAAATTGCCATTCACCCTACCAATGGATGAGCTAATTAAGCTATTTACCAAGAGTTTCTTAAAACCCATCTCTTGGATGCTCCAAATAAGAACTTATCAATCCTTTGAATAAGCTTTAGCTCAGGCTAGTGTCATTGAGGATATAAAAATCCAAGAAGGCATAATTAAGCCCAAGAAGAAAGAATGGCAAGGGCCAATACAAAAGTAATTATTCAGGCCAACAAAAATCAACACAGGCTACCCCAGCCACCCAATCCAATCAAGTCAATAAAGTGGTCATGATTCAGTCGGTAATGGCTCAACAACAACAACCTATGTAAAAATTACTGTAATAAATTTCCTATCATGCGGTCCCCTCAACAACATAAGCTTCAACAATTCAAAACATGGTGACACCTGTGGAACACCATCCCTGGTGATAGTTTGTCTGACAAAATCGCCAATACACCCCACTATGAGTCATATACCTATTTGTTTGATATTAGACCAAATGATCCCACCAAGCGGGGTAAAAATTACCAAGAATATTTATTTTGCCCCTATCATAGGCAAAATGGGCATGATATCAACAATTGCAATATCTTTAAAAATGTAGTCCAATACCTCATTGACTTGGGGGCAATCAAAGTTAATAGTCCCCTTGCTCAACAAAACCAAAACCTTGGTATATTTCGGACACCACTTCCTCACCACAAGGATGTGTCATCAAACATAGAGGGAGCAACCACTAAAACTCCTAACCAAGTCAACCATATTCAACAATACCAAGGGTTTGTAGGGGCCATTCATGTGGTCACTAGAGGTCAACGAAATAATAAACAAAGGCAACAACCTCAAGCAAGTGTCCCACAACCTTCTACATTGCCATCCATTTAAGTGTCCCATAATCCTTGGGGAAGTTTTTGTTACAAGGTGATGCCCTTTGGCCTCAAAAATGTAGGTGCCACTTATCAACATGCCATGACATACATTTTCCATGACTACATGCATAATATTATCAAAGACTATGTGGATGATCTCTTGGCTAAATTCAAAACTCAACAAGAACATATTGGTGTATTGGAGAAAGTTTTTGACCGACTCCTAGAACATAATGTAAGGTTGAATCCCAAGAAATGTGTCTTTGGTGTTACCTCGAGCAAACTTCTAGGATTCATTATCTCCAAAAGAGGCATTGAGGTGGACCCCAACAAGGTCAAGGCTATCCTAGAGATGCCTCCCCAAACTAACTTAAAGGAATTGCGTAGTTTACAAGGAAAGATCCAATCAATCCATCATTTTATTGTGCAACTTTCTGACAAATGTAGGCCATTCAATCACCTACTACAAAAGGGGGTGTCATTCTCTTGGACAGATGAATGTCAAAAAGCCTTTGATGACATTAAGCAATACCTAGCTTCTCTACCAGTCTTAGCTCCTCCTCGTTCGAGGGGTCCCATTTTATCTTTACATCTCAACAATGGATTTTGCATTAGGGACAATGCTTGCACAAAAGAATGAACAAAATCGAGAGCAAGTTGTCTACTACATTAGTCAAACATTGGTAAGCTATGAAACTAAATACACTTATGTAGAAAAATTGTGCTTAGCAGTGGTTTTTGCCACTAAGAAACTTTGATATTATATGCTTAGCCACACAACTTATGTCATAGCTAGAGAAAATCCTCTGCATTACATGATATCCCACACTTACAATAACACCTGCACCGCTAAATGGATAATGCTCCTTATTGAATTTGACCTAGAATTCATTAGCCAAAAATCCATTAAAGGTCAGGTAATAGTTGATCAACTTGCAGAAGCTCCACTACCTAGTGATCATCCTTTGATTATTGAGCTCCCAGATGATTCGATATTTGCTATCATTGAACAAGAAGAAGATGTCATTCTGAAGGAAGACATTGATATCACACTATTCTTTGATGGCTCTAAGTGTGTGAAAGGTCAAGGTGTTGGAGTCGTATTTCACACACCATAGGGGGTACCTATCCCCTTGTCATTCAAACTAGACTTCCAATGCACAAACAACACTATAGAGTATGAAGCCTTAATCTTAGGTCTTCAATTAGCTATAGCTATGAGAATTAAGCGTATTAGGATATTTGGTGATTCTCAACTTGTCATAAAGCAAATCAATGGAGAATACCAATGCAAAGAACCTACCATTAAGCTTTATCATGAAGTAGTAATGAAGTTGCTCTCTAAGTTTGATTGGTATGAAATCAATAGCTTTACCACATTCGACTAATAGATTTGCAGATGCGATGGCCTCCCTTGGATCCTTGATTCCAAAAGATTCATTTGGAGAGGTACAACCCCTTATCATTTCAACAGTCTCTAAATCTACAATTTCTCGTGTTGAGTCAAAATATGAAAAGGATGTTTGCTTTATCTAGTCAGATTCATATGAGCCTTGGTCGAGCCAAATAGTAGCCTTTCTCAAGTTTAGAACACTCCCATCTGATATATCTCGGACTGCCAAATGCACTTTCAAGCAAAAGGTAGCATGTTTTGTTCTTTTGGGGGACGTGTTGTATAAATATGGTTATGATGGAGTCCTCCTTTGTTGTCTTGAGGCTAGTGAAGCTCAAAGAGCCATAGCTGAAGCCCATGATGGTACTTGTGGTGGTCATTTTAGTGGAATGGCCATTGCAAAGCGTATTCTACGCATGGGTTATTATTGTCCCATAATGGAACGTGATTGTTGCACCTATGTTAAACATTGCAAAAAGTGCCAAGAACATGCTAATCTAACTCATGTACCATCACAAGCTTTACAGCCCATTCAAAGCCTTTGGCCCTTTTCACAATGGGACCTAGATCTAATTGGTAAAATTTCACCTGCTTCCTCGAGACAACATACTTTCATCATCACAACCATTGAATACTTCACAAAGTGGGTTGAGGCAATTCCTCTAACCAGTATGATAGGACCTAGAATTGTGGAGTTTATACTCCATCACATCATTTGTCGTTTTGGTATCCCCTCGAAAATCATTTCAAACAATGGCAAGTCTTTCAAGAACAAGGATGTTTGAGCACTTTGCGAGAAATATAACATTCAACATAGTTTCTCGACTCCTTATTACCCACAAGAAAATGGACAAGCTAAAGCTTCCAATAAGACCTTAATTGCTATTCTCAAGAAACTTGTCAAATAAAATCATAGATATTGGCATACACAAATTCCCTTGGCATTATGGGCTTATCAAACAAGCATTTGCATACCTACAGGGGCAACACCATTTTCATTGGTCTATGGAGCCGAAGCAATCATGCCTCTTGAGCTTGAGATCCCTTCCTTGCAAATTTCTTTGCAGGAATTCATAGATGACGACACTGCTAGACAAGCACGTCTTGACCAACTCACACTTCTTGATGAGAGGTGAGTCAATGCTTTAGAGCATTTATGAGTTTATCAAGACCACCTCAAACATGCTTACAATACCAAAGTTCATCTACGTGAATTCCAAGTAGGAGATCTTGTCCTTAAAGAGAATCAACAAAACACCAATGCATTACCACACCTTCGTGACAAATTCATGGCTAATTGGTTAGGTCCATACATAGTTACACAAAGAGTGGGTAATGGTACTTATAGACTTGCTAGTCTAGAGGGAGAGGAAGAATCTGAACCACTTAATGTTATACACTTGAAAGCATTCTATGCATGATATGATTACTATATATGTATATGTATACATGGCTAATACACAAAAACATTTGCATACATTTCATTCATAACATTGCATTTCACTTGCATACACTTCATTCAAAACAATGCATTCACCCACATCTCATATTGCATTCCACATTTCACAAAATTACATTTCATACATTGCATTCACATCCACATTCCACATTTCATATAGGGATCATTTATTCAAGGTCTTAATTGGTCCAACAAAAGTCATGTTGCCTTAATCAGGGGCACCTTCACAATGTCATCCACACAATTCCACAAAGTCAAATTGTCATCCGCACAAGCCACATTCACAAAGTCCTAGGTGTTTTCAATCACTCAACCACTCCTAGTGTTTTAAGCAACCTCCAAAATACATGTCGAGTTCTTCTTAGGACCATTGCACATATACACTAAGAAAAATCTTGAGTTTGGGAACTGATTCCAAAAACATTCTTGAACCAAGCACAACTTTCACATCTTAAAAACATCTTGTGTCAAAAAGGGATAACACCATACTTGGTATGAACCTTGAAGTGAAAAGGGTCATCCTTGCTAGTCCCATAATGCAACATAGTCCATAAAAATAGTGGTTCTCACCACTATCACAATTCCAAAAATAAAAGAAATAGTAGGGACAAATACCTAACAAAAGCTCTAAACCTTTTACATCACACACCACTGATCATTGGGTTGTAAGGATCGTACTACATTTCCAATCAGACGGTTAGGTAGTCATCCCCAAAACTTAAGAAATCAAAAAAAAATTGTGGACTATGGAGTTAGCCTCCACCAGAGCTATAGATGCTTGATTGGCAGTGGAGTACGCTCATGCATGGTGACATGTCTCTTTTAAAAGAGACCTTTGACCGCTCATACGGACAAGCTAGCTTCTTGGTTTCATCCATAATAGGTTTACCCAATTTACTCAAGATGAGTTAATGAACTCACTTGCACACACACTGGTTCTTGATTGTCTAGGGTCATTACCTTGCTCTTGATTTGGTAAATGAATTCACTACACACACATTTGGTCCTAGAAGGATTAGGCAGTTTTAGTGGGTTTGTTTGATGCCACTAGGATGTTTGAGTCTCCGTAAAACAAGCAGTCTTCCATATCAACATCCATATCTTCTTCCATATCAACATCCATATCTTCTTCCATGTCAACATCCATGTCACTTCATAAGTCATTCACCCCATAAGCCACCAAGTTTGGTGCCCCTGATTAAACAACAATGCTAGAAAACAACCAAAACAAAGATCTAAACCATAAATGATCATTAGACATACCATCTTGCATAAATCATCCATACATGTCATCTTGCATTAATCATCCATAACATCTCATATGCATTAATCATAAACATAAACATGCATTCCACAAAAGCATTCCATAAAAGCATTCACACAAATATATAACACAAAAGTAAAAGCCATGTATATATGAATATCGCATGTACAATGAGTGCCAAAAGGCTACATACAATGGAGCACCAAGGCTCATATACAAAAAGTGCATCTAAGCACTAGCTACATCCTCCAAGAGGACCCCTGTGACCTAGCAGGAGTATGTGACCTAGCAGGAGCCTTAGACCTAGTAGGAGCCCTAGACCTAGACTGACTATGCCTAGCACCCTCGAATGCATATGAGGTTGGAGGATCTAGAAGTGGAATATGATGTTCCATCAACCTATCCTCTAATGCCTCGATATATCTATGCTGAGAGCGAAGGCATCGTATGTCAACCTCATGCCATCGCTCCTTCTCTCGCTAGCTCTGCCTGGAGAGCCACAATCCTTGCATCCCGCTCCACCACCTACTACTCCAGTTGTACCCACTCCTCCTCGCTCTAGCCTAGGGGTACATCTGGAACCCCCTCCATCTCCTCCCCATCTTCGTCGTCTCCCCCAACCTTGGGTGCCTACTGTGTCACACCCTTCACCTTTCGACTTTGACTATCAGAGCGAAGGCATCACTGCCTCTTACGGGCATCCTGGGTCCTCTCACCCTACATCTCTAGGACACCCGCATCCTGAGTCTCCTCACCCCTAGCCTCTTGACTACCACCCCCATCAGTCACTCCTCGAGGTAGTACCCATGGTGGCTGCACCACAAACCATGCATTATACTCCATGGTCATCCCTACATCCTCCACATCTAGGATATCCACCTCCTCATCATCCTCCAAAGCCACCCTCCATGGCTCCACGCATGGTAGCCCTACCTCCTCCCGATGTCTCCTATACCGTACGGGCTCATCCGGGACATCTTGCCTCAATCCAAATTGGTGGAGTACTCGGGTGAACTAGAAGTACTCCGCCTCACTCCTATGCCTCCCAATCACCCACCTACCCTACCGCACCCATCGTAGATGCTCCCCATCCCCAGTCCACTAGGCACCTAGCCATGGCCTCCATACCACTTGGGTGGATGTCAATCCCACCCATAAATCCCTGTACCACTGACTCGTCCTCATGGGATGACTCGACTACACCTCCTCTACCAATGCCCATCGCCTAGCATAGGGTTACTCCCTACCAAACTCCTCCACAGGTAGCCCCTCTGGTCGAGCAACTCTGAAGTGCTCCCATCCCTAGCATTACAGTAGTAGGCTACACCCCAATCCCTTTTGCCCCTGCCTCATCACCTCATAAAGCTCTTAGTACACCTACGCCAATAAGGTGGGAGCCCATGCATACACCTACCTCATGGTGAGCATATCGCTCACCACCCCTATCAGGTTCCAAGGGAACCTGCACCTAGTGTTGTTCAGGGCCACAATGTTGGCCAACACGAACATCACCAATGCCCAAAGGGGGTCCAACTCCTTGTCCACATACATGGATAGATAAGGGATACCTCCGCTCTCCACATTCACCCCCTCCCATGCATCCCCAAACATCCTCCTCATCTCTATATTTTGATTGAGGCCAACCTCAACCCGGAGACCCTCCATCGGCACCTTGAGGATGCGGTACACATCCTCCAAGGTCACAGTCACCTCACCCATAGGGAGCTGGAACATCCCCCTATATGCATCCCACCTCTCTACCAAGGCAGAGAGGTACCCCTCATCTACCCTCACCACATCCAGTCAAGCTACCTCCGCTAGCCCCACCTCCTTGAGCAACTCCCACTCATCCCCCGTAATCGCCTTCCTCATTCTAGGAATGAGAGGTAAAAAATGGTGTCGAGCCTCCAAAACTCTAAGCTGCAACACAACACAAAATATTTGTTAATAATACAAAAAAAAAAATTGCACAATACATAATAAAGCAAAGCCTTACCTCGATAATCCATGCACCCTAGTAGCAGCCCCAGCCTCCACACCAGCTCCCTCCGCCACCATAGCTTTCGCGCTCCAAACACTTCACCTCACTTCACTCCTCACTCACCCTTCACTCCTCAGATGCAGCTTCTCAAACTCCGCAGATGCACAAATGAGCTTGAATATCGCCCAACAAGCTATTTATAGTTGCTTCAAGCGCTTTGAGGTACCCATGGGTGTTTCTTGGTGCACTAAAGCGCCTACGGGTATTTCTACGGATCGCAGGTGCCCATGGGCATTTCACGTCAGAATGGACAAAAGCCAAATCAGCACAAAAATAGTAGCTGCCCCCAACCAAATCACTCCAAATTTCACTCACCAGTGCATTTCATCATTTTATCAAGTTTTGTGAAGATTCCAACTACTTGGGATGCATAAATCTCATTTGCGACCACATTGACCACAATTCACCAAATCAATTCCAAAAGCACCTAAAATGACCAAAATCTTCACAAAACGACCATCATCATTCATGTCATCAATCATACATCATCTCCACATCATTTCACATCATCATTTCCATATTTGCCAAGTTTACATAACATGCAAGTGAATCTTGTATCTAGTGGGTTATTCTACACACTTGGCGATTGCAACGATTTGGGTCCATGCAATTCGGTAAGATGAATAACTTACAATAAGGACACTTGATCATGATCATCATCACTTATCTCCTTGATCGAAATTACAATCATATTTGGTATTTCCTCATCTTTAGAGTGAAACATTGCCAAGAACAATTTGCACAACTGCTGTCATTGATGGCCTAGTTTGTGAGGCTTAAAACATGGACAAAAACTCAAATTTCATCATTCACAATCTCCTTAACACCTTAGAGATAGGTACTAGCTAGGATGATTGGTTCCAATTGTGGGAATTATCCAAACAATCACTAGCAGGCCATCCAAGGTTGATACTTTTTTCTTTTGCATCATCATTTTGCATATCAATGATGCCGAAAAGGCAAAGTGTTTCAACAACATCGAATCACCCCAAATTTGGGGACAACCATTTTTGGTTATGACTTTCCCACAACGGGATACATCTTACATGATCATGGCATCTACACTTGGCAAAAACCCCTTCCCACCGTTGGGGCAAAAATGGTATCAAATTTTACATCATTCATATCGTCCTGATCACCTAACATCTGCACAAAACCCTTCATCTGTTGGGGCAAAAAATAAACACATCATATCACATTTTCCACCAACCCCCTTCCCACCATTGGGGCAAAAATGGTATCACATTTTCCACCAACCCCCTTCCCACCGTTGGGGCAAAAATGGTATCACATTTTACACCAACCCCCTTCCCACCTTTGGGGCAAAAACACTATCACATCATCCATCATTCATTTGCACAGATTTTTCAATTGGCTCGTGAGATTCATCCGTAATATCATTCGCCAATTGAGGGGGTAAGCTACGCAAAACTCTGAATTCTTTTATTCTTTTGTCTTCAAGCTCGTATTCCAACAAGAGAGAGAAGCTGCTTCTGCACCTAGCCAAAATAGGTGTCTCGTGTTTTTGCACTGCATTGTGTTTCACACAATGCAGTACAAAAAGGGGCATCTGTAGACACCAAATCCTAGCCATTCGCCTTCCATATTTTCCTTCCTGCCATTTCCACCACCTAATCCTAGCCAATTTGCCCACTATTCCTATTTTCCCACCATTTTCAATCATTATTCACATTTATTTATATATATTTATTTTATATATATTTAAATATAATATTTTATATTATATTTTAATATATATTTAATAAATATGTATTTATTTAAGTGAATTAATCCTAGCCATTAGATTTCATCTAATCTCATTCGTTCATCCACCTTAATCCATGCCACACCCTAAATTTATTATCTACCCTTGGATGTGCTTTAATCTTAGCCACATGATTAGTGTCGTTGAAACCCTAGCATGCCCTAGGTTAGATTATAAATAGGAGCTATTTTGATGGCTCAACCCCTAAGTTTCTGAGTTTCCTGAGTCTTTGCCCTAGATTTTTGAGTGCCTTGAGTTCCTGATTGCCTTGAATCCCTGATTCAAAACCCTAACTTCCCTAAGTGCCCTAAAGCCATCATATAACCTTCTATACCCTAACCCCATTCCATTCTTCGTATTTCACCTCCCTTCGCCATATCCACTATCGTAACCTATGCTCTTGCCCAATCTACTTTTGTAAAATTTCCCCTCAGTATTTAGGCACCCACTGGTGCCTCTTCACCAGTCTCGGGTGCCCATAGGCGTTTCCTGTAGTCACCAGGTGTCTGCGGGTATTTTACGCTCCAATTATTGAAGTCCCCTTAGCCTCCGAGCGATGCTAGGGCATCATTGCACCAGCCACCTGCATCAGACATCACACATCAAAAGATAGCGAAAAGGTAAAACATATCAACCCTAAATTTATTTATTTCATTACATGTGTTTCTATTTTTGTCCACTTCATTTACAGTACTTAGTATTTTTATTATTGCTTACAAAGGGCCTCACGCTGTGGAGCCCTCTCATATACTACTAACTATTTTATGTGTCCTTGTGTGCAGATCAAGAATATTACATCAGCATCTAGAGTGGCCCAATCCTGGATATCCGAAAAGCCCACTCAACCTTGTTGGGATCAAGATGCGATTGAAGACACCACAACCTTACTTCTTAGGGTTTCGGAGAACCCTAAATTGTTGTATCATTATATCAAAAAGGATTCAAGGATCCAAGCTTGTAACAATGGAGTTTCTAAGCTCCCCCCATCAATAAAGAATTTATTTTGTTGTGCAAACTTGTGTTATCTTGCATTTTATTTTGATCAAAGCATTGTTTGTAGTGTTACGTTTTGCATCTTTCAATAAGAATGATACCTCATCGCTCCAAAGTAGGACAATTCATTATACTACTTGAAACAACTCGCCATGCAAACTAGAACACCACTATGCTAATTGAAACACATGTACCAAGATAAAAAATATAGTACGCTAACTAAGATAAATCACACCAAGATATAAGTAGATTGAGTGGACTATGACACATTACAACCAAAAATAAAGACTAAAATATTGTCATCACCCCTAACAATACATATCTTTAACAATTTTTTAATATTATAATTTCCACCATCATTTCTTCAACTTCAAACGGACCTAATTAACTCTATAAACAATCATTGATCTTATTATACATCTAAAATAAATAAGTCATTAATCAAGCTAAAATACAAATTTATATGCCAAAAAGAAAACTCAAGCTAGCCATAGGAGGTATCAAGGCTACACATGTAAGAGAATGAAAGAAGAAAGTTGGAAGAATAAAATATTCAAATTGTTCTGGCATGGACATCATTTTATTTGTTTATACTCATGCAATAGACTTAAGTAAAGTGGTCTCAAGTATTTATATCACGCAACCATATTGAGAATTAATATGTGTAAAATATTTATTATAATATGGTAGAAATGTTACACCAACTATAAAAACGAAGGTAGTGAATGCAACACACCTATATATATATATATATATATATATATATAAACATTGACAGGCCACTAAAGACTTTTTTTGTTACAATGAATGACCACTAATTGAATTGTATATAAAGGATTCAAGCTTAATTTTCAATTGTTCTTTTTGTCTATATAAACATTAAAGAAAAATATATTAGTGTACTATTTTTTATTTTAGACTTATTACGATGTATTAAGAAGGATGGTCTTGATCATTAAGAATACTTATTATTAGCAATTCAATATTTCCACAAGATTCTTCACAAGATCTCACAAACAACAACAATACAATTTCACACAATGAACAATAAATCACATAAAATATTATTGATAACTATAAACTCAAGCAATGCAAATACAATGTATTTTCAAGCTTCTTCGAGCATATATTACATTGCTTTGTCTTCCATATATACACATTGGATATGAGACTCTTCATATTCACAATATTTTAACTTTACACTTACACAAACCTTTCATCTCCTCAAACACATGGGAGATATAACACTTCATATTTCTCATAGGAGAAATATCACATAATAACAAATATTAACTCCACATATCCACATATGAAAAATACTCTTATGATTACGTATACTAAATAAAAATTCATAACTCCACACTTATTAACATGACACATAACTCACACTTACTAACATGACACCTCACTCACATAACTCCACACTTATTTACATGGCACCTACTCAAATATTAAACACACCCTAGACTAAACTATTTAAATGGTCCTTGCATTAATCTTACAAGGTACCAAATAATATAATACCTCCAACACTCCCTTTATTACATTATTTGGCATGAAGGGCGTTTGTCTTCATGTGATTTCAATATTTGATTCTTATCTTGGTCTTCTTGTTCTAACTTTGGTACTACTTCAAGTTTTGGCACTGAATCTATCCCACTAAGCTTTACTTGTATCTTTTTTTTCTGCACAAGTTAGGTATAAATCTATGCTTGTCAACTTATTTTCTTTCTGTAGAAACATTTTAACATTTACATAATTTTGTTCCATTCTATTCTATTTATCCATCCATAGTAATTTTCTTTTCTTGATAAGACTTTTGTTTGTTTTCCATAAAATTTGCAATTCTAGAACACCCATTGATTTTGTTTTAGTTCATGCTTTTTATATATATTTTGTTTCTTTTTCTTAATTCTTGTTTTATTGTCAATATTATCGGTTCCATTACTATTGAGAATTTCCAAGTGGCCTTTATCATTGCTATCTTTGTCGCACTACTTCTCAGTTTGATCCATACATTCTATAAGACATTCATTTTCTAAACCTGTATTATCAAGGATGGAGAGATCTATAATTTTTCCTATGAGGGCTCTATGAATTGTTCTATTTTCTCCCTCATTAATGTTCTCTGTTTCTTGTACTTCTTGGACCGTTTGTCCTCTTTGATTTTACCATTTTGGATATCATTGTTGTTCTTATGTGTATCATTGTTGATTAGGCTAATATTGTCTCTACTGGTATCTTTGGAAAGGTCTATACATTTGATTCCATTGATTTAGAGAATTGTATCTACAATAACTTGTGTTATGACCTTCCTTGTTACATATGTGACAATATTTTTTTCTCCATTTAGGTTGATGTTGTGATGATGAAGCAGTATTATTTGACACATTTTTCTTTGGTATAAGAGCATTATTTATCATTTCATCTCTGGATTGATTTTTTATTTTATATTATTGAAATATGTTGACCAATTAATCAAAGGATACAATTATGTTTATCACTTGAAGAGAGGTGACTAATGTCTTAAATGTTTCTGGAAGTGCTCTTAGTGAAACTTGAACAAGAAATTTTCTTTCACTTTCTCTCCCATAGTTTATAGTTTCAATTCTTCTACCCTTTGAAGAAAATGTTCGATGTTTTCTCCATCATGGACTTATAGTAAATATATATATGATTGCAAGTGTAAAATAGGAGCTTCATTTTTTCCTTCAAATATTGTGCAAAACTTTTCCCAAGCGGTTTGCGTTTGAATCTCATATGATGTACCACATATTATTAGCATAAGATCCTTTACATCTTCATCTGTAAATTTGTCTTCCAAATGTATCTTCTGGAATAGTTTTCTCTCCATTTACTACTTCCCAAATTTTCTCAACAATAAGTATTGATCTCATCTTATTTTTCCATGGGGTAAAGTTAGGTCCTTTTAGTAGTTGAGATTCAGAAAGGAAAAACTTTGTATTTTCCATAGTATAAGTTCGTTAATAATTTACTTTGTTGTTGTATTACTCCAAAATTAATTTCTTCAATATAATTTTTCCATCAAATAGTTCTCCTCTCTTCTTCAACCAAATTTCCTTTTCAAATAATTTTCTTTCTCCAATTTCATTTTAATATTCTTCTTCTCAATAATCAATATATCAATTCCAATGTCTATTTTTAAATTAATATAATATCTTTCTTCAATATTCAATTTTCTTCTTCAATTTAGTTCTTTTCTTCAAACATTAATTTATTTCTTCAATTTATTCTTCAAAAAACTATTATCTTTCTAAATTTCCTTCAATATATTTCTTCAATTAATAATTTCTCTTCAATATTTTTCATTCAATAATCCTTCACTTCAATATTTAATTATTGCCTTATAACTCCTCCAATTTCAATTTTTCACTTTCACATACTTTAATTTGCTTCACCTTATAAATGCCTCTTTAATATTTTAATAAATCAATAATCATTCGATATTTTGAGGTAAAATTAAAATACTCCTAGCATATTTTTCTCTGAACCTTCTGACTATGGCACAAATAGTGTGTCTTAGATTTGGTTGCTCCCAAAATAACTCAAACTTCTTGGCTCCCTAACAGACTACGGTACAAATTGTATGTCTCAGGGTGACTTCTCCCAAAATAACTCAAATTTCTTGGCTCCTCAATGTTACGAATTCTACATATGTGTTTCATATTTGCATGAGCATTACATGTTTGTCTTGTGCAATATTTTTTCCACCTCCAACCACCTTAACACTTCTAAAACCATTGATCGACCCGCACTTGATGTTGCACTTTGTATTCTCTCCAGTATACATAATATCAGCTCTTAGCTTTTTTACAAGATACTATAGGCTCTCCTTAGAACCATTCGTCTCCTTCTCTAATTCACACATCTATCTTATTTAATAGTCAGCTCGTCCACATCCTTCACAACTTATACATCCACATTCATTTCTCCCTCAGAGTCTACACATCCATGTTTGTGTCTTCTTCAAAGTTTGCACATTCGTTTATTCATAGTCCTCACGTCTATTTTCTTCACAAAGTTTCCTTCAAACACTTTCTATCTTTCAAACATACTTCTTAATTGAAGATTCTCTTAAATGTTAATATCTTCTCCAAATAAAACCTTCAATGGTGTGGCTCTAATACTACTATTAGCAATTCAATATTTCCACAAGATTCTTCATAGGATCTCACAATAAACAACCACAAAAATATTCACATAATCAACAATAAATCACAAAATATATTTAATATGTTTAAACTCAAGCAATGCAAATACAATGTATTTGCAAGCTTCTTCGAGCATATATTACATTACTTTGGCTTTCATATATACACATCGGATATGAGACTCTACATATTCACAAGACTCTTGACCTTTAAGCTTACACAAACCTTTCATCTCCTCAAACACATATGAGATATGGGAGATAGGAGAAATATCACATAATAACAAATATAACTCTACATATCCACATATGACAAAGATTCTCATGATTTATTATACTAAATGACAAACTCATAACTCCACACTTATTAAAATGACACATAAGTCACATTCACTAACATGACACCTCACTTACATAACTCCACATTTATTTACATACCATCTACTCAAATATTAAACACACCCTAGACTAAACTATTTACATAGTCCTTGCATTAATCTTGCAAAGTACCAAATAATGTAATACCTCCAACAATTATAGGTCATGATTAATACACTCATAAATCTTGTTATTTCAATATGTATAGTTTGACTCATTTGTTTTGGCATCTTCAATTGATCAACATAAACACCTTGAGAAAAAGGCATGCAATAATTCCATCAGCAGAAGAATCACCAATGTAAACAACACCATAACCTTTTGCAAGGTGAAAGCTATGTACTTTATAAATATATTTATCTTATCCCAATGATCAGAATCATAAGTATAATCACACTCCTAACTTCCAAGCATACCCATATTAGATTAGGGGTATTACGAATAGCATCCGATGACTTCTTGGCATTACTCTAATCTAAACCTTTGATATATCAAATTTCATGAACTAATTTTTTATGTGGAAATAGACTACATAGAAAGTAAGGGTTGCCCTTCATCATAATCACACACCAAGTGCAAAATCAAGGGATCTATTATACCCATAACTCTGATTAAATAGGAGTGAAAAATTCCAGGTAAATGTGACCAATGACTTTCTTCTCTGAACATGCAACTAGTTTGAAATTAATCTGCATGTTATGTACTTATAACAAACTTCAATGCATTGAACCCATTGCTATCTCGATTTGGATCCATTTGTATGCACTTCCAATAGAGTTCTAGAGTGAGACGGTATTGGAAATCATCGATAATTCCTTTGGAAGATATTTGAGTGTTTCTATATATAATGGAAGAAAACACAATAATTTATGCTAGATTATGCATGGAAATGGATCTCAGCCAACCTTTGTCTACAGAGGTTGAACTCGAACTTGTAGGCATATCTTGAATTCAACAACTGGATTATGAAGCATTGCCCTTCAGGTATAGATTTTACCACAAATATGGGTATTTGGCTTGGTTCTGCCCAAATAATATGAACACAAAAATGGAGGCTCCTCTAGGAATGTTAAATCTTCCTAAGGAGGATAAGTCAATAGTCAATAAAGAAACAACCAACATTTCTCAAGGCGGAGAAGCATAGGGAGATGGTTTTGAACAACCCAAAAGAAGGAGAAGGCAAAAGAAAAAAGTTGGTAAAGAGCAAACCTAACTCATGAAAGAAATTGATGTCAACCTTTCTTTGTATTACTTTCTTAACTGCAGTTTTGTTTCCCTCTTAACTGCAGTTCTCTTTTGTCTCATAGGAATGCTTTCCTATTTATTGTAAAAGCCTCTTCATTTTAAAAAAAAAGGTTGTCAAGAAGGAGGTTGGAGAAGGTGAAACAGAGGTTGAAGAGGGTTGTAAATGCTTTGAAAGTTGTTGGTAATGTTTGCAATACTGCATTTCTTGAGAGCTTGTTGTGTGTGAGCTTTCCTTGTGCCTTTTATGTAAGCACTCTGTTTTGCTGCACTTATTAAGTTGTATCCATGTTTTTTGATAAATACAAATGTGGCTCTTGTTGTTGAAGAGTTTTCCTCACATATTCATGGATTTTATTAGCATCTAAAACTCCATTCTTTGGATGATCTGTTGTTTGTGTTGAACACAGTCCAAATCCTTAGTAAACTGCAGAAAATTTCAGAAGTCCATAACTTTTTATTTATAGGGTATTTTTCAGTTTTGTAAAGTTTTTTGGATACCCATTTTCATGTACTTGCACTCCTAAAAATTTCAGAAAATTTTGGGCATTTTCAAAAAACGTCATTTTTTGACTCTCTTTGCTTGCCCAGACTGTTGGCGCTCATTTCTAGCACTCTTTGGTATCTTAGAGCATCCTTCCTTCATTTATTTTATTTGGTATCAGAGCCAGTTCATCTATTGGGTTAAAACATTTATCCATGATGGCACAAAACAGTGGAAATATTGTCCAACTTCAAATCCCCATGTTTAGTGGAGAAAACTTCGAATATTGGAGTATTCGAATGAAAACCTTCTTAATATCACAAGACTTGTGGAGTCTTGTTTTGTAGGGATATACTGAAGTAGATGAAGTAGCCTTTAATGCTCTATCTACTGATGAAAAGAAGGAGTTGTTGGAGAACAGAAAAAAGGATGCAAAAGCCTTGTTTATCATACAAAGTGGGATTGATGTCTCTATATTTCCTAAGATTGTTGAATGCACACAGTCAAAAGAAGCATGGGAGATACTAGAAAGTGCCTACAAAGGGTCCTCCAAGGTAAGGGTAGTCAAGCTTCAACTCTTGAGAAGAGATTTTGAATCCTTATGCATGAATGATGATGAATCAATAGAAGTTTTCATCACTAGAGTTCAGAATTTAGTGAATGCTATTCATGCTCATGGTGAGGAACTTAATGATACAAGGATTGTAGAGAAGGTATTGAGAAGCCTTCCTAGAAATTTTGATCCTATTACCATAGCTATTGAAGAATGTAGAGATTTATCAAAGCTAACTCTAGTTGAACTACTTGGTAGTTTGCAAACATATGAGCACAGGATAAAGGACAGGTATGAGAACCTTGATCAAGCATTCCAAGGCAAACTAAAAATAAATGAACAACCAACCCATTCAAAGGAGTCCTCATCTACTACTTTGACATCATCTTCTTTTAGAGGCCATGGTAGAGGTCGTGGTAGAGGTCGTGGAAGAGGTCGTGGTAGAGGACGAGGAAGATCAAACAACAATCATGAATCAACCCATAGACATTGTGACTATTGTGGAAAAGATGGTCACACTGAATAGTTCTGCTATAAAAAGAAAAGAGAGAACAAAGCCAACTATAGTGAAGAAAAAGGTGAAAGCCTCTTCCTATCTTGCAATAGTTTTGAAGTTGCAGAAAATGATGTTTGGTATCTTGATAGTGGATGTTCAAATCACATGACTGGAAATAAAAATCTGTTTGTTAAACTTGAAGAAAATGTTAGTGGACAAGTGAAGTTTGGTGACAACAATCATGTGAGTATTGCTGGAAAAGGAATTCTTGCCTTTAAGTCAAAGACTGGTAAGACTCTTTATATGCATGATACTTTGTATGTTCCAGGGCTGCAACATAATTTGTTAAGTATTGGACAGTTATGCTCAAAAAGATATAAGGTTGTTTTTGAAAACAATGGCTGTAAAATCCTAAATGAGGCTGACAATCAGATTGTAGCCAAAGTGTTAATGTCATAAAATAGGATGTATATGTTGAAAATGCAGCCAACTATGGAATGTTTGAAGACCACCATTGATTTGGCATGGTTATGGCATAAGAGGTTTGGACACCTCAACTTTGGCTCATTGGATGGAATGCAAAAGAAGAACCTTGTTAGAGGGCTGCCCACATTTACACAACCTCAAATCAACACTTGTGAGTGTTGTATTTTTGGAAAACAACACAGGGAGAAGTTTCCACATCACCAATACAGAGCTAAAATACCTTTAGAATTGGTGCATGCTGACATATGTGGACCTATGCAAACCTTAAGCATCAACAAAAATAAGTATTTTTTGTTATTTGTTGATGATCATTCAAGAATGTGTTGGATATATTTCTTGCATGATAAATCACAGGCTTTTAACTATTTTAAAGAGTTTAAAGCTTTAGTTGAAAAATAGTCTGGTTATTATATTAAGACCTTAAGGACTGACCGTGGGGGTGAATTTGTTTCAAATGAGTTTAAAATTTTTTGCAACAGTCATGGAATCAAAAGACAACTCACAACTGCCTACACTCCTCAACAAAATGGAGTGGCAGAACGCAAAAATAGGACCATTGTGGAAATGGTCCGTTGTTTGCTAAAGGAGGTAGAGTTACCCAATAGGTTTTGGGTTGAGGCTGCACATACGGTTGTTTACATTCTAAATCGCAGCCCTACAAAGCTGATACAAAATTCCACTCCTTATGAAACTTGGCATGGTAAGACGCCAAGTATTTCTCATTTGAAAATCTTTGGTTCTACATGCTATGTGCATATTCCTAAAGAAAAAAGGAGAAAACTTGATGAGAAATCTATCAAGTGTATTTTTGTTGGATACTCTAATGAATCCAAAGCTTACAGGTGTTTTGATCCCACTACTAACAAACTGCATGTTAGTAGAGATGTAATTTTCAATGAAGGGGCAACATATAGTAAGGAGTCTAATGATGGTGTTGGCATCACTCCTCAAATTGAAGAATCAGCTCCTATTGATCCTATTGAAGCCTTGCAGCCCCAACAAACCAACACTCCTATGTCAACTATTGACACTCCATCTTCAAGTGGTAGTGTTGGTCGAAAAAGGCTCAACAAATATCATCCACAATCTCAAATGTTGGATGAAGATTACACAAGAAGAGTGACAAGGCTGTAGTCAAAACAAGGTGAGCATTTGATTAATTATGCATTGTTGTCCTCTTCTACTGTTGAGCCTTCAAACTTTAAAGAAGCATGTGCTAATGAAGATTGGGCAAAGGCTATGGAAGATGAAATGGAACAGATTGAGAAAAATGACTCTTGGGAGCTAGTTTCTCCTCCAAAAGGCAAGAACATTGTTGGTGTTAAATGGGTCTATAAACTAAAATATAATGTTGATGGCAGCATAGTCAAACATAAGACACGTCTGGTAGCCAAAGGCTATGTTCAACAAGAAGGAATAGACTATGAAGAGACTTTTGCACCAGTTGCAAGATTGGAAACAATAAGATCTCTTCTTGCCTTAGCTTCCCATTTAGGTCTTACTGTTTATCAAATGGATGTGAAATCAGCCTTTCTAAATGGTTATTTAGAAGAGGAAGTTTATGTGGATCAGCCACAAGGATTCATAGTTGCAGGCCATGAAGAAAAAGTCTACAGGTTGAAGAAAGCTCTTTATGGGCTTAAGCAAGCACCTAGAGCTTGGTACTCTAGGATTGACACATACTTGCATAAAAATAGCTATAAACAATGTTCAGCTGAAAGCACATTGTATAAAAAGGTAGATGGATCTGATTTTATTATCATATGTTTGTATGTTGATGATATAATTTTTATGAGCAGCTCCACTACTATGTTGAAAGAATTTAAAAAGGCCATGGTGAATGAATTTGAAATGAGTGACTTGGGTAATTTGCAATACTTTCTTGGTATGCAAATAAAGCAATCAACCCAAGGCATATTCATTACCCAGTCCAAGTATGTTGAAAATATCTTGGTCAGATTTGAAATGAAGGATTGCAAACCTATCAGTACTCCAACAGTTGTAGGTTGCAAATTGATGAAAGAGGATTCAACTCCTCTTGTGAATGCAACCCTCTACAGGTCTTTGGTTGGTAGCTTGATGTATCTCACAGCTACTAGGCCTGATATTATGTATTCAGTCAGTTTAGTAGCAATATTTATGCACTCTCCTCATGAATCTCATTGGAAGGCAGCCAAGAGAATTCTCAGGTATGTGAGTGGTACAAAATCTTTTGGTTTATGTTATTATGCTACTAATTCTTGTGAACTTGAGGGCTATACAGATGTTGATTGGGCAGGAAGCCTTGATGATAGGAAGAGTACCTCAGGTTATGCATTCTTCTTTGGTGGCAACTTGGTGTCTTGGAGCAGCAAGAAGCAACAAACAGTTGCATTATCCACTGCTGAAGCAGAGTATATGGTTGCATCCTTTGCTTGCACTCAAGCCATTTGGATGGCTAGACTCTTTGAAGATTTGGAAATGGAGATTGCTTACTCCATCAAAATTTGTTGTGACAACACTAGCACTATATCCATGACAAAGAATCCAGTGTTCCATAGTCGAAGCAAACACATTGACATACGTCACCATTTCATTCGTGACTTGGTCAAGGATGAATTCATAGAATTCACATTTTGCAAATCTAAAGATCAACTTGCAGACATCTTCACGAAGGCTTTGACTAAGGATAGATTTCAGAGTTTGAGAACTCTCATTGGAGTAGAAAATGTTGACATCAAGGGGGAGAATGAAAGAAATTGATGTCAACCTTTCTTTGTATTACTTTCTTAACTGCAGTTTTGTTTCCCTCTTAACTGTAGTTCTCTTTTGTCTCATAGGAATGCTTTCCTATTTATTGTAAAAGCCTCTTCATTTTAAAAAAAGGTTGTCAAGAAGGAGGTTGGAGAAGGTGAAACAGAGGTTGAAGAGGGTTGTAAATGCTTTGAAATTTGTTGGTAATGTTTGCAATACTGCATTTCTTGAGAGCTTGTTGTGTGTGAGCTTTCCTTGTGCCTTTTATGTAAGCACTCTGTTTTGCTGCACTTATTAAGTTGTATCCATGTTTTTTTGATAAATACAAATGTGGCTCTTGTTGTTGAAGAGTTTTCCTCACATATTCATGGATTTTATTAGCATCTAAAACTCCATTCTTTGGATGATCTGTTGTTTGTGTTGAACACAGTCCAAATCCTTAGTAAACTGCAAAAAAATTCAGAAGTCCATAACTTTTTATTTATAGGGTATTTTTCAGTTTTGTAAAGTGTTTTGGATACCCATTTTCATGTACTTGCACTCCTAAAAATTTCAGAAAATTCTGGGCATTTTCAAAAACATCATTTTTTGACTCTCTTTGCTTGCCCAGACTGTTGGTGCTCATTTCTAGCACTCTTTGGTATCTTAGAGCATCCTTCCTTCATTTATTTTAACTCAAGACCTCATATAGGTATGATATCTTCAAGACACTAATGGACCAAGAAGAAGAACAATTCATGGAAGGAGTGGATGGAAATAATGAAAACAATAACAACCATGTTCAAGCCCCTCTTTCACCTCCTATCCTAGAGGAGGTAATAAAGTGTAATGAGTTACCACAATAAATTATTGTAGGGTCATTTATAGTGCATAACTAATAGCAACCGATAATTAAGGATGTCATCATGGGTATAGCAAAAAGAATAGAGAAAATCCAACTCTAGGGATAACTCAAGTGGAAAAGAGATCAAAGAATATCATCTCTCAAGTAGTGGGTAGAAACTCAATTAAGGAATTGATAGTAGTTCAAGGAGACAAACTGATTACTAGGGGATTGGTGAGGTCAATATACTCTTACTAGTATCAAGGTAACCAATGATATAATCATGGAATGTTAGGGGTTTAAATAGTAGAATCCATCTATCTGTTGTTCGAACACTCTTAGAAAAAAGTAAAATAGATTTTTTGTTAATCTAGGGGACAAAAATGCCATTGGATCTTATCTATAAAATAGTAAATATATTTTGGAAGGATGTTGGTCATATGTAAGTGGCTACCCAAGGGGCCTCAGGAGGGATAGTTACCTTTTGTAACTCTCTTGAATGGATGACAATAGAACATATACTTGGAGGGGTGTCCTAACATCACATCTTAGGAACAATGTGATAGCTGAGCAGGATTTAATCACAAATTTTTATGGGACACAAAATCTAGATGGTCAGATTCATCAATAGAAAGCAGTGCATAATATGAGAGTCTCAAGGGAGGAGTTAGACTAGATTGTTACTAGGGATTTTAATGCTAAAGTATCATCTAGAGATCAAGAAGGGGGAATCCTAATTTTGGATCCAAGGGATGGACTTATGATTGCCCAATTCCACACATTACACTCAGTGGATATTAAATATCCGGGAATCAACTATACTTGGACTAATAAGAGGAGGGAGCCACATAGCAGGAAGGTAAAGTTAGACTATTTTTTGGTTTCAGAGGAGACGTTTGTGAAATAGAATCTAAAATTACATATTTTGGAGTGTCTAGTTTTGGATCACTTCCCCATTTTTTGGGAAGGGAGGATCAAGATAGGGCATCATCACAAACCATTTAGTTTTGAAAACTTTTGGTTACAAAAAGAGTAACTCTGAAAAAAAAATCCACAATGGTGGGAAGAAGGATGCCCAACATATGGGACAAGAATGTTTAGATTTCACAAGCATCTTCATTATGTCAAGGATCAACTGAAACAATGGAAGTGAGCTAACAAGACAAACTTCTAGGTCCAAAGAGCTCCATTTGTGGCCAGATGGGATGAGGTTCAAAAATACTTCAGGGAAGGAACAATTACAGAGCAGCTCAAAGAAGAAGATGATGCATTGCATAAAGTGGTTGAGGACATTGACAACCAAGAGGAGATTTATGGGAAACATAGTGCAAGAACCACTTGGTTATTAGAAGGTGATAAAAATACCAAATTTTCCATCAAACAGCTTGTGCTAGGAGATAAATGAATAATATTGAAGCTCTTTAGGATGAGAATGGGAACTTCTTTGATACAATCTCAAGTATGTATTTCCATTTAATGGATTATTTTGCTAAATTTCTTAAGGAAATTATTGTGCAAGATGAAGAGGCTCAAAAAGAAGTTTTTGTTGTCATACCCTCTATTATCTCTGAAGAATAAAAGGGGGTCCTACTTAAACCCATTGATAGATAGGAATTGAATAAAGTAGTCTTTGGAATGACTACCAAAAAACACAAGCTCCAGATGGCTTTGCAATTGATTTTTGTTTGCCTTCCAAGACAACTTGGAGGAGGATGTAATGGATGTTATAGAGGAGTCCAGAGGTAGTAAAAAAAATGCTTAAAGCATTAAATCATGCGCTCATGCCTTAATTTTGAAATGGGAAGAGAGGGTGCATATTTCAAATTATAGACTTATTGCCTTATGCAATGTCATATATAAAATAATCACAAAGGTAATGGTTGAGTGGTTAAAACCTCTCCTACATAGTATTATCTCCTTGAAGCAAGGGGGTTTTATAGAGGGCAGGCAGATCTTGGATGGTGTGGTTCTAGCTTAGGAGGCAATCCACTCAATGCAAAAATTTGGTAATAGAGGAATACTCATAAAATTGGATATGTCAAAAGCTTATTATAGGGTGGAGTAGAGCTTCTTATCAAGGATGATGGCAGCCTTCAATTTCTCTCAGGATTGGATAGAATGAGTCATGAGTTCTGTTTCTACTCTGACATACTCAGTGTTAATCAAAGGCCTTCCCTTGCAATCATTGGAGCTACTCGAGGCCTTCATCAAGGAGATCCTTGCCCCCTTTATCATTTTACCATATTGGCTGAAGTTTTGGGTAGACTCATATTAAAAATAAGACAACAAGATTTGCTAACAGGTATCAAGGTGGGTAAGGAAGTTTTAACTCACTTACAGTTTGTGGATGACACAAAATTGGTGGAAGCGGCCAACTTCAGGAAAGAAAGAATGATTAGAGATACTCTTAATGTTTACCTTAGGACCACAAACCAAGTCATTAATGATAAAAAATCCAAAGTGGTCTTTTTCAATCTTGATCAAAGGCTTTAGGATAGAATTTTAGAGATCTTGGGATTCACAAGGACTTCTCTCCCAGAGGTATATTTGGGGTCCCTTTGCATTTTTAAAAACTAAAAATAGATATATGGAGGAATATTTTGGATTGTATCAAAGAAAGAATTAATCATTGGTCTCACAAATGGTTAAGCTATGGGGGTAGATTAACTTTTTTACAGTCAGTCATTTAGGCCATGTCAATTTATAAATTTTCTATCCTTGCTACCCCACATACCATATGGAAAGAGTTAGATAAGATGGCTAGAAAATTTGTATGGAGAAGAGTAAAAGGAGAGAGGAAATGAGCCTTAGTAGGTTGGGATAAAGTAAGTCAACCCAAGGTAAAGGGAGGTTTGGGACTGAGGATATCAAAGTTAAATAATAAAGCTTTGGTTGGAAAGCTTTACTAGAGGTGGATTTCCCAACCAACTTCTTTATTCAATAGAGTTTTAACTAGTAAATATTTGGGATAGGTGAACCCAAATGAGGTGAGTCATTTCCATTTGGATGGTAATGGGTCCTTAGTATGGCAGGCTCTAAAGTTAGGATCTCAAGTAGTGAAAGATGGATTATTTTGGAAAGTGGAGAGAGGGGAGAAGGCATGTTTTTGGATAGATTCATGGGATCAATACCCACCTATCACTGTTGAATTCCTAGAACTGCAACCAGAAAAAATAACCATGGAAAGTAGGGGTTGGATCCATATTGAATTTTTTTTCAACACTAGTCAACTGGGGGATTATAAGTTTAAGCAATTTAAGAATTTGGATGAGTGACCAATTCTAATACCTCCAAAATTGACACCCATCATGACTAAAATCTTGGCAAAGAAATTTCTCACAGGTAGAGATGGGGATGATGAATTAGCTTGTGTAAGAATATTACTATAAAAATAAAGCACACTCATACAAAATACTGAAAAAAAACTCAAATGCATCAAGTAACACAATAGCACTATGTAGAAATTAAATGCAAAAATGGAACAATCTCACAATAACACAGAATCGTGGGCCTCTTCGAGGGGGCAACCTCCTTCAATATTTCATTAGCTTGTAAAAATATGAATTTGTACATGGCTTCATATTTTTTAAAGAAAATTTTCATGCAACCCTACCTAAAGGCTCAAGAGTTGGCTTACGTGCAAAATGCCACTCGAGCTAGAATATCCTACCAAACATCAGTTGCAATATTGATAAAAACGATAACATGAGATGGCACCACTTGGCTAGGTACCTTACTTGCCACATACATTACAAAGTATTACAAAATAACATTATAATGGGATCCCTCATGTTGGGAGTGGGTTATTACATAAGTAAATGAGAATTACAAAATGGCATTAGGATAGGATCCTAACATGTCCTTCCCCTTCGAAAAGCTTTGTTTTCAAAGCTGAAAATTAGGGAACTGGTGTAGGAGCTGATGGAGAGACTCCCATGTAGCATCTTCCGGCTGGAGCCCATGCCACTGAACAAGGACTTTCATGATGGTACGGTTACGAAGAGTGCAGGTTCAACAATCCAACAATTGTTTAGGTTCAAGTAATATGGACCCTTCTTCATCCAATTTTGGTAATTTTGATTGAAGTTGCACCTATGTGCCCACAACTTTTTTGAGAGAAGAAACATGGAAAACAGGATGGATCTTGGAGGTGGGCAGAAGATCCAATCTGTAAGTTGCGATTCCAATCTGCTGTAGAACTTGGTAGGGTTCATAGTATTTTACAGCAAGTTTCTAGCACCTACAGAGTTGTAGAGATGATTTTTTGTACAACTACAAGCGAAGGAAGACCATATCCCCCACATCAAAGTTACACTCAAAATTATGATAGTTAGCTTGTTGTCGCATTCAATTTTGGGCCATGTCCAAATTCTACATCAACTAGCGAATAACATCGGTATGTTGGTAGAGAGTAGTGTCGACTTCCTAGACCTTGGATTTGCCTAGAATGTATGAAGAAGGCGTGAGTTGAGGGAACCCATAAATGACCTCAAAAGGGGTGAGTTTGGTTGTTGTATGATAGGAAGTGTTGTACCACCATTAGGCCAAAGGAATCCACTTCACCCATTGAGTAGTATGATCTGATGCAAACCAACGAAGATAGGTCTTCAAACATTTGTTGACGATCTCAGTTTGACCATCTGTATGTGGGTGGTAGGCTGAACTCATTTTGAGTTGAGTTCCCTACAACTTAAAAAATTATTGTTAAAAATAACTAGTGAAGGTTAGGTCTCGATCGAACACAATGGAGGTGGTGTTAGTCTCACAATGACACTGAGAAGGGGGGTGAATCAGTGTAGCTCTTTTAAAACTTAAATCTTCAACTCTTAAAGCCGAAATAATGAAAACTTGAAACCAAATAAAGCAAGTATAACAAGAGAACATCACACAACATAAGATGTACTGAGTGTATCGCTCCAAATTTTTTGCATCCCTACCTTCAGGCTATAGGATCCGTGCCGGAAGGAGGATGGGAAAAGGATGGCACGGTACCTCGGACTGAGAGGCCTTGCGAAGGTCCCGCCTCTCGGGGGAGGTGTATTATGGTGATTTTTCGATGGATGGTGGGTTCACCAGGAAATGTTTAAATGGTAGTTTCCACGCCTAGGTTGGGAATGTGTTTGATGTGTTCGGTTTTAGCTTTAATCATCCAAGTCCTAGGTTTGGCCAAAATGCGTCTAAGCTATTCTATATGAAATGCAGATTTAAATGAAGACAAAAACAGATTTGGACAAAAAAATAGAAAGGACAAGATGGATTAAAGACCCATACTTGATCCGGATGTCTGATGAAGGTTCTGATTTTTGAAGTAGTGAGGATCGTCTGGAATTCGACAGGATCATCTCCTATCTGACAGGATCGTCTGAGATCTGACGAATTCGTCAAACGAATTCATCAGAGACCTGCAAACAGAAAAACAGATGCAAAATACAGAGAATGCAACTATGATAACAGAGGGTAATGATATAAAATGACAGTAAGAACATTAAAATGATGATAATAAGCAAAAACACGAATGCATTATATCGATCTAATGACAATTTATGCTTTTATTATGCATTAAAGCTACATGGGTGAACTCCAAGATGCGGAATAATAAAGAATAACCATAGAATTAACTAAATGCAGAATAATACAATGAGAAAAAGGATGAAGAAATGCAAACTCTGGGCATTGATTGCCCCCAATGTGGACTGCAGTCGAAATCGTCTCGAATTGGGTCGAGATCGTTCGAGATTGTACGAGATCGTCTGAGACGAATTGAGCTTGCTCCGGCTGAAAAACAATGAAGTTCCTGCAAACAAACTTGAAAAAATGCGAATGCAAACAGTGATTTAAGATGGTCTAGTGCGTGTAGAATTCGAGTTACAGGGAATTTCAGCCAGGGGGATGCTAAGGGGAGGGCCTAGGATTAAATAGGCTTAGGAGGGAGGTTAGGAGGTTGGAGATCATCCCTATTTGGGAGATCTCCAACGGGGAGGGTCTCTAACGGCGCAGACACGCTTCTGCCCGGATTAGAGACACCGTTGGAACAGAGACTAATTGTGAAAAATCAGTTTTGGGACAAGATCGTCTGGACATCCTAGCCCAGACGAAATCATCCGATCTGAGGCGATATCGTCTGATCGGCGACGATATCGTCAAACGGTCAAAACAAACTCTAAAAATGGCACGGGAAACGAGGAAACGGATTAAGCGGCGGTTTGGGAGCGGTTTTGGAGGTTGAAATTTGAATTTGAATTATTTACTAGAGTAAGTGTAATTATTAAGGTTTTACTGCGCCAATTTTAGGGTGCTACATTTTGCCCCCTCTTTAGCGAATTTTTCGAAGAAAATGCGTTAAAGATGAGTTCTTCTCGATCTACGAGAAAGCAAAAATTATTCCCATTTTTAGGCGACGATTCTTGGTCGAATCGTACGACAGCTTACTATGGTGCCCCCTCCGTGTTTTTACCCAAATCGAACGTTTGAGGTAAAAACGCGAAAAAGCAAAATTTTTAAATGTTTTTAATTGTGTTTTGAATAAAATTAAGAAAAATAGGGTAAAACCCTAATTCATTATTACTGTTCATTTTTACGGTTTTTAGAGCTCTGGAGACAAAATGGTCGAGACAGTGCACAGATCGACAGAGGTCCGGCGCGGGCTACGGGTAAGAGTCTAAACTTAGTTTAGAATGCTTTAAGTTGAATTTACATGCTTTTTAGATTGATTTTAAATAAATTTTGAGCATCGCGGCCATTTTTGGGCCGTCGACGTCGTCGGGACGAAATCATCCCAATTTCGACGAAATCGTCTCAAGTTCGCCGATTTCGTCTAAGGGCGAAATCGACGAAAGGGGGACGATTTCGTCAAATAAGGGACGATTTCGGCTTGCGAAATCGGAGACGATTTTGCTCAAATTTGGGACGATATCGTCCAATAGTGGACGATATCATCATTTGTATAAAATTGAACTGATTTTACTTGCATTATTAATCACTTGAGTTTTTATTAATGATTTTTTATTGTGTTGTTGTTTATGTTGCAGAGAGGTTTACTAAAGAGCGAGAGAATGGAAATACGACGGGTTGAGAGATGACTTGGCCGCTCTATCACAGGCGAGAGCAGGATCAGCTGGCTCGAGCCGGCTTACAACATGTGGCAGAGATGCCACAAGTTTCTATAGACATGGGGCTACTGACAGCCCTAGCAGAGAGGTGGTATCCGGGTTCTTCCTGTTTTCGGTTACCGATAGGGGAGATGACTCCCACATTGGAGGATGTATGGAGGATTTTGAGGATCCCCATACAAGGACGGTTGATCACTCCTACGGCCAATCAGGGCCACGCTATGATGCGGTTGTGTGGCGATCCGAGCTTCGCCCTGGAGAAGGGCGGAGTGAACATCGAGTCGCTGCGTCAGATGCCTGGGGCATCGAGACTCACATGGGTTTTGGCCGGAGTGGTGGGTGGACTTCTGCTGTGCCACCAGAGCGGATGCAGGGTACCATGGGTGCTAGCAGATGTGATCTGCGACATGCGTGACCATGGTTATAGGTTCTCTTGGGGCAGTTTTGTTCTATGTCGATTGTACAGGATCCTGCATGGGGTCGTGTACAAGGGCGGCCGATGTCTGGTTATGACATCGCTTCTACAGGTTTGGTGCTAGGAGCACATTGCAGTGCGGAGGCCGATAGGGCTTCCTTTGATAGGGGTTGATGGGGAGAGGCCCCGAGCTTTCTACTGGTGGCTCCGGAGAGGGTCACAACGGTGGATAGATCTATCGATGTCCCGGAGACTACTTGATGACCTTGTCTCGGACCAGATCACCTGGAGGCCTTGGAGGGATCATCCAGGGTGGGCCGAGGATGGACAGGAGCTGGCTCGCATCAGGCGAGTCTGTTGGCTGAGGATGGAGAGGGGAGAGGTGGAGCTCCACCGCTACGATCGAGTTTTGCGATAGTTCGGTCTACAGCAGGGGATCCCATCTCTTAGGGATTACGAGTTTTCTCGGACTATTCGGGATAACACTACGGTTAGCGAGGCTCCAGATATGCAGCGCTTTTGGAGTCAGGACGCAGATGATGCCCCCATTCAGCCAGTGGATGGGGACGATGCTGGGGTAGCCGACGGCTACGATGCCTAGTACACAGGCATCCGCCCTCCTTGGATGACGAGGGCTCAGGGTCTGATTCACGTAGTTGTGCGTTAGATGGGGAGGCGATGCCGGGGGGCCATTGAGGCGAGCCCGGGGTCACGACGGGAGAGAGCGAGAGGAGACCACAGGCATAGCAGAGGCCACGACAGCGGGAGAGGAGGGAGGAGAGACCCCCTTCTCCACAGAGAGAGAGGCCACCATCGCCCGATAAGGGCAAGGGTGTTGACACTAGGGAGAGCAGCGAGACGGCGACTCTCCGAGCGGAGGTTGCCCGTCTCCGGGCACAGGTGCGGACATTGCAGGATGAGGCTACACGACTTAGAGCTCGAGCGGAGGAGCGAGCACTTGGGAGCTAGCACGGGCTATTGCCCGGGTTACATTCTATCGGGCTCTATACTACCGGGTGGTGCCGGAGGAGGAGAGGTTACCATTACCGGCTCATCATCGCGGATCCGATCGGGATTGGGTCATCAAGGACTTCATCTCGATCATCATCTAGGACTCATGGTACCACACAGACTGCGATAGGGCCACCTCGTCCACCTCGGGGTGGGGGAGGAGATGAGGTTGAGAGCTCGAGGGGTTCTCGAGGCTGTACTACACGAGAGTGATATATAGTATTTTTGATAGAGGATTGAGTATGCCAAGATGTAGATTGTGGCATACCGATCTAGTTTTGATATGATGTATATATATTTGATATATATATAGATGAGATATTTTTGATCATATGACTTGTCTTATGTATTTTTATGATGCTTTTAATGTTTTGATTGTGTGATTGATTTGATGATTCATGTAATTATGTCGTTGGAAATATTATGGTTGAAATGTCATGCTTAAAAAAAATTAAATGAAATAATCTGATAGAACAAATTGGTTGTTTGTGATGTGATGATTTGATAAAAAAATAAAAGGGACTTTTAACAATAATTTCAAAGGACATTGTCGCTATTATAGACCATTTCATGGAGTCGCCGCTCACTCGGTCGTCAAGCTAATCCCGAGTATAGAAATATTGTTAAAAAGTAAAAGAGTGCTTAAGAGACTGTCTTAAGACTTTGGTGCAATGGTGCAAATGATGATGATGATGGTTTGTTTTCAGAGTTTCATAAAAATAGTATGCATGAAATAATGTTAAAATGATTTTTTGCTAGGCATAAATTCCTAAGTGTGATAAAATTTTTGGATAATTCCCTAGGAATTATACCATCATTGCAAAATTGAAGGTTGACATAATGACATGAAATAGTGATAATGTGCATGCTTTTTGTCAAAAAGCATAATTGTGTAACATAATGATTTAAGTCATATGGTTTTCATGATTTGATTTTTAAATAAATGGGGAATAAAAATTGGTACAATGGTTTGCGCTAGGCATAGAATATGTAGGTATAGACTTATACCATCATCGCGAAATCCAAAAAAGAGATAGTTTTATTGCATGGTTGATTTTTAATAAACAGAAAATATGAAGATGAGGACTTGCGCTAGGCATAAAATTCCAATTTTGGTTTTGGAACTATACCATCGTCGCGAAAGTCGACAATATATATATATGTGTGTTTTGATTGTATGGTTTTGAAAGAAATTTTGATTTTTTCTATTATGCATGTAGTTGTCTTTATACTAAACAACTGTACTTTAAAGAAGAAAATGAATTTATTCCAAACAATTTGCAAAAAAATATTTCAAAGTATCTTAAAGACAAAAGTTAGATTTATAAGGAATCCCATGTGCATATGTGAATTCATTTCCAATCTTGATTTATCATAATGATACACAAAATCTCTCAAATACAAAATGTGTGTGCAATTGCTATGTTCATTTACCGAGTTTTGAGCAAGATAATATGATACAAGTGATTTGAATGAACCAAATAAGTGTTCATTAACCATGATGTAGATGCATATAACCATACTAGACTACTATGTAAGTCGGATTATCAAGAGCTAGCTAATCCATAAGCGAGACATAGGTCTGTACAAAAGAAGGTCGCTAATGTGACGGACATATCGCCACGCTAGGAGTTACCCAAGGCCAAGCGGGTTGGGCACAAACCACCTGTTATGGGGCTTACCTCACAGTTTTCGAATAATTGAGAATTCCAGGGATTCAAGCTCATCAACCCTTCTTTTCTTTTCAAAGGGTAGGGAAAGGGATTTTATTGCTTTTGCTTTTGCTTTCTTTTGCTTTCTTTTGTATTCTTTTGTATTTTTGCTTGATAATGTTGTAATGATATAAAATAACATTTTTCTTTTTCTCTTTTTCTTGAACTTTGCTTTTTTTTTTCTTTTTTTTCTATGCTAGGGATACTTGCTCGGATTAGGTTTGTAGAGCAAGGGATTTTTATTACGGGTAGGGGTGAGCTTGTCCTTTTGCCAATTCTCAAATATTCTAGACCATGTGCATGATAGGATAGCGAGGGAAACTTTTCGCTCAAGAAACCACTTCTACTATGTAGCATAGCATGGAAATTACAAATATAATCATTTTATTGTGAAAGGATGTGCTTGGTTTAAGTAAATAACAAGATCAATTCTCTGTGCTCAAACTTTATTTAATTGAATTTTGTGGACTTTGATATAAGAGAGATTAGTAATCATGCCAGATAAAAATCAAGATATTTATTTTGTGTTTGTGAAAGTGAGGGATTCCAAATAAATGCTAATTTATCCAAAATAATTTGAAACATATAACTGCAACATTTGTAAGAAGAAATATATATATAAATACTTTTTGAGAAGTTTTGAGAATGTTGACTCTCTCTTTCTTCTTTATGTTGTTTTGGTTTCGAAAGAGTCAAGAATATTGCTGTTTTTTTTTTTTTATTATTATTTTTTTGTTTTTGAAAGAATTAACAAGTGCCATAAATAAATACAAGAAGTAGTTTTGAATATTTTGATGATTATGAATGTTTTTGGTGTTTTTGAATTTATAAATTGAAAGAAATACAAGATAGTGATTTTGAAATATTTTAAACAAATATATACAAGGATGAAATGACCAAATTTATACATAGTAACGTTTAAGATGCAAAATGTTCATGGGTTCTTTAAGTTCTTTACCATCTAAGGTAGATAATTTGTATGCTCCTGATTCAAATTTAGCAGTGATAATGTATGGTCCAAGCCAGTTGGGCTCAAATTTACCTTTAAGGTCTTTAGTTGCATTAGTATTTTTTGAATATTTTGAGGATTTTGATTTTTTTGTATTTTGATTTTAATTTATGAATTGAAATGATAATTTTTTTTTTGAAAGTTGAATGAGAATGGTGGTATATACAAGATGATCTATATACACTATACAAGGTTATTTGAGTATAGCATGTCTAAGGTTGCTTCAAAATCAAAGGAGGTTTTGAAGGATAATTTGGTTGTGGTGAAGGTAAGAACAAAAGGTGATGAATAAAAGGTAGCGATAACAAAAGCTTTGTTATAATGTAGAATAATGTAGCAAAAGATTTGACTTTTATATGTGTAAAATTGATCATGTTACAAAATAAAATGTCAGAAGGATAAGAAAGTTCTTCATTCTTATCACTATCTTCCAAGTCTTGATAAGATGGAGGGAGCATATGTGAAATATATGCATGGGTGTTATTTGGTAAACAAGGATGATCATATATGGATGAAGAAAAGTGATGGATAGAAGATAATTGTGACAATAGAGAATGTATAGAACTTGATGTTTCAACCGTTAAATATTCTTCAAATGGTGTTGGGTCACCATGTATGGTAACAATTTTATTTGCAAGTTCAAACTTCAAACATTGGTGAAGAGTGGAAGGGACAACCCTCATCGTATGAATCCAAGGACTTATGAGAAGTAGGTTGTAAGGTGAAGGGCAATATGCTACATAAAACAAAGTATCCAGGATCTTGGATCCAATATTAAGGGGAAGAATTATAGTACCTTGAGCTTCTTGAATTTCATTGTTAAAAGATTTTATAATAACATTTGATTCATTAAGATCTTCTTCCTTTGTTTTGAGTTTTTGGAATAATTGATAAGTGCATAAATTAAGAGAGGAGCCATTATCTACCATGATAGTTTTAACAGGTGTTTCTTTACTAGATTCTGTAATGTAAAGATAGTAGTCTTCTTGTGGAGTAGAGGAAGGAATCTCCTCATCATAGAATGAAATATGGTTAACCTCAAGAGGGTTTACACCATTAATTATGTTCTTAGAGAAAATATGATGAGGAACAAATTGTTGGCTAGGTATTTTGAACAAAGTTTCCTTATGAGAACTTTGTAATACTTCTAAAAGGGATATCTTTGCTTGAGGATTAATCACTTGTTGTTGGCTATCAAAGTGGATTTCAGATTGAGATTTTGATTCTAAAGATGAGCTTTCTATGCTTACATTCCATTTTGGATCATTCTCTAGAGCCAAAGATAGTTTTGAAGGTTGGTCAAATGAGGAATCCATATCTTGAATATCGGATTGAGTTGATTGAACTTGAGGTTGCTCATTTGTAGTTTTTGTTACAATATTAGTAATATCATCATGATGGGACACATTAACATGCAATATTTGATTGGTTTCTTGTTGTTGATAATTGAATAGGGGTTCTTGGGAGATCCCCATGTCTTGATTGATTATTGGTATTTGTTGTGTAGGAGTTTGATTGTTTCTTGGAGATTTATAATCGGTTGTAGATTGTAATTCCTTTATATTAAAAAGACCCTTATCAATCAAATCTTGAATTGCACATCTTAAATCTTTACAATTTTGTGTCATATGTCCATCTACTCTATGATATTCACAATGTAGCTCAGGTTTAAACCAATCTATTGTGGTATCAAGTTGTCTTATGGAAGGGAGTTCAATCTTATTTGTATCAAGTAAATGCTTGAGAATTATATCCATTGGTTGATTGAGCTTAGTAAATTTACGTGATGAAGGTTTTCGAGAGGTTTTTGATAAGTGCCTTAGGAATTCAGTCATAAAAGGACCTAATGGTTTCTCACCTCTACTTTCTTTATTATGGGTAGAATGATGACAGGAAGATTGCGAAGTATGAGGTGAGTGCATGGTAGAATTGGAAGAATAAGTATTTTCTTGTTGAAATGGATGTGTTGTATTGAAAGAAGAATATTGAAAGGGTGGAGGAGGATTGTATGTGGATTGATAGACATAATATGGATATATGGGAGAATAGATAATATCGTTATGAAGAGGATTGGCAAAGGGATTGTCCTGTTGGGGTAAGGATGAAAAATGAGAAAAGTGTGATGGAGGTGGTGTTGAATAGGGATGAGGTTGGTCATAATCAACAAATGTATTTGGCTGAATTCTTCCAACATTACTGATGGGCTCATATTGATTTGAGTAAAAACTCATGGTTTCTTTAGTACTTCTAAAAGTAATATTTAGTATCTACTATTTAGAATTGAATCTAAAACATACAAACTTGAAATGATGATTTTGTTACTTTTTTTTTTTTGTATACATATATATATTTTTTTGTTTTTTTATATTTTTGAATCAGAAAGATGCCTATGTTATTCACGTCGGGTTCACCAAAATGTATCGCTCCAAATTTTTTGCATCCCTACCTTCAGGCTATAGGATCCATGCCCGAAAGGAGGATGGGAAAAGGATGGCGCGGTACCTCGGACTAAGAGGCCTTGCGAAGGTCCCGCCTCTCGGGGGAGGTGTATTATGGTGATTTTTTGACGGATGGTGGGTTCACCAGGAAACGTTTGAATGGCAGTTTCCATGCCTAGGTTGGGAATGTGTTTGATGTGTTGAGTTTTAGCTTTAATCATCCAAGTCCTAGGTTTGGCCAAAATGCGTCTAAGCTATTCTATATGAAAGTGCAGATTTAAATGAAGACAAAGAACAGATTTGGACAAAAAAATAGAAAGGACAAGATGGATTAAAGACCCATACCTGATCTGGATGTCTGATGAAGGTTCTGATTTTTGAAGTGGTCAGGATCGTCTGGAATTCGACAGGATCGTCTCCTACCTGACAGGATCGTCTGAGATCTGACGAATTCAGTCAGAGACCTACAAACAGAAAAATAGATGCAAAATATAGAGAATGCAACTATGATAATAGAGGGTAATGATATAAAATGATAGTAAGAACATTAAAATGATGATAATAAGCAAAAACACGAATGCATTATACCGATCTAATGATAATTTATGCTTTTATTATGCATTAAAGCTACATGGGTGAACTCCAAGATGCAGAATAATAAAGAATAACCATAGAATTAACTAAATGCAGAATAATACAGCAGAAAAAGGATGAAGAAATGCAAACTCTGGGCATTGATTGCCCCCAATGTGGACTGCAGTCGAAATCGTCTCGAATTGGGTCGAGATCGTCCAAGATTGTACGAGATCATCTGAGACGAATTGAGCTTGCTCCGGCTGAAAAACAATGAAGTTCCTGCAAACAAACTTGAAAAAATACGAATGCAAACAATGATTTAAGATGGTCTAGTGCGTGTAGAATTCGAGTTACAGGGAATTTCAGCCAGGGGGATGCTAAGGGGAGGGCCTAGGATTAAATAGGCTTAGGAGGGAGGTTAGGAGGTTGGAGATCATCCCTATTGTGGGGGAGATCTCCAATGGGGAGGGTCTCTAACGGCGCAGACACGCTTCGCCCGGATTAGAGATGTCGTTGGAACAGAGACTAATTATGAAAAATCAGTTTTGGGACAAGATCGTTTGGACGTCCTAGCCCAGACGAAATCGTCCGATCTGAGGCGATATCGTCTGATCGGCGACGATATCGTCAAACGGTCAAAACAAACTCTAAAAATGGCACGAGAAAGGAGGAAACGGATTAAGCGATGGTTTGGGAGCGGTTTTGGAGGTTGAAATTTGAATTTGAATTATTTACTAGAGTAAGTGTAATTATTAAGGTTTTACTGTGCCAATTTTAGGGTGCTACACCGAGGTTCACCGATTTGGCTACATCCTCAAAATGATTGTTTGGACTCCCATCCAAATCTAGCCTTTGCAAAGCACCAACTTTACAATCAATTTACCAGCACCCACTGGAAGGAGCACCAACCCTTAATTTATCTGCACCAACAGAAAGGAGCACCAACCCCTAATTTATCTGCACCAACAGAAAGGAGCACCAACCCCTAATTTATCCACCAGAAAGGAGAACCAACTAGTTATGGCCTCTTTGAATGGCGTATTTAAAACCTCTGAAAAAATTTTGTTTCTCCTTCCATGACTGTTCATTTTCTCCTTCCATGACTATTCGTTTTCTCCTTCCATGACTGTTCGTTTTCTCCTTCCCTTGTGCATGCATGTGTTTTGGTTTTCAAAAAGGCTTTTCATTTCTATTTTGTGGCCCTTCGTTTCCTTTTCTCCACATGGGCATGCGTCCGCTTCTTTCCATGTGTAACGACCATCTTAGATGATTTCAAATCATTAAATATTCCTTATGTAACGTTTTGTCTTATTCATTGAATTTTGTCCTTATGTGACAAATTACCTTATTCAATCTTTGATTTATTCCTTATAGGTCCACGTCACTATGCAGTCTTCAGTTTCACTATCCTGGTGTTCATCACTAATATCAGACGCATTGTCAACTACTCTGTTCCTTTGGCAAAAATGCAACATGTCGCGATATCGCGACACTTTTGTTTCTCTCTCTGCCCTTTTGAGTCAAATTTCATATCACTTTTTTTGTTTCCTTTTCTCTTTTTTTGGGCGCGAAAATGCGACATGTCGCGATATCACGACACTTTTTCTCTGCTCTTTCTCTTTGTTGGACCAAAATGCAACATGTCGCGATATCGCGACACTTTTTCTCCTTGCTCTTTCTCTTTGCTTTGGACCGCGAAAATGCAACATGTCACGATATCGCGACACTTTTTCTCCTTGCTCTTTCTCTTTGCTTTGGACAGCGAAAATGCAACATGTCGCATATCGCACCTTTTCTCCTTGCTCTTTCTCTTTGCTTTGGACTGGGAAAATGCAACATGTCGCGATATCGCGACACTTTTTCTCCTTGCTCTTTCTCTTTGCTTTGGACCGCGAAAATGCAACATGTCGCGATATCATGACACTTTTTCTTTCTTGCTCTTTCTCTTCTCTTTGGCCGTGAAAATGCAACATGTCGCGATATCGCGACACTTTTTTTTCTTGCTCTTTCTCTTCTCTTTGGCCGTGAAAATGCAACATGTCGCGATATCGCGACACTTTTTCTTTCTTGCTCTTTCTCTTCTCTTTTGGCCACGAAAATGCAACATGTCGCGATATCGCGACACTTTTTCTTTCTTGTTCTTTCTCTTCTTTTGGCCGCGAAAATGCAACATGTCGCGATATCGTGACACTTTTTCTTTTTTTCTCTTTGCATGTGTATGACACTTTTTTCTTTGCGGTGTTTTGCTTTTTCTTTGATCTTTAGCATATGGGCCACTTCGGTCTTCTTGGAAAATATGCAAAAAGGTGGGTCCCCAATTTTTGGGGTAGTGGGGGGGCAGCAACGTTTTTCAACTTTGCACAAACAACTGTGTAACAACTTCACCCAAACATCAAAAACATCCTCATAAGCATTTAACATCCTTGTACATACTCTGAATAACCTCTGAACTCCTGTCCATTGCATCAACCGATCTAACTGTGGTGACAACAATGACAATATTGTCGTTGCACCTTGCTCAACAATCTCCCCCTTTGGAATTGTTGGCAACACACGTGCAATTTCCTGTAACTCTTCTCCCCCTTTGACAACAATACCAAAGGGCTGCTGCAAACTCCCCATGAGTCCATGCACAACATTCTCGAGGAAAAAATTATTACACTTAGCAAAAATCACAAACATGAGCAAAAAGATAAACAAATACACAAATGCTCCCCACGAGAATGTGGTCTCGATAGCTAGTCAATTCTTGGGAAGCGTGACCACTCCCAATTTATTGCGAAGGTACTCAAAGACTTCCTTGGGCAACGGTTTTGTGAAGATATCCGCTACTTGCTCTGTTGTTGGAACAAAATCCAACTTAACCTCACCTTCCGCAACTTTCTCCTTCAAAAAGTGATATCGGATAGCAATATGTTTTGTGCGAGAATGCATAACCGGATTCTTTGAGATGTTAATGGCACTGGTGTTATCACACTTAACTGAAATTGGCTCACTGAAGTTAATACCAAGATCTTTCGGGGTTTGTTTCATCCATAATACCTGCGTACAACACGTTGTCGCTGCAATATATTCTGCCTCTGCTTGTGGATAAGGAGGCGACTCTTGTTTCTTATTGTGCCACGCGACCAACTTTGTCTCCAAGATAGAATGCACCTCCATTGGTACTCTTTCTGTCATCTACACATCCTGCCCAATCTGCATCTGAATACGCAATAAGGGTGAAGTCCTTACCTTTCGGATACCATAACCCATACTCCATAGTACCCTTGAGGTACCGAAGAATCCTCTTCACTCTTGTCACATGAGTCTCCTTGGGACTAGCCTGAAATCGTGCTACCATGCATCTTGCACTACAAAATATACGAGTCCAGTAGCTGTCAAGTACGATAAGCTCCCAATCATAGATCTGTACATGGTTTGATCAACATGTGGAGATTTGTCATCCTTGCTCAACTTGCAACTTTTCGTCATGGGAGTGCTAACTGGCTTACAATCCTCCATTGTGAACTTTTTTAGCATCTCTTTCACATATTTAATTTGAGAAATAAATATGCCCTTCTCATTTTGATTAACTTGCAACCGAGGAAATACGAAAGTTCACCAATCATTGACATTTCAAATTCTTTCTGCATCTTATTTGCTAAATCTTTACACGACTCATCTTTGTTGTTGCCAAATATGATATCATCTACGTATACAACAAGAACAATAAGATGGCCATTTTCTATTTTGACATACAAATTACTATCCACCATACCTTTCTTGAACCCTTGTTGAGTAAGATAGTTGTCTAGCCTTGCATACCATGCTCGGGGTTCCTGTTTTAAGCCATATAATGCTTTCTTCAACTTGCAAACCAAGTTGGGATCATCACCAAGTTGGAAACCATCTGGCTGCTCAATATAAACCTCTTCTTCAAGTTTCCCATTCAAAAATGCTGATTTCACATCCATTTGATAAACTTTGAAATTCTTGTAAGCTGCTAAAGCCAGAAACATTCTAATTGCCTCTAGTCTAGCCACAGGTGCAAAGGTTTCCTCAAAGTCAATACCTTCAACTTGTGCATAGCCTTTACATACCAATCTTGCTTTGTTCTCGACTACCTGTCCGTCTTCATTCAATTTGTTTCGAAAGATCCATTTAGTACCGATTATATTTTTATTTGCGAGGTCTTGGTACTAACTCCCAAGTTTTGTTTTTCTCGATCTGATCTAATTCTTCATTTATTGCCTTCATCCAACTTTCATCTTTGCTTGCGTCAACAACATTTTTGGGCTCAATGTTGGATAATAGAGAGTAGTTACTTACTACTCTTCTTCTTGTCTGAACACCAACTATGGGGTCTCCAATTATTTGCTCTCTAGGATGATCTTTCTGCCAGTTGCCTATTTTGAATTTCTTATTTTCTTCCACTTCTGAATCATTGTTTGAATCATCCGAGTCAATTTTTTGTTTCTTTTCCGTTTCCTTTTCCTCATCTCCTTCAATAACCTCTTCATAAATTGGGTAGTTCTCTTCATAGCTAATTACTCGTTCCCTACCTTCATCAACTTTAACATCGGCACTATCCACAATTTTCCTTAGCCTCTTGTTGTAGCATTTGTAAGCTTTGCTTTTTGACGAATAGCCAAGAAAAATACCTTCATCCGCTCTATCTTCAAACTTACCAAGGTTTTCTTCAGTTCTTTTGATGTAACACTTGCTGCCAAAAACTTTAAAGTATCTTACTGTTGCCTTTTTACCGAACCACAACTCATAAGGAGTTTTGCTTTCATGCGTCCTCAACATGCACCTATTTTGGATGTATACCGCAGTATGGACTGCCTCTTTCCAAAATATGTCTACTACTTTGCTCTCAGTCAACATAGTCCGTGCCATTTCCTGCATTGTCCTGTTCTTTCTTTCTACCACACCATTCTATTGAGGTGTCTTGGCTACTGAAAATTGTCTCCTAATACCATATTTTTCACAGTACTCTGTAAAATCCTCTGAAATGAACTCTCCTCCTCTATCTGATCTTAAACATTTAATCCTTTTTCTGTTTGATTCTCAACTTGGTTTTTGAAAACCTTGAACATCTCAAAAGCTTCTGATTTATGCTTCAAAAATAGTACCCATGTCATCCTGGAATAGTCATCTATACACAACATAAAATATTTGTCACCATTTATGCTTTGCGTTCTCATGGGTCCACATAAATCGGTATGTATTAGTTCCAAAGGTTTGCTTGTGTAGTACTCTTTTGTTTTAAATGAGACTCTAGTTTGCTTCCCCTTTTGGCATGAAGCACAAATGCTATTTGATGGTTTTCCAATGGTGGGAATATCTCTCATTGCCTTTTTTGAGCTGATTTTTACTAGATTGTCAAAGCCGATATGACCGAGCCTCTTGTGCCACAACCAATTTTCTTCTTCTGTCCAATCAAGCAAGCTCCTTCGAAGTCTCTGAGAGAGTGTACAGGTTTCCAGATGTCCTCGATCCGGTTGCTATCAACTTTCCACTATTTGCTTTTCGACTTCACAACCACTGCTTCTTAAAAATCACTTCATGACCTCTATCACAAATCTAACTTACGCTCAACAAGTTATGCTTCAAACCAACCACAAACAAGACTTCTTTTGACTTGATTTTTCCGTCATTGATCTTAACTGAACCTTTGCCAACTATCTTAGCTCCATCATTATTTCCAAATTTTATTGAACCACCTTCATATTGCTTGTAACTTCTCAAATTTTTGTTTGTCACCTGTCATATGGTTGGAGCATCCACTATCAAGTATCCATGGTGCAGATTTATTCTGTGCTTTAAATGTTGTTTGTACGATCGGGGATTCCTTTTCTTCCTTAGATCGCTCTTTTTCTTTCCACTCTGGTTTGATTACGGTTTTGGGCTCTTGTTTTGACTTTTCTTTTTCAGTAGCTTGTGCATGTTTTTCGAGAAATTTTCTATTTTGTCTCATTCCATTTGGTTGAAATTTTCTTCCCTGAAATTGATTTGATGCAAATGTACTTCGACAATTTCTTGCAATGTGCTCAAAATTATGACGGTTATAATATTCTATTGCATAATCCATCAAAGGTGAAAAAACATTTCTATTGGTAAAATTCCTTGGTCCTACATTATACTTGCAATCTGAAATCTTATGTCCATAACCATTGCATTTAAAATAGTAACGAGAAAAGAGATGATTGAACCTGGGTGATGGTCTTTGCCATGTTGTCGTAGGAGCCATAAATCTTCTTCTTCTTTGATGTGTGACATTGGTGAATCCATCATTGTCAATTCTCCTTTCGTGCCTTGCATTATTGCTTTCTTTTGCATGAGTCAATTTTTCTTGATCAACTTGTTTCTTATCTTCATTCTTTATGGATTCTTCATTTATGGCCTTTGATCCATTTGATGATTCTCCTTCGTCAAAGCCCAAACCAAATTTGATGCCTGTAGTCTTTTGGTTATTTATGATCTTATCCGAGCTTCATAGAACTTTCTTCACGTTTGTGATAACAACTAATTTTACGATTCATCTCTTCTATCTGCATCCTTAAACCAACAGTCTCTTCTTCTAGCTTGCTGCAATAATCTATTTTCATGGTTATTTGCACTTGAGATCTTCAGATATTTTCTTGGATTCTTCTATCTGTACTTTCAAGCTGGTTATGATTTCATTTGCATCCTCAAGCTTTCTTGAAATTTTCTTATTCTTTTTTCTTTCTATCTTCAATTCATCCAGAGCTGCAATTAGTTCCTCTTCCAAATTTACTTATGCATCAATTTCTTCTTCATCACATTCCTGTTCTTTTTCTGTTTTTTCTTCTTTGAGTGCCATGAAAAGAGCTTCACCTGTTTCCTTTTCAGAATCCTCACCGTAGTTGTCTTCTGATGAACTGACATTCTTGGAGATGAAACTTTTCTTCTTGAAGTTGCCTTTTCTGAAATTTGTTTTTTTCTTCCAGTCACTTCTTTCTTGGTGCGATCCTTCATCACTTTTGTTCTTCTCATTAAGTGGACATTTAGCTGCAAAATGCCCAATGCCTCCACAATTGAAACATTTAAACGGTAACTTTCCTCTGTATTTTCCTTTTCCCCTTTTTAGTTTTCGAACAAAGTTTGCTTCCATTTCATCTGATGTCTCTTCTTCCTCGGATTCTTGTTTTGCTTTCATATTTTTATGGGCTTTAAAAGCAGCTTCTCTGTATGTGGGTTTAGATTTTCCTATTCTCATCTCATATGCAGTCAAAGAACCATGCATCTCATCCATACTAAAAGAATTTAGATCTTTAGCTTCTTCTATAGCTGAAACTTTAGAATCAAATCTTTGGGGAAGAGATCTTAATACCTTTTTCACGATGATAGAATCTTTGATTTCCTCGTCGAGTCCTCTAATCGCATTAATGACTTCATTAACTCTTAGCATATATGCCTCTATGTTCTCATCGTCATTCATCTTTAATACTTTGAACTGAGCTCGATGTGTTTGTAACTTGGCCTCCTTGATCTTAACGTCTCCTTCATGAATGCTCCTCAGTTTGTCCCATATTTCTTTTGCCGTTTTACAACTCATAATCTTTACCAGTTCATTGTCCACTAATCCGCACATGATAGCATTCTTTGCTTTTGAGTCATTCTCAAACAGTTTCTTACCGACAACATCGGTTGGAGAAGTGGTGGGTATTGTGTATCCACTATCTATTGAATCCCAAATGTCGTATCCCAAAGCACAAAGATATGTCTGCATCCTGAGTCTCCAAAATGCGTAATTAGTTTCGTCAAACAATGGTGCTTTGTTTGATGAGAAGCCTTCACCACCTGCCATTGTGTCACTTCCAAGATCACCCTAGCCGGTTAAGCTTGTTCAGGAACCTCGCTATGATACCAATTGTTAGTCTCACAATGACACTGAGAGGGGGGTGAATCAGTGTAGCTCTTTTAAAACTTAAATCTTCAACTCTTAAAGCCGAAACAATGAAAACTTGAAACCAAATAAAGCAAGTATAACAAGAGAACATCACACAACACAAGATGTATCGAGGTTCACCGATTTGGCTACATCCTCAAAATGATTGTTTGGACTCCCATCCAAATCCAGCCTTTGCAAAGCACCAACTTTACAATCAATTTACCAGCACCCACTGGAAGGAGCACCAACCCCTGATTTATCTGCACCAACAAAGGAGCACCAACCCCTAATTTATCTGCACAAATAGAAAGGAGCACCAACCCAACTATTATGGCCTCTTTGAATGGCGTATTTAAAACCTCTAAAAAATTTGTTTCTCCTTCCATGACTATTCGTTTTCTCCTTCCATGACTGTTTGTTTTCTCCTTCCCTTGTGCATGCATGTGTTTTGGTTTCCAAAAAGGCTTTTCATTTCTATTTTGTGGCCCTTCGTTTCCTTTTCTCCACATGGGCATGCGTCCGCTTCTTTCCATGTGTAACGACCATCTTAGATGATTTCAAATCATTAAAGATTCCTTATGTAACGTTTTGTCTTATTCATTGAATTTTGTCCTTATGTGACAAATTACCTTATTCAATCTTTGATTTATTCCTTATAGGTCCACGTCACTATGCAGTCTTCAGTTTCACTATCCTGGTGTTCATCACTAATATCAGACGCATTGTCAACTACTCTGTTCCTTTGGCGAAAATGCAACATGTCGCGATATCGTGACACTTTTGTTTCTCTGCTGCCTGCCCTTTTTGAGTCACGAAAATGCTACATGTCGCGATATCGTGACACTTTTGTTTCTCCTGCCTTCCCTTTTTGAGTCACGAAAATGCTACATGTCACGATATCGCGACACTTTTTCCTTCTTGCTCTTTCTCTTTGCTTTGGATCGCGAAAATGCAACATGTCGCGATATCGCGACACTTTTTTCTCCTTGCTCTTTCTCTTTGCTTTGGACCGCGAAAATGCAACATGTCGCGATATCGCGACACTTTTTCTCCTTGCTCTTTCTCTTTGCTTTGGACCGCGAAAATGCAACATGTCGCGATATCGCGACACTTTTTTCTCCTTGCTCTTTCTCTTTGCTTTGGACCGCGAAAATGCAACATGTCGCGATATCGCGACACTTTTTCTCCTTGCTCTTTCTCTTTGCTTTGGACCACGAAAATGCAACATGTCGCGATATCGCGACACTTTTTCTTTCTTGCTCTTTCTCTTCTCTTTTGGCCGCGAAAATGCAACATGTCGCGATATCGCGACACTTTTTCTTTCTTGTTCTTTCTCTTCTCTTTTGGCCGCAAAAATGCAACATGTCGCGATATCGCGACACTTTTTCTTTCTTGTTCTTTCTCTTCTCTTTTGGCCGTGAAAATGCAACATGTCACGATATCGCGACACTTTTCTTTCTTGTTCTTTCTCTTCTCTTTTGGCCAAAAACGACGCTCTTCTCCCAAAATGCAACATGTCGCGATATCGCGACACTTTTTTTTTTGCGGTGTTTTGCTTTTTCTTTGATCTTTAGCATATGGGCCACTTCGGTCTTCTTGGAAAATATGCAAAAAGGTGGGTCCCCAATTTTGGGGTACGTTGTGGAGCAACCACAACATGACGATTTTTTCAACTTTGCACAAACAACCTGTAACAACTTCACCCAAACATCAAAAACATCCTCATAAGCATTTAACATCACTGTACATACTCTGAATAACCTCTAAACTCCTGTCCACTGCATCAACCGGTCTATCTGACTGTGTTGACAACAATGACAATACTGTCGCTGCACCTTGCTCAACAGGTGGGCATACCATGAAGGCAAAAAATAGAATCGCGGAATATTTGGGCAACGATGGAGGCGTTGTAAGGATGGGCAAGGGAACAAAAATGAGCATACTTTGAAAGGTGATCCACGACCATGAGAATAATAGACTTACCACCAGATTTAGGTAACCCTTCTATAAAATCCATGGAAATATCAGTCCAAACCTAATCTGGAATGGGCAAGGGTTGAAGAGTACCCAAAGAATGTACCATTTCACCTTTCATCCATTGATAGGTATCACAAGCTGCCACAAAATCATGGATGTCCTGTTTCATACCTTTCCAAAAGAATGTGTGCTTAAGGCATTCATATGTTTTGAGAAATATTGAATGGCCTACAGAGGGAGCAGTATGTAGTTCCTTCATGAAAAGCTCACAGAGTGGGGATGTGCGAGGAAGAACAAGGTATTGGCGATAATGCAAGTCATGGCCATCCCAATTGTATCCTGGGTATGAAGTAGGATCATCACGGAGTGAGGCCACCAAAGCTTTCAAGTCTGCATCCTGAAGTACCTCCTATCGTAAGGAATCTATCCATTGGGGAACAAGTGAGGAAATGGCACATAACATACTAAGGGCCTCAAATTGGTGAGAGAGAGCATCAGCCACAAGATTCTCTTTGCCCTTCTTATAGGTGATATCATAATCATATCCCATGAGTTTAGAAACCCATTTTTGTTGTTCCAGGGTAGCAACCCATTGTTCTAAGAAGTATTTGAGACTCTGATGGTCTGTTTTAATGGAGAAATGGTACCCAATGAGATATGGTCACCAATGGGTTACGACATGTAAGATTACCAACATCTCCTTGGCATATGTAGATTTTCCCAAGTTATGATCAAAGAGTGCCTTACTAGTGAAAGCCAAGGGTCTCCCTTCTTGCATCAACACTACCCCAATGCCATGACTAGAAGCATCACTTTCAATGATGAATGGCTTGGAAAAATTTGGCATGGCTAAAACTGGCATGGTGGTCATAGCATGCTTCAATTCGAGAAAGGCTTGGTCAGTGGGCCCCATCCAAGTAAAATAGTCCTTCTTTAACATGGATGTGAGGGGGGCTACTATTTTACCATAATTATGAATAAATTTGTGGTAATAACTTGTAAGCCCTAAGAATCCCCGAAGTCCCTTGAGAGTGTGAGGTTTTGGCTAATCCTGAACTGCCTGAATCTTCTTGGGGTTGACCTTGATGCCATATTTGGAGATAATGTGTCCTAGATACTCCACTTCAATCAGACCAAAGGAACACTTGGACCGCTTAGAAAAAGTTGATGTTGTGCCAACAACTATAATGTTTGATCCACATGGATAAGGTGTTCTTCCCATGAGTGGCTATAAACCAAGATATCATCAAAGAAAACCAGGATGAACTTCCATAGGAGAGGGCAAAATATGTTGTTCATAAGGCTTTGAAATGTGGAGGGAGCATTTGTCAGACCAAATGGCATTACCAAGAACTCATAGTGACCTTCATGAGTACAAAAAGCAGTTTTGGGAATATCCTCATCCTTGAGCCTGATTTGATGGTATCCAGAATGAAGGTCTAACTTGGAGAAGTACATAGCTCCATGTAATTCATCCAACAATTCATCCACTACCAGAATGGGGAATTTATCCTTGATGGTAATTTTATTGAGCTCATGGTAGTCTATACACAATCGCCATGAGCCATATTTCTTGAGAACTAGTAAAACTAGAGAAGAGTAAGGGTTGGTACTGGGTCGAATGACACCATATTTGAGCAATTCTTGTACCATCTTCTCGATTTTGGACTTGAGAGCATGAGGATATCGATACGGTCTGATGTTGGGTGGTGCATTACCTGGTAGCAGTGGAATAGCATGGTCATGTGAGCGACGAGGTGGCAGGGTAGTTGGTTCTGAAAAAATGCCATTGTGCTTGGTCAGAACAAGTTGCAAATCTGCTAGAATTTGATCCTCTGTGGAAGTGCTTGGTTGAATTGAAAATATTTGTGCAATGACCCCACGGGATGAATTTTTCAACAACTTCTCCATACGATTGGAACTGATAATTTGTGTAGGGCCTATTTTGGTACCATGGAGGGTGTGTGTTTGTCCATGTTGTGAAAATTGCATCCATAGTTCTACAAAGTTCCAAGAGATAGTGCCCAAGGTGCCCAACCATTGAGCTCCTAACACAATGTCACATCCTCCCAATTGGAGGGCAAACATGTCTTGCTTGAGTTCATAATCCCCCATATTTATTTTGACATTGTGATATTTACCTTTACAAGGTAAAGTGCCTCCATTTGCCACCATGACTTCAAATGAATTGCATGTGTGTATATAGCAATTGGCCTGCTTAGCAACTTGAGGATCAATAAAGTTGTGTGTACTACCTGAATCAATAAGAATAGTAAGGCATTGGCCTTTGAAAAACCCACAACTTTCATGGTTTGTGGAGTGGTAATCTCGGCAAGAGCATGGACTAAAATTTTTGCTTGAGGTTCTTGGGTTTCCTCTTCCTGTTGAGTTGGTGCTTCAGCTGTGTCACTCTCCTCATCACTATGGTCACTGCTATCGGGTTCCTCTACATCTATTAAGAACAATCTCTTATTTGCACATCTATGCCCCTTCACAAATTTTTCATCACAATTATAACATAGCCCTTGGGTGCGATGCACATCCATTTCATCTGTAGTCAGTCACTTAGGGGTAGGAGGTTTATTATCAGTATTATTTTGGAACCGAGGAGGAAAGGGAGGTCGAGCTTGAGAAAATATCGATGTCCACTTTTGAGCTGAGAGTTTAGATTCGGCCAATCGGGCTAAACTGATAGCCTGCATCATGGTTTGGGGTTTAAACATCTTGACTTCAGCCTGGAGATCATATTTCAACCCACTAATGAAACAACTCATAAAAAATCCCTCATTCAAGCCCTTAGTTTTATTTGCCAATTTCTCAAATTGTGTCTGGTAATCACGAACTGTGGTTGTTTGTTTCAACTTTGTCAATGCTCCTGTAAAGTCTTCATAGTCACTAGGGCCAAATTGGGTGAGTAGTTGGGACTCAAAGTCCTCCCAAGATAGATCAAGGGTAGTGGCTCGTAGCCATTGGAACCAGTGTAAGGCCTCATATTCTAAGTTGAAGGAAGCCATCTGAACCCGATGATATACAGGGATATTATGGAGTCTAAATAATTGATCAACCCGACATAACCACCCATCGACATCCTTTCCACTAAACTTAGGGAAATCCAATTTAGGTATTTTGAAGGTCGGATCACGATCATAGTGAGTGTCTTCTGTTTCCCTTCTTCGGTCTTTTGTTTCCCTTCTTCGACCTCATTCAGAGTTTTTAGCTTGGTGTTCAGATGTGAGAGTACCCTACAATTGGATCTCCACCTCTGTAAGTTGTTTTTCTAAGCGGATTCTAGTGGTATCATGATCCGTTTGAAGCTCTCGAATATCTTCTCTTATGTTGTGGTTTGTAGTGGTCAAGTAGTCAAGGGATTTTTGCATGTCGACCAATATTGTGGTAAGTTCTAACTCCTTTTGTTGTCCACGAGTGTCACTCACCATTGTGGGCCCTCTTTTACTAAGTTACTAAAAATAGATGTGGGGTTTCAAGAGTTACTATTTTTAGTAAGGCATCCAAAAAAGTGCTTGGGTGTGGTATATCAAAATGATCAACTCAAAAAAATAGTCACAATGAGCTATACCCCACAACACTGAATTTGGGCACCCTAGACTTTTTTTATATTGTTGTGTTGACGAGTCTACTAGTGTTGTCGATTTCTGATTTGGAGTTACAGTTCAAAATTTGGGGTCTAGGATCAACTATCTCTGACCTATAGTCTGCCCCCTGACCACCCTATCACTATCCTGTCTCTTCCCCTGTCACCTGTACTACGGTTACTGACATGGTTCCTATCACTGACCCTAGGGATTCTATGACACTAATAGTTCTATTTCTGACACTAGAAGTCTATAATTCTTGACTGTTATAGAGGGTTGTTACTATCGACCTGACTATCACTATTACTAACCAAACTATTACTATCACTATCTTGACTATTCTATCTCTGACCATGGGCTGTTGCAGACACTTGCAAAATCTATCCTGATTGTTGGTGCATGCAAGTTTGTTTTCTGTGATAAGGAATGCCTTCTCCGTATGCTCACTTTTGGGGTTGTGAATGCAGGTTAGTAGAACAGGGATGGTGTTGATTTGCAGGTGGAAGTTGTGTTTTGTAGAACTAGGGTATGCTAAGTAAGGGAGTATGTAATACCCATAGGCCCTCTGTTATACCGCAGTGATGAACAATAGTGCTCGGACCAATATTTTAGGCCACTACCCAAGGAGGATTCCACACATACCCTTGAGCACACTATCTGCCTCTCTGATAGTACGGGAGGGTGATCGTCCGGGATGCTGTGTCCCGTGGACTATGGATAATACAAGGCCAAAAATCTTCCTAATGGATAAAATTTTGTTTAAGCCTAGATTATCTCCCGATACACCCAAAGATGCGTGGGAGCTCAAGTCCATGCGTGAGTGTTGTCTAAGGCCTGGGTATTGGAGCCTGATCGCCCCTCACTTCACTAGATGCTTTATGGGCTATCTAGCTTAGCCAATAATGATAGCTCCTTCATGATATTTTAAAACCCTCGACACAGGGTTTCTAACCTACACAACTACTAAAAAAGAGACTATATTTTTTGTGTTTTCTGGTTTTTTTGGCCAAAAAAATAGACTGTATTTTTTGGATTTTTTTAATAAAGGAAAAAATAGAAACAAAAAACACACGAAAAATTATACCTAACAGGCTGAATGGATGGCAAAAATCATCTCAGTTGTAGTAGAACTCGACCCTGGAAAGCGCTCTGATACCACTTGTTAGGATCTTACTATTAAAATAAAGCACACTCACACAAAATACTAAAAAATAACTCAAATACATCAAGTAACTCAATAACACTATGCAAAAATTAAATGCAAAAATGGAACAATCTCACAATAACATAGAATCGCAGGCCTCTTCGAGGGGGCAACCTCCTTCAATATTTCATTAGCTTGCAAAAATATGAATTCGTACATGGCTTCATATCTTTTAAAGAAAAACTTCATGCAACCCTACCTAAAGGCTCAAGAGTTGGCTTACATGCAAAATGCCACTCGAGCTAGAATCTCCTACCAAACATCGGTTACAATCTTGATAAAAATGGTTACATGAGATGGCACCACTTGGCTAGGCACCTTACTTGCCACATACATTACAAAGTATTACAAAATAACATTATAATGGGATCCCCCACGTTGGGAGTGGGTCATTACATAAGTAAATGAGAATTACAAAATGGCATTAGGATAGGATCCTAACACCAAATGATTTCTCATATGTAGAGATGAGAAGGATGAATTATATTGGGGCTATGGGATCCTTAGAGTCTACACGATGAAGGATGGATATGATAAGATCTTTTCAGAACCTCCCCCTCATGCATATCAGGTTGAGGATTGGAGAAAGATTTGGAAGTCCAAGGGTTGACCAAAAGTAAACTTCTTTGTCTGGCATTTCATGCACAATGGAATTCTTACTTTTGATAATATGAGACGTTGGGGAATCACTAGTCCATCTCAATGTGTTTTATACTACAAGAGTGAGGAAACATCTGACCACTTGATGTTTGAGTGCCCATTTATGTGCCTGATCTAGGAGCAATAGTTTTTATCTTATAAAATTTGAGCCAATGATGATTTGAATCGAATTAATATTTGGGAAATATGGAAGAGGGGTAGATTTAAATATGAAGCTCTTTGTATCGGTTGGAAGCTTGGATTAAACTTCATTTGGTGGCAAGTGTGGTTGGAGAGAAATGACAAAAAATTTAGAGAAACCTTTTCATTCTTAGATGGCATTTGGAAGGTCATTTAAAGCAAAGTCACAAAAATTGTGGCAGTGTATGCTAAAGAGGAAACTTGGGCTGATATAGGGACAATAGAGAATGAAGCTGAAGTGCAAGAGGGGCAGGACAGAGCTAGTTGGAAGCCACCCCCAGAAGGTTGGATTAAAATTAATACTGATGGAGTTGCAAAATGCAATCCAGGTAGAGCTGGAATTGGAGTGGTCTACAGGAATCATGTTGGGACAATGCTCTATTGGAAGTTGCAAGGCCTAAGAAAGGACCACAAATAATGAAGCAGAAGCCTTAGCTATCAAATCTGCTTCTATCTAGGCGGTAAGACAAGGTTACAGGAGGATAATCTTAAAATCAGATTCTCAAATATTGGTGGGAGCTCTGGATTGCATGAGGAACTTTGCTTTGAAGACATGGATGTCACCCAAATGAAGGAATTGTGAAGGGAATTAGATGATGTGATTCCAATTTATGTGAGTAGAGATCTAAATAAAGTGGCAGACTTCCTGATTAAGATAAGTGGTAGAGAAGGAGGTAGGGGTTCAATGGCACAATGACATGGATATTGAGGATGAGATGATTAGGCAGGTTGGTGAGAAAATCTAGTGTTTAGCTAATTTGGACAGCCATTGTAGAAATATGGTTGAGGAGATTTGGTTCCAATGCAGATCTTCTTTTACTGTTGTAAACAGATGGACAACCCATGTAGAAATATGGTTTAGGAGATTTGGCTCCAATACAGATCTTATTTTATTGTTGTAAACAGGTGTTCTTGTCAACCAAAGCTGAGATGAAAACTTGTAAATGATCTTGTTTTAATATAAAAATTTCAAATTAAAAAAAAAAAACTGACTTCAATGCAATATTGTGGCATATGTATAGAGAATAGTAAACCCTGTTTTCTTTTTTATTGGATCCATCTGCTGCTTGCTGTTCTTTAATGCTGTTGTAAGTGACATATTCCTATATATTTGGGATTCTATTTCACTCTAATATCCAACTCTGATATGACGACCTTAAAAAACAAATAGGAAAATGAAAGACTTCTGCTGCTATGGTTATTTCATAGTATTACAAGAGCGTGGGACATTACTTAAGGTTCATGGTAATGATCAACTCTATCAAAACTACAAACCCTTTTGCAGCATATTGGAAAGGATAAGTGTCGTCCTCAATCCTGGAGCTTCATCGAAATTGAGAGAATAACAGAGAGGATCATATCGAAACACACAAGATTTTGAATTCTTTTCCAACACCTACTATTACTTTTTAACCTCATAATCAAATTCTTCCACCCACCTCCTTTTAAGCAGTTCCCACCACCACGCACCACCTATTTGTGCTTGTAACATCCATCCCCAAGGCCAAAACAGACCCATAAAAACCCAAATGCTTGTTTTCTACAACGATGGGAAGTTTCATTGATTTCTTCATAAATTTGCTTAAGCTTACTCTGGCGATTGGACCTCTCAACCATTGGCAATCTAATAAAACTTACGTTAAACAAAAAAAGGTTTTTAAGAAAATTGCAAATATGTTTGAATTCCGAAGCAGGTAATAGCAGACCCGTCGTTGTATCTCACATCAAAATTTGAGGAACAATTATAACACTTTCCAACATAAGCAACTATAAGAATAATATCATTGAATTTGTTAAAAAGTAAGAAGGCTAACTACCTTTACATACCTTTACATATTAATAAGAGTAAAAAATCAACATAAACAAAACCATATAAAAAAATATACTGTATCTTTTTAATAATAAATTTGAATGATCTGAGTGGATTAAACAGTGGAAAGATTCAAACTTTGTAAATATTAAATAACAGTATATTAAATAAACAACATTTTACATAAATTAACTATAATATATATATAATTAAAAAAAATTAAATATTAAACTAAAAGCTAATAAAATACCAGGTAAAGAGACCTTTTCCTTATATTTAAAAAAAACAAAATGTAATGTATTCATGTGTCTTGCCTTAAGGCAACGAAGTTTATAGTGTAAAATAAAGCCTTTGGAAAGGCATGTCGTACGTATACGACATTTAATTCATGCATGAGACTTTGAGTATTCCTGTTACATCTATGCCTCTTGCTGCACGTAAACAAAAAGTAAAATTCATGGTCACCTACGTAAGAAGAGACATATAACTATGAATTTCATGTTGTCCATATTCACCCACCACTTTTACGTTGAATCGACTGGTCATTGGAGCATAAGTAGCCAATATTTACATACGTGCACATCTGGACGTTTGGAAAGTATAAAGGTCGCATGCTAAATAATTATGTTCTTTAGTATTTAAGGGGTACTTTTCTCTTCATTAAGTAATTTTATTTTTCTGGACGAATAGAATCGTCTTATCCATGAAGAGAACAAAATTACAGCCTATTTGTACTCCGAAGCACTATCTAAGGATCAACATTTGTGTAATAATGTAGATTTTTTTTTTTAATATTTTTAAATTATTATATATTATTTATCTTAAGCAATAAAAGTTAAGTAATTTTGGAAGGGTTGGAAGAGGGTTGTTGTCAAAAATGGTGAGGTCATTTGGTATTATGGTATTCAAACCAATCACCTAATTGAAGTTAAAGTGCTTTTCTAGGGTGTTCATCGGGTTTTTGTTTTTGAAAGGGGTTTCAGAAGACTTTTCGTATAAAGTGATTCCTTGAACATCATTCAGGATTTGTAGGTTGGAAAGAATGACGATTGTTTTATCCTAAATATTATTAAGGATACCTCAAAGGTCTTGGAAGGTATGTTAGAAGTTAAAATTGAGCATATTTATAAGGAAGGTAACCAAGTTGTTGACATTGTTGATGTTATAGCCAATTTTGGGGTGGATAGTGGCCAATTTAAAATTTGGGAAGACAATTTCCTTCTACAGCTAATGACAATTGTTGCTTTGGAAGCATTGGGTCTACCTATCTACTAGGCCTTTTTATTGTCTTTATGCTTGGATGAGGTCTTATTTATGTTGTAGTGATCCTCTCTCTAGGGGGTCTTAATTGGGGGGCTGGTCCTTTTGCTTCTTGGTGGTTTTCATTCTCAAGGAATATGTTTGGTGTATTTTCCTCACCCTTGCTCTCTAGGATTAGGATTTTGTTATCTGCATTTTAATGTGTTTGTTATCCATCCAGTTTTATGCAAAAATAAAGCGAGATCATTGGTGCCTCTAAAAAAAAGTTGAGTAAAAAAAATTTGTTTATGCCCTACTAGGTGTTGGGATGGTCTTGTGCTTAATTGGTCTTCTCTTTCTATGTTTCCTCTAATGTAAAAGGTTATAGGACCTTTCAAAACCCTTATTTTTCACCATTAATCCAAAAAAAGTTAAGTAGCATTTAAATTTAAATTTTTATTAAAATTTTATATTTTTAAATTATTAAAGTTAATATGGTTTGATAGTTAAAGTTTTTTTTATAGTAATACTTCTTATACACATCCACCATGGGGATTGAACCCGGATCACATCACCAATAATGCAAGTGGCATCCTTGCCGATAGACCACACTCACGGGGATTATAGTTAAAGTTTTGTTAATGAGTTACATAAGATTCATACGAAACTTATTTGCATCATATCAAAAATTTAGGTATTTAAAAAAAAATTGTAGAAATTAATCAATTAAGCTCATATGATTTGATTGTCATTTATATAATAGTAATTAATATAACTAATTTATGTTATATTTAGACTAATATTTTATCTTAATTTTTTAAATTAGTAATATGGGGTTGAAAAGGGTCTCACTTGTTACATCATACCTTTATTATGGTATCTTATATTTAGTCTACTAGGATTTTAACCTTAAGTCTCTACCTTGAAAGTTGATAATAACCATTTGAGCTATTACCAATAACAAAAAAGAAAAACTAAGTATTCTCCAATGAGTTTGGAGTAAATTGTTAAAAAAGTTTCGCATTGTTAATCAAGTTTCCAATCTCATGTGCATGTACTTTTTAGAGGTATGAAGATGCATGGAGATAAAGATCCAACTTATGTCAATGCATGGACCTAAGATCAAGTGGTCATGGACCTAGAATTGAATCTATCCATGTTATGGATCCAAGCCCACATTTATGTTTTCTATGAGCTCTTTCTAATGTTACTTTTAACATATGAACTAATCAAATTAAATTCAAGTAGTTGAGACATGGTGTTTTCCACATTTAGGTCTAGGTTTGAGTAGATTTAAAGACCTAATGTGTATGAGTGGTGAGTGCTAGGGTCTAGGTTTGAGTAGACATAAAGACCTGATGTGTATGAGTGGTGGGTGCTTGACTCCCTAATAAGTTGTTATGGTGCATTATAAACTGAAATATATAGTAATATTATAAGTATTAAAACAAAATATTACATATATAGAATTTGAGATATAAAAGCTTATTATAATAAATTATCAAAAAATATTAATTATAATGCTAAACACAAAATTATTTTATATTATGCAATTTGAAACTAAAATATATAGTAATCTTATAAGTATCAAAACAAAATATTACATATATAGAATTTGAGATATAAAAACTTGTTAGAATAAATTATCAAAAAAAATATTAATTATAACGCTAACACAAAATTATTTTATACTATGCAATATTAAAGTGAAATATAGATTTAGCACTTATAACAACACTAAAGCATTTAGAAGGCGTAGTAGTGATTTCTTTTTACAATGATTTTTTTAACGAAGAATCTTAATTTCTAGCATTTTCTCTTGTTACTATGGCAATGCATTTAGAGAGGTGGCTCATCTCCAAGCAACATACTTCCTTATATATTTTAAAGTAATCCAACAAGGAGCACACTTCAAGTGCTTAGAAATATGTATATGATGAGAAGTGGTTAAGCTCATCATAAGTTAGTTAAATGTATGACAAATGATGGATACTGTACAAAATAAAATGATTTGTTCTATTAAATAATTAGAAAGAATAAACTTTAAATATTAATTTAGGAACAAAGCAACTCATAAGTGGAGGTAGGAGAATACAAATAAGTTGGAAAGGAAATATTTTTGTGGGTATCTAGTGGTTAAGTGGCAAGACATATAGATTATGATAGTCACCTAAAGTGATGATATAACATATATTATCAACTCATTTGGTGAGCAAAAAATATTGATAATAATGATAGGCATAATGACCAGTGGTATTTTTTAAATTTATAATCAAGAAGCTAATGAGAATGTAATGGTGAAATGCCAAGCAAGAGTAAGAGGGAGAGTGAAGCCCATGTGGATGGATTGTTGTCTAAAAGGTAGCAACATTAGGCACATATATAAATGGGATTATTTAATAAAGATGCATTCAAAAAAGATAGTTTGAATATTATTTGAGGATATATATTAAAATAAATAATATTAGCATATCATGAGATTTATGTGGGTTTGAAATGACTAAGAAGGCCTTAAGTGGTAACTATATGGAACAATGGTTGATCCCATTGAGGATTAATAAAGCAAACATACATGATGTATTTGTTATAAAATGCATCAAGAAACATGATATATATTTGATCAATCCATAAAAAAGAGAAATTAGTGATTCTTAAAGGCTCTAGGTTCACTCACATCCCATTAGAATGCATGTTAAGATCATTAATCTCAATAAATTCTACATAGATCTTGAGGATAGTGATAATCATGATTGAAGATATGAAATCTACTAGAGAGGAAATATAGGGGACTTAAACAAAGTGGCCTCAATTTTTCTCTATGTACCATTCAAACAAGAACATGGAGACTAGAGCATGGCTAGTAGGTGATAAATATACAACAAATATTTTTGAGTGGAAAAATATAACAATGATAGCTACAAAATGTCTAGATTAAGTGGCAAGACATATATATTACGATAGTCACCTAAAGTGATGATATAACATATATTATCAACTCATTTGTGAGCAAAAAATATTGATAATGATGATAGGCATAATGACCAGTGGTATTTTTTAAATTTATAATCAAGAAGCTAATGAGAATGTAATGGTGAAATGCCAAGCAAGAGTAAGAGGGAGAGTGAAGCCCATGTCGATGGCTTTTTGTCTAAAAGGTAGCAACATTAGGCACATATATAAATGAGATTATTTAATAAAGATGCATTAAAAAAAGATAGTTTGAATATTATTTGAGGATATATATTAAAATAAATAATATTAGCATATCATGAGATTTATGTGGGTTTAAAATGACTAGGAAGGACTTAAGTGGTAACAATATGGAACAATGGTTGATCCCATTGAGGATTAATACAGCAAACATACATGATGTATTTGTTATAAAATGCATCAAGAAACATGATATATATTTGATCAATCCATAAAAAAAGTGTGAAGCCCATGTGGATGGCTTGTTGTCTAAAAGCTAGCAACATTAGGCACATATATAAATGAGATTATTTAATAAAGATGCATTGAAAAAAGATAGTTTGAATATTATTTGAGGATATATATTAAAATAAATAATATTAGCATATCATGAGATTTATGTGGATTTGAAATGACCAAGAAGGATTGAAGTGGTAACAATATGGAACAATGGTTGATCCCATTGAGGATTAATAAAGCAAACATACATAATGTATTTGTTATAAAATGCATCAAGAAAATGATATATATTTTATCAATCCATAAAAAAAGAGAAATTAGTGATTCTTAAAGGCTCTAGGTTCATTCACATCATCCCATTAGAATGCATGTTAAGATCATTAATCTCAATAAATTCTACATAGATCTTGAGGATAGTGATAATCATGATTGAAGATATGAAATCTACTAGAGAGGAAATATAGGGGACTTAAACAAAGTGGCCTCAATTTTTCTCTATGTACCATTCAAACAAGAACATGGAGACTAGAGCATGGCTAGTAGGTGAGAAATTTACAACAAATATTTTTGAGTGGAAAAATATAACAATGATAGCTACAAAATGTCTAGATTATCTCATATTTATGCTCATTGATCTTAATAAATTCTATGTAATTCTTGAGGATAGAGATAACCTTAGTTATCAAATTCGTCGAATTTTTTAAATAAAGTTTGAAACTCGTCGAATTTAAAACCGTGATGAATTTATCCGTCGAACGAAACTTAAATTCAACAGAAAAAAAAAATTAGCAGGAAACAAGTAAAAAAATACCCTAATTCGAGTGGAGAATATCGAATGGAGAAGATCGATAAATTATATACATCCATCGAATTGGAAAACCATGCAACACTACCAGAATTGCCAGGGGGAAATGATATAGGAACTCTTCTCTTTCGGTCGATTCCACTTGGAGGATATACTGCACTTCATATTGTTGCGTACCATGGTCACAAGACTTTCATGGAAAAGTTGCTAGCTCTATATCACCATGCGAGATCACTAGATATAGAAAGTGGCCATGATTTTTTAAAAGCAAGAGATGTTTACGGGAACTTTGCCTTGCACGAGGCCGTTGGACAAGACAGACAACGAATAAACTACCTTGATATTGTGAGACTTTTACTGGGAGCTGACCCGACTCTTGTTGACGAGTGTAATAACAATGGTGAATCTCCTTTGTTTATAGCTGCAAAGAATGGCCATCTGGATGCAGTAGAAGCGTTATTGGACCATGCTCATCAAAGATCCGATGGTAGTAGAATCCCCTTCCACGATGCTCATAAAAGATCTAACGGTAGAACCCCCTTGCACCAGGCTATGTACAATAAACGTTATGGTAATAAATACCCAATGAAATATTTGTTTTTATTTAACAAAGCTATCGCTATCGTTGTTGCCTTAAATTCTGTTCCCTTGCTTTTTTATTGATTTGTTTTGTTTTACAGATGTAGTTAAGACTCTCTCCGAAAACCATGAGCTGGTCAAAGCAAAAGATATTGAAGGAAGGACAGTAGTGCATGTAGTTGCGTTGATACATGGGTGTCCAGAAGATATTGTTGAGCAAGTTTTGAAGCCTGATATTCATTTATCTTACAAAAATGACAAATATAATATACAAAAAGATATAGGTACATTTATAATATATCAAAATTTATGTCGAATTTTATTTCGAATTTTTGAACATGTCAATTTTTTTTTAATTTCAAAAATGTCGAATTCAAATATGAACTCGAACTTGATAACTAAGGAGATAACCATAATTGAAGATATACTAAAATATAACGATAGTGAGTATCTGGTTATTAGTGTTGTCATATGGAATCATGTAGGGAGGATATATAAAGGATTTAAACAAGGTAGTCTCAATATTACTCTATGTATAATTCAAAGAAGACAATGGAGGGTAGAGCACAACTATAGGTGAGATTTTTTTCAAGATATTCTTGAGTGGAAAAATATGAAAATGGTGATAACAATAACAAATATAAAATTATCCCAATTGTGTCATATTTATGCTCAACAAATGCATTAATGGTATATTAATGCATGACATGTATTTATAATACAAGGAGCTATATAAGATGAGAAGAGAGTACAATATCAATATTAGAAGTGGTCTCTACTTACATCATTATCTAAATCATAAGAATTTTCAAAGGTAATAAAGTGTAAAGCTCCTAATGGTACTAGTGATATGAAGAGAGTCTTATTACTTCCATATTCTAGTATGAAGTGCATGAAGAATGGTGGTTTGTGGAAGAAAAAATAGAGAAAAAGGAAAAGAATGTCTTGATTGCAAGTTCTAAGTCCATGGGGTCTCTTGGATAAGCTAGATGTAACATTTGAGATAAACTTAATTTCTTATAATTTATAATGGAGGACACCAAAATGGATGAGAAGTATAAAGGATAGGCCTTCAATCCATAACAACTAAACCATTATTTTTGTTATAAGTCAGGTCTTGTAACAAGATATATATTTTTAGAAGCACCTCCAATGGTTATGTGTCTTCATTAATGGGTATGAAATTCATGAGAGAAGCAATCTATGGTAGCTAAGTCTATATTAAAAAGTGTTATGATCTTTGTAAAGGAGTATAAGAGGTGAAGGAAATATTGGATCATCTAAATATTATAATGGAGGATTGTAATAGATAGATAGAGGAATCATGTGCAACCCTATATAGATTCATTATAGTGTAACTTTATGGTAGGCTTTGCATCATGGTATTATACAGGTTATGGGCAACCCTGGAAATGATAGTCGTTGATAAGACATGATAGTAGGTATAGACATGGTTGTTGTTTTATTTCAAATAAAGCAATAAATACTACAATGTATTCATCAAATTTTTATTGTTCTAATACTAAGATCCATGGACATGTTTAGAACAAAAGTTATAGTTGTAAAATAAACTACGTGTATTGGATCTCCTCTAAATTTATTTTTGCTATTTTAAGTCTACTATAGTATTTTTATTATATCATACCTCAATAATGGGCATGTACTTAGTAAGATATTTAGCTATAATTGGAACTACCCATACCCAAAGGTCATTTTGAAATATATACAACAAAATTACCTTAGTGTCTACTTCTAGTGTGGGCCAATCCAAATATGATTATTATATTTGTAACTATATGTCTTGTAAAATATAGTATAGTGGTTGATTATTGTTCTAGCTTGGGACGATGTAAGTTGCAAGACATCACAATACAATACAAAAATATATTTATAATTTGACTTATATGTTATTGATAAAAATACAAACTAACATATCAAATGGCATGAACTTAACCTATTACAATCCTCGATTTTCATTGAGGAAACCCATGTTCAATTATTGCTAAGTGATACATGAATAATTGTCAAGTTGTTATAATATCATTATGTGGTCATGATGTAATATGGGTGGGGTCCATTTCAAGCCCACATAACCAATTTTAAAAATAATAATAATAACTATCATGGGGATTATATGTGTTTTACTTAAGTCACATCACACTATGATTTGATTTTTAACCATGGCCTAGATTGAAATATTGTAAGCTAAGGTATTAAAAGGTGGAATCATGTTACAATATATACATACATGTATTATATTATAATATGAATTTCATACTTTACAAGCAACTTGTTTGAATTGCTTATATATTTTAATTTTAATTTTAATTTTCATATCTATATATAATTGGATAATATCAAGTTGCTTACCTAGAATGAACATGAATGACGAGTACCATATAATAATAGAAATAACACAAAGACAACAAAATGAACAACTAGAATATGGGGCGTTATAGAACAAATGATTAGTAAGTAGATCTAGTTAAATGGAATCAATGAAATATTAATGTTTAGGTGAAACATTTACAAATATGCATCTCATCCAAGGCATGATCCACGAGGATGTGCTCAAATATGTATTGAACCTTGAATAAATTACTACAAGGTTTAATGAAGAGTATACATTAATACATTAAAGCAAGAATTATTATTGACAAACTATTTAATGTGTTTTAATGAACATTAGGCATGAGCCACTCTTAACTCTTAAATCCTTCCCATAAAATTGACTTAGGAATTTGGGGGTGTAATTAATCAAATATCCTCCTTTGATGACAACATCTAGACTAAAAGATATCTCAAATTTTTATTTTTTAAAAATAGAATTTGGAAAAAACTTTACTATCACTATTCCAAATGATTTACTTCATGGGGTTATATCAACCATAATATTGTTTAGATTATTACAAGAATCATATTTACCTTCTATTTGAATCTATTAAAATTCTAAGCAAGGTGGAGCAAGAATCATATGAACTTGAGACCTCTGTGCAAAAATATGAACCTTAGAAATTGATATATTTCTATGAAAAACATGAATTTTATAAATATGAAAAACACTATGAATGCCTTATCTTCAATCAAATTGTAAATCTAGAGTAGCAACTAGATTATATAGTCCTTATATTTTGAGTGGTGGCTCTTACACATAGTCTATGCAGGTGATTTGGTTTTAGTACAACTCATGCATAAAATTTCACCCCTCTAACAAACTCAAACTATTATCAACCAATGTAGACTTGTTAAGAGATATGAGGACATGGTCAAAATTGATTTTATGGCTCTCTAAAATATACAAGGATAGATATCCAATGATGCTACATACAAACCTTCAATAGAATGGAAATCCTTTACGTAGATAAATCAAAACTTCTAGTGCATGTAGACCATCACTAGAATGGTGATTTTTTACATTAAAAATCAAATCTTTCAATGTATGAAAAACTTTACTAAAATTATGATCCTTTGCATGAAAAAATAAGTATTCCAATATATCAAACCTCATTAAAATGGTATTCCTCTATATATAAATCATATATTTTTATGCATGTAGACCTTTGCTCGAATAATAGTCTCATTCATAGACAAGTCAAATCTTTTGATGTATAAAGACCTTTACTACAATGGTGATCCTTTGCATGGATAAATTCAACTTTCTAGTGAATGCAGATCTTCGATAAAATTTTGGCCCTTTGTATGGATAAATATGACCTTTTGATGCATATAGACCCTCAATAGAATGATGAATATTTATATGAATAAATTAAATGTTTAAGTGTCTACAAACCTTTGCTAGAATGATGATCCTCAACATAGGTAAATTAGATATTTAATAAAATGACGATCCTTTGCACAGGTAAATAAAATATTCTAATGCATTAAACCTTTGCTAGAATGACAACCCTCAACATGGATAAATTATCTTTTGATGGACATAGACCTTTGCTAAAATGGTGATCCTCTATGGATCAAATATTTTAATCTATGAATATTGACTTGTGGATTCGATACAATGAAGAAAGCAATAAAGGTTCTAATAATAAAAACTTATCGTAGGGTTATGCATAAGGGATCGGACCCAAAATGTACTTGTAAAAAAATGGTGAATCTGTTGTGAAACCTTAGCGAATCTTGGCCAACTTCATCTAGGAGGACATGGCGAATTACCTTATTTTTTCAAAAAAAATTATAAAACATTGGCGAATTTCAAAGTTTTGATTGGACCAAGTGGAAAATGAGTTTCAACGATAAAATACAGGTTACAAATCATGATTCGATCTCGAATAGGATGCAGAATGTGGTCTGATATCGATCCGATTGCATAATATGAACCGATCTCGGATCGAATGCAGAATGTGGTCTAGTATCGGTTTGGATGTAAAATATGGTTTGATATCAGTTTGGATGCATAATATGATCCAGTCTTATGTAGGATGTAGTTCGATATCGAGCTTAATGCAAAATGTGGTCCAGTATCAGATTGAATGCAAAATATGGTTTGACTTGATGCAGTGTGTGGTTCGGTATCATGCTTGATGCAGAATATGGTCTTATATCAGATCGAATGCAGAATATGGTTTGAATTGATGTTGTATGTGGTCCGGTATTGGGCCTAATGTAGAATGTGGTTTGATATCATATTGGATGTATATTATGGTTCAGATCGATGCAGAATACGATTCAATATTGGGCCTGATGTAAAATTTGATTCGATATTGGATCGAGTGCAAAATATGGTCTGATATAGGACCATATGCAGATTGTGGTATGGTATTGGATCGAATGCAAAATATGGTCTGGTATTAGATCTCATGCAGAATAAGTTCTGATATTTTGCCTTATGCAAAATATGGTTCGATATCGGATGCATAATTTGGTCTATTCTCGGGCCTGATGCAGAATAAGGTCTGATATCGGGGCCTCATGCAGAATATGGTCTAGATGCAGATAAAGGTCCAGCTTTGAAAATGTTCCCCCATTGATCGGCTGCCATGTGTCACACGATCGATCACCCACATTGCATGTCCAATACAATGCTACCACGTGTCAACCCCATCTATTCTCTCTATAAAAGGGCATCAACTATCATTTTTCTAGTTCATTTCTATGACTACACCCAACCAGAGCGAACCATTACAAGCAACCTTCCAGTTCCCAATCCAATTTCTCCTGCTTCCAACTTCTTGCAATGGCCACCGCTTCCACCCCTACTCCAAAGTTCAAGAACCTTTCTTGCACTTTAATTTTAGATTTATTAACAACCCCAGGTTTAGACTTTTCATGGTTAGATGATGCAGGTTTGACAAACTTGGTTTCAATGCCACAATTCAAAATTGATAAAGTCCTCCTACAACATATCATAGTCGATTATGACCATGACAAGGCCATTGTTAAAATGAAAATATGAAATAGAAATCTATTTTTCACCATCACACCTGTAGATATTAAGAGATTGATAGATCTTCCTTTCAATGATTGTCCTCTAGTGTAAATGAAGTTGCAGCTGTCTCCAGATGATAAAGGATACCTCGATACAATGTACAGTCTCGGATCAAAATATTTGGCAGGTATAATTCTTGTTACTTAGATTCTATTAATGTTCAAAATTTCAAATTTGTAAATTGTTATCTAATTTTTTTTTGCAGCTTCCACCACCAAGTCAAAAAGAGGGTTAACAATCATCGATGTTAACCATACAACTCTGAAGGCCATTATTGAGTTCTTCCAGGCAAGATTGATTCTTCTTGGAAGATCAAAAATTTTATTTTGGGCACTGGCCTATGTTGTTCACTGTGAGAAGCATGAGAGGTTCGATTGGTGCACGTATATTTTGGATCGGATCAGGGTTGAGTTGCATGGCATGCAATTGCAAACCAACAAGACACAACCCATTGTGGGTAACGTTAATTACATTTTAGCACTCTATTATGAAAGTTTTCATAATTTGCAAAATACTCCTATACCAACTGTAGTGCATGCAACACTACAAGCCATTGCCATGACACCAGAGGAATTGAAGGTAATAAGTCCATCTTTGACCATGAAATAGTATTTTATATTTTATCACATTTTCTTTTTTAATTTTTCTTTTCATCTAAATGCAGGGTAGGGCAGCCACCACAAGGAATAAATAGGATGCTACCATGAGGGGTTACAGGCCAGAACAAACTGGTGATTCTAAAGACACTGGATCAGAAGTGACACCATTATAGAGGTTGTATAAATATTTGAGGCAAGTTGCTTCTCCTAGGGGTTCTCGTACACCTAGGTTTGCACAAAATGTGCAGGCTGAATCTAGTGTGGTCAGCCCCTCCCCCATTGGCACCCAAATTCAACACATTTCATCATCTTCAGGTAAATCTATGTGTATTTACTTTGAATTAAGATTTTTTCTATTTTATTTTTTGAATAATTGTAACAATTTTTTTTACTATTTTTAGTTGACTCTCAAGTTCAATGACAACCTATGAAAATGAGAGGCCATATGTCGCCACTACCTCCATCATAGCCACCACTTCCACCACATCAACGATAGACACAACCTACGCAAATGCGAGGCCATATGCATGTTGGAGGTGGAAAACAATTTTTTCACAGAGATCATAGGGGCAGCACCAAGTTCTAGGTATGGGTTCTCATAGAGATCATAGGGGCCAACACCAAGTTCTGGGTATGGGTGGTCATATTTTACATTTAACACAACTTCACAGGCACCAGAAGTTTCAACCATGGGATTGGATAATATCCAACTCGATGATGATTTTTTGTTGCAGGGCAACATTTTAGGCTTCAAGGCAATGGATGTGCTTCATGATCCATAGGGTGAAGCAAAATAAAGAGAGGCCCCTACACCTAAGAAGACATTGTTACCATCTGCTCAAGGAAAGGACCCTCATCCTTAGGGTCCTCAAACTGAGGATGACATTGTAAATTTTGATGAAAATATTTTAATGATTGAAAATATTGAAGCAACCATAAAACAGGTTGTGCTTAGAGATTTGCAAGTGATGAAGGATTGGGAATATCGGGCCAAAGTCCTTATAAAGGAAATTAATGCCTGATATAAGAATTTTACAAAAAGAGATTCAATTTATTCTTTGGTTTAGTATGAACCAGAAAAGCTTGGTGGCCTACTACATCAGGCCACATCAGGATCAGTGAAGTCTGATGTTGTGTATGATGATGATGTTTTAAATATTATGGTCAGTAGATTAGAGAATATTAATGTTGAAGCCCAAGCTTTTTATAACCATTGGGCTTTCGATAAGGACAAAGTTGCAGTTGTTGAGGCTGCAAGGGATGTGGTTGAGGTAAGAAAATGTTTTTTATGTTTCAATTTTCTTTTGCAGTTAAATTTTTATATTTCATTAAAACAAGTAATAATTTTTCATATAACTCTTTTGAATTATGTTTTCAATTTCTTTTTGTAGTCAAATTTTGATAACTTAAAAAGACAAGTTAAGAGCATGGACGTCAATATCAATAGGGTGAAGACATTTCTGCAAAATGCAATGGAAATGAAAAAGAAAATGCAAACAAAAATAGTGGATAATAATCATTTAAGAAAATATATCAGGGATAGGCTCAATGAAGATCTGAACCTCGTACTAGAGCAACAAAAAGCAAAAGAAATACTTCCAACAATACTCGAAGATCCAAACAAAGAAGAAGCAACATTGGTGGGGAGTATTGTGAAAGTACATGAAAACCTAGTCAGAGCTGGAGCACTACCAGAAGAGGGTGTCACGAAAGGACATAAAGGAAAAGAAAAGGCAACTCCAAGCGAAATTGAGGCAACAAACCCCCAATCAGATGTTTAATAATGTAAAATACTTTCAAGTTGATAGTAGTCAACAATTTTGTACGATGTAATATATTTCTATTCAAATTAATGAAAAAGATATTTACTAATTTTGTGTCTTCCATCATTCAAAGGTTGTTTGCATTTATAATTTTGTGTTGCTTTTTTAGTTTATTTCTAGCCAATATTGTTTACTATGTTCATCTCAAACAATAAAAGAAATATTATTGTTGGTTAATATTCATACATTAACAATAAAATACCAATACTATGATTTAAAACATAAAACATAACGATTTATCAATGAAGGCAGTTGAGACACTATGATATAAAACATACAATTTTTAAAACAATAATGTGATATAAAACATACAATTTATAAAACAACAATGTGATATAAAACATACAATTTATGAATAAATAATTTTTTTGAAATCTTATAAATCTGAAACAATATTGTGAAATATGCTATCAAATGAATTCATGTTTATCAATGTCCATGAAATCATGGAAAAATTACAATTCAGGTAGCTGAAACAAACACATATCAACTTGTCCAGAATCATTATTAAGCATAGCGGATATCTATGTCTCCACCATCTGATCACTGAAAGCATCATTATCATCCTTATCGATCGTATTCGTGGTACCCCTTCTTCCTGCAAGGGAATTCCAGTATGCCAATGCTCTATCATACAAAAATTTATCCAATTGATACGATGACACATAAATTCTTAAACAATTTTCTAAATTTTTGTCGAGCCTGTTGTAGAGCTTAGATTTAACAAAATATAGTGCACTAAAAACTCTCTCATCTTCCACAGATCCCAAAATCATTGTTTCACATAATTCATATAAACAAAAGTATTCACTTATCGTATCTTGTAAGACACTACTTGGATACAATTTTTACCACAAACGTGCAATGGAACCAATCTCATGGATGTTACTCAAAAGTGACGTTTGCCCAACCATTGTTCTTCCAAAATGTGATGACTATTGTTTTAAAAGATCTTTGTTGAGTATACCTTTGATTTCAACACCATTGACTTCCACACTTTTACTAAAATGCTTAATAAGGATGCCCATATATTTAATAAACAACTCATTTGTAGAATTGTATTCAATACAAGGACCCCAAAACATGGGGTTAACCACACCCATGGCCTCAAGCAACTCATCTCTCTGAAACCGTTCTCTTATCTCACTTGTCAAATATTTTGCTATTTTTGACAAATTTGTCTTAGTTTTGTGTAAAACAACATGAAATCTATTGTGTGTTACAGGAACTTCTTCAACATCATCCATAACTATACTTGATTGCCTTTCAAAACAATAAAGAGGTATCAAATTTCCATGAACATTAATACAAAGATGATCATTGATGTCAAACTTCAAAAAGCTTTTTGGATCGTTCACGTTTGTCAATGTATTCCAACTATCAAACAAGGGATCTTTAAAATCTGCTTTGGACACATATAACCTATCAATAATCATACATATTTGTTTTCTCATCCTCATGAAATCAATGATATAGATGGATCTCTCTTGTGCAAGTTTAATCAATCTATTCATTTCTTGTAACATTGGAAGAATACCACATAAGGTTAAAAGGGTTTCCAAGTCAGTCAAATGGAACAACAAATCTTTTGCCTTATCAACTACCCTATGATTTACATGCATAAACCCCGTTAATGATTGATATTCTATAAAAACTCTGTGTGCAGGTTGATATAGTGAAATCCACCTTGTATCCACATCTTTTAACAATTTTTTCCTTCTGTAACTCCTAGTGCAAACTATTGAAACTCTGCAAACCTTTTTGGACTGCATGAAAAATAAGAATGTATTTCACGAATGAGGTCTTCCACTCTAGCAACATTTTCAAAGGTGCTCATGATTTTATATGCAAGATTCACTCTATGAGCCATACAATGAATGGGTATCATATATGGGGTAACTGAGGTTTGGAGTCGAACACAAAGACCATTCCTGTGCCCTTGCATAATAGTAGCACCATCAGCTCCAACACAAATTAACTTTGTGGCTATGTCTATATCATTCATTCTCGCAATATCCTTTAAACTAGTCACAACAACATTATAGATATTTTTTGCATTTGAACTTTCCACCATCTTATGTAATCCTAGCAAACTAGGCCTCCTTACATGATTTTGAAATGTGTACACATGCATGCAAATCTAGGATGTGTTGTCCATAACCATCACCTCATCAATAGAAAGTGAAATGAATCTGGCAAGTTTTACTTGCTCCCTCAAGTCTTCCTTCTCAACTAATGATAGACATTTTACCATTTCCCAACCACTTCGATCTGACCAATGGGAACTAGGAAGGTTTTGCACATCATCTAGTTGAAATAGGTGCTTATAATCAATAAAATCGGACATGGGTCTACCTTTCTTGAGAATACTATATACAACAACAAACTGCAAACTTTTTGAAGCTAAAGTGGTCTTATGAATTTTATGAAATTGGGCTTCAATCGTTCCACCTTTCTCAACAAGAGATTGTTGTTGCTTTAAGTGATTGTCATATTCTATTGCATATCTGACATGCATACATTCTGATGCATCCTTCCACCTAACTTCTTTATTAATTTTACCATCACTTCTTGTAACTTTTACATAAGCTTTGCCAACATGTTTTTCTATTGTATCTATCTTATTTTGTAGCCTGTGATCCTTACCAAGTTTCCAACTACAAATTTTGCATCTACATACTTTTTGATCGACTTGGTTGTCCTCAGTCAGGATAGGCTCAATCCAGGGAAATTTTTTGCCCATTCATTCTTAAATGCCCTTCCAATAGCCCAGTTAGATGCCTTTCTCTTTTTAGAATTTTTGCTTGAAGATTCAAAAGAAGTTTGTAATGTATTTGATTTATCACTTTCATTTTCAATTGATATGTCATTTTGAGGATTATCTTCAAGTGTTTGTTGGATGTCATTGTCAAGAGAATTTTCATTAGAAGGCATCTCTTGGTGGGGAATATCTTCAAGTCGAGGCATATCAGGGTCGATAGGGTATTCTGCATAGTAGCATACCATAATATTTTTTATCATTTTTGGATTAAACAAAACAAACTTAAAAATAGAAAAAAGATTCATATCGTCATGCACATACTGAGAAGTAATTGTTTGAGGAAGAAAGTAGTATTTAAAATAATTACAGAATATACAACTAATTGTTTAGAAGTCAAAAATCATTTGTACCTTGAATTTGCATGGATGTCGATGGCTCATTGCATTTCGACATATGGCTAAAATATTTGAGGATACTCTTTTCAGTAGAATATTTGGCCCCCTTCTTTCCATCGCCAGTAGGTGACATTTTACTTGTAAAGAAAATGTTTTTCATTTTAGAAAAGTAATAAAATGTTGAAGAGGTCTTACTTCTGTTAGGCCTCAAGATAATATTGTAACTAGAATAAATAGATGGTTGGTTGGTAGAAAATACATACTTGTTTCCTGCCATGCTTTATTGTGATTTTATCAGTTTATGCCACTACTCCATTTTTTGGTGATAGCACTTGTAACTGATAAGAGCACAAAAGTAATTAACATACAAATTCAAATCAATTTAAGAAAAAAACTTGTGTATGCAAAAAATAATTAGAGATACGTATGTCAAAAAATATCAGATTATAGTACAAAATAGACTAGAAATAGAGAATCACAATGTCTTCGGAGAAATAAAGCATCACTATGTCTTTAGAGAACCAAAGCATTTACCTATGTATAATCTTATAATATAAAAGCAGATTTGAATAGAAATAGAGAATCAAAGAGTTTTAATAGAAAGAGAGAAAATAGGGGACAACATGTAGAATAGGGTAAAATAGAGAAAAATATGGGAATAAAGCAATGACCATTTGGATGCAGAATAGGGTTCGGATATTGGTCTAGTGCAGAATAGGGTCAAAAAATAATTAGAGATACATGTCAAAAAATATCATATTATAGTACAAAATGGACTAGAAATAGAGAATCACAATGTCTTCGAAGAAATAAAGCATCACAATGTCTTTAGAGAACCAAAGCGTTCACCTATTTATAATCTTATAATAGAAAAGTAGATCTGAATAGAAATAGAGAATCAAAGAGTTTTAACAGAAAGAGAGAAAATAGGGGACAACATGCAGAACATGGCAAAATAGAGAAAAACATGGCAAATAGAGCAGTGATAGAGAACCTAGTGTAGAACACGGTCCGACAGTCTATTCTGGTGCAGAACAGGGTCTTTCTCCATTTGGAAGTAGAATAGGGTCTAAAAATTGACCTGGTGTAGAGAAGGGTCCAAAAATTGGCCTGGTGCAGAACAGGATCTAGAAATCGGCTTGGTGCAAAAAGAGGTCCAAAAATTAGCTTGGTGTATAACAGAGTCTAGTCTTGTGCAGAACAAGATCATGTCTTATTTGATGCTAAATAGGGTCTGGTCTTGTGCAGAATAGGGTTCAGTATTGTGAAGAACAAGGTTTAGCCTAGTGCAAAACAGGGTCCAGTCTACCACAAAAATAGATTTGGTCTGATGTAGAATAGGTTTGGTCTTGTTTGGTGATGGACAGGGTCTAATCTGGTGTAGAAATGGGTTTGATATTATATTTTATTAAAATGGATTCGATCTGTTATAGAATATGGTCCAGTCTTTTCTAGCACTTAATAGGGTTCGATCTGGTGCAAAATGGGTTTGGTCTTGTTTGGTGTTGAAATGGGTTCGATCTATTACAAAATTAGGTCTGATCTTGTTTGGCACTATAAAGGATCCATTCTGGTGTAGAAATGGGTTCGATCTTGTCTAGTGCTGAAATAAGTTTAGTCTGTTGTAGAACTAGGTTCGGTCTTGTATGGCACTGTAAAGGGTCCGATCTGATGCAGAAATGAGTCTGGTCTTGTCTGGTGCTGAAATGGATTCGATCTAGTGTAGAACTAGGTCAAGATATTTGTCGAGTGCAGAATAGGATCTAAAAATGAAAAAGTATCGTTGGGGTGTTAATTATATATAGTGGTATACTTGGTGAATTAGGTGGGATAATTTAGAAATTTTAAAATTTTATGGCAAAAAGGATCCTCTATTTAGGTGGGATTGTTGGCGAATTTTTAAAAAAATCCATGATACTATTATCAATGCACGATGAACCGACACCTAAAAAATTTTTGTCTCAAAATTTTTTGGCGAAATGGTCGACGTCCAGGGTCCCCCAATTCTCCAATTTGCATTTTCAAAAATGCTAATATTCTCTCAAATGGTGAAAGTATCATGAAAGAATGAAAATAACCCTGACTAATGGAAAGTATCATGAAAGAATGAAAATAAATGAGATGGACACAAGATATATGGATGGCATCATGAAATTAATAACTTAATGGAATTAATGGAAATAATAATTTTAGATCAAATATTTAGGTAAGAGACCTATCAATAGTTATCTCATCCCTTGATCCATGAGGATGTGCCCAAATTAATATTGATCCTTGATTAAATAATTATAAGGCTTAATCAAGGTTGTACATAAACACATAAAAACAAAATTAGTTATAACAATTTATTAAATGTGTTAAGAAATGCAAGGAATGAGTCAATATTAACTTCAAACACTTACATGCTTACTAAAAAATAAACTAAAATCCATACAATCAATTCTTTTCAATCTATCCACCCTTGTTTACACTAATAAAATAAATGACAAAACCTTTATAAAAGTAAATTTTCAAGTAATATAGATAAGTTATTTTATTTGTTGTTGATATCTTCTTCTGTTGGAAAATATGGCTATTACATCATTTGGTTATTTCCTAATGTACCCTCATGGGTGCATATTTAGTTTAGGATTATATTAGGATTTATTGCTTTATTAGTGTAATAGAATAAATGCACAAGTGTTAGAATGTGCAATGATGTAAATGTGAATGTAGTCCACATGTACATGAGTCTTAGGATTGAGTGAGAGGCAAGTAACCTATCTTTCTATATAAAGGCCTCATTGTGAGTGATTGTGGGAGAGTGGAAGTAGTGCAAAGGTGTGAGTAGTAGTAGGCACAATGTAGCTCCATTTTGCTATCATGGAGGAGTTGCAAACTCCATGAGAGGAGCATTGTAATTTTTGTGAGCTTTCTATATGAGCATTTCTAGAGCTTTGTATCAAGTTTTCTATCATATTTTCATGCATGGTTTTTTGCTATTATCATAGTTGTATCATTGCATATTTATTTCTATACTTGTGAATGCATTTCCTTTATGTTTAAGGCTCCAAAAGCTAACAGTGGTATTAGAGCCATGGTGGATCAAAGTAAATCCACAAGTACTATTGTTGAGTATTTGCAAATCGGATCAGCCATAGTGCACCATTGCATGCAAATACCATCACAATAGATTTTTTGATAGAAGTAGCTCTAGGTAGAAGAATAGAAAATAGAGAAAGCCACATGATAGATTTAGCTAGAGTTTTTCCACAAGAGTTGTAATGCTTGTGAAGACTAGAACTCAGTATTGTTCCACTAGATTGGCAATCCAGAGTCATAGAAATTTTTATTATCTCTAATATTTTATTGCAAGAGATAAAAGAAGTTTTTAGGAGAACCATTTGGTTACTATCATCTAAGTTTTTCTTGTTGTAGAAAATTAACTCTCATAAGGTGGGAAGCTTCCTACAACATATAGAGAAGAACTTCATCTTCATTTCCTGAAATTCAAAGTTACTTTCCTCATGTAGGGATTGATTCTTTGTTGCAAAAAAATGAGGATTGAAAATTTGGAGGCCTAAGGAGAAAGGTCCCATTGAAATATTTGCAGATTGAAGACTCCTAGTTGATAGATCGAGGAGATATTTAGTGGCCATGGAAGCCACATTGAATATTGCAAATCTAGGAAGGAGGTCCTAGAAAGAAGACCCTATTGAAGATCAAAGAGACTCAAGGAGAATAGTCCTAGATAAATATTGGAGATTGGTGATCTCCATTGAAGACTAAAAAATTGCGATTGAAGAAGAGGTCCATTGAAGGCCCTATTGAAGAAGAGATTCATTGAAGACTCTATTGAAGAAGAGTTCCATTGAAGACCCTATTGAAGAACTTCCATTGTGGAATATTGAGCATTGAAAAGAACTAACAAAATATTCTATTATAGATTTCAGTAGCAACATATTCAAGAGATCCTAGAAGAAGATCTCATTTCCATAGTTGAAGATTGAAGAGGCCAAGGAAGGTCTCATTGAAGATTTAGAATTTGCAATATTGAGAACCTTGGAGAGGTCTCAAGAAGAAGGCTTGGTGAGCCTCATTGAAGGAGTTCATAGAAGGACTCATTGAATAAAATTACTACCAAAGAAGAATCTAAGGAATTGGGACAATCGTCGCCATCCGACGACAAGCCCAAAGGAGAAAGTTTGGCAAGAAGATTTTCAAATCAAAGTATTGAATAGATCTCAAGATTGATCAAGATTGTTTGAGGAGGATATCTACTTTGAATTCAAAATTTGACAAGTGAAAAGAGATAGAATAACCACAAAATCTACAATATTTGGGGGCCATCATTGAAGGAGGTTCTTGAGCAACATCTCAGCTACGATTTGGGGAGAATCCTACCAAATTTTTGGGATTCAAGGACAATATTTTAGTGATGGTATTGACTACCTTACAATCTGGAAAATTTTCATATTTGAAGACAAAGAAAAGGGTAGCATATTAACAACACTCAAAGCTACAAAATACAGAGTTCATGGACAGCAAAAAAGGCAGCAAATCAAAGAAATTAAAAGCAACAGTGAAGATTTCTTAGTGCTGAAAATTTTAGAAATTATGGGCAGCATTAGTGATTGCTAAAAATCAGATTCCATAAGCACATTTTGAAGAATTTTTGAAGCCACCAAATCAGATTTTAGAGCAGCAAGTTGATAAGGTATTGAAGTTGTAGAAAGGTGAGCAAAGAGTTGTTTTTGGATAGCATAGAAGAGCTACAAAATCATCCATAAAAGGCAACCATTGAGGTGACTTGAATCACCACTATCTCCATCATCTACAAGAGAAAAAGGTATGCAACAATAAGGTGTAAAATTTCATGATTTGAGCTTTCATATTTGCTTTTATATTAATGTTTATCAAGCACCATTTTTTCAAAGGATCAAAAGTTGCATAGAATAGTTTTCATTCCAAGTCTTCAAAATAGTGCATAAGTTATAGTTTACAAGGAGAAAACCTGCACATGAAAAAAATAGAAGTTAGGAAGACTATATTTGCATCAAAAAGAATGCAAAATATTACATTGAGTAGCTTGGGATAATAAGTTAAAGAATAGCCAAGCAAGAAAAATATTGTCAAGAGTTAAAGGTAATATTCTAGTTCAACCAAACCAGTCATCAAAGGCAGATTTTTGAGAGCTCTTTTGTAGAAGTAAATGACATATTATTGTGGCAAGGAATAGCCACCAAAAAGAATAAAAATACATCCAAAATATGGAGAAGAGAAGTCAGCATATGGAAGAAATAAAAGAGCTCAAAAGGAAGAAGTAATTCCAAGCATAAAAGTGCAGTCTAAGTCTATATTTCCAAGAGGTTTACAGGCAGATTTGGAGAAGAGCAAAACAAGTTTTGAAGACACTCTTGGACAAAAAAAACAAAGAGCCAATACATCTCATTGAAGCCCACATTTCGAGCAAGGTAAAGGATAGATTTTCAAGCATAGGGGGGTAGTCATAGTATACTTTTGGGAGTCATCCGAAGGACTCCACGAGTGCAGTAAAAAGTTTAGGTTTTACAAAGGAAAATGAAGTGTTAAGAACTCCACAAAAGGGCACTCTACAAAAACTTACAAAAAGAGCCCTCAAAAATCAATAGAAGGTGCATTCAATAGAGTGAAATTTCATATTATCTAAGGTATCAAAAGACACCCAAATAAATATTTTGTTGCGAGAGAGTGATGGTGGAGACGGAGGGCAACGAAGGTGGTAGTGGAAACCGACAAGCAGGAACGACACAGAGAGCAGGAGGACCAGATCCAGGTAAGGAGGGTGATGGGGATGCGGGATCCCGAGAGCTGCCCCATGTGGGACCTCGAGACAAGGAGCCCCCTGATAAACGTTTAGATGAGGGCCCCATTCCTGGGAGCCCTAGTTGTTCTTCCTACGCATAGGTCACCTCTAGTGAGATGATCCCTTCAAAAATGTTAGGCTCCAACCTATCCCAGGTCGGATCTGATATTATTATTCCGGTAGAGGTATTCTCCAACTATGTTTCCAGGGCTTCCTACTCCCTGATCGGGAAGTTTGTCAAAGGGCATCCAGACATGGAGACCATAAGGTGATGGGCCTTCTCCAAATGGAAGACCACAGGTCACATGGAGATCGTAGCCCTTTCAAGGGGTTTCTTCATCATTAAATTTGGCAACCATGATGATGCAAGTCGTATTCTAACAGGAGGGCCCTGGTTCTTAGGTAGGAGGAGCCTGTTTCTCAGGTGATGGGCGGCGAATTTCAATCCAAACACTTAGAGCATAAACTTTACCCCAATCTGGGTCCGGATCCTAGACTTGCCCTTCCATCTCTGGCAGGAGGAAGTCTTGAAAGCTATTACGAGAGCAGTCGATGAGTTGGTGGCCATCGACTCTACAACCAAAGTAGGCTCCAAAATGGTCCATGCATGCATCTACGTTAATGCCAATCTTGAGTCTGAGCTTCCATCCTTTGTCAACCTGATCTCGAGGTCCTTCAAATGGTGCCAACCATTGGAATATGAAAATAAACCAGCCTTCTGTGTCCAGTGTCGCATGCAAGGGCACCTCCAGAACCAATGCCCTCTCCTCAAGCAGGCAGAGGAAATCGAGGGTGGTGACTCTTTCCCAAGGGCTCCCCTAGGCCCCAGAATCGGTTCCTTCCACCTAGGCCCTTCTATCCCAAGAATGGGAGACATGCTCCCCGGAAGAACGACCCCCGACTCAGTCGGCTCCTGGACAAAAGAGGGGCCAACCCCTAGAGGACAAAGGGAAGCAAAAAGTTGATCCTCCTTCGATCCCAAATTTTGGTCAGGTATGTCCTCTTCCTGAATCTGACCCTAGTTTTGTTGAGGAGAATGTGGACCCCCCCTTGGATGATCCCCTTCCCCCTCCCCTCTCTGATCCTCCCCAGACAGAACCAACAAAAATTGTTCCCTCTGAATCCCCATCCAAATTAGGTCCCTCCCTTCCCCCTCTTGCAATGTCTAGACCAGCTTTCGGCCAGTCCGATAGCGACGAAGAAGGAAGTCCCACCCCATCCCAGTCAGCCCTGGAAGGCTTCAGCCCCAAGAGGACCCAAAGTAAAAAATTCACTATCGACTTTGGAAGTGACAAGAAGAGAGGATGACCAACCCTTGGCAAACAGAGAAGGAAAGAGGTGGAAGATGATATAGCAAATGGCCTCCAAACCACCTTATTATCTGATGCTCTCAACTTGATAAAATATGAACCAAAAAAACCCAAACCTCCTTCCCATCAGGGGAAGGGAGGCAAAAAATCCCTCAAAAAGTGTTAAATGAAGATTCTCACTTGGAATGTGAGAGGGCTTAATGGAGCCCCCAAGAAGCGGATAGTCACACATCTTAGGAAAGAACACAATCCCTCAATCCTCATTTTGCAAGAAACCAAGTTGGATGAGATTTCCTCTCCCAGAGTTGCCAAAGCAATATGGAGCAGTGGCGAATTCGTCTTCACCCCAGCCCAAGGAACTTTTGGAGGGTTGTTATGTATGTGGGATCCATCTATAGTTGAAGGAAGACTGATTTCCTCATCCAACAGAATCATCAACATGTTGTTTCACTGTAAAACCAGCAAACTCACCTGGATCCTTTCCAATGTTTATGCCCCTAATAACCCGTTGGAAAGAGTCACACTTTGGGAATCGATAAGCCACATGAGAAACTCGTTCAAAACCCTCCCCTGGATCCTCGTAGGTGACTTCAACAGCCCCCTGTTCCCTTCAGACAAGAAATGAGGCAACACCCTGATCACTAGAAGCATGGAGGAATTTGGGGCATTCATAGATTCAAACGAACTCATGGATGTTCACCTGAAGGGGGCTAAGTACACTTGGAGCAACAGGAGGGCTAGAACAAATCTTATTCAAGTCAAATTGGATAGGGTCCTACTCTCTAAAGAAGCCATCCTTGTGTTTGCAGATGCCACCCTCAAACCCCTTCCCAAAATTGGCTCTAACCATAATCCCCTTCTCTTCGAAGTTGGTAAAGCTCCCTCTTTCAAGAGCCCCTTCCGCTTTGAGGCGATGTGGTTCCACCATCCAGACTTCAAAAGCCAAGTTGCCCAGTGGTGGAAGCAGCCCTTCAAAGGATCCCCATCCAGGAAATTATATCAAAAGCTTAGATTCATCAAGGATAATCTCAGGGTGTGGAACAGGGAAACCTTTGGCAATATTTTTGAAAATAAAAGGTTGGTCAAAGAGAAGTTAGAGCTCATAGAACAACAATTCCAGGAAGGCACTCAGGATAACAACTCCAGGGCTGAAGAGGGCAAGCTGCTAGCAGATTTTCACAATATCCTGGCCAGAGAAGAAATATACTGGAGGTAAAAATTGAGAGCCCTATGGCTCAGGGATGGTGACTCGAACACCAAATTCTTCCATGCTTCTACCCTGAGAAATAGGAGTTCCAACAAAATCTCAGAACTCACTTGCAGTGATGGTAGGATCACAAGGGAAATCTCTGAGATCCGAGATGAGTCAACCAACTTCTTCCAATCCCTCCTAGGCACCCCCTCCTAGTCCTCCCCCCTAGGAGGCCAAGGCTCTCTTAGAGCACATCCCTCACTCCATTTCCCCTACTACTAATGAGATGCTCATTAGCCCTCTAACGATCGAAGAGATCAAAGAGGCTTTGTTCTCCATGCAACCCGACAAATCCCCAGGCCCAGATGGTTTCCCTTCGTGCTTCTTCCAGGCATTTTGGGAATTGATCGAGACATAGGTGTGCACTATTGTTAGAGATCTTCAGTTTTCCAAGGCCATCCCCCGAGGCATCAACTCCACCTTCATCACCCTGGTTCCTAAAATCCAAGCCTCCAAATCCCTTTCTGACTTTCGCCCCATCAACCTCTGCAATGTCATCTATAAAATCCTAACCAAAGCTCTAGCTAATAGGCTCAAGGGGACCCTCCCCCTCATCATCGATCCCTACCAAGGAAGCTCTATCAAAGGGAGAGTCATCACTGACGGGGTAATTACAATCCATGAGGCTCTACATTCCGCCACCTTGGCTAAGAAACCAGCTTTCCTCCTCAAGTTGGACATGAATAAAGCTTTTGATAGGGTCAGCTGGGATTTTTTGATCGAGGTCCTCCTTAAATTTGGATTCCACCCAGCCTGGGTTGATCTAATCAAATGATGCATATCCTCTCCATGGTTCTCCATCCTAGTCAATGGATCCCCTGCTGGGTTCTTCCCTAGCTCTAGAGGGTTGAGGCAGGGAGATCCCCTGTCCCCTATCTTATTCAGCATCCTGGCCAAAGCTCTAGGAAGGACCATCTCAAGTGCTGGAAGGAGTGGGCTCATATCTGGGATCAAAACTACCTCTGGCCTCAATCCAGTTACCCACCAGCAATTTGTTGATGACACTATCTTGGCCACTTCAGCTTTCGTAGCTCAGGCCAAGACCATTAAGCACATTCTTCGCCTTTATGAGAATGTTGTAGGGTAGAAGATCAACCTCCTCAAAAGCAAGATCTACTTCATCAACACCCCCCAGTCCAGGCAAGTGAAGATAGCATGGATCCTTGAGTGCTCCTCGGAGGGTCTCCCCTCTTCTTACCTTGGGCTTCCTCTATTCTCGGGCAACCCCACCAGAACCATGTGGAACAATGTCATCGAAAGGATCCAGAGGAAGTTGGCTTCTTGGAAAGGCCACCTCCTCTCCCAGGTGGCCAAAGCAACTCTCACTTCGGCCTGCTTATAGAGTATCCTGGTTTACTTCATGTCTGTGTTTAGGATCCCCACCTCGATGAGTGCCAAGATAGAGCAAATCCAGAAGAGATTCCTCTGGTCTGGGAGTGAGGAGAAGAAGAGGATCCCTTTGGTGGCCTGGGACTTGGTCTACCACAGCAAAAGTGATGGGGGCATTGGGCTCAAGAAAGTCTCCCAAATGAACCTCACCCTACTAGCCAAGCACGTGTGGAAGGTTTACACCAGCAGCGAGACCGAGTGGGTTCAGATAGTCAAGAAGAAATACCTACAAAACCATCATTTCTTAAGTGACCAAGGACCCCAAGATGGTTCTACATTCTAGAAGTCCATCTCCCAGGCCAAAAGTCTCATCCTAAAAGGCAGTAGATGGATTCTAGGGAATGGGAGCACCATTGACTTCTGGCATGATAGGTGGCTTCAAGAAGAACCTTTAAGTGAGGACAAGGAGTTGAGGATCCTTAAACCATCCTTTGATGCCAGCAAGGGAAGCAAGGTTGCAAACTTTATTACCAGGCACAATGGTAAGCCCATGTGGAGCCCCATTGATGAGGATAGGTTCCCCCACCAAGCTGCCGACCTCTCCAGCTTACTCAACGCAGTCACCATTCCAATGGGAGAGGTGGAGGATAGGCCCATCTAGCGAGGAACTGATGATGGGTCCTTCTCTATTAAGTCTGCCTACTCCTTCCAAGAGGTGGCATAGGTAACCAACATCCCTTTCAACCTTGTTTGGAGGAAGAAACTCATCCCCAAAATCAGTTTCTTCTCTTGGATTGCCATCCAGAACAAGATCCTCATGATTGAGAACCTGGCTAAAAGAGGTTTCATGATCCCAAATCGATGCTACCTATGCTTGTCAAACTGGGAATCCACAAACCACCTGTTCACCAACTGTGCTTTCTCATCCGAAGCCTTCGGTCACTTACTCAAATCCTTTCACATTCAGTGGGTCCAACCCAATTCCATTATTGACCTGTTCTCCCAGTGGCCAAACCCATTTAGGCATCCTAAGCTCCGCACCCTTTGGTCCCTCTACCTCCACCATTTGATCTGGAAAATATGGTTAGAGTGCAATAGTAGGGCCTTCTCGTCCTCCCCCAGGGACCCCATAGTTGTAGCGAGCAAAGCCATTGCTTATGCCATCAAAAACATCTAGCTTTGCCCATCCTCCTCTAGCCCCTCCCCAAGTGAGTGAGCAAGCCCTGCTCAAATCCCTAGGCATCCCCGAAGAAGTCCCTGAAGCTCAGCCAAGGCCCAACCCCAGAGCCAATCTCAGATGGATGCCGCCCTTGGAAGGATGGATCAAGTTGAACTTTGATGGAGCCTCCAAAGGAAACCTTGGGCTTGCAGGAGCAGGAGGGGTCATCCGAGATCATGAAGGAACCATAATCCTAGCTTATGCAGAATTCCTTGGGACTCAGACCAACAATTTTGTAGAGGCCATGGCTCTATGGCGAGGTCTTGTCCTGCTCCAGGAGGATCCCAGAAGGGCCATCATTGAGGGAGACTCCCTGAACATTATCAACTACATAACTAGCAACAAGACTCCATCATGGAAAGTTTTCAACGCCATTCAGGAGTCCAAGAAAATATTTCATAGCCTCCCTCAATCGTCCATCCACCACACTTTCAGGGAAGGCAACCAACTAGCTGATTTCATGGCCAACCTGGCAGCCACGTCAACAAGCCTCAGAGTGTGGAGAGAGAACTTTCCCAAGGAAATATCCGAGGTGGCAAGTCAAGAAAGAAGCAAAGTTCAAGATGGTAGGTCCCATGGAGCTAATACTTAAGCCAATGGTGAACACAGGGTTTATCTCCACCATCGAGCAAGCTAGTTAGACCTTGGCCCCAAGTTGTAGGTTTCTACCATGTGTGGACCAATATTGCTAACAAAATCACGTACTAGGGTGGCAAATCATGGGGAAAGCACACTCCCCACCTGGCAGAATTAAGGCACTATGCAAATTTCAAGATCCTAGACATGCGGGCACCCCAAGTTGTTGCTCCCCAAGTCTTTAGTAGCAGGCGCTCCCCTTGTCGCATGGTGAAACTCTACAAGTCGGATAGACTTTTTAGCTCCTATCCCGCCATTCATGGCATCCCTTCCCAATCCTTGCTCCCTCTCCAAGGCACCGCAAGCTTTTTTCAGCATCCACCCCTCCCCGTGGTAGACCTACTTCTAGAAATTTCCCTAGAACCGCATGCGACTTACACCCTTCTGTATCTTGCACCGACCAATAATGATTTGCCCTTAGTTGGGAATGTTTTTTTGTACTCTTTTGTTTTCCACCAAGGCTCCCACTGCTATCTCGACCAATTCACTCCTTTTTTTATTGTTGCCTCAACTCCCTCCTCCACCATTTAACCAGCACCGACCCCAGTATTTTCACTTGCTTTCCTTCTGATGCCCCTACCTTGGCTCTTCTATCCTTATATCGGGTTTGTCGGTCGTCCTGTTGTCACCCTCCTTCCCCTCGATAGTATGACTTTTTTTGAGCTCGCCCAACTTAGTCTCGACCCCGCTATCAAAGTCTTTATGGATGCCAAAGGGTTTACCCTATTCCTGTCAAAATTCTCTGGACCCGATGATAACATTACCAGATATTTTGTGTCCACCTGGAACCAAGGAGAGGTAGTAGTCCAAGGGGTTCATTTCAAAGTCACAGTTGAGCTGCTCGTGGAGATTATTGGTTTCCCTCTACTTGGGCGCTTCATCAGGTGTGATAGGTATAATTGGAAAGAAGAGATAGACCAATTCCTTGACAAAGGGAAGTGTTTGGGGTGGGACAAGTCCACCCTGCATGTGGCATCCCTCCCAGCCCCCTGGAACGTCGCCATTGTCCCTATTATGCAATTTGTTACTTGTGATGACCCAGAGAAGCCATTGAGAAGCTTCCATCTAGCTTTTGTTAACCATCTTCGGGATGGTAAACCGGTGTGTGTCCCTGACTATCTATTATACTCCCTGTCCCTTACCCTGGAGAAGTATCAAAAATTAGGAGGTAAGTCGATGCACCAGGGGTTGTTAGCGGTTATATACAGGCATGTTGTGGCCAATAGACCTCCAGTCTAGAACATAAATTCGGTGTCTGTTAGCCCCCCTGAGGAGGATCCTCTATCACCTAGCCATCCTGGTTCCCCTGGAGGCCTCAAGGCTATAGGGGAAGGCCCAAAGGTTCCCCTCCCAAGTGTGCAAGATAGGAGAGGCGAGTAGCGGCTTCAAATTCAACCTCGATGGGTAGATCTTCATCTAGACTCAAGAAACCAAAGGTGGAGCCATATTCATCCTCCACCCATGTCATCTTTGACTCTACGAGCGACAGGGAGGACCAAAGCTCCTAGATGTTGTTGGATCTGGTGGTATCCACAATCCGCACCTTGATAAAGTATCTAGAGGAAGCCTCTAAAATTTTGATCTACTATGCGAAGAAATGAAATAACAAAAACTGAGAAGTGGGACCCTCTTCCCAAGGCGCATATGGGTGGCTTCAGGATGATGGTAATGAGTGTTTGTCTATCAGCAGTCAAGTGGTATTTTTTGTTTTTGTTTTTGTTTTTTGAAACAGTGTCATCTAGTCGTTGGGGTTTACCCCTATCTGATAGAACCCGGGACCCTGTTGATGGGATTTTGTATACCGATTGTTTTCCCTTCCTATTGATTTTCTGGTTTAGTAGTTTCCCCTCTATAGTGGGGAGGGCTTTTGTAGCAGGTGGTAGCAATGGTTCGAAATCGGTGTTTCTAAGTGTGGCAATCTCGCCCTGTTTGTAACAAGGTTTTGGGTTCCTTTCAAAACCCGTCTTGTAAATATATTTCAATTAAAAAAAAATACACCCAAAGAAGTGTTGTAGCCATCAAAATTGCTTCCTATAAAAAGCATGAAAACAAATCTACAAAAAGAGATAAAACAAGTGGAAATACAAGGGTGAAGATTAAGGTCATATTGCACCAACAAAGGAGGCACCATCATCATTGAAGCAAGTTGAAAACAACAGGTCTTCCACATCCAAGAGTGCCATTAAATATGGCACATACATTTTGCCAAAGAGAAATCATTTGCTACAAGAGAATTTGCAGGAATAGAGCATTGGAGAGTGCTAGAAAATTCAAAGGAAAATAGGAATCATTGGCCACATAGAGGAGTTGTTCTAAGCACTCAAGGAGAAAAGTGTCATGTTTAAAAGGTGTTTGGAGTGCTTAACATTATAGTATAACATCTTCCAATCAAGGATAATACAAAGGAGCATACAACATCATAAGGTAACACTCCTCCAAGCTAAGATAAGACAAAGGAGCGCTCAATGAAGGTAAATAAGACAAAATAGGTTGATTACTCTCCATACATGAGCACTCAACATGGAAGTAGAAGGTAAGAGTATCTATAACAGCCATCAACCACCAAGTCATAAGAAGACGAGCACCACTTATCACAAGTGTTGAAAGAAGGAGTTGAACAAACATTTTCAAAGGACAAGCGCCACATGTCATAAGCGCTAAAAGTGAAAGTATAAACATTTTTCAAGAAGTTGAAGAGGATAAGTGTCATTTGGCACTTCCATCTCAGATTACACCAAGCAAAGAAGGCTCCCATGTACATAAAAAGAGGAGATCCCAAGGTTGTATCGAATACAATGAATAGGTGAAAGAATGTTGTTTTAAGGATACGTAGAAACCAACAAGTGATAGACGGCTACGTACCAGCAGAAGATCATTTTTTGGGAGATTTCAAGCCCAAAACAGTGTACATATTAGCCAAGTTGAAATGTGAAGAGCACATATCCATCCAAAATTTAGTTGAAGAGAGAAAATGAAAACAATCCTTCTACAAGAAGGAAAACGTTGACAAGCAAGGTGAAGAGAAACAAGGAAATCAGCCCTTGCAAACCACATACAAACAACTTGCAAATCAAAAGTAAGGTGAGAAACATTCATCATTATATTACAAGTTTGATATCAAGTTTTATTAAACATTCTAGAGAAATTAATAGGAGCAATAAGTTGAGGAAAAGATATTTAGAACAAAATATTGATGATATAGAATACGTAAAGTAAAACTAGAAGCATTTATTTCATTTTCATTGCTTCTAAAGAATAGTTGAAAAATATTAATATAGGGAGATATAAGTAGAAGTAAAAATTAATTTGCAAACATTTAATATCTCTAAAACTTCTAATTAGGGAGATATAAGGAATCCTACTTCAAATTAAATTTATTTGGATTCCCAGATCAATATCCTTTTGAGTTTCTTTTTCTCTTTGTTCCTGCTTTGATGGCCTTCTTTTCCTTCTTCCATTCCCACAAACACTCTCATCTTCATCAATCTCTTCTATTTTTCATATTGTTCAAAATGAGACTTATATTCTAAATATTTATATTGCCCTAAAGAGTCAAAAGTGCAAGGAATAGCCTCATTAGCATTTTTCTTTATGTTGCCCTAAAAACTCTAAATTGCATAAATGATCCTCCATAGTCATCACTTTCTTATGTTGGCCTAAAAATCCTAAATTTCCTTGGATATCCTCCATAATGATTTTCTTTATTGTACTACTCTTGAAACTCTAAAGTGCAATGAATACACTTTGTTCTACTTTTATTTTTATTGTAAGGAGAATTTTTTATGCTACTTGAGAACAATAAAGGCGATTTACCTGGATTAATATTGACCTCCTTCACTTAATTTTCTTTAAAATTTATCTCCCCATATTCCTTTATTTTAAAATTTGCCTTCTCCACTTCCTTTGTACGTTTAACTTTTTCTATATTTGAACTTGTAGTCTTGTGCATTGTACTTCCTCACCCCCCATATCATTTGTTTCTTCCAATGGTTGATTCGGGTGAACTGTAATGGCCTTTTCCATTTGATGATATAGAGAAATTTTTCTAGCCACTTTCTTAGGAGTGGAAAATCCTTGATTTGACCTAGCTTCTCATGTGATATGATCTCCTTGTTTCAAATTGAAGCTACCCTCATGCCCAAAAATTTCCATCTATTCCTCCATTTTCACTTTGCAGTCTCTTGTCATGTGCCCAGTTTCATGATATTTGCGACATCGAAATGCAATGTTTTCATAATCCATTTTTTGATCCCATTCTCTTGATTCAGATTTAATCCTAATCGACTGCAGTAAAGGTTTATAAATATCCATGGCAACACATATTTGAGTGTATACAACATGCCTTCTCTCCTTAGTAGTTGGTCCCTCTTGGATGAATTCACCTAGAATATTACCAATATTTTTCAAAACCTCCTTATTCATGAGTTGATAAGGAAGTCCAAAAATCCTAATCCATATTGGAAGCTAGTATTTTAATAGTTTCTGTGTCCACATAAAAATTATTGCTTTATGGTCTTAACTATAATTTATCTTTGCCCTTATACCATGGGCCTCCATCCATTATTTTATCATTTGTTTTTGAACTAGAGAAAATAATAAGGAAAAATCCTTTTGGAAGAAAAGTCATGGAGTGATTTTGAATTCAATCCCCAGTTCCACTTGATCTAATTTTGAATCTCATAAAAACCTTACCAATATCCATGAAACTTACATAATAACCCTCTGGTTTTAAGGAACCATTATATCATGCTCAATCATCTCATTCTTGATAATCACTTCTCGTGTAGAATTTATTACCTATACTGGGTTTGCCATAGATTCACTCTTCCTCTTATTGCTAGCTAAGGTATTCATATTGCCAACTTAGCCATTCATAATTTTAGTAAGGACTTTCACAAAGGAATTTTTCTCAAACTCTAAACAGAATTAAAACCTATTTTAGTTTTATTAAAAACTTAGTAATATAAAAGATAATTATTTTTATAATAATTTATATGACCCCCAAGGGCTAGGTGGATTGGCAAAGGCTTGACTAGCCAAGTACTTACCAAGAAGAGACCTAGGTTCAAACCTTGGGGGCATGCTACCAACTTTAGCAAAGGTAGTAGTCCGTGTTGAATCCTCTGAGTGCGTGCCATATCAACGATGATAATACAAACCTCGAGTGACTGGTGGTCTCCATCTCATGCTAGGTCAATTACAACAAGATGAATAGGTTGTTGGGAGCAGCTCCTATGGTTTGAACCCCGCACTTACCAGCTACTAAAAATAGTGGTTGTAACCAACTCTCCTATGTAACCAAATATATATATATATATATATATATATATATATATATATATATATATATATATATATATATATATATATATTAATGAAATATTAATAAATTAAATTAGTTGAAAATCATATTATATTTTCTGCCTTTCTAGGATTGAAGGCTTTTAAGCCATGTTTATCTAGAATATGTAGGACTATTCTCCCTCACATTTAATCTACTACAATTATTTATATAAAAAAATAACCATGTAAAACAAAGATATATAAATCTATATACAACAAGCAGTACTATCATCAATGGTAAGAATGGAAAAAGAGTCGTTGAGACGACCATCTAGGAGGATATCCATAGCAAGTAAAGTCTCCTCATCAAGAACCCAGTTAGTCATTGCATCTGCCACCCTATTATGATCTCTAAAGAGGTGTATGATAATACCAGGAGTGCCTCTATGCTATTAAACAACCAGAGAGTTGACCCACACTCAATGTGGGACTAAAAACCAAAAATGCTATAATCATGTGTGCCTACACCTGCTAGCTATACACTACCACGTGTCATTGTTGACCTCATTTGAGCACCTTCTTGTGAATTAAGCCAAACCATTGGTCTCGAGCGTCATCCCTCAAACCGTCAATTTCTCCCTAGGTCTTTAGTGGAATCCATGTGGCCATCCTCGGACTGTTGATTTGAGTGGGTCATCTTCAAGTGAACCTGGACTGTTAAATCTCTATCCACGTGGCATAATTTTATTGTTTTGACTTTTCAAAGGCTCTTTTGTCTTTTCTTCGCCCAATCTACTAGGTTCCATGTGTCTTCCTTATGATTTATTTGGATGCTTTAGAAGGAGGTGGGTCATCCAATAAGTGCCAATTAATCTACCACTAAGTGACCTTCATCTTCGATCAACATGCATCGTAGATCTGTATATTGTTAAAAGTGTTCCATTAATGATTGAACTTAAAATGGAGGTTGGGTTTGAATTATGTGGCCTTGATGGGGAAGACATGTGGCGCACAGGAGTTTACTTAGCATAAATTTTCAAGTTAGGATAACTTAACAACCCAGATTACTTAATGAAGGGCACATAGATGTAGACCAAGGATGGATGAGGGTGCACAAACACAACTCATGGGTGCAACTTAGTACTTCAAGGGCCACCTTAGGATGAATATGTGATTATAAGCGGAGGAAAGAATAAAATACCCCTTCTTAGACCTTGGGAAATAAAAAGTGACCATGGGGGCCCCAAATTCTTTTGACATAAGACTTTAGACTTTAGACTTAGGAAAAAATTTCTTGTAGGGCTAGTTAGGCATAGTGAAACAAAAGCTAGACCTTAAAGAAAATTTTTGGAAGAAGTTTCAATAGAGGTAGAAAACCTCACAATTGTAGTTTAGTTACTACAAATAGAGGGAACAGATGAACCAACAAAAGCAATGATTAGAAATTATTAATCAGGTTCCCATAATGAAAATCTTCAAGGTAGGCAGGAAGAAGATCCTGCTATAAAATATCATGAAGGCAAGAGCTCGTATAGAGGTAAAACTAGCCAAGGACCTAAAAATATCAGGGTATCCAAATTGATTGGTAAAATCAGTCGAGATATGGGTGCATGAATTAGAAACACACTTTTTTCTTGAAAATTTACTTGTTACTAACCCAGATAGTAGGGTTACCTTTCATGTGCATGATACAACTTTTGAATGATGGAATATTTTCAAAGTTAGCAATGAAACTTTAGAGGAATATTTTTGTTCAAAGCCTTAAGCAAATGACCAAGTTAGGCTTCTTTGGGTATACTTTATAAAATTTGAATAGATCATACAACCAAGTAGTTATTAAATGAATATAACTTTCTATGATAATATTAAATTACTTCATTACAAAAATGAGACAAGTAGCCTATTTAAAAACACATAGCTCACCTACATAGATATACTTGTGCATGGTGTAGCTCACCTACACAGATAGACTTGTGTAAGGCATAGCTCACCTGCATAGATAGACTTGTGTATGGTGTAGTTCACCTACACAGACAAACTTGTGTATGGCATAGCTCACCTACACAGACAGACTTGTATACGGCATAGCTCACCTACACAGATAGACTTGTGTATGGCATAGCCCACCTACACAAATAAACTTGTGTATGGTATAGTCCACCTACACAAACATAATTGTGTATGGATGTATCCTTCGATGGACAAAAGAAGATAAGATAACCCTAATAGAAATATGGTTAATCATTTACTACAATACGCATAGTATACCTACACAGATAGACTTGTGTATGGTATAGTTTATCTACACAGACAAACTTATGTATGAGTGTATTTTGATTAGATACTAGAAATAAGGTTGGACATGGGAAGGAATAGATGTGGAGTTCTATTCTTAGGATTTAAGCTTACTTAGCAGAATGAGTAGATAGGAAGTCTCTTCTTGAGAGGGATATGGGACCCTCTCTCTAAATGAATAGATAATTTACCATATTTTGAGTTTGGTAAGCTTTTGTAGGTACATAAATCCACCTTGGGAGCAAATCCTAAGATTAGGAAACAAGGGAATCCTGCTCAGCTTCAAGCCCTTAAATAAGGCATGTAACTATTTAACCTAAAACCACATGGATTTAATAGATCAAGTCAAGGAAATGTGATCTCGAGATAAGATCTGCAGTGGAATTTGTGCCAAAAACAAAAGAAATCTTGAAGAGAATAAGATTTCAACATGGACGATGGACTCTTGTGCTTTAAAATTGGGTATTTTACCCAAAATTGGTAATCTGCGATGATGTATTATGAAAAAATGCATAGTTTTCTTATTTCTCTTGCCTTGAAAGTATGAAGATGCAAGGAAATTGGAACAAGACCTCCTTTTAGATAGATTGGAAGAAGGATATTACTGCTTCTGTTGCTCAAATATTTATAATTGCATCTCATATAGGGTGAGTGTAATATTTATATTATAGGAGATGATAGTATTTTGGTTAACTCAATGGAATGGAAGATAGACATTATCCTTGTTTACCTAATTGTGTGTAGTAATAACATTATTGTAGGAGACACACAAGACTGTGTCTAACCCAAGGGGGGTAGTATATCATACCCCACCTTGGGCAATACTTTTATGCAAGAGGCTACTAATTTAAATAAAGAAAATAACCTTTATTTTAGTAATAATAGACTATTATTTTAAATAAATAAAAGAATATTTATAATAAAATACTATTATATGTATTTTAATAAAAGACTATAATTTCAAACAAATAAAAGAATATTTATTTATTTATAAATAATAAAAGATTATTATTTTAAAAGAAATGAATTTTTATTTGAAAAGGGAAAGGGGATATTTTTTTGAAGAAAGAATTATTATACTAAAAATATCTTCATCGGCCATTGCTCAGGAAGATGGGAGCCTTCAATCAGAGTAGGTGAGAATTTATTTGGAGTAAGACTTTTGGGGCTTAGACGACCATAGAAGGAGAATGAAGAGAAGGTTTGATAAATAGATGGTTTTTGGACTTGAAGGAAGGAACAATTGGCGATAAGGGAAGGAAGGCATTTAGAGGGATATCAGAAGGAGAAGTCTGCTCTTGCTAGAGTTCTAGGTTGGGAACTCTTCCTTTTCTTTGATTAGTTTTGAATGTTCTAAGTATAGTATTAGGATTCAATAAGAATATTATGCATTTACCATGATGCTCCTTGTATATGCTTTTGCTTTTTAAAACATTCGATGTATGTATTTCATTGTTAAGCCTTTTAAGAATGCAACAATCAAGTGTTCTAAGTATTGCTTGAGTCCAAAATGGAAGTATTTATAATAAGTTCATTAATTTATTGGAACCAAATTTAATCTGCATCAATCTAGAATTCATCATGATGACGCCTTTTCTTTGTCGATCTACTTGCTTGAAAATGTAGATATCATCATGTGTGATTAGGGATAAAGGCACACCCTGGTTGTGCAGAGTCAAAACTTAGGGGACTATTAACATATTTAAGAGATTTTCTAGGCTCCATTTTTAGCGAATTTGAGACTTTATGACAAATGCCTCTATTCGATTGCCTTTTCATTAAAATTAGTAATGATATTTCTATGTTGAAACCTCACTATTGTAAGCCTCCTTCTTTCCATACTGCTAGATGAATACCGACGTCTATAACTGGGATCACAAATATTTGTAAGACTTTTCCCCCTTCCATTGATTGAAGTTTTAGTACTTATATGGACCTTGATGTCTGCTTAAAATCATTGCAAACCAGCAAAAGGGATTAAACCCAAAATAATGCTTGACGTTGCTATGTGTTGTAACCCTCATTGCTTCAAAGGAGACTAAATAAATTAAAATCCTTAGGAATAGAGCTTTTATTGGCAAATAGAGAATGCATGGTAGTATTGGGACGTGTGACATCGAAATGAAATTCCCCGCAGGCCTGTGCGAACAAAGCTTTCTAGTTTTAAGATTTGTTTAGTCCCACATGGGACGTGCATGGGATTTGGTCTACTTTATAAGGCCTAAGCCCCACTAAGCCCATTAGCCATGGAAGAAGTTAGGTTTTTGGAACATCATTGAAATTAAATATTATGAATTATGTTTAAAGGAAATATATAGTTAGCATTCAAATAAAATAATATAGACTATAATTAATGAAAGAATATAGTTTGCATTAGTATGAAATATCATAGATTATGCTTAAATGAAATAAGTATAGTTTATATTCAAATCAAAGATAATAAATTATATTCAAATAAAATGATATATTTTATAGTTTATGTATAAAAGAAATAATAATTTAAATAAATTATACATTTAAATGAAAGAACATAGTTGATCTTAAATAAAAGAGTATAGGTTATGTCTAATTGAAAGAGCACAGTTTATGTCTAAATGAAAGAGCATAGTTTATGTTTAAATGAAGGAACATAGTTTATGTTAAATAAAAGAGCATAGATTATATGTTTAAATGAAAGAACATAGTTTATGTTAAATAAAAGAGCATAGGTTATGTTTAAATGAAAGAGCATAGTTTATGTTTAAATGAAAAATCATAATTTATGTTTAAATGAAAGAGCATAGTTTATGTTTAAATGAAATTTTATAGACTATGTTTAAGTGAAATAGTATAGTCTATTTAAATAATTTAGATTAAGTTTAAATGAAAGATTAAATATTAAATAAAATAAAAGATAGTTTTATTTAGATCAAAGATAGATGTTTGATTATCAAAAGGAATAGATTTTTAAACTAATGAAAGATAAATGTTTGAAATATCGAATGATAGGTGTTTCCATTAATAGAAAGGTAAATGGATATATTAAGTTAAAAGGGTTATACTTAAATTGAAGAGTAGATTTGTCTTAATAAGTTTGAAATAGGAAGGATATACTTCTTATATTAAATGAAAGAAATAATATAATTTAGTTAGAATGAAGTGGAAATATTATAATAGATATTGTATTATTTAGAGTTGTCCGAATTGATAAGTACTTAATTGATTAGGAGTATGGTCTCCTAGTTAGTTAAGGAAAGATGGTTTTTTAAGTACTTAATTGATTAGGAGTATGGTCTCCTAGTTAGTTAAGGAAAGATGGTTTGATAAGTACTTAATTGATTAGGAGTATGGGCTTCTAGTTAGTTAAGGAAAGATGATTTGATAAGTACTTAATTGATTAGGAGTATGGTCTCCTAGTTAGTTAAGGAAATATGGTTTGATAAGTACTTAATTGATTAGGAGTATGGGCTCCTAGTTAGTTAAGGAAAGATGATTTGATAAGTACTTAATTTATTAGGAGTATGGTCTCCTAGTTAGTTAAGGAAAGATGGTTTGATAAGTGGTTGCTTGGTTAAGAGTATGGGCTCTTAGTTGAAACAAATGGAATGATTCTTATGTAAAATTGGTATTGATGTAATAGATACATTAGCCCTTTAGGAAGATGCTACTCCTTTAATAGATTAGGATGAAGAAGTTACCCTTAGAGAAATGAATGTACAATCCATTACGGGATTCCCTGGTTATTTATATAATGTGGATTAAAAGATCAAATCATGGTGGAGACTTGAGGACTACGGGGTTCTTATTCATTGTATTGGCATATGTTTGGGAAAAAAAATTATAGGATTCCTTGTATTAAAGAAACTAGACTTATGAATAAAGAAGTATTTGAGGTTGGGTTTTCTCGTAAGGGTTTTTTCTAGGGTAAATGATGTGTTATGGGTGTTGATTGTCTCCTTTTGGTATTGCTTTTAATATTATTTTTAGTTGTTATTTCCCATGCTTGTTTAAACTAGATGGATCTCTCTCTCTTGTTATGTGTTAGTTTTTAGTGTTGTGTATGTTAAAAAAAAATAAGCAACCCCTTAGTTATATTTTTGGGTTGTTACACATACAAATTATATCTATGACCCTATTAAGATATTTTGCATTTTGAAACTAGGGGTAAACCTCAAGTTGGATATTTTAGGATCCAACACAGACTTCGACTAGGACAGGTGTAGAAAAAATTTGATACGACTGAGGACTCCAGAATATCCAATATACCAAATTGACCTAAAAATTTACCTATTCACCTAAAAACTATGAAATTAGGACTAAAAAAATTGAGAATATTTCTCTATCTCTTTTATGCATGGATTTTCAGGCCCTCAATGCAAAATGATACATTTTTAGATGTTGGCCATTAATAGGAATTGAGAATTCTCTGCCATCCAAAGTTTGTATTTTGTAAGTATATTGGAAAACAGTTTGAAATATCTAATAATGGCCAAGCCATTGTTGGAATATATTACATTATTTGGTACATGTTAATGTACCACCTTGGGTACATCTTTATATTAGGAGTGTGTCTTAGATTAGGGTTTGAGTATTTACTTTATGCAATGTAATAAATGCACAAGTATTGTTAGAATGTGCAAAGTACTTGATGATGTAAATGTGCATGTTGTCCATGTGTACATGAGTCAATAGAATAGGAAGATGAAGAGTCATGGAAGGACAAGAGTCACTTCTCATTATATATAGGCCTTTGATAGAGAATATTAGTGAGTGAGAAAATAGTATAGAAGAGAGGAGTAGTAGATGAGATGCTAGATACAATGTAGAGCATGTAAGGAATATGGAGTGTATGAGACCTCTATTTTTATCATTGTACTATTTTTGTGTCTTCTTTAATGGCAATTTTATGAGTAGTTTCAGAAGTATGAGTTTTACATGCTTAGTATATTGTCATTATCATATATTTAATATTGCATGCTCATTTTATATCTTGTGGTTGATTTCTCATTAAGTATATAGCATTAAAATCTAATAGTGGTGTCAGAGCACAAGGGATATTTATAGGATATAGAGAGAGCCACAAGAGATATTGAGAGAAGATAGGGAGATTTCATTTTTTTTTAAATTAAAGTTATTTTTTGGCTAGAGTCTTTCCATAGGGTTGTAGGAAAACTCGTGAAGAGTAGGACTCAACATAGATATCATTCCACTAGATTGAAGGATAACTAGTGAAGTTTATTGATTTTTAGAGATATAGAAATTTATATGAATTTTCTTGTTGATGTCTAAGTTTTTTGTTGCAAAAATTAGTTCTCAGAAGTTGAGAAGCTTTCTACAATGGATAGAGAAGAATTTTATCTTTGATTTATTTAAATTCCATGTGCTTTCCTCGAGCAGGGATTAGTTCTTTGTTGCATCAAAAGAGTAGATTAAGGAGGTCCAAGGAAAAGGTCCCATTTAATATTGAAGGTAGAATATTGAGTAGACCCAAGAAATAGGTTCACATAAGAAGATTGAAGACTTGGGTCTAAAGAAAGAAGAAAGCAACTCTTTTGAATATTGAGAAGAGGCCAAGAGAAGCCCTATTGAATATTGAAGAAAGAGGAGATAAAGAGAAGAGATCTCATTGAAGGACTTCCAACTTTGGAAGATAGAATATTAGAGAAAGAAGATAGATAAGGACTAAGAAAAAGGTCCAATAGAAGAGTTGTTGAATTTGAATACCCAAGAGAAGAGGTCTCAAGAAAATTCAAAAGAAGAAAGAAGAAGGCTAGAAAATCCCTATTGAAAAAAATGGCCATTGAAGAATATTTTAAGCTCAAGGTAGAAGATTGCAAGGAGTAGCTCCTAAAAAGAATATTTTGGGATAATTGTCGCCATCCGAAAATAAGCCCAAAATGAAGAAGGATTTGGCAAGAAGTTTGCCAAACTTTGGAAAGGATTTTTGAAGATCTCAAGACATTCATATTCTTGAGGAAGAGGCCAGCAAATAGGCCAAATTTGAAGTCATAATTCAACAAGAGCTAAGGAGGAGAAAGAAGATAGAATAGGCCACCAATTTGAGAAGTTTGAAGACAACCATAAAGGATTTGAAGGCTGATTTACAGAGAAGAAGATTGTTGGTTTTGTAGAAGAAGTTGAAGGTGACGTATAGCTATAAATAGAAGAAGATTTGGGCAGATTTTGAAGTATCCTTGAATAGCCAATTGAAGGAAGGCTTGATAGCAAAAGAAGACAACAATTTAGAGAAATTAAATGATGTTTTTGAACAACAAGATAAGGAGAAGAAATCAGATTTTGGAAGCAACAATTTGAAGAGATTTGACCTGCAAATTTGAGCAACATTAAGATAAGATATTATAGTTATGTTCTGGAGAATTTCGGGACATATTTGAACAAAAAAAAAAAGGAGGAATTAGCTGCATTTGAAGTTGCAAAAATTGCAGAGTTAGAGGGTAGCAATCTAAGCAAACAAATAACTGCATACTTGAAGGTTTTGTATATTGAAACAGTGAAGGAAAGAAACAAGAAAAAAGCAACATAAGGAGATAAAATTCAGTTGTTTGAAAGTGAAAGTGTAAAAGCTTGCTATTAGCTTAGAAGGAGAAGAACTAGTTGATTGAAAAGATACAACATCAATGTAGAAATCATAGCACAGGTGGGCAAATTTATGAGAAGCATTGGACAACACTTGGTAAAAGAAAGGTGTTGCAAATTTTAGAATTAAAAGGCAACAATCAGAGCTGCAATATTGACAAGTTTATATCAACAAAGAAAAATGAATTAAAGTTGCAAAATTGATGAGTCTGAGGCAACAATTTAAGCTAGCAAATTAAAAAAGTAAGGGCAAAATTTGAACAACATAGAAGCTGAGTTTTGGGTAGCATTGAAAGCTGCAAATTAAAAGAGCTTTGGGTAGCAAAGCAAAAGGTATTGGAGCTGCAAATTTTTACAAATTTGAGGCAGAAAAAAGGTGAACCAAATCACCAAGAATATTAGCTACAAAAGGAGGCCAAAAGGTATGCCACATTGGTGTTACAATAGTTTATTATTTAAGCATTAAAAATCAGTTTATTTTAAAGTTATAAGAGCACCATATTAGAGCTATTAAATTTGCAAACGAAAGAGTCTTCAAGCCAATGAAGGAGGTAGTATTATTGTCTAAAGAAAGGTCGAATAAGTGCTCAAAGACAACATGTTGAAGGTGTCTAAAGGTACCAAGTAAAGGTGTAAAAACTTGAAGAAGGTAACACCCACATTGGATTAAAATTTGTAGCAAAAAGAAGTTAGAGGACATAGCTAAAGCAAGTATTAAGGTGCAAGTCTATTAGGAGAATTATAAACTATAATGCAAAGGTTTTTAACCAAGTTTAGAAGCTTGGATATCTGGCCGAACAACGTTGAAAATATATCAAGAAAAGGGGAAAAATACCACCAAGAAAGAGATATTGGTGTGCCACCAAAGGAGGAGCCACCACCATAGAAGAGGAGAAACCATTGACGAAGAAGAGCCACCACTAAGCATTAGAAACAAAGAACCGCCAACAAGAATTGGAGAGTTACAAAATACATTGGAGGAAAGAAGAATTGGAAGTTACAACTATAAGCAATGAAATATATTATGAGCGTTAAGGAAGGGTAAACAAGTTTGAATGCCAAAGAAAGCTAGGATGTTATAGAATTACATGAAAGCATTGAGAGGTGCATAACTACCATTTGTCACTTCGATTGAGAGCGTGAAAGAACTTGGATGCTACTTGGTGTAGATGAAAAAGGATTGCTAATGATTATTAAAAGAAAGAAAACACTTTAGCCCAGCTATGAGCACTATTTGAGGAAGGAAGACACTTGTTAAAGGTAATACCAACATTGTCATAACATTACCTAACTAGGTAGGAGTAATGCACCAGGAAGAAAATGCTTGAAGAAGATATTAAGTGCCATGTGGCACATGAGAAGAAAAATACTGACAGGTTGGAGGATCCCAAATGATCTTCAATATGCATATTAAACACATTCAATGCTTAAAGAATGAAGAATAAGCATAGAAGAGGACAGTCAAAGTCCAAAAGAGAGATCCATACAAGGAAGAGCATTGAATGCAGTTAAATGACATCATCTAGCATTGAAAACTAAAAGGAAGACAACACCTAAAAAAACGTGCAAGTTTTAGTCTCATGTGAAGTAGACCAAATATGTAGCACCCATTTACAAGAAGGTACAAAGTATTTAAATCAATTTGCATTTCATAAAAGATCAAGGAGATATAAGGTATATCAATACTAAGGTTAAGCTTAGTTAATTTATCATGCTTAAGATTAATTAATTGAATGGAGATATAAGGACATGAATTGATAAATTACAACCTTAGATGATTTATTGAATGATTTGAAAAACTTTTGAAGTAAGGAGGATTTAATTTGAAAGTTTTTTGAAATTGCTTTATTTAAAATTCAAGCATAGAAATATTTGCAAATAATTTGACTTGGAGGAATAAGGTTTTCTACATCAAAATTGAATAATTGAATTTGCAAATATATTTATTTTTATAAATTTCTAATTAGGGAGCTATAAGGAATTCATCACCAACATAAATTTTTGAAATTTAAAAATTAAATTATTGAAAATTGAAAGACATTGGAAGCACAACATAGAGTTGTTAGAAGGTTGGAAAACTACATTGAAATTAGTCATTTCTTCAAATTGAAGGGACATAAGAAACCCAACTTGAAATTTCTTGAATATGGAACATTTTACCAATTGAAATTGCATCAAAAAATTATCTTTAACCTTCTATTCATAAATAGAGAGAAATAAAGTGCTAGTCTTGAAGTTGAACATTAGGGAGACAAAAGGGATTCAACTCAAAAGAAAAATTAGAAAGCTAAGTATTTTATCAAAGCTATTCTACATTCAAAAAAATAGGGAGCCGAAAAGGAAAACTACCTAAATATTTGACTATTGATTGATCATTCTCGAAACATTGGGAAAACAAGATATACTACAAGATTTGAAGAATTGAAAGTGAGTATTTGATCATATATTCAACTTAAAATTTAGGAGTTAAATAAATTGGGAGACATAAGGAATACAACATCAAAACTAAGTTTTAAATATTATAATGGATAAGTTAGCAATAGGTACATATCATCACAAGATCTACTATCAAAATCCATACAATATTCCATATCAAAAATGTAAAATTACTTCAAGCACAAATAATTCTACAAGTCAAAATGAAAGAGACATTTGGTTTATTGATTCTGGTGCAAGTCATCACGTGATAGGAAATTTACAATGGTTTGATTATCTTGAAGTCACTAACAATCTTAGGTTGAAAATTGTCCATGGCAAAACCTATCTTATACATGGATATGGGTGTGTAACACCTAGTACATTATTTCCAAAAAAATTTCTACATGATGTAATGTATGTTCCTAGATTAATATCAAATCTTATTTTAGTAGCCAAGTCGGTAGAGAGAAAAAGGATATTTTAAATATATAAATGGAGTCAATAAGTGTCTCATCATAAATCAAAATGAGATAGAAGCTACAGGATCTATCCACAATGATATATATGCTCTAGACTTAATTGAGATTTCACAAGATATTGTTGTAGTTCAAAACAATAGTAGTGGATTTTCTAAGGAACATATTGCAGGAAATGAAAAGTCTATATATCATAAAAGTCGACGGAGAAATGGAAGATTCAAAATGAGAAAGATGAGGGGGCAATAATACTTTGAACTACTTGGCCATTTACAAATTAAAGAAGAAGAATAAGAATCTAATCAAGTTGAAGAACATTTGAAAGACGAAGATCCATATTGAAGACTAAAGTCTTCAATGTCTAAATAACGTAATATAGGGGGATGTTGGAATATATTACATTATTTGGTACATGCTAATGTACCACCTTGGGTACATATTTAAATTAGGAGTGTGTCTTAGATTAGGGTTTGAGTATTTACTTTATACAATGTAATAAATACACAAGTATTGTTAGAATGTGCAAAGTACTTGATGATGTAAATGTGCATGTTGTCCATGTGTACATGAGTCCATAGAATACGAAGATGAAGATTCATGGAAGGACAAGAGTCACTTCTCATTATATACAAACCTTTGATAAATAAGATTAGTGAGGGAGAAAGTAGTATAGAAGAGAGTAGTAGTAGATGAGATGCTAGATACAATGTAGAGCATGTAAGGAATATGGAGTGTATGAGACCTCCATTTTTATCATTGTACTATTTTCGTGAGCCTTCATTAATGGCAGTTTTATGAGTAGTTTCAGAAGTTTCTTATGAGTTTTACATGCTTAGTATATTTCCATTATCATATATTTAATATTGCATGATCATTTTATATCTTGTGGTTGATTTCTCATTAAGTATCTAGCATCAAAATCTAAGGACCATTTAGACTCCAATTTCCCTTTATTTCCTGGCTCATTGTTTTTGGGGTCCCAATAAAGCACTATCTCCTACTTGAAAAGGCTTGCACATGGCTTTCTTGTTGAACAACTATGTTGTTTTGTGAACTTGCTATATTATTTTTAACAATGAATCCCTTCTCTCCTCCTACAACTTTACAATCCGATCTAGCCTCCTTTGCAGAATGTTTGGATCTTTGTGATCCTAAAGAAGAAAAGATAAAGCATGAATTTCCACCTGAGGGGGCAACAAAGCATTCTCACCATACACTAGTTCATAAAAGGATTTTCTTGTACTTCTTTTGATAGAGATTCTATCAGCCCACAGAGAAAAATTTATTTCAATGTCTCAACTTCTTTTGTTTTTGCCCAATGCCTTTTTATTCTTGTGATCAAATTCTTATTGGAATATTTTGATATACCATTTCCCTGAGGATAATAATTTGCAGAATGATTAAGCTCAATACCATACTTATTATAGAATTGGATCATTTTAAAGGAAGTAAAATTATACCATTATCAATGACCATTTTCCCTGGAGTACCAAACCTTATCAATATATTTTTCTCAATGAATTTGGTGATTATCCTTGTAGTCGATTTTTGAGAGGAGTTGCTTCTACCCTTTTAGTAAAATAATAAATTGCAGTGATAATTCATTTATGGCCTCTAGAAGAATTTTGATTAATTTCTCCAATAATGTCAAGTTCCCACTAAATAAGTGAAGATTCCACTACTGCTGGATTTAAAGGCATAATATATAATCCTTTTTTATTTGTAAAAACTTGACAGTTATAACAAATTCTCACAAATTGCAAGATATATTTAAGAAAAGAAGACCAATAATAAACAAAACTCATGATTTTTTAACCAACTCTCATAATTTTGTGGGCAGTAGTCTAAGGAGCAAAATGACCTCCATAGGATCCAGAATGATATTCCTTCAAAACTTGGTGAATCTCTTTCTCAAACAGGAAAAGAAGTAATACACCATTTGGATGCCTCTAGTACACTCTACCTTCCTAAATGTAGTATCTTTGGGCCAATTGTTTGATAGATCTCATTTTGCTTTGAGGTATATCTCCTAGAAATGACAAGTTATGAAGATAAAACACAATGTCATCATACCACTTGCAATTAGAATTATCAATTATTCTAGCCTCATGTTGCTCATATTCTATGATAGTGTTATTCATAACTTCCCCTTATTTGTTAACCATAAAATTTGACAGTCCTTGCCCTCTAACAATCTAAACTACTTTGAACTCTACATCATTCTGTAATAATTTTATCATCCACCTTGCAGAACTGCCTAAAGGTTTAGACTGAGTGAAAAACATATTTTACAACAATGTAGGAGATACAAGCTATTACCTTGTTGGATCTAAGGATACATTTGAAATGATCTAATGCTTTGATTAAATCATAAACCTACTTTTATATAATAGAGTATTTCAATTAAGGATCCTTCAATCCTGCACTCATGAAGGCTATAGGCCTTTCATTTTTCTCTCCATATTTCTAAGCTATAATTGCAGCAATTGTATGTTCTAAAGCAAATGCGTATATTTTGAAATCTCTTGAGTAATCTGGGCAATTTAATATAGAAGCATGAGTGATTGCATCCTTGATCCTTTGAAAATCTTTGGTATTCTCTTCTATTCACTTTATTTCTCCATTTTTTTATCATGTCATTTATTGGCTTAGCAATATGAGTAAAATCAGGAACAAACCTTCTAACAAAGTTAATCTTCACAAAGAATGATATAACTCCTTTGAGATTTTTAGGAGAGGGAATTTTAGCGATTGCTTCTATTCTTTGTGGAATAATGCTAATCCCTTCTTTCAGAACAACATGCCCAAGCAGTTTACCTTGTGTGGCCCCAAACACACACTTTTTGGGCTTCAAAGATATGCCAAATTCTTTGCACCTGTCAAATACTTGGGTTAGGTGTGTAAAATGATCTTTAGTATTTTTTGAAAAACTATAATATCATCAAGATAAACCACTACTATCTCAAACATTAACCCCTTAAATGCAACATCCACGGCTCTCTAAAATGTTTCCCCTACATTTATCAATCCAAAGGGCATCTTGAGATATTCAAATGTTCCCCATGATGTAGTGAAAGTTGTCTTATACCTTTCCTCTGGATTCACTACAATCTGATTGTAACCTAAGAAGCTATCTAATAAGGACATTCTTGATGCCCCAACCACTGCTTGAAGCAACTGCTCCATGTTAAGAAACAAATAGTTATATTTAAATGAGCTCTTATTCAAATTTCTAAAATCAACACAAAGCCTGATCTCACCATTCTTTTTTATAATTGAAACTAGATTTTCTAACCAAGAGGAAAATCTCACCTTCCTAATTATCTTTGTGTCTAATAGTTTTTATACTTCTTTTTGCATAATGGGATGCAAGGTGGGATTGAACTTCCTTTGTTTCTGCCTGAAAGGTTTGACATCTTTCTGAAGAGGAATAATGAGTCATGACATTGTATTAAAAGTTTTTAGATCTTCATAACTCCAAGCGAAGACTTCAATGTTCTTTTCAAGAATTTGATATGTTGTTGCTTCTCTTTTTCTGATAGAGCCTTATTAATTATAATAAACTTGGGGTCTTCCTCTGTCCCAATATTAACATCATCTATTTCAAACTCCTAGACCAGGGGTTTATATGCTCTGTCAAAGTCATCAAATAAGCTTTCTAAAGATACCAACCCCCTAGGGATCCTATTGGTCTTCAGTTGTATGACTTTGGTAGGTTCTTCAATAACATCCTTCAGTTTTTCATCACTTTCATCATATGATGTCAAAGAACTCATTTTGTAGAGTCATAAAATTGTTAATGTGTATATCATCATGAAAATCTTGTAAATATACCATATTATTAAAGACAGATGGCTTATAAACATATATGGTTGGGAACCTATCCATAAACCAAGTGTCCATATTAGGGCTATTAGCTCCAGAAGCATTTATTGCCAACACATTTGCATTGTGATTATGTGCTCTAGGAATGTATTGCAGATCAAAATCCAAGAATATTTCTATTTCATTAAACATTTCTTGCTCACATTGTTTTAACCTAGGGTGCTTCATTTGATACTTCCCTTTGATTTGTTAGATTATTAACTTAGCATCCCCACTAACATTAAGGTAATCAATACCCAATTCTTTGGCTTTCTTTATCCCTAACAATAAAGCCTCATCCTTTGCAACAATGTTTATACAAAAAAATCCAATCTATATGGTATACCAAGATAGTTCCCATTAATATCTATCAACAATACCCCAGCCCTTGCTCTTGCCTACGATTTTGCTTCATCAAAGGTCATAGTCCATAACTTAGAAGTCAAAATTCTATCAATTTTTGCATCCACTTCAACCTTCAATTTTGGATCTCTATTCTCAGCATTAGGCACTTCCAATAAGAAAGGTGAATGCCAAATAGAGTAAACCCCCATATATTTTTCATCAATAGAATTCATGATATTAATCATATTATCATTAAGATCTCTAAATTCAACTGAATATATATTATAAGGTTCTCTTTTTAAGATGACCTTCCATTTACCTTGTATTGGGATAGTGGCATATGACCAATCTAATTGAATGGTACCACCTAGTTGTTCAACCCAATATCTAGAGAGTAGGATGGAAAATAAATGGTCTACATCTACAACTATAGCATTCGTTACTACACCTTTCTTAGGATATTGTTCAAGATGAACAAGAAACCCAATGATAATGCCTACACAAGGTACTCTCCTATTGTCCATTACAAAAATAGGGAGATGCTCTTTTTGACAAGTCAAGCCTAGATGATCAACTACTTGTTTTGACATTACATTCATGGAAGCACCACTATCAAGCATGTAATTATGAATAACATACTGATCTCCATAACCTGATGTATACCTTAGTGATATGTAGAATAATTTAACTAAATATGGGGCTTTGATTGCATTATTCTCAAGGCCTATGGGACCTTTAGGTTGACATCCTAACTGATCAATTAACTTGAAGGCTTTACATACTTGATATCGATAGTTTGGGATGGTCATTAATTCCCCAAAAGTGATGCTAACATTTTTCTTGGCAATCTCTATACCCAAATCAAACTAAACTTTCTTATCATCAATCCCTTTTCTAGATTTTTGATTAATCAGATCATCTTGTTGTTCTTGGATAATTTCTTCTGAATCAAGCTCTTCAAGAATCACTTGCTCCTTCATTAGATTTACCTTTTTCTATGAAATCACTCTTGTGGTCTTCTATTTTTGGGCATGCCCCTTATCAGTTCTGTCCTCTACTATTTTGTTCCTAAGATTAATAGTGTGCATTCTCTATAAAGACAACTTCTTTTGTTGTAGGTATAAGTTTCCCTTGTTTCATCCTATCAAATCTTGTATCAGGAGACTTATCTAAGGTTTGTGCCTCTCCAAGACTAGGGCTCTTTGTTCATGATTATTGGCACATAAGTCCGTATCTTTTTCAATTTTTTTTCTCTAACCTCATCCTCTTGAGGCCAACATACATTAATTCTAATATCTTCTTCTTCAGATTCAACATTTGACAAAAATATGCTAAGGTCCTTCTAACATCTTTCACGAGGAGTAACTATAGTTGGAGCATATACATTTATAACCCTAACTTTGATGTTTTCCTCTTTATTGCAAAATAATCTAGCAACCCAGTTGCTTTTTGCTTCTAATAGTTATCCACCCCATTTTCATTTATCCCATATTATTGTAATATTGCCTGAAGCATATGTAGAAGAACCTGCTAAACATTCACTTGTCTTCCAAATCTTCTTAAAAGCATATTTACATTCCTTACTGCTTAATTTTGTTTCTTGTATTAAAATAAACCTAGGGCTATAACAACCTATTAATTCCTTAATAACTCTTTTTTAGGGGTTTTATTCATACCCCTAATATTCCATGATATCATTTTCATCATCAACACTTTATTTTTATTAGTGGGCTTAGCCCCACTTCTTGTTAACACATGTGATATTTTTATTTGGCTTTCCAGATCAATATTCTTTGAAGTTTCTTTTTCTCTTTGTTCTTGCTTTGATGGTCTTCTTCTCCTTCTTTCATTCCCACCAACACTATCATCTTCATCAATCTCTTCTATTTTTTCATCTTGCTCAAAATGAGACTTGTCTCCTAAAGATTTATGTTGCCCTAAAGAGTCGAAAATGCAAGGAATAGCCTCATTAGCATTTTCTTCTTTATGTTGCTCTAAAAACTCTAAAGCGCATAAATGATCCTCCATAGTCATCACTTTCTTATGTTGGCCTAGAAACCCTAAATTTCCTTGGATATCCTCCATAATATTTTCTTTACCATACTACTCTTGAAATCCTAAAGTGCAAGGAATACACTCTCTACTACTTTCATTTTTATTGTAAGGAGAAGATTTTATGCTACTTGAAGATAATAAAGATGATTTACCTAGATTAAGCTTGACCTCCTTCACCTCATTTGCTTTAAAATTCATCTCCCCATCTTCCTTTGTTTTAAAATTTGTCTTCCCCTCTTCCTTTGTACCTTTAGCTCCTTCTATATTTGAACTTGTGCATTGTACTTCCTCATCCCCCATATCATTTTTTCTTCTAATGGTTGATTCGAGTGAATTGTAATGGCCTTTGCCATTTGATGATGTAGAGGGATTTTTCTAGCCACTTTATTAGGAGTGGAAAATCCTTGATTTGACATAGCTTCTCCTATGATATGATCTTGTTTCAAATTGAAGCTATCCTCATGCCCAAAAATTTCCATCTCTTCCTCCATTTTCACTTTGTAGTCTCTTGCCATGTGCCCAGTTTCATGATATTTGCAACATCAAAATGCAATGTTTTCTTAATCCACTTGTTGATCCCATTCTTTTCATTTCGATTTAATCCTAATCAATTGCGATAAAAGTTTAGAAATATCCATGGCAACACATATTCAAGTGTATACAACATGCCTTCTCTCCTTGGTAGTTGGTCCCTCTTGGATTAATTCACCTAGAGTATTACCAATATTCTTCAAAACCTCCTTATTGATGAGTTGATAAGGAAGTCCAAAAAACCTAATCCATATTGGAAGCCTTTTAATAGTTTCTATGTCCACAAAAATTCTCACTCCAAGATCTTAAATATAATGCATCATTGTCCTTATACCACATACCTCCATTAATTATTTTATCCTTTATTTATGAATTGGAGAAAATAATGAGGAAAAATCCTTTTGGAAGAAAAGTCGAGTAATTTGAATTCAATCTCCACTTCCACTTGATCCAACTTTGAATCTCATAAAAACTTGGCCAATATCAATGAAACTTACATATTAACCCTATAGTTTTAAGAACCATTATATCATGCTCAATCATCTCATCCTTGATAATCACTTTTGGTGTAGAATCTGCTACCTGGACTAGGTTTGCCATAGATTCGCTCTTCCTCTTATTGCTAGCTAGGGCATCCATACTTCCAACTTAGCCATTCATACTTTCAGTAAGGACTTCAAATGACTTTTTTTCCATGTTACCTGGATTTTCTTCAAATGAATCCTTTAAATTCTCTTCTTCAAACGAATCCCTTAAATTCTCCTAAGATCTGGAACAAGAAGTGACACTTGTTCCTTGATCACATTTTGCTTTTTACTTTTTGCTTCCCTACTCACACTTCCTCCTTACTCCCTATTCGGGCTTGCACTCACTCCTGGCTCGAAGTGGCACTTATTCCTTAATCACATTTTGCTTTTTACTTTTTGCTTCCCTGCTCACACTTCCTCCTTACTCCCTATTCGGGCTTGCACTCACTCCTGGCTCAAACTTGCACTTGCTCCTAGTACTTGCTCCTCGCTTACGCTTGCACTTGCTTTCGATTGCATTCACTCTTGACTCATGCTCTCACTCGCTTTCGAGTGCCGCTACACTGACTCCCGACTCATGCTCGCACTGGTTTTCGGTTGCACTCACCAACTCATAAACTATACTTTTTTTCAATTAATTATATGATATTGGAACAAACCCCACCCGTATTGCATTATCACCACATAATGGTGTTACAATAAAGTTTAAATATTATTCATGTATCACTTGGCAAGATTTGAACCTTGATCTCCTCTTAAGAAATCTAACCAGTGAAGCTAATATCACTTGATAACTCAAAAACTATAATTAAAATCCTATATTTTTATATTTTCATTTTCCAACTTGTTTCAACGATATTGAAAACTATTATTTAAAATTTTAGAAAACATAAAAGATAATAAATAATTGACTAATATAATATTCGAAAAGTTGGATATGGATGGCGAATACAAGATACATTAAAAAAAACACGAAAATATATTTGTTTTAACAAAGTGAATGTTTTAGGTTGAGGTGTAGACCAATTGCTTCCCCAAACCCTGTAAAAGGGGCAGAGGTTCAAGGTTCAATTCTCGGGCCTCGTTGAACTGAATGCTTATCCCTTTTTTAATGCTTTCAACGACGTAGAAGGTTTAAAATGATTGTGACATGATAGTTATATTTGTTTTAACAAAGTGAATGTTTTCGGTTGAGATGTAGACCAATTGCTTCCTCCAAACCCCGTAAAAGGGGCGGAGATTCAAGGTTCAATTTTCGGGCTCGTCGAACTGAATGCTTATCCCTTTTCTAATGCTTTCAACGACGTAAAAAATTTAAAATGATTGTGACATGATAGTTATAAGGGTGGACAAAGCAAGGCAACCATAAACCGGACAACATATCCGAATTCGTGGTGTCTACTAATTCCACCATTTAAAGTGCTTTTTTAATACTTCCAATAAATTGTATTGATATGATTACATCATTTTCAAACTCTAAACAGAATTAAAACCTATTTCAGTTTTATTAAAAACTGAAGTAACATAGAAGGTAATTGGCTTTATAATAATCCAAAAATTTGAAGGTGGCGTCCGTCTCCTACAAGGTACAAAGACTGAGAAAGTTTCCGTTCAGACAAAGAAAGTGGCGGTTCTTTGTCCGCTTTTTTCGATAGACATGAGAATATGAAGGACATTGCAGGGTCATGCCGATTGTTTGAAAAGTTTTTGTACGCTTTTTTCTTACAGACATGAGAATATGAAGGACATTGAAGGACCTTTACCTTTTTTTCAATAATTAGGAACCTCACAACACTTGAATGCCAAGAAAACTAAACCGTTAACCTAACTCAAACCACTTTGAAATGTTAAAGTGCTTGAATACTTAACCCTTTTACAGAACCCATTACCAGGATCCGGTCTACTGCTCTTTACTGTCTTTTGATTTTTCTCAATAAAGTGTATTTTATTCTGTGTTGGTACGAGAAGTCATCAACAGGTGTCGTCCGAGCGTGACGCGCGTTTGGTCCTTACTTTTCCATTATGATTTTATTATATTTCATTGCAGGCACAATTTCCTATGGTCTTCTCCGTGACCATGTGATAGAGGTGGCCCATCTTGCAACATAGGAACGCTAACCTAGTCGGCTACTAGCCTTTAATTATACCCGTAAAATTTTCAAACTTGTCTCTATAAATAAAAAAATTTCTACACTTGCCAATCTTTCCACATAAGCAACGAAAGTGCCATGATCCTTCCCTTTTCAAGCAGCAACAAAATTTGGTAAGTGCCATGATCCTTCCCTTTCTTTCTGCTATTACCGACAGCCTTCTGTTTCATTTCCTGTGGCCTTCTGATTCATTTCCTGTGCATAGCCGCCCTTGTTGGACATTTAAAGTAAGTGAGTCAATTATAACCCATCTTTACTAGTTTGGATAACAGATGCATCAAGGTTAGGAGTTCATGGTACCCATAGTCTAAGCTCAAGCCAGCATCTTATTGCCTTTATAGAACAAAGTGATTTCTACCCTTTGCTTGAAAGCTTCACATCAGCCTGCTAGAGGTAATGGTCTTTGTTTTGCATTGTGCTAAGTTCCCACTATTTTCTGTTGGTTCTTTCAAATGTTTTCCTTATTGATAAGAAGAATCAGCTAAGCTGCTGCCATAATCATAGACAGCAATTTGTAATTATAAAATGTAAGCCGTAGCAATTATACTTCTTTAATAGCCTATGAAATTTAAAACAAATTGTGATAATAGTTTAACACTTAAACTGAGGTTTAAATTTTGCTGTGAATCTTAATAAATATAAATTAAGATTAGTTGAAAATTAGATTATATTTTGTCTTGAAGGATTTTAAATCAAGTTTATTCAGAGGGTGTGACTATTCTCCCTCACGTCTAATCTACTACAATTATTTATAAAAAAAAAATAACCACATAAAACAAAGATATATAAATCTATATACAACAAGCAGTACTATCGTCAATGGCAAAAAGAGCCGCTGTAAAGTTTCCTCGATCAAGAGCCTGGTTAGCCATTGCATCTGCCACCCTATTCTGATCTCGAAAGAGGTGTATGAATTCCACTACCTCTGAGGTGTATGAATTCCACTGCCTCTAAGCCTTGTTGGGTCTTCTGTATTTGCTCAAGTATTCTCTGTATTCTCCAATATTTATTTTTTTGTTTGCCAGTGGTAAATCTTAATATATAAGTCCATAAGTTTAGAGTAATCAATTGAGAATAAAAAATTTCATGTCCTAAACCAAAGCTCAAATCTCAAAGGTAAATCTTACATTTTAGCTTATTCAACAATTGGTTGGGAGTGAAGAGTTTCATATTTTAAACTGAGGTTTATTATGGGTGAACCTTAATATGTGCTTAAAGGGTTTAAAGTAATTGATAGAGAATGAAGAGTTTCACATCCTTAACCAAATTCAGGTCATAATATTTGCTTAAAGGGTTTAAAGTAATTGATAGAGAATGAAGAATTTCACACCCTTAACCAAGTTCAATTCTTATGATGGAATCTTAACATTTATTAAATAACATTACTCAACTAATTATATTTCTCAATTTTCAAAGAAAAACAATCTTTCCAAGTGATAGTTGTCAAACTGTCATAATACCACTATATAATCATAATATAATACACATAAACCTATTTCAATTCCATATAACCAATAAAAAAAATAATACCTCTTTAATAACCATTCTGAATCCTCTTTATACAGTGTTAAATTTGGAAGGGCTAAATAGTTGTGGTTTATTGAAATATAATCAAATGGGTCATAATGCACAAAATAGGCCACCAAATATTGGGAGGAATTTCTTCCCTATGGATGCAACCCATAATGTGCAAAATACTCCTATGACTGCTAAAATAAACCCCTAAGTCTTTAAGCAATGAGAGTTAACCTCAATACAAACTAATGCTCCCCAATCAATCTAAAGTTTTTTTTTTTTTTTTTCAAAGATAAATCTGTGTTAAATTCCCCTTGGGAATCCAGAGATTACAATTTTAAATCAACTTTGAATTTGACATGTTTTTTGGGCTGGCTTTTTACATTGTTTGTTATTTATTTGTGGGTTCACTTTTTTCATAGCTGGTATGTAAGTCTCTATACAGTATCTCTTGTGATTACAAATTGCATTGAATTTGTTCTCGATTGATGCAATTTTATAATATATATTAATTTTTTCTCTTTTACTATGTACCTATGTTAGCAGGAGTGGAGTTGCCATGGGATATCATGATGTGGAACCTATATGTTTATTAGTCTATCTTTGGTCCACAACAAACAGCTGGCCAGATCAGCAAGAAAACATTAAAATTTTTCAAAGCCTAATTCTTTCCATTATCCAGAAAACATTTCAATTTTCAAGATCTGTTAAGGGTACTTGCGCATTTCTGTCACCCTAAGCTGTTCATTGAGATGGATTCTCTTCAAATAGTCTTCTATTCAGGTGTTTTGTAGATTGTCTGCTGTAACAAAATGCTCTGTGGTATAGTCTGGGTGCTACTGATTCTTTTATGTGAGAGTTTCCTTCCATTTGGATGATTTTAAACAGTGTCCTTGACTTTGAAGTCTCAATGTGATATACCCTGTGAAAAGTTGAATGATTTTTAATTTTTAATTTTTAAATATGATGATAATATAAATTTAATAACTCTTTCATATTGATAGAAAACCCTGGGATGTTTTTAGTCCCCAAAACTTAAGAATACCTGTTTTGAGGTTCAAACTTATCTTCATTTTGTTTCCCATTTCCATTAACATAGCTATGGACTGCAAATGGTGTTTATCCAATATTAAGCAGCCTTGCTTTAAAGGTAATTATTCCCTTATTTATTTGTATGCATTGTATATCTTGTCTGAGAATGTTTTTCATGGTGACAAAATCCTTATATACTGATTTCAAAGAAAAATATAAAAAAAGCAGAAAGCAGTTTCCTTGCATTTGGAAAGGATAAATACCAATCATAACATTAATTATAAATTTTGTGTTTTCATACAATTGAATTTATTTTGGAAAGGCTTACTAACTGATTAAGGTTCTCTGAACCTTGATAAAGAAAATTAAGTAACTGTCTTGTACATCTCAGACCATTGGTGGTCTGAGTGGAGGGTAATCATCATCATCATAAATGATTTTTTTTGGGTTAATCCGAAACTGTAATTTCTCTAGCCATAATCCAACCCCACTGTTCAGCAATTGATATATGGGTATCAAAAGGGAATAACCAAATAGTGGATGATTTCCTCAGGCTTTATAATCTTCCATTTTGGTTGAGCCAATTTGGGAGATCATCAACTACACTAATGTGGCATCAAGGGGTTGTGTAAGCGCAACTAATTGCTCGCTTCCTTGTAAAGATACACCTTTTTTTTTTTTGACCTTGAACCATGGATGCCTCTAAAAGGTAACTGATAGCATCAGCGGAAAATTGGAAATCATAAAGGTAAGAGCCAATGGAAACCTTTGTCGAATAGATATATGTAAGGAAATTGGATCCGATGGAATTCCATTGACATCGAACCTTGCTGAGGCATTTTAAAAGAGTTATACCGCCTTTCGAAAAGATTTATCAAAGCCCAACCATTAAAACATATAAAAATAAAATTGTAAGGTTTAATAATGTCCTCATTTCAAAAATTTATGAACAATAATGCTTATTTTTTACTTTAATATTTAATATATGTCCATGCTCACATTGCTTCTTTGATAATATTAATTCTTTATTTTCCCCTATTTATGAAAACTTTACCGTCATCTCTCAGAACTATGTAAGGCAATGCTTAGATATAAAAATAGATTATGTTTTAATTTCTGCCAGCCAGTTGAATGACAATGTTTTTTAGACGACCTTATATTGCAGGTTCAAGCACATACCTTGTTTTGATATGGAAGCAAATGGTTCTATGGATCAGAATCGAGTTTTGGAAGGCCCCACAAATCCGATGGTGTCACCTCTACTTACTGATCTGTATCAGTTTACAATGGCATATGCATATTGGAAAGCTGGCAAGCATTTGGATAAGGCAGTGTATGCACCAACCATTTCATTCTTCTTGTTTGAAACCACTTGTTGAATTTATTTGCTCTTTTGGGGCTAGCAAATTTGAACATTCATTTGTTATCAAACACACAAAAAGATGTTTCAGATTTTTCAGTGTCAACTTTGATTTGTTCTTAGTTTGGTTGTAAATGTCACTCACTTACTTGCATGGATCATTAGACCAATCTTAATATTTCAATTTCAAGATATAAATCTTTGTCATATTTCAATGAAGCATTTCCATATATAAAAATATATGTTGCCTTAGATATAATGGCATGCCATGATATAGTTTCCATCTTAAAAGATCCTTCTAACTTACCTCTTCTTATGTTTTCAGGTTTGACTTATATTTTCGAAAGAATCCCTTTGGAGGAGAGTATACTGTTTTTGCTGGGCTAGAAGAGTGTATAAGATTTGCTGCAAATTTTAAATTCAAGGACAGAGATATTGACTTCTTACGCAAAACATTGCCCCCTATGTGTGAGGTAAAGTCACTAATTTCATCTTTCTTGACCTCCATCTCCATGTTGACAGGCAACATGTGTTTTGTCTCCTTTCTAGTGTTGCATATGTTTCAACCTTGGTTATATGTCTGCAGAGACATATTTCTCATATTATCTGTGAGTTCTTGTTATCGAAGTTGATATGGACATTAAGTTTTATTTTTTTAACGTTCAGGTCAAGAATGGAACTTTCTTCTGCAGTTATAACCTTCCTCATGGTTCCTTGCTTCAAGAAGTTACCTTACAAAAGTGTACAAGAGGAACATCCTTCTTGTGTGGATTGTTTATGGTGTTATTGGTACTGCATGTGCGTACCAGAAAGAGGGTGGTGTGCTGATGGGTTAGCTGAAATGAAAAGTACACCTTAGGACATAGATAATCAACTAAAATAAATCTAAATAGTAAATGCAGACCAATCCTTCTTAGAAAGGAGGATATTGCAAAATAAGAAATCAGAAAACAATGTAGAGAATAGAGTACTAGTTCTCTGAAAGAAACTAGAGTAAGGGTAACTTGCATAAAACACATCACCATTTGGCCAATTGCAAGATTGCTATTGCTAAGAAGAAGATTTTCAGTTGCATGGAAGGATTTAAATATATATTTTTTCCTTGTCATGTGGTGGAAAACATAAGATGAACATTTAAATCACCATGAAGCTTGTGGATTTCCAACTGCTAGGCATTACCTTTGGATTCATTATATTCTTAATCTTTTGAAGTCTTCCTTGAGTATTCTTTGGAGTGCATGTGCTTGCTATGCCTAGGATCCTTGTAATAGTGACCTGCATTCTTACAGATGAAAACTTTCTTTTGTCCTAAATGGTTTTTCTTGATCACTATCCTCTTTAATTTTTTGTTTGGGCTCTGATATAGATTTCTCCTTTATTACTTGCTTATTTTCTGAATGAGGGCTAATAGAGCCAGGAGCCTTATGTTTCTTTTGGAGTCTTTGCACTGCTGTCAAAGATAAACCAGACAGGGATTCAAAGTTTAAATTATCGACACAAATCAAGGAAGTAATTAGACCTTCAGTGGAATCCGGAATATTATTGTGGGTGATTTCAACAGAATCCCCATTTGCTTACCAAAGTCATGGAACAGTTTTCTACTTTCCTTATGCATCAGCAGAGGGTATGTTTTCCCTTATCTAATGTCCTTCACATCCTTTATTTTACATAATTTTTCATTGTAATTTTCTAAGTGTGGTAATTACAGGCATCAAATTTGCAATCATAAATTAAGAAAGGTAAGTAACTTTAAAGGTCCTTGAGCATTTAGCATATCAGACCACCCTATACTCCAATGTGAGGAGGTACTTGTGTTTTGCTATCTGCCTATGCGGCATACAAACTCAACCACCTTTTGATTTGAAGCCTTCAACATCAGGCCCACTCAGATTGTACACATTGTTGAAACAAATTGGTAAATACATGAAAGTGACTGGGAATCTTAAATCTGATTGCGAATCTGGCAAGTCCTTGAAAAATTGTGCTAGGGCTAACCAACTTCAAGAAAGTAACATCTCCTCCTTCACAATTTCTATATAAAATGAGCTTTAGGATTCAGCCAAATGTTAGAGTGAATAAATTTCTAGAAAACATTTGATGATGTGAAAATTATTATTATTATTATTATCATCATTATTATTATTATGTTATATTGTGTTTTTTTCACCACTGTGTGGTAATTGTAATGTTGGCACCCTCCTCCATGCTTGATCTGGCTTGCATCACTTTAGCATGTTGTGCACTTTTATGTACTCGTTGTACAGCCTTGCCCTTGTGGTTGTTTACCCACACCATTCAATGTGATTATTTTCTCTCTTTCACCCTGTGGTGTCCACAAATGACGTGTTCTACCAGACAACCTGCTCATTCTGTGCCAGTCTTTATTGCTAGCTGATATTTTAGGATTGTCATCGATCTGCATTGTTGTATTGAACAAGTGTTTGCTTTTGTACATGGCACCAAAAAAGGTGATAGCATAGCTCAAATGAGTTCAACTTGAGTGGGCCTAATGATAAGACTTTGGAACTCTGAATAGGAGGTTCAAGGTTCGAATCCAATGGGTCGTATAGTTGTACACCATACTTTGTTAACTGGAGTTTGGTTTGATAAACATATATCGGGTAAATAACTTCTTCTATGAGGGTCATCTTATATGGCCTATGGTCTTGTGGACGTTAAAAACTACTTTACCATTTTACCTTTTACTATCTCATACTCTCAATTTAATAATCTGTTGCAATAATACCAGGCAGCTATAACTGTAGTTGGAAAACTTATAACTCGGCAAAAACTCAGCATTCCAAATTTTGGAGAGTTTCTCGGTAAAAAAAATTGAAGAAAACAATTTAATTTAAAAAGAATACATTTAAAACAAAATTTGGAGAGTCAGAAAGCTGATTTTCTATTGGATTGTCATGAAGAAGAGTTCAATTACAATTTTTGATCATCAAAACCAACAAAATACAACATATTAAATATCTCAGCGAGTTTTATGTTTTGCATTTTCTGTGTCTTTCCCTGCGTGGCTAAATTTTACCAAATTCTTGACAATTTCTCGTTGAGTCTTTCTTGTAAGAAAATTGTGAAGTTGCGAGAAATCAGAGAGCTTTCTATCACTGTCTATAACCATATAATGAGAACCATGTCATTGTGCAATGTTCATGCATTTTGCATACACTGCATATGCCATATTGTCATAAATATGTAATATCTGTACAGAAAAGCATGACAAAAGCAGTAAAAGTTATAAAATATTAATTGAGGCAAGCACACAATTACTGTGGAGCTTAGGCCTCTTATTGTGGGATATTTTATGTCACAAATTGTGTAATTGTCTCTACTTCTAACCCCATCTTATGGATTAAATGCAACAAAATTATACCTGACCTCCCATAGGCTGTAAACAGTCATTACCTTTACGCAAAGTCCTTGGGCTTTCAAGAGAAGTAATTTGCCCTGTTACATTTTGCTCCTTTGTTATTATTTATTTACTTCTCTAAAGTCATGAGCAACTGATGAGTATGTGATTTAGAGAGATTACTTTCCTTCTATGTACAAGATGAACTTTATGCCTCATAAACAACCAACATTATTAACCACTAGGGTTGAGTAGTTTGGTCTACATCATCATTCCAATCATGTTTGACATAGGCTGCAATGGCATGCATTTAATGGATTTTGGTCCTTTTATGTGGTGCTTTCAGAATTATAAAGGTCCTTTTTGATCAAACCATGCTGTGATGAATCATTTAAAACAGTGCTTGAGCATAATGTGTGCTATTCTGGTATCTACTTCCCATTTTTGAAGCCATAATAGAATTCACAAATTTCCATCAAATGTTAGAGTTTCCTCCATGTTCAGGCTTATATAATCCTTTTTGACCCAAATATTATATAACTGGTGTCTACATTTCCATTTGATTCATTGCTTTTGATGACATCTCCTCTCAGCAATTTATGTTTAATGTTTTCCTGAACATTTTTGCATGGTGGCAGATTCTTTCAATAGCTATTTCCCCCTTCAGTGGTAATCCTTTAAGCCTGCCCATGGCTGTTAGCTTAGAGATTTCCATTTCACTCTTTTTCTCTTCCCTTACAATATCAATTAGGTGAGCAAGACACCAGTTTAAATCACCTTTGGAAACACTGTCAGTTATCCTTGTCCTTGCCTTCATATTGAAGGTAGCTATGTTAAATATCAACTGTTGATTTGCATAGCTTGTCCTGTATGCAGTTTTGATAAATGTTGTGGCAGGGTATTTTCAAGCTTTAAACGAGATTGAGTTTTACTGTACATTTTGTTAAGACCCAGAATGCAGTTCTAAAAACTTTGCACTAAAATAGCATAAATCTGGAAAGGCTCTGCTGAAATATTCCAAAACAGTTTTTTGGAGACTGTAGAAAACGTTTGTTGTTAATCAAAACATAAATCTGCAAAATTTTATATGATTAAATGTAAAATTTAAAACCATAATGCACCAATCAATGATTCTCAAGCTTGAGAAGAGAAACCAAAACCTCTGTTTTGATATTGTCAGAACAGTCCAAGCTTAGAGGTGAGCCACTCCCAATTAATGAAGACAAACAAATTTTGGAAGAATAATGCACTTGCTCAAATTTTGATATCAAATTATCATGCCTTTTACAATGTCTTCTTATACTTATATATAGATGGAAATAATGCCTATTCTTAGGTGCACTCTTAAAGAGAGTTTTTTCAAATGATAACTTGTCGAGGTCTATCTTTAGCCTTTGCATGGTTTTATTTTCCTAAATTATTTTATTCCATTTTAGTAACCTGCTATATCTTAACTTGACTAAGATAAGAGCAATCAATAATGCAACTAATTTAAACAATGAAGGGTGTCTTAGTATGTCTTCCCAGTGGGCTCTTTGCTTGAAACAATGCGCTTCTTTGGTGGTACCTCTTTGGGATGTGGCATGTTTGTGTCCAACTGTGCTCATTCATCAATCATTACCATTGCTACCCGACTCACTAGTGTTTTAACCAAATGAAGTTGTCCTTAAGCCATGCGTCAGCGCCTCAGATCCCACTTCTCCTTGCACCTACAAACGACAAACTTGCTTGCTTATATCCTCTCTATCTGTTTTATTCAATCCAGCATTAGGTAGCCTCCAACTGTCAAAGTTGGGCTAGTTGTATTTGAACTAGTTTGGTTTCTAGGCAATGTATAATGTGTCTTGCTTCGGATCTTGCTATTGAGCAATTTTTTATACAATCTGACTTGTGTGGTGGCTCTTTCTAAGTCAATGAGTTTAAGAGCCTTAGCATATCCCTTTATTTCGTCGTTCAGACCATCCACAAACATGTAGGATTGTCTAGAACCTAGAATGCCACGAACCAACATGCAAAGCTTTCTGAATTTTCTCTGCAATCATCAACAGACTCTTGCATCTTTTGATGTAGATTTGTCAACTGTATGTAATGGTCACCACTTGTCTTTATATCAATTACTTAAAAGAAAAGAGAAGAGAAATCATATCAAGTAAGGATCTCCTTCTTAACACCATGTAGAACATCGAAGTCATATTGATGCAACCAATCATACTCAGGGCCCTCCAAAGTATAGTGCTGCAACTGAATTTTTTCCTTAGATCAGTCATTGTACTCATGTTAAAATAAACATCAAGTTCATGGCTTCATGTTTGTGGCTTCATTTTCTCTGATCCTTCAAATCTAAAAATTTCAGTTTTAGGCATCCAAGATTGATGGTCAGCTCTAAGATGATTTTTTCTTCTTGGCGATGCATGTCCATTTCTTGTCATCTCATAGTATGCATGGAAATCATAGTTGTTTTGAAATCATTATCGTTGGCCATATAAGCTGTCCACAATCTTATAAGACAAAGTCAGGTGCAAAAATTATGAATAGAAATTTTTATATCGATGCTTATACAAGTCATTGTATTCAGAATTTCAGAAGATGCTTACATGACTACGCTACTTTCATATTGCAGGAAGGATTCTTTGATTATCTGAGAGAAGTTGACTGTCTAGACATTGAGATATATGCGATTCCAGAAGGTTCAGTTGTTTTTCCTAAAATACCTCTCATCAGAGTGGAGGGCCCAGTAGCAGTATGTTTTATTGATCCCATTTGAACTTAATCAATAAGATTTTCTTTATCATGAAATTACTTGGATCTTATATGTTTTGCTTGGATGTCAAGATGAGTTACAACTAGGTAAATAGCTGCACAAATTTGTTTGTGCGTATGTTTATTTCTTTGTTTATAGAGTATTCCTTATTTTTGAGTTAAGAACTGTTCCAGCTAGGTGAAATTTCTGGGCACAAATGAGACAGCTTAACTAAATACACTTTTACTCCATTCTTTAGGTGGTTCAGCTTTTGGAAACAACATTTCTCAATTTGGTTAATTATGCTTCATTAGTTACTACAAATGCTGCAAGGCACAGGCATGTGGCAGGGGACTCTAAAGTTTTGCTTGAATTTGGACTCCGTCGAGCTCAAGTAAGCTGGTCTTCCTTTTCAGCTTTTAGATAATCAAAGTTGTGTCCTGATTTCTGTCTGAGTCTGGTTTGTCTTTTGCTGTGTAGGGCCCTGATGGAGGGATAAGTGCATCAAAATATTGTTACCTTGGTGGATTTGATGCAACCAGGTTTTTCTCATCTGAACTCTCTAGGGAAAGTTCTTACGTTTCTTACGTTGAGAATCATTTATTGGTATAAGTGAAGGATATGCTGATTCTTTCACTCAACATATATGAATCTGCACTTTTAGCTTAAGGTAGAAAACGTGATTATTAATTTCCATGAAGGCCTTTGTTTGGTAGTCTCAGATTTCATACAACTTACTTCTCTATGTATATTTAAAACTGAAATGTTCCAAAGTGGATGTAGAATAGTGTCTACTCATTATGATATGACAAAATAACATGGGGACTAAACATTATTTGATGTAACAACATTACAGGCACTAATCAAGAAAACTGTCCAAGTGGTGTCAGAAACAAAATTTTTCTTCATTAATTATGCCTTAGGGAAAAGGCTTTCTCATATATATGTCTATATCTATCTACACACACATTATTTATATGGGATTGAAACTGGCCCCACCTGTATTACGTCATGACCACGTTATCATGGTATTTTGTTTTTAACCAACCACATAATGATACTAACACAATAACACTTTGGCACTTATGCATATATCACCTGGCAATATTTGGACCTTCGTCTCCAAAAGTCCATATTTTTAAATTTTAACCACTTGAGTTCATGCCATTTGATTACAATAAGGTCACCCATGGGGTTAGAATCTTAGTCTATGGCATGAAACTCTTTGCTTCCCACTGCTTACTTCAAACCCCTTGGTGGTCTGTGATGTGAAACTCTTCATTCTTTACCACTTCCCCCAAACCCCCTGGGCTAAAAATGTTAAGGTTCACCCATGTGAGTGGAATGTTGGTCTACTATGTGAAACTCTTCATTCCCCACTGCTTGCCCCAAAGCCCATGGGCAAAATACTTTCTCATATAACAACATGGTGAAATTAAAATATGTCACCTTTCTTATGTGATTGTTGCCTTTTGTGTAGTTTGCAGTGACATACTTCATGTATAGTGATGAAATTTCCTGTCTGACTGTCTAGTGTATTGAATTTATTTATGCTTTAATGTTTCATCTATTTCATCTTGTTATAAATTCTTTATTTGCAATATGTGCGTTTTCTTTCCTGTGGTTGATTTAATGTTGAAGTTCAATATTCCTACTCCTGATACTTTTGTTTCTGATGATGTATGTATATGTCTATGCATGTATAAAGCAATGTTGATGCTGGGTGGCGGTTCGGCATACCTGTTCGAGGGACACACTCTCATGCTTTTGTCAGTTCATTTATGGTTCGTAATTTTTTTATTGAACATATATTGTTAGACAAGAACACCATTTAAATTTATGGATATTGAACACTGCATATTCCATAACTTTTACATTACATCTTTTAAAAAAATAATATATTTCTAATAAAGATGTAATCTTAAGTCTCCTAATTTTGTCACATGAATATATATTTCCATGTTTTCTAAAATTGACAGTCCTAGTTCTGACACATTAATGTGCTTTCTCTTGATACACCTTTCTCACAGGTTACTCTATGTAACCAGGTATAACGTTTGAGTCCTATTGACCTGCTTTGTATTCTTGTGGACATTAACAATCTCCTCCACTCCCTTACTTCTGTGTTTGGTCTCTCAGAACAAGGACCAGGATATGAACTGTACTGTATTGCTCTATTGAAGATTCCTTTTTGGAGAGCTACAATGTTGCTCTCTCTCTCTCTCTCGCATTGTCTTTAATTGGTTATATGGGATTGAAACAGGTCCCACCTGTATTACATCATGGCCACAAATTGGTGTAATAGAAGCTAGGCAACTATGCATGTATCTCTTGGCAAGATTTGAATCTGGTTCCCCTTGAAAGTTGAGGAATTTTAACGGTTGAACGCATGCCATTTGATAAATGTTAAGGCTCATGAATGAGATTTGAACCCTGGCTTAGCATGTGAAACTCTTTACTCCTAACTACTTGCTCTAAAGCCTATGGGCCTCATGATCTCTTCTTTTAATAAAATGTAAAATATATTTACCTACTAAATATATACATCGTCTATCATTTAGTTAGGTGATTTATGAATTTTATTTGCTTTTAGAATCATTTGATATTCAGTTCCTGGCACACATTTGATTTGCTTTAGTCAGATCATTTTAGTCTGTTCAAACTTTATTTCAAGATCTTTGAAGTGACAATATTATATTTTTTGGTTGTAAGCTACTTTGGAAGCCCTCTGATGTGTGACTGAAATGTTTTCTGGTAATTGAACTTGGTATGGATTGGTTATAGTGATAATTATGGCATAGGATCGCTCACTTGGAAATTTTTAGTAGATTTTTATATATGCCTGTTTAGTCAATATACCATAGTACCCTTGAGTATATTTTAAAGATTGTTCACGTGTGTGTCTTTAGTTCATCTATGTTAGCTTTTGATGCTTTCCACCTTTGCCAGTTGGTATTTATGTTTGACCTGGCAATTTTTGTTATCTATACTCTGTGTTTCTTTAATATTACTAGTTGGTAGAGAGCATTAAATGGGATGAGATAATTGGTGGTCTATTTTTCTGTTTGTATATAATAATATATTTAGCCCAATGTGTCTCACTTAATTTTTTAATGTTATCAAGCATTTTCTCATTTAGGATGATTTTACCCCCTTCATTTTAATATTTATAAACCATAACAGTTTTTATATTCTTGGACTGTTGTACCTAACATCTTGGCTGTTCTTGTAGCTAGTTAATTTAACTCGGTAAATTATTGGGATATTGCAGGGACTAGATGAGATCACTGATAGAGCACTTTCTAGAGCTGATGGAAAAGGCATTTGTGCTTGTAGCTAGTTAATTTAACTCGGTAAATTATTGGGATATTGCAGGGACTAGATGAGATCACTGATAGAACACTTTCTAGAGCTGATGGAAAAGGCATTTGTGATGATTTTGTGAGCTCAACACAACACTGGCTAAGCAAGTTGAAGGTAGTAATTACCACACTAGCAGGGATGAACCCTGCATGGATGTCTTTCTTTATGTTGTTTTTAATTGAAAAAATGCAGATAATATACCTGAAGTTATTTAGTTTTTCTTTTTCCTTTCTTTGACCATAGATGGATATTGCTCTGGGATGATATTTGTTAATACATTATAAGCTTATACATACATGAGGCTCAGTTGGTCACAGGTTGAATACAAATCATTATGCTATCAATGATAAGTGCATCAATTAAGTATGCTATCTGATTTGCTTTCTAAATATGTGCTACAGAAGGTGCACTAGAGTTGTTAGACTAGGCCTTCACAAATCAGGTTTTATCTTTTCCTAGAATATGGAGAGATGAAGTTTATTGCTGAATTTGATCGACTTATGTAACAGCTCCAATATAGCTATGTTGGCTATCTTTATTATTATGAGCTTGGTCCCTAGGTTAAATTAGTTGGCCCTTGAGCATTAGGGTTAGGTTTAATGTTGATTTAGTCTATAAATAGAAAGAGTTATGTTGTAGTTGGAAATTGGAATTATCTTTCATATTCGAATTTTAGTCGCCTTTGTTATGCATATTAGACTTTGCTTTCTTTAAGTGGCTAGGAATTGTATTGATTTAAAGTTTGGAATTTGATTGTTTGTATTTCTGATTTTGTGGCATTGAATCTGGATATATTGTTCTCAATGGAATATTTATTGTTGCACAATATTGAATTGTTATAGGCATAGCTATTGTTGAATTTTTGGAAGTTGTTTCTTTACAAGTGGTATTAGAGCATCGATCTTGGCTCCTTGTAGCAGTGCGGAATTGCGGTAGAAGGGTATGCAAACTATTCCAAAACCTCTAATGAATAGTTCAACTTGTCCTTAAGTAATTATTTGTCAATTTTTTTTTTAGGTCAATCTTTTGGGAAAATTTTCTTCTGTAATATTGCGAGTTCGTTGTTAATTCCTTTTTCCGAACTCGAATAAAAAAGAGAGTATCGGGTGTGTTGGGACCCTTATGGGAGACCTTTCCATCTATGATCATCTCTTTGATCTAGTCAAAATAAGTGGTATCTTCATCTATACTTTTTTCGGGAATCAGGTGTGTTGGTCGGACCCTTGCGGGAAATCTATCTCATTGCGTTTCTCTTCAAGATGATAGAAGGGGTATTTCTCACAATATATTTTTTCAGAAGTGCTCCAATGGATTTCTTGGGTTTTGTAATTAGTGTATGAATGAACCTGTTGCTTCTATTGGTTGGTTGCAAATCAATGGCCGATTGAGCGCATTGGTCATTCAAAGGATGTGTGCATGAGCAAAAAGAAGTGCCAACCTAGAAATCCTGGTAAGCATCACAACACCCCTCCAAATATCAATAGTTGTAATGGCGTGTTCTTCTTCCTTAAATGCCATGGCTTCGCCTCCTCCCAACATCACTTCTTCCTTTCCTCCTCCCAACAACCCTCCTCCTGTCACTCCTCTTGTTATCCCTCCACTTCTTAATACTATTTCCAATACAATTGACTCCAGTCTGCGTTTCTATCTTGAGCAACAAGAAAGAGTGGTTAACTTTATTTTGGTCTCTCAAAACGAAATCAAGGCTGCCTTAGCAAACATCCAAAGCCTTTTCAATATTCTCCTTACCACGCATTTCCTTGACCTAGAGTTTCAACAAGTTGCTAGGCACAACCACTAGGCATGCAATAGGCACCGAATCCAAGGGACACAAGCGTCTATTGGCAATAGTCGTTCGGTCATAGACCTCCAGTTTCCAATTGTAGTCACATGGATATTTATGCTACTAGAGGTTCTTTTCTAGGTATGGGTGGTTATACCCTCTATTGTCAGATTCGGCCGAACTCCCAAGTACTCGGCCAAGTCCGAGTCTGAGTGGACCCACTCGGACTCGTTTTTTTCCTGGACTCGGCCCAGTCGAGTCCGACCTGGACTCGCGAGTCCTAACTTCGGGACTAGGTTGGCCCACAAAAAATTAAATTTAAAAATAACAAAATCATTGACACTGACGTGCCATTCGGGATAGGATTCTCAAGTCTGAAAGCGTTTCAAAACCACAGGCCTTTCTGAGTTGTTGATAGTTGGCATTTCTCCGGTATGACTCCATGTTCCACCTAAATGAAATGAAATGAAAGATTTTAATTACGTCCGCGAGACCCAAATATGGTCTATGGGACCTCAAATATGGAAGTACAATTACTCAAATCATATCATATGATCTTTAATATCTTTGAGAAGGTTGTTCCTTCTCTTGCTGATTTGTGTTAGCAATTCTCCAACTTTTTTTATTTTCTTGTCTTCAAATAAATCTGTAATAAACTCGTTCCCAAGTGTTTCTTTGTATTTGTCACGGATATCTGAAAAACTCGGGCATTTATAGATGAAGTGTTCCTCTGTCTCTACTGCTCCTGTGCTGCATAGAGTACATATCCTTTCTTCCCATTGTTCTTTGGGTGTTGTCCATCTCCCTGTTTCACATCTAAGCCTATGAGAGCTAGTCCTTATCTGAGCAATGAGTATTTTTTCCTTCCACTTGATTTTAGCGCCTATATACGCTTTTTCCTTGTGGTCATACGTTGGGTTAAAATTTGCAATATAATATTGTCTTTTCCTGCTTGCATTTTTCCACATTCCACTTCTGAAATTTCATTCACATAATTTTTTATGTCTTTGTTGACATTTGGGCATTCATTTATGTTGATTTCCCAACGTTTCATCCATTTCTTATTTTGTTTCATCCACGTATTCTTTCGCCTATGCAACTCTTCGTCCCTAGCTGCTCTAGGCCATCTATCATTTGTCATGTTTTCTGTTTTTTTAAAGTAACATAACAGCTTGGTCATAGCAATTGCTTCTAAAGGGAACATTCCAGTTTCAGCTAGAATAATTTCATAAGGGGTTGTGGCCTTAATTTTGAGAAAGTTTGTGATTAGATATTTTTGAATCCTTTCTATTTGCCTCCATTTTGCATTTGTTGTGCCACTAGCCCACACCTCGCAACCATACAACAGAACCGGTGTAACAAGTAGGCCAAATAAGACCTTGGTGGTCTTCCAGTCCCACAACTCGGCATTCCTACACCTGTTTTGAAGTGCATATAGTGCTCTCCAGCCACTTTGAGTTCTTTTCATCCTACATGTATTCCAATTAAGTTTGTCATGAAAGTCTATGCCTAGGTATTTGTATTCTACTACTACATCAAGCGGTTCTCCTGCAAACTGAAATTTGAGTTGTTGCTTCTTCTTTTTGCTGAAAAAATCATAATTTTTGTTTTGCTTGTGTTCACCTGCATCCCAACTTCTTTACAAAAGAGTTCTAGAGCTTGAAGGTGATCTTCTAGATCTTTGGCTGTTTTGGCCATAAGAATTACATCATCTGCATACATGAGGAGTTTTACCACATATTTGGCTAAATGCACACCCTCTCCCCCAAATTTGTTTATCCATTCTTCTAACTTGTCAATGTACAACCCAAATAAGGTCGGAGATAGAGGGCAACCTTGTTTGACACCTATGTCACTACCAAAACATTCGAGATAACCCTTCCTGTGTTCTGATTCTAGCCTTTACATGCTCATATAGTCTGTGAATTGCTGCCCTGTAGTGAATTGGAACCTCTAGCTCTTCCATTCTGCTCCATAATTTTTTCGTTGGCGCTGTGTCAAATGCCTTTTTAAAGTCTACAAAACAACAAAAAGCCTCCTCTTTTTTGTCCCATATTTTTTCCACTGTGTCTGAGCGTGATACAGTGATCAATAGTTGAGTGCTTGGGCCTAAAACCTGCTTGCCCCTTTGCTCTCTTTCCCTTTTCTTCTGCCTATATGCTGATCCTACGCTCTATCATACTCCCAAACAACTTTGCAAAGAGAGGGTTGATCATGATAGTTCGATAGTTTGAGGGATTATTTACATCTCCACTTTTAAACAAAGGAATGGTCAAGCTAGTTGTCCACTCGGTAGGGAAGCCATTTTGTATGACCTCATTGAAAATTTCTTTGATTTGCGGTGCCAAGATATCTACCCCCCATTTTATATGCTCTGCTTGAAAGATTGTCTATGTCACGAGCTTTACCAGTTGCTAACTTTTTTATCCCTTGAATAATGTCTTCAATTGTGAAAAGTTCTTTCTTGACAATGATAGTAGGGGGTGTCTCCTGCTGGTTACTACGCTGATACAGTTGTTTTGAATACTCCAACCACTGATTAACTGTTATGTTATTTTCAGTTTGCATCCTTTTCACGCTTAGTTCCTTCCAAAATTTCTTTGGTTCGTGCTTCCCTAAATAAATCAATTCTTTCCTCCTTGTTCTAGTGTATTCTTCTTTTTTTGCCCTTACCAGTTTCTCATATGCTTTTTTGTTTGCTCTTGTTTTACCCGTTGGTTCCTTTAGTAATCTTCGCATTTTTTTGCAATCTTCATCGAACCATGGGTTGGTTGGGAAGCTATTCCTTTCTTTCTTTTTAGGTTTAGTTCTCTTGCATTTGTTTAGAGCTTCTTGAATAACTTGCATTAACCATTCACTCTTACTGTAATCTCTACTACTGTGATGTAGTTTTTAAGTCCCGTCTCTAAGCTCAAATAACCTTTCTATCACTTGTCTCCACACCTTTGGTCGTACACGAGTCCCACACGCTGTCTCCCCGAATGCTGTTGTCTATATAATACGGGGACGACAGAGACATAGATATCCCTAATGCTGCCCCTGCAAGTAAAGAGTTCTAACTTTCGCACACACTCCCCTTCAACACTACACTACACTTCAGTGTCTAGTCTTGAGTTGAGTTCACTTCACGAGATAGGCGTTCGAATCTTGGATTCTCGACCATCTCTTTTACCTATCGACCATGCCTAAAACTTCGGCAAAACAGAAGGCTCCCACCACATCGGAAAACGCCGCAGAGAAGACGCAACAATTCAAGGGAATCCGAATGAGAAAATGGGTGTCCGAGGTTAGAGTCCCCAAATAAAAATATTTATAATTAATTTGGGGGACAACGCAACGATTCGGGATTTGGCTCTTTTTTGGGAGGTCTAAGGTTCAAACTGCGGCGTGGGCGAGTGTGTGAGAGGGTGGGTGTGTGTATGGGTGTGTGTTAAATTCCTTATTGATAAGTTTAACTCTCACCCTTATGAGAGGTCATGGTGGGATGGTGATGCCTAGCCCTAAGCATCGGTGGTAGGGGTTTTTCACACTAACCAAATAAATAAATATATATATATATATATATATATATATATATATATATATATGTATATATATATATAATTTGATGTTTAATTAATATATATTTTATAACTTTTATATTGTTTTATTGATTATGTATTTGATCTCATTTTTAACACATTATTTAATTATATAATTTAGACATTTTATATTTTTTATATATTTAAATTTCTAAAAATTTTAATATTATTATACTTGACGTCCCAGCCATTATAATTTAGAGTCTAGACATAAAGTAATTTATTATTATTTAATGTTTTGTAAAATTTTAATAATGTTTTAAAACTTTATATATTAAATTTTATTTTATCATTATATTATTTATTTATAATTTTATAAAACAAAACTATTAGCTTGTTCTTAGAATATGCCCCTTCCTCTTGTTAATTTCTTATTTGTATAATGTTGAATGTTGAGTAAGTGTGTTAGAATATACTAATAAGTAATATGCATGAAAAAACTTATTTTTCAATAAAAAATTGTTTTTTTTTTTATTTTTTCTTTTTGCTGAGTTTTTGTCGAGTCTTTCCGAGTTTTTTTGCCGACCCCCGAGTCTGACCCCTGAGTCAACCTTTTCGAGACCGAGCCGAGTCCGAGTTTTGCTACTACGGTTATACCTCAATCCTTGCTTCTGATCTTGATCCCTCTGTAGGAGGTTTCCTTTACTAGCCTCGTGATGTTCTTGTTCCATGCATCAACATCCTTTGAGGGTGCCAATCCATACAAGAGACTGGCCAAGATGGATAACATCATCTGTTTGCACCATGTTCCTGAAGATGGTACATTAGTTGCTACCAAGTTGGGAACCCATGCTCATCAATGGTTGTTATGGGAGCTTCACCAACAGGGTCGGTTGACGAGTATTATGTAGATTTCACAAGTCTTCTCACCTACACCTACCAATTGGATCCAACAATGGTGATCTCAGCCTTTCGCCATGGTCTTAAGGATGAAATTCGACACGAAGTTGATCTTGATCCCTACATCCTCGAGGATGCTAAACGTTTAGCTTTGGCAATAGAACAAAAGCTCCAAGTGCCTTATCCCCAACCTTGGTGTGACTTCAACTCTTGATGGCCTTAATTCAATAACCTCAATAACGAGCACCCCTAGGGATTCTTCCGTTTCAAATGTTGTTTTGTTACTTACCTTTGTTGTTTTGCCCAAGACAAGCAGTATCATTGGGTTGATTGGCTCTCTTTACCGGAATGGTGATGCAATACTAATTACCATTCTTCCCTCAAGATGTCCCCATTCGAGGCCTTGTATGGTCATAAACCTCTATTAGTGGCAGACTATGTCCCAAGAAACCTCTTCTAGCGATAGACTATGTCCCAAGATCCTCCAAGGTGGCTCAAGTGGATGATTTATTGCAACAATGTCGAGTACTTCTTAAAGATAATTTAACCTAGGCCTAGGATCACATGAAGCAACAACAGGATTCGTGTCATTTTGAACAGCAATTTTCTGTGGGCGATATGGTCTTTTTATGCCTCTAGCCCTATAAGCAATTATCCTTGAAGACCAAGTCCAGTCAGAAGTTGGCTTCTCGATTTTACGGGCTCTACAAGGTGGTTTGTGGCATTGGGGTGGTTTGTGGCATTAGTTGGAGCTTCCACCGTTATAACTTAGTTGCAGTTTTTTATTTAGGTTTGTTTCTCTTATGGGAAATGCAATCATATATTGATGTTATTTTTTTACTTCTTGAAATGGTGAAATAAATTGTATGTGTGCAAAAATATCACCATCCAAAAAAATCGAAATGTGTTAAGCACATTACCCTATATTGAAACCAGTGATTGGGATCAAGTCCTGATAGATTTTTTTTTTGAAAAAGATGAAAATCTTATTAGGAAGACAGATCCAAAGTTACAATAATTGGCCTGCCACTTTGGCCAACCCCAATATCCTAATAAAACTAACTCTAATATCTCCTTGGACCACAAATTTCTTAGTGCGATCCAAAGAGCAAAATATCCTTTCCTGATTACAATTTTGATTAATACTATTCCAGAGAACCTAGATTATCTTCTCCCTCTTGCCATGACTTCAGGGGCTATCCTAAGTTGGGATTAAGAGCGCTACAAGGAGCAGCGTGATGTCGGACCAAATGCTAATCATCATAATTGTCTACCTTGGTCCAACACCCTTCATTGCCTAAATCACTATTGGCTAGTAATGAAACTTGTTGATTCACCTCCATCCAATTTACAATATCCCCCTATTCTGATCAGATTTCAACAAGTATCCAGCAGGATGCTGGCTTCCCTATTTAGCCAAAAAGTCAGCCGTTGCATTCTACCTTCTACCTACATAAACTAGAATGGCATTCTCAAATTGTTGCCAAATGGATTTGATCCGACTCACTATGTTATTACCCGCCACGCGCTTGGTCGGAAATTCCTAATCTCATCTAGCGACCCCACCAAAATTTGTGAGTTGGACTCCATTATGATCTTTCGAACTCCATTCTCCCAAGCATTGAGAGAGCCTTGTTTGATTGCCAAAGCCTTTGCTTCATTATTTGTTGCTACTCCTAGGCCTTCCAATTCCCAATGAAGAACCTTCCCCTTGTAGTCTCTTTTGAGGAAACCAATGCATGATGCCCTTGGGTTATCCTTGGCTGCTCCATTCGTGTTGATGTTTTCCCAGCCTAAAGCAACCAAAAGACATTTTTCAACATTTAAACATTCATTCATTGGGGAATTCTTTGTATTTGGTTTTGAAATATAAGTTGTTTTGCTTGAGGCATTATGTTTTCATTTGCTTTTCTAGATATCTCATTCATGTAGTTAGTTTTGCTTTTCTCGAGGCATTATTATCTATTTTGCTTGGAATTAATCTTACAAGTTGCATTGATTATTGTAGTCAGTGTTGCTTTTTAGTTTTCATTAATTTTTTTTCTATTGAAATATCAATGATTTGACAATTGTAAGATAGTAAATGAAGTTAGGCAGCCATTTGTTGATATAATACATTAGCACAGACAAGTTTGAAAAGGTTCCTCCCTTTAATATTCAAATAACTCTGCAACAAATTTTGTTCTAATTGTTGAATCGACAAAATTGTTGGTCATACATAATATACCATGTTAAGAATAACAGGATACATGCTACATAGTATGGTCAACCACCGTTTGCTTAATTTATCTTCTTTGGATAATAGACCATTGGAAACGGTCCTGTTTGGTGATCCATGTTTCTTCTTCTAGAATAAAGGTTGTTCCCCTTGACATGGCATTATGGTTTTTCATATCCTTACACTGATCGCATATTATTTTGCTACACTAAGAATATTTATTTTATATCGAGGGTCGTATGGTAGTCAACATTTCTGATTCTTTATGGATTGTTCAGGCTGCAGATTCTTTGAGGGGAAGTTTTGCTGATACCAATGTTAGTGAGTTGGCAGCATTCACATCATATGCTTTGGCGTTTCCAACCGATTTTCAAGCTCTTGTGGACACTTATGATGTAGGCTACATTGTTTGTTGTTGATGTATAGGCCCTTCTCATGTTGTCTGTTTGTCCTGTGAGTGCTTTATAACAATTTTTGACTTGCATTACTAAAGAGAGAAGGTACACAAATTACATGCTTGGTATCTTTGTGTTTGATGCATGTGAGTTTCTTTTATTTGTTACTGATGATGTACTATTCATGGCAGGTGATGAGAAGTGGGATACCCAATTTCTGTGCTGTGGCTCTTGCCCTGCATGAGTTAGGGTGTGATCATCTAATCCTTGTAGTCTTGTTCATATATTGCAGTCGTTGTATACTTCTTTCTCAAGTTTGTTAGTTAACAGATTAGTCTTATTTATACTTATATGTTTAACACTTTGGTTGGCCCCACACCTCTTGTTTATAAATGAAAGGCACCTTTTATATTTTTGCATTGGCAAGGATGTTAGTCTTCAATGTGGGAGGGATTTATTTATTTAATTTTTATTCTTATCCTTCTAAAATGAAAAGCTTTGAATCATATAAAAGTTCATAAATACAAAGCTCTAGTACAAGAAAGAGTCAGGCAGTATGGAAGCCCCCTCTGCCCTCCTTCCCAGAGAATGTTACTGAAATCTTACAAAACATGATAGATCATGGCAAAAAGTGTGTCAAGGAGAATAACTGTCACAATGCAACAAACATTTGCAGGGGAATGAAGAGAGCATTTATGTAACAGGAACAGCCAGAGGAATTGGTGGAGGGTCATTATTGTCCTTCATCCATTCTTCCCATCCACTCAGCTGTTCAGGCACAGGGACAAACCAATTAATATTCTTGAGGTATGAGCTTACCTCTGTTTATCACAAGGGCATATTGTTTGCTGAGATTTCTGTCCTCATGAGGTAGATCTACATGGGGATGGGAGCTGGATGATGGTCAAATCACAAGAGCCTTTGGAGGGCCCTCTGATGTGGCTAAGAACCTTTTGTAGGCTGTGATATGTAGATGACCCCTGCAAATGCTCTAAGCAATCTCCATGGTAGAACACTAGAAGGTACTGCCTTTTACAGCTAGTGGATCTTCTAATTACGTAGTTCAGCTACAGCTACAACTATAATTAATGACATTATATCTACTTAGTGTCTGGTTCCCATATGTAGGGGTGAACCCCATAGCGTGATGAGTGAAATGCTAGCTAAATTTACTGTAGTAGTTTGCTCCACCATTGCAAAGAGCGTTAACATTCAGATTGCACCAAATACAACAGAGAGATATCATATCATGAGAAACCTGATTTCATCATTAAAGCTTAATTATGATACATCACCACACTCACCTGTGGTGTGTGAAGTGGGCAGAGACTCTAATCGACTCTCTTCTACCAAGAACAACCAGTATGATGTAAACCATAAACACAAAATGGTCACATACTCTACTAAACCTTCATTGTTTGAAAGGCATAATCATAATAAAAACCTCAGGTTGCATAAAAATGGATACAGTATCTGATATGGATATGGTATCAGACTCAGATACGACAATTTTTCAAGACCCCGTAATATGGATATGGCTGGATATGACATTATATATAGCATATATATTTATACATTAAAAGCAAAAACATATAACAAAGAAATATTTACAGAATTATAAGTTTTATGTAGAATATTGTCATTAAAGTTGTCATTTTAAATTTTTATTTTTATTTTTAAATTGTCTAATCTTCTTTTACTCTCATGTCATCGATACAACTCTAGATGTGCCTAGGCCATATCTGAATGTATTAGATATGGATGAAATAGGTCATGTATTTGGATACGTCTGGATATGGTATGCATGTATTTGTATATGGTATCCAAGAAGTAACATATCAGTATCCGTATCTAATACACGGATGTGGGTATCTGAGTCAAAGGATTGCCAAATACAGTAACTACTATTTATAAACCCCTTATACAGTAAATATAATCATCTCATGACTACAAACTAAAGTGATACAAAATTGATACTCAAACCATATTCAAAATTTCTTGTGAAGATATACTTTTCAGGGAGATCAGGTAATCCTCCTGTATTGCTATTGATAGTGTCACTGTTGTGTTTGACGTTTCTTATTTGTTTTAATTCTAACCATTTGATAAAGGTTTTAAGATGACATTTTGAGGGATGAATCTATTGTCCTTTGTGACATGAAGTTTTGGCCAAGTGTGTATGGTACTTGGTTACTTTGGCATTTGTTTGAATGCTGTTGTACCATTCTAATGCTGATCCATCGATATGTAAAGCTATTATGGAACTTTATCATCTTTAGAGATTTCACATAGGTGAATGTTGTCTGCTAACTAAAGCTGTGCTGGGTATGTCAAGTTACCGTTGTGGTTCAAATTTGGTAATTTGCCCTTCTTAATATGTGTAGTAGGCGAGTCTTTTTTTTTTGTTTACATCCCTTTCCATATTTCTCTAGCTCTCTTCAACTTCATTCCATTCATTAAGACTGATTTTGGATATACTTTGTCGCTGTCCTGTCTTTGTTAGGTGTTCGATAATTTTTGCATCTTTTCTTACCTTTTTTGTATTACTTGAAATACTTGTCCACACCTTTCCTGCTGGTTAGATTTATTTTCGTTAGCGATGACATGGTTTGGTGGGGAAATTTTGAACACCTCTGATATTACAATTATAGATTCTCCCCCAGCACCTGTGGACAAAAACGAAATGCAATGCCAAAAGCTTAAGTGTCTCCACCTATATTGTACATGTCAATAATCAAAACACAGTATGTCAAGAATGAGTGGAAACAACCACCGAATCACATCCTGTGGATAGGTATCCTTTGACATTTTCTGCCATAAGCCATCACAAATTGAGGGCCTCAGCATTGTTTCTATCAAAATCCTTATTCCAAGAATGCATCATTGTAAATCACAGTGATCTCACAAGTAAATTCTATAGTTAATTTTATTAGAGTTTAACATTGGTTTCAGTTGCCCTACCATTCCTCGCTGGGATTTTCACCAAGTTTATCAGCATCCATTGTGGGACTGATTGCTAAAAGTCTGCACCGTCAGTTATGATAACATTGGCTGAAGATCTTGTTCACTATTGTTCCTGTCTCTTACAAGATTCCTGGCTAACATCTCATTTATCATCACCACCCTCCCTTGTAGGATGGTTGGCTAAATATCACATTCATCACTGGGAGATGACTTTTGGCTAAACATCATCACCATTTCTGAGATTGCTAAATATTTCATTAATTGATTGGCACCATCCCTCTGGGATGGTTGGCCAATTGTTTGTCATGGTGGCTAGCATAGCTTGAAAAGTTTGTTTCGAACTGTCATTTTTTTCATTTAAAATATATGAAACTTGGTTGATTGCTGTCATGGTGCAAACATGGGCGTAGAAAGTCAACACTGCAACATGAAAGTCAATGCAGTGGAAAAATAAAAAATATCAATGTTGGCTACACAAACATAAGAAACCTGGATTGAACTCTGTAATCAGACTCTCATTTGGGAGCAGGAGAAACCTGAACTGACCTCATCAAGAAAAAAGGAGCATGAGCAACCTGAATTGAAGCCTATCAATTGAACTGTCGCTAGGGAGCATCACCACTCTCATCCAAACTCCAAAATCAAGCATCGGGGAGCATTGTCAAGCTTAGTGGAATCCTGTCATCAGTCAATCATTGGAGAGTGGGAGCAACCTCCATTGAACCTTGTCATCAACCAATCACTAGGGAGCATCAGTAAGCTGAACTGGACTTGACTGTCTATTATAGGAAGCACGAGAAACCTTGATCAAACCTTGTCAATCACACATGCAGAAGCATGAGTAACATCAATTGAACTACATTATCAAGTAAAGGGAAGCACGATCAGCATTAATTGAACCACTCGATCAATCACGGGGAAGTATGATAAACCTCAAATAAACATCATCATCTGGTAAAAGTTAGCATCAGTAATCTCACAATGGATCCTTAGAGCTCTTCTCTAGTATACTTTAATATATATGGAAATCCAACTCATGATTATATGCAATCAAATAATAGAAGAGTTAATTGTTCAGAAAATCATTTTCTCTTTAGCAACAGCAAATCTGACTAGACAACAATAGGGATTTCTGGATAATGTAGCAGGTCCAACAGTTGCACTGGCCAATGCATTGCTACAGCAATCAAACATGTCAACACAGCTGATATTCTTTGTCAATGCAATAGAACTACATTAACCAGTGGTCCTTAATGACTGCAACAGAATTTCAATCAATGGAGTGTCAAAATCAGTTAGAATAAACAATAATTCTCCCAAGATTCTGGTTAAAATAGGACCTAGATTTCCAACTCTATTGACAGTGCATTTGCTCTTGCATTTTAGATCATCGATCCCCTGCCACTTCTTCGAGTGTAAAGCAACAGCTGATTGTAGATCATTGCATTCTGTGTGGAAGAGATGACTCAATTGACCATGTCTTTTGCAGGCATTTTGCAGCCAGAACATTTTGGACGTGGCCATAGGCTGAATTCAATTTATGGTATCTGGAACCTAAAAGTTGTGTAGAAGTGATTAAATTTCATTTATTCTTCATGATGCAGGTACAAAGCATATGGAATCAGATTGGACTCGGGTGACCTTGCATACTTATCAATTGAGGTCCGGAAATTCTTTAAAGCAATTGAAAATGAATTTGATATCGCTAATTTTGGTAAGATGATGATCACTGCTAGCAATGATATCAACGAGGAAACACTTGATGCATTGAATAAACAGGTAACGTGTTGATATGTTCAATTGTTTTCCTTTGAAAATTTAAAAGATTAAGTATATAGCAAACTGGTTAATAGAGGCAGGGCTACTTACTGTATCTAATTTAAACTAATGCTTTCTGCCTGTGAAGATACACTCAAGGTTTTCTTTTCCTGAGGAATCTCATTTTTGCTTTAGTATTTAGTATTTTTTCTTTTTTATATCTGATTTATCTTTTTGTTTCCTTGCTTCTAATATAAGTTGCTTCAGGTTCCAATTTAAAATGTTTTTGGATGGCACAAAGTTTTGCTTACATAGGCTCTTGTACTTGCAGGGGCATGAGATAGATGCATTCGGGATAGGTACCCATCTTGTTACATGCTTTGCTCAGCCTGCCCTTGGTAGTGTTTTTAAATTGGTAGAGATAAAGGGTCAGCATCGTATGAAATTATCTGAAGATGTCTCAAAGGTTAGAATCTTGCTAAAAAATGCTATTCTTTTCCACGTTTTTTAATACAGGTTTTTGAGTACAATACCACAAATCATTTACTGGTGCAGGTGTCAATTCCTTGCAAAAAGCGGTGTTATAGACTATATGGGAGAGAAGGTTATCCTTTGGTGGATATAATGATTGGGACAAACGAACAGCCACCAAAGGTATTATTTCTATTTATACTATCACTGTTTGGTTTATGTTTTTAACTTGTTTGAAGTGAATTGTTTGAGCTTTGTATCAGAAATAGAAGTTCTCTCAATGGGCTTCAGTGCATTCTTTATGAGAACTTATTATATATGAAAGTGAAAAGAAATGTTTGGAAGGATAATCTAATGTCCATCCTTTGAGTGCATTTCTAAGTCCTCAGAGTGATGTTATTCTCTGTTTCAGAATTATAGATTAAGTAATCCTCATTCTATTCTTGGCATGTGTACCTTGCCATGGCCCCTAGTTTGGGATTTTGGTCAAGGACCCATATCCACAAGTGCAAGGTTGAGTTTGATTCCACTTTTTCTTGGCATGGCTCCTGGTTTGGGCTTTTTGTTAAGGATCAATATCCACAAGGTTATGAATTTGACTCTCTCTCTCTCAGACACACACACACACGCGCGTGTGCATGCACATGCATGTGCACGCCTACATTGCGCAGAAGCATGCAACACAATTTTTTATAGATATACAAGTGGTTTATGCATGTCGGCTTCTGATATGCGATCAGATTTCTCAGTTTTTTCAATCATGCATAAATGCCTTATTTACTGATATATTTTTGGTATATGAATGTATAAAATATTGTATAAGTGATATAAAACAAGCCTGTTAGTGAAGGGACAATTAGTTATGAAGTGACAGATTTATACAGATTTAAAAGAAAACATGTCATGCTAGAAATACAAGGACGAATGCATGAAGTTTACTAAGTAGTTAGAGAATAACATTAATCTTCCAAATGATTAATGCAAAGGCAAATTAGTGTATCAGTTAATACAAGGATGCAACGAAAAGATTAAAGTTTATGGGACTGGGTGGCTTGAGGATAAACAGTTCCATTGATTGGTATCTACTATCTAGGGTATCCATTTAGTGATAGTTGTGACTTGTGAGATGCGAAATTAGGTATCCAAGACTAATCCTGCATCTCACCTCAAATATGGTATATGGTATACGAGGGGTTCACCAAGAGACCTAAAAGTAAGTTTTATGTGTTTATTAACAAACACCTAAGTCTTAAGGCTTCTAAAAGATATACTACTAATTATTTTAAAATAAAAACTAAACTAATGCATCAACCAAATCTATCTTTGAATGATTCTTTCTTGAATGAGAACAAGAAAAATAAAGTTTTACTTTTTCTTTTCAAGCAAAGTTTCAAAGGAATGTGTTTCACACAAATCTAGCCTAATTCATAACTACATGCTGTTTTGTCTTGATGCCTGATAAGAGAGGAGATAAACAAATTAAAAGCTAACTATTGTTCTTTGATTTTTTTTCTCTTCCCTTTTAGTGTGTAAAAACAGAAACAGATGCCTAAAGGCACAACAGAGCAGCAAACAGGTCTAACTATGACAAGGAAATGACAAAGACAACAAGAAAGGTACATGGTTCCGTGGTTGTGGCAAAAATGCTGCCTGGGACTGGACACCAGCAATTCCACAGGATTGCCACCTGCAAAACTATAGCCAGAGATATCGTTCCAGATTTGCAAGCAAAGGTAAAACTTGGACTAGGATTAGTTTTTAGGGGGTCTGTCGAGCTTAGGAGAATAGATAGCTTCCTTTGCTTGAGAGTCAAACCCCCGGGTTCCTTAGTAAACCGAGATTTTTTAAAAGAATAACGTGTACAAGCATGAATGGCAAAATTGCTGCCTGTAATTTATAGGCAGCGATTTTGCTCTGTGAACAAAAATGCACAAATAGCAAAAACGCCACCTGCCTGTAGCCAAGCAGCAATTTCACTCTCGAGACCAAAATATGCAAACAGAGCGCAATTTTTTCAAGGATATGCGAAGGCATAAGTTTAGGGAACCTCCCAGGGGATGGGTATCTTGGTAGGGGGCAGAAAAGCACCAGAAAAGCACTAAAAATGCGCAGGTGTCGAAAACGCCACTTGCTTGAGTCCATGCAACGTTTTTGAATCTGAGAGCAAAATACACAAATAAAGTGCAAAATCTTGAGGGATATGGTGTGCTGTAGGTCTGAGGTACCTTTCAGAGGGAAGAGAGGCCTAAAATATGGCAGAAACACATAAGAAATTTGATGAAATACAATGACAATAAATGTTATGATGATATGCAAATGCGCAGCAGAAAATAGGTAGAATAACAGCAAGATTAATGCAAGTACACAAGGTTAGCAGTGAAATGAAAAGGTTAGAAGAAGCTAGCTATTAGAAGGGAATGCCTAATAGCTTCTAAAACTAGCAAGGAGCTACAAATATAATGAGCCAAATGGATGATAAGAGAAGGGTGGAAGAGCACAACCCTTGAAGATTAGTTGTCTCCCTTTTGGTTGGAGCTTGATGGTGCCCTCCTCCCTATGCTATGCGTGGATGCTTGAAATTTAATGATGCCCCTAGAGACCTTTGCTTGAGAACTTGATTGCTTGCCAAGTGCTTGAGGGAAGCTTGCTTGAGAAACAAGTGTTTGCATGAAGAGAGCCAAGAGTCTAGAGAAAATCCAATAGAATTTTGATGCTTGAAATTGTTCATGGAGAGGCCATCCCAAGGGTCCAATTTATAGAGTTTCCATGGCCCCTTGGGAGAAGAAAAGATTTTGAATTTGAAATCAAGAGGGAATTCTTGGGTTTTGGCTTGTGTTGCTCGAGGGGACTGAGGATCAACGATAATTTTTGGGCTCATTAATGGCATAGTGCTCGAGAGGGGTGAAAAATCCAAGAATATGATAATCTATACTTGATTGGGCAATATCGTTGCCTCGGAATTGCCATTGCGATATCGCAGATTTGACTGTTGTAAATCAACAAGGTAGGAAGGATTAAATTTGAGCAGGAAGATTCATTTTGGCGAAATCGCTACTAGGTTGCGAAATCACTGCTTGCAAAATCACCACTAGGGTGCAAAATCACTACCAACACTGCCAAGCACCATTTTTCTGCATTTTGAGGCATTGATTGTCATAGGAGTATAGGCATATATATACTTGTTGGAAAGCTCTTTTCGAGCCTGTTTTAATGGAAGTGTTTTTGTAAAGTTTTGTGAAGATTTCATAGGGAAATTGATGTCCCAAAGATGATGTTACTTTTTGGAGCAATAAATGCTCAAGTTTGGGGTCTGAGAAAGGTGAATTTGGTTTGGTTGATTAGAGGGCTAATGTATGAAGATTGATTGGTGGAATTGGTGATCTTGATAGTTGGATGAATGTTCCAAAATTGGGTGTCTACATTTACCCCCTTTTTGATGCGTTCATTGTATAATGAATGCATCAATAATAGTCATAAATGTCCCAATTTTGCGAGTGGGAAGCTTTTTGCTGCTTGAAATGCCAATGTAGAATGCATGGTGTGGGAGTTGACTGCTTATGAACAGTGTAAAACACTAATTACATTTATGCATGCCCCTAGCCTAGGGTGCCCCTTCGAGTTTCGATGGGAATGATTTAGATGATTAAGGTAATATGATAAGAATTGACTTGATTTATGTTTGAGTACTTTATTGGATTATTTTTGGAAGTTATTCTAATGCCTCCAGATGGGAGATATTGTTAAGAGGTGGCCTTGTAGCTTGATTATTGGTCAAGCATTTAGGTTGTGAACAAGTAGGGAGCTATTATGTAAATTTGTAGAAGTTTATGCAAGTTTATGGAATTTTGTAGGACAAGAAGCATGTTTAACAAAATTAATCTATTTTACAAATTAGAGGTACAAAATGAACTGTACTCGACTAGTTAAGGCCTAGAAGATTGAACAGTGGCTAGTTAAGGCCCAAAATTTAAACAAGTTTGAACAACGGCTAGTTAAGACTTATATTGAATAGTGGCCAGTTAAGGTCTAGATTGAACATTGAACAAGTTTGAACAACGACCAATTAAGGCGGATATTGAATAGCGGCTAGTTAAGGCCTAAATTGAACATTGGTCAATTAAGGCCTATATTGAATAGTAACTAGTTAAGGCCTAATTTGAACAATGGCCAGTTAAGGCCTAAATTGCACAAGTTTGAACGGTGGCCAATTAAGGCCGAAATTGAATAGGTTGGACAGTGGCCATTTAAGGCCTAGTTTGAACAGCGGCCATTTAAGGCCTAAATTGAACAAGTTTGAACAACAAGCAGTTAAGGCCTAGATTGAACAAGTTTGAACAGTGGCCAGTTAAGGCCTATATTGAACAACGACCAATTAAGGCCTAACTTGAACAGGTTGGACAGCGGCCAGTTAGGGCCTAAATTGAACCAGTTTGAATAGCTACTAGTTAAGGCCTAAATTGAACAGTGACCAATTAAGGCCTAAAAATACGAACGGTGGCCAGTTAAGGTCCAAAAGTTGTCGAATGATTGACAAAATTATGTACAGTGGTGTTTCAAATGATTATCCTTTAGGCAAGGACCTAAAGAATACTTTTGTTGAGAGTTGCCTGAAGGATTATAGCTATGCCCGGAGGACTTAGTTAGCCGTGCCCAGAGGACTTTGACAACATTGCCTAGAGGACTTTGATAGCATTGCGTAGAGGACGTATGATAACTTTGCCCAGAGGACTTTGATAGCATTGATATGATACAAATATATACAAATTTTGTGTCCAAGAAGACAAGAATATGTAGGCTTTCGAGCGTGATCATTGGACAATCGCTTAGGTGGCGTTCCAAATGATTATTTTTTAGGCAAGAACCTAAAGGGAACTTTGTATCATTGTGATATATGCTTGGAGGACTTGTGTTAGTATTTGAGTCCAAGCGGAAAATTATGTACAAATTGGTTGGACAGTGCTTCAAAATAAATTATGTACAACGATTCACCCTTAAGCAAGTGCCTAAGGGGTGTTTCGATGCTCACCCATCAAGGGTGTTTCAAAATGTAATAAATGATCACCCTTAAGCAAGGGTGTTTCAATGAGGGTATTTCATAATGCTCACCTGGGATGGGTGTTTCAGTATGTTAACTCGTGAGGGGTGTTTCAATATGCTCACTCATGAGGGGTGTTCTAATATTGCTATGATACAAGATAAATATGTGTAGGATATACGAAACTTAATTCTTTAAGCACTTGCCCAAACGGGACCTTTGTTGTCTTGATTTCCCCAAGGGGCACTTTCATGATGGTGTGCCCAAGTGGGACTTCTATGGATTTGCTCTTTTAAGGGAATGCTAAAATGGTGTTGCAAGTCATGATAAAAGTGTTTCGAAGGATGCCAATCAAGTCATCCTTAGACAAACGACTAAGCGATGCTTCGAGATATTCATTTTGCCTCCATTTGAGGGTCAAAGGATATATTGTTGAGATATAAGAGATGTTAGATATACGTGTTTGATGAGCCTATTGAAGGGCGAGTAATGATAAGTATATTTGCAATATATTTTGATTCATTGATAAGAAAGAAGGTAATCTTGACAAGGTTTTGTCATCGACGCATTCTTCATATTTCGATGAAATGATGGGAATTGACAAAGATAATGGGGATAGATGGATTAGAGTAGAGTGATAAAAAATGGTTGGATGAATCCCAATTTGACAGGCAAGCATGGGATTGGGAGAATCCACTAACATCAGTCACCTAGTGCAAGTTCAATGCATGTGAGCTATTCCTGACTAGGATCTTCATCGCATCCCAGTGGATCTCCCGACTTGATATGCAACAAGCAATCCAGGTAGAACTAGACACGTGCATGCAAGCAAATTGTGATATTAGGCAACCATGCAAACAAGTAGCCAATGCAAATAGTCATTTGAGCAGGCAGCCAATGTAGACACTTATGCAGATGCAAATGTCAATTAAAATGCATTATGGGGAAGCTAAAATCAAGATATTCATTAAGATATTTGGATTAAAAGGAGCAAAGAACTAGAAGAATTGAAGTTGTCTCAACTGTTTCAACTCAGTCCAATCTATTTATAGGAATGGTACAGCCATGGAACCCTGAAAATAAAGAAATTGGCTTCATCATCATGGTTAAACGCAAGTGAAAAGGGAAAAACAGATTACTATTGGGGACATACACTTTTCCATAGCATCCCTATCCTATCAAATCAATCGAGGTGAGTATTCAAGGTTAAAGAACGTTAATGCACTATAGATTCGCAAAGGCATTAATAGACTAGGAGATAAAGGATTTCATGGTAAAGGTTGATCCAAAGAGTTATAGTATTCCCACCGTACCTTAACATGGAGTTGGGACATTTCTGTAGCAAACATGGTTTGCTGCCCTTTGGCTATGGGTGGGTGATGGATCTTGGAAATTTCGAAGGTTTTAATCCAAGGATGTTCGGGAACCAACACTACTAAAGACAAGTTGGTCATTATCTATCAAGTCTTGGATTAGATTCCTAAGGCCTCTGCAGTTATTGGTTGCATGGCCACTAGTGCAGTGGAAAGCACAACGTTCATCAAGACAAAATGAACAAGCTTGCTCTCTCTCAGGATTGACAGGCTTGATGGCAAAGAAAACAAGAAAGATACCTTGTTTCGTGGTTGTGGCGGGAATGTTGCCTGAGACTGGACACCAACGATTCTGCAAGATTGCTGCTTGCAAAACTATAGCTAGCAATATCGTTCCAGACCTGCAAGCAGAGACAAAACTTGAACTAGGATTAGTTTGTAGGGGGTCTACGCTTAGGAGAATAGATAGCTTCCTTTGCTAGAGAGTCAGACCCCTGGGTTCCTTAGTAAACTGAGATTTTTCAAAAGAATAACGTGTACAAGCATGAATGGCAAAATTGCTACCTATAATTTATAGGCAGCAATTTTGCTTTGTGAATGAAAATGCATAGATGGCAAATACGCCACTTGCGTGTAGCCAAGCAGCAATTTCGCTCGCGAGACCAATATATGCAAAGAGTGCAAATTTTTCAGGGATATGCTGAGGTATAAGTCTAGGGCACCTCCCAGGGGGATGTGTATCTTGGTAGGAGGCAGAAAAACACCAGAAACAGACTAAAAATGCGTGGGTGTCAAAAACGCCACTCGCTTGAGTCTGGGCAGCATTTTTGCATCTGATAGCAAAATACGCAAATAAAGTGCAAAATGCGGAGAGATATGGTGTGTAGTAGGTCTGAGGCACCTTCCAGAGGGATGAGAGGCCTAAAATACGACATAAACACAACAAAATGTGATGAAATACAATGACAATAAATGGTATGATATGCAAATGTGCAGCAGAAAATAGTTAGATTAACAACAAGATAAATGCAAGTACGCAAGGTTAGCAGTGAAATGAAGAGGTTAGAAGAAATTAGCTATCAGAAAGAAATGCCTCACAACATCTAAAACTAGCAAGGAGCCACATACCTTAATGAGCCAAATGGATGATAAGAGAAGGGTGAAAGAGCACAACCCTTGAAGATGAGTTGTCTCCCTCTTGGTTGGAGCATGATGGTGGCCTCCTCCCTATGCTTATGCTTGGATGCTTGAAATTTGATGATGCCCCTTGAGACCTTTGCTTGAGAACTTGATTGCTTTCCAAGTGCTTGAGGGAATCTTGCTTGAGAAACAAGTGTTTGCATGAAGAGAGCCAAGAGTCTAGAGAAAATCCAGCAGAATTTTGATGCTTGAAAATTGTTCATGGAGTTTCCATGGTCCCTTGTGTAATGTGCCTAACTTGAATTTGGCAAACCCTAGCTAATGAAATATCAATTTTCTTGCAATAATTTAGGGATCAATTAAATCACACTCAGATCTATCTGTCTAACACAATAATCATGGAAAAACACCATAGTTTTTCATTGAAACACTGCTTTTATTGAATCTGAAAAGAGGGCAATTACAACCAATATTTTAACTCACAAATTTGATCAATGGGGAACTGCATAAGTCTCTGAAATGCAAGAAATAATAACTGATGAAGAACAGGTCCAAAATTTGCTGCAACTTGAAATTCTTGCGCGCGCGATATTAGAAATTTGGACTGGCAGACGAACTTCAAAATGCCATAACTCTTTCGTTTCTTAACGAAACCATGTCGTGTAACCTGTCAAAACGAATGGCATGAAATTCTCTATCCAATTCTGAATTTGAATCAACAATATCTGGCCTGTGGAAAACGGAATCCCTCCAAACAAATGCCAAAAAAACCCTGAATGCTGATTTGGATATCAATTTCTGATATAAAGCCCTCAATGGCTGAAATGCTGAAACTCTGCCCACAAATGCTGATCAATACAAGCTCATATGCAAACCCTGGATGAGTTTGCCCCTCTGAGACAAAAGGGTTTTCGTCCTCTGCCTCTAAACCAAGAGGGTTTCCGTCCTCAAGGCTTTACTCTTGCAGGTTTTCGTCCACAAGAGTTCACTTCTGCAGGGTTTCGTCCACAGAAGAATTGCAAAAAACTTTGCAGCCAAATACAATAGAAAGGAATCAATTACAATAACCATGGATGTGTAGAATGAAGCCCAAGCCTCCTTTTATTAGCCAAAACCCTAATTCTCCATTGAGAATTATATTTTATTTTATTTTAGTAAAATAATAAAAATAACCTTATAACTCCCTAATGTGGCATTAACCCTTATAACCTCTTTTCTTTTATTTTATTTATTATTTTTTCTTATCCGAGCCACATAAACATTAACACTACCACATTTTATGTATAATCCTAATAATTAAAAATTAGGGACATTACAATACATCCCCCCCTGAGAATGCTAGTCCTCAAGCAATTGAACACAAACTCCATCAAATCAATTCAGAGTCATAACCAAGAATGATTCTAAGGTCCCAAATTAACTTCAAGAAAATCTTACCATACTGCCACAGTGTTGATCCAAGGGTGAATGCAAAGGACAACATCAAAATTATTTTCCCAAACTGTCCCAAACTTGGTTTCTTACCAAAGAAGAATGCAAAACCTGTACGCTGCCCAAATAATACTTCACCAAGGCTTATAGAAATTGTCTCAAATGTACACATACATCCAAGCCAAGTGAAAACCCAACTAATTCTTTGCTGCCTAACCAATCCTGAATATGTAACAACTCTGATTTTCTGATTACAGCAGCAAAAAAGGTTTGTTCATATTCCCAAAATGCATCCAAACTAAGTGCTCTATCATTCCTTACAGCCGTACCATGTATGAGTATTAATAAACCAGCAATAATGATGGATGAGTGACTGAAAAGTGAGTTCAACAGGTCTGATTTCTTCAATACAGCAGTGAGAAAGACATCTAAACTTTTTCCCTCATCATCTCTATTAGTCATATCATGCATAAATGTGGCCAAACCAATAATAGTGGTGAGTGCATCCACAAAACATGGACTAAGAAATGAAAGTACAGCAATCATACTATCATTATTTTTATGGCCATAAGTGAAATCTATTAACCCATGTGTTTCTACCAAGTCAAGAAGGATACCAAGAGTTTCACCGATCCATCTACATACCTTCTTGATCATCTGGTGATGTTGCTCCAATAATTCTTTACCAGGCCTGTATAGAAACTTCCCCAAATGTGCACATTTATCCAAGTCAAGTGAGAAACCAACTGTTTCTTCGCTGCCCAGTTCATACTGTATGTGGAGTAAGCTTGATTCTTTAAGACCAGCCTTGTAAAAAGCTTGCCCAAGTGAGACTTTATCAAAGCTGTGTGAAGACTGTCTCAAGTGTGCACAAAGATCCAAACCAGGTAAGAATCCAATCAATCCTTTGCTTCTCACCAACATAATCTTGCCAAAGTTGCCCAAAAGCCTTTTCCAAACTGAATTTTGCTCATGCAGGGATATCTCTGAACTGTCTCCATGATGCCCTATGCCTCCACGTTCATCCAAACTGAACAAGAACAGGTCTGATATAGCTCTTACCAAATCTGATTTGGTGTGAGCAGTAATAAAATGAATCTTCCCATTTTTTCCCAATTCTCCTAGGATCACTCCCACATCATTCACAACAAGAGTATCATGTAAAAGAGTGATGGAATTGTTAAAAACATGACTGAACACTGAGCATAGAAAGTCTGATTTCGTCATGAGGCATATCAAGAAAAGAACTTCATGAATAGCAATGAGTGAAAATTGCCCAATTCTTCCAACATCGACCAAACTCAGTCCACCATCATTGTTTGAAACTGAACTACATAGGAAATGATTAGCAACTGTAGACATAATGAAAGAGAAATCTAATTTTGAGTCAACAAACTTTGTTTCCTTTTGATAATAGCCATTCTTTATTTTCCCAACATCAAGATCTACACACGCTTCTTTCTGAAGTATCTTCTCCGCCTTTGTGTTGTGCAAGCATCCATACTCCCTAACTTTCATTAAAATAAGCTTAGATCGATCTGCAGTTCTATTTATGGCGGGGCAATGCACTAATTCTTCAAACGTTCTTTCAAGTGCAACTTCTTCCTCTAAGGCCAATTTGCATGAACTTATATGCTGCTGTTCCGTGATTGTACCGAATACATATGAGGACTGAATTCTGCTTAAGTACTTAAAACAGATAATGTCCACCTGTCTCATGGCTGTAGGTGGAATGCTAGACATCAAAACTGAAAATGCATTTGCCATATTTACAATACTAGGCTGAATGTGAATTAAATCTTTCAAGGGATAGATACTAGTGACATCTTCATAAGGGTGATGTTTATGACCATTGGAGATTCTCTTTTCATGTTCAAAATGAAAATCTGACCGTTCTGGCTCCTGAAGTGCTTGCTGAGATGCTTCATTAGAGATGATATTTTGTTTTGAAAGTTGTTGACCAGTGGCATCTTCACAAAGATGATATTTGGGACTTTTATTGGAGATGTTATTCTCAAAATAAAGATCTGACTGCTCTTGTTCCTCTACTCCAATTCCTTGTCTAGAAGTCAAGGTGCTAGGAATTTGCTTGATAGCTTGATTGCAATCTATTTTTTCTTTTGAGAGAAGTGAAACAACACTGTCATCAAGCTTATCTTTTGATTGAGTCAGACTTGTACAGATGATGCTTTCATGGGCTGACAATTGCTGCCCAACTAGATCAACATTTTCTTGATAAGCACCCTCTACTTTCACGGGACAATGGACTAAATCAAAGTCCTCTTGGATACTATCCAACTCTTCAATCAACTGCCCAATCTCCTTGGCTCTATCCTCATTCTCCTGCTCTCTGAATTCTATAACAGCAGCAAGTTTCATCTCTATTTCCTGCAATGTAATACGAGCATCTGTCAAAGAGCCTCTAGTAGACTCAAGCTCAGCAGTGAGCTTATCAACCTCTTCCTCTTTACCCTTTAATGCATCAAGGGTCTCTTCAGCAAGCCTGATAGAATGATCCCTGTCTGTAAGTATGTTCAAGAAATCTGATTTCATAGTTCCCAAGGCTGCTTTTAATGTCTTCAAATCAGCAATAGTGATTATCCCTTCAACACCCTTCTTCCTCTTCTCAATTTGGACCTTCCAATATAGATCTTCAATGAATTTATAGGTGTCATCAATTCGGGTTAAGGCTGCAACAACTGTATCTTCACTAGTCCTGGAATCAAAATCAAACTTATGCATTAAAATTTCAGAATTATTTACCTGATGATGCTCTACAAAATCATCATATGTTTGGGATTCCGCTTCGCATATTATTTGTTCTACTATTTGTTCTTCACTTGGGGTAAGAGGATTTTCACTCCCAAGTGTTTCTTCATCAGTCTTAGGTGTCGTCACACCCGGATCCCAAGGCACTGTGAGCTGATCACTTAGTTCTGCTTTCCCATGAGCATTATGTTCTTCATGCATAACTGATTCCATTTGCAACTCACTCTGTAATTCTCTAAAGAAGATGTAACTATCTGGTACATGCATCAACATAGGTTCCGTTTGGATACCAAACCCACAATCACCTGTACGGTTATCACTTAAATGCGATAGGGAAAGGTTATCATGTGCTGATTGAAAACCTGTATCACTATCAACATGTTTATCATCTGAGAATGCATTAGTGAACACCTCATAGTAAGCTGCTGCATCAAATTCATCAGTCTTCGTTCCTGCAATGGTGTTAGTGAACTCAACTGTACTATCAACATATGCCTCAATCCCGTTAGTTTCATCGAAGCATGGGGCATTCATAGGATTTTTAGCATTAGACTCAACTGTCGTGACCTCTTGTTCAGATTTATCAACAACAGTTGCATGCATGCCATTAGAATCGATCTGAGTTTCAATTATACATACCTCCTGTGGAGTGTCATTGTCTTCACACAACATTTCTGTTTTGAACTCCTCTTCTTTCCCAACCTCTTCGCTGTCCAAGAAAGGTCTCAACTTCTTCTCACACCCTTTCACAACACTGTCAACCAAATCATGAGCAGCAGGAGAAGCAACCAAATATTGCCTCCAAACAGCCACTAACATAGTCCAAAGTGGTTGAGGAATTTCGTCACTTTCATTGATGATCAAAACCATAATATCTCTCATGGCTGCAATAACATTATCAGCATGTTCTGATCTAGTTGTAGCAATGAAATGATGAAACATTTGGTAAATCAAATCATTCATATTCAAATCTAACATGATGTTACCAAATCTAATGTTGGCAAATGTTTCAAGCAAGGTAACTCTCCTAGAAAAACGGGAACTTGTGACATTTCCCAAATTTCTGAAACTATCAACTAACCGCTGCATTATCTTCCTCAAAGTGTTATCATCATAAGGAGCTTTAGGAGCTAAAATTCTCAAAATTTCACTCAAGCAAGAAGTGACCATGAGTCTTACCTCCTTATCTGTATGTCTCAACCATTCATGTTGTTTTAAGGAAGTCATTGTAGGAGCTATAGTTGTTTGTATCACCTTAGAAGGTGACTGATTTACCATGTGTAGACAATCCTCCACTTCTCTCAAAGTGCTGAGAAGAACATCCTTGGGCTGAGATAGGTGCCCAAGCTTAACCCCTGCATTAAAAAATCTATTGACCAACTCTTCTTCACTATTTGATGCCATGCTACATAACTGAAATTTCAAATCTCTGAGTTACCCAACAGGATGGCAGAATAGGCTGAGCTCTGATACCACTGTAATGTGCCTAACTTGAATTTGGTAAACCCTAGCTAATGAAATATCAATTTTCTTGCAATAATTTAGGGATCAATTAAATCACACTCAAATCTATCTGTCTAACACAATAATCATGGAAAAACACCATAGTTTTTCATTAAAACACTTGTTTTTATTAAATCTGGAAAGAGGGCAATTACAACCAATATTTTAATTCACAAATTTGATCAATGGGGAAGTGCATAAGTCTCTGAAATGCAAGAAATAATAACTGATGAAGAATAGGTCCAAAATTTGCTACAACTTGAAATTCTTGTGCGCGCGATATTAGAAATTTGGACTGGCAGGCGAACTTCAAAATGCTATAACTCTTTCGTTTCTTAACGAAACCATGTCGTGTAACTTGTCAAAACGAATGGCATGAAATTCTCTATCCAATTCTGAAGTTGAATCAACAATATCTGGCCTGTGGAAAACGGAATCCCTCCAAACAAATGCCAAAAAAACATAAATGCTGATTTGGATATCAATTTCTGATATAAAACCCTCAATGGCTGAAATGTTGAAACTCTGCCCACAAATGTTGATCAATACAAGCTCATATGCAAACCCTGGATGAGTTTGCCCCTCTGAGACAAAAGGGTTTTCGTCCTCTGCCTCTAAACCAAGAGGGTTTACGTCCTCAAGGCTTTACTCTTGCAGGTTTTCGTCCACAAGAGTTCACTTCTGCAGGGTTTCGTCCACAGAAGAATTCCAAATGACTTTGCACTCAAATACAAGAGAAAGGGATCAATTACATGTAATGTCCTACCCCTTTCGAAGACGAAAAAAAAAAATTGCCACCAAAAGAGCCAGGTTTCGATCTTTAGTTCCAAACTGAAAACTTGAGTGTCTTGTTTGCTGATTTGGGTTATTCAGTGTTTTGTATGTTTGGAGATCATATGAACATTCAATGTACTAACTCCAATTTTCAAATATCATATTAACTCATGAATTTTCAACAAGACATTTTGACAAACATTTGTCATGCATACTCAGAAATTACAGGGCAGCTCTCAAGAATGGATCACAACTTGAAAACTATCAATCCAAATGCTACCAAATTCGAACACTAGCTTCTTCCATTATAGATAAACAAACCCAATAAAGGAAATTGCATTAAAAGGAGTATACTCGGAATTGTGAAGGTCTGATACAAATCTGGAAATGTTCATCAGCACACAGAAATCTTCATTTTTTTATCATAAAATCCAATTTACAAACTTCTCCAGCATACAACTTATGTTTTTGAATACCCTTTTTGGAGACAATAACAAAGCATGTAAGAAATCCTCCAAAGACTAGGCGTTTGGACCTAGGAAAGCAACTCGTCCCCCAATAAATGTACGACCATGCCAGGAGCAGGTACGACTGCTAATAAACACTACAAAAATCCAATGAAAGTCTCCAAAACCTGCAGAAAAGGTGGCGGCTAGGTCTGTAGTTGCAAGTAGATCTCAAACTTCAACAAACCATTGCTGAGTGTGCATCCAAATCGCTCTATTTTGGCCCTAGATGGTATGGCCAGCTGAAGGAGTGAAGTGCAAATGAAATGGAACAAACCCTCTCCAATCTGCTCAACAATATCTGAAAATATCACCTTTATCAGCTCAATTGCATCCACTGAGTATGAATGCTCATTAACCAATCTAAAGGTATCTTTCAACCTCAAGATATGGTGTCCTTGTATGTGGTTTTCGTCACAATACAAGCTTGGAATGACTGAAATCTTGCAACGTGCAAGTCTCACACAATAAACTTCAAGAATAATAGTCAAAGATGTCACAATCAACTCTTCAATGCCACTTTTATCCTTTCCCAAAGCTGGTTGATCCATTCACTTCTTGAATGTGGGATAATTTGTCTTTCCAAATGCTACATTGCACCTTGAAGGCATTCTTTTTACCATAAATTGTAATATATTTCACTTATTACTTTCGAAGGAGACCATACCACTTTTATGACATTAGAAATATGAACTTTATAAAATCCCCTTTAATTCAAGTGGTTACATGACCCCTTTTAAGATTAAATTAATGCCCAACATTAATATATTTAACTTTTATATTTAAATATAACATTATAAATCTTCGGGCATTAAAATTATTGCTCTCCCAACATCCAACCACCAAACAACTTACGGAAACGGATACCCATTAAGCCGAAGATGCCAGTCGTACTTTCCGTTTCCCGAGAATCCAACCCTAACCGACTTACTAAAAATAGTAAGTCTCTAAAAATACTGCCAGAAACAGTCCTGAAAGTCGACAACTGTGAATGCAGATCGTCCAACAATATCTCCATAACACCTAGTGGTTCCTAAACACTCGACATTGCCTACGGAACCTTATGAATAGGCAAGTCCATATTACGCTCTGTTAGCTAACTAGGATGGGGACATTACATTACAATAACCATGGATGTGTAGAATGAAGCCCAAGCCTCCTTTTATTAGCCAAAACCCTAATTTTCCATTGAGAATTATATTTTATTTTATTTTAATAAAATAGCTAAATTAACCTTATAACTCTCTAATGTGGCGTTAACCCTTATAACCCCTTTTCTTTTATTTTATTTATTATTTTTTCTTATCCGAGCCACATAAACATTAACACACCACATTTTATGTATAATCATAATAATTAAAAATTAGGGACATTACACCTTGGGAGAAGAAAAGATTTTGAATTTGAAATCAAGAGGGAATTTTTGGGTTTTGGGTTGCTACTTGAAGAGATTGGGGTTCAATACTAAGTTTTGGGCTCATTAATGACGTAGGGCTCGAGAGGGGTGGCGAATCCAAGAATCTGATATTCTGTCCTTGACAGGGCGAAATTGTTGTCGGCGATCGTGCACCAACGATATCGAAGATTTGACTATTGTAAATCAACAAGGTAGGAAGGATTGACTTTGAACGGGAAGATTCATTTTGGTGAAATGGCTACTATGGTGCGAAATCGCTGGTTGCAAAGTCGTCACCAGGGTGCAAAATCACTACCAGCATTTCCAAGCACCTTTTTTCTGCATTAATTTTCATAGGAGTATAGGCATATATATACTTGTTGGAAGGCTCTTTTCAAGCTCGTTCTAATGGAAATGTGTTTGTGAAGATTTGATAGAGAAATTGATGTCTCAAACATGTTACTTTTTGGAGCAATAAATGCTGAAGTTTGGGGTTTGAGAAAGGCAAATTTGGTTTGATTGATTAGAGGGCTAATGTATGAAGATTAATTGGTGGAATTGGTGATCTTGATAGTTGGATGAGTGTTCCAAAATTGGGTGTCTACAATAGTTGTACTTTCAATGATGAACAATGAGTATTATGTCTTCATTTAAGTCCTACTATTGATTCCTTATGAGTATGTGCATCTGGTCCTTTATCCTGATAATTATTTCTAATTTAGGCATCTGATATATAGATGAACACTGGACATGTTATTGAACACTCATCAATATTTTTATTGAACACACTCAAAATTGCCTAAAAGACTCAAAAAGTCAAGATATTTGTTTGTCTCCATTTTAACTATAATATTTTTATGAAGTCTCATTACTGACATCCTCAGAAAGAATTGGATACTTCTAGCTTGATTACACTGAAGTGTTCCTTCTTATTTCAATGGGTTTAGAACATGTGACATTTCAACAAGCTTAAATGTTTTTGCTGAAGACTATAAATGTTTTTTTTGCATGCTGCCCATTGGAAATAGCTTACACAAGAAAAGAAATTGAGTAAGAAACTTGTTAGAGTTTGAATTGCGGAACATTTCAAGTGTGAAGTTGACAACAGACTTGATCTGATTGTAATGAAAACTGATTGTGATTCATCTAAAGTGCTTGATGCAACCATTTCATCATTTACAGCAGAAAATTTAAATATTGCCTGTGATTGGAAACATCATTTTCCAAGTAGCATGCCTATATTGGTTCCACTGCTCGTACTGACCTCCATTTTAGGTTGGCAATTTCAGATGCAATTCAACACAGCTCATGTATGACATCTTAGGTTAAATGTTTAAGTGATCTTCAATATTATTTAAGAAGATGTCTGAAACCATGTCAAAGCTGATGAAATGAAGTGCAAGGATTTCTATTCTTTACTTGTATTGATCATTATTCATAGGAGACTTACATGCTCCTTGTTTGTGTATCCAAATGAGAAATCTAGCAGAATGGACTAGTGATGAAAGGTAAATACTGTTGCAAGAATAGTATGATGTTTTATCCCTCAAGGTATTAGTCTCATTCACAGTAAGCATGGCTAAAATGTTTAATTGATTTTCAATAATATTTGAGAAGATGTCCTAAACCATGTCAAAGCTGATCAAATGGAAGTGCAAGGATTTCTATGCTTTAATTGTATTGATCATTATTCATAAAATTTCATGCTTCTTGTTTGTGTATCCCATTGAAAAATCTAGCAGAATGGACTATAGATGAAAGGTGTTTATTGTTGCAAGAATAGTATGGTGTTTTATCCCTCAAGGTATTAGTCTTATTCATAGGAAGCATGCTTAAAAATTAATCACAGTTACACATCTGCTAGTTATTTTTGTTTGCCCAAGTTCTCAATTTTCAAGTTTTAGTCAGCTTCTTTTCTTCGCTTTTTTCTGTTTCATCTTATAGTTGCTTAACAATAAGATACGGTTGGTAATTGCACCAGATTCTGTTTGACATATTTGCATGTATATCATAGAAATCAGTCTTACTTCCTTGTTATGTTACTTCATTGGACAGGAAGGAGAGCGGATTTTGTGTCGACATCCATTCAATGAATCTAAACGAGCGTACGTTGTGCCTCAACGAGTGGAGGAACTTCATAAATGCTATTGGCCAGGAACTTCTGGTATATGTTGTGTTTTTTCTTTTAAATCGTTAATTACCTTACACTTTGGCCTTGCTGTTTGCCTATGTTTCTTCTTGGTAGTTCCAAGTGTACATAGTAAATGACTGAAGTCACAGATGGTCAAAACATGTGTGGAACCTAGAGTATGACAAAAATACATCAGTGATATAGTTAAGTACAACTAGCTATGATAGCAGACAAAGGAGGTACCCAAACTACTACTCATGACAAAAACGTAGTTAGTTATTTCAGATTTTTGCAATTCATATTATTTATTAAATGATGTTCCGGATATTTCTGCATTTGATTTCATTGCTTTGGCGTTTTGAGTCAGCACTTTGTGTACCTCTTCAGGAATTGTCCTAATGACTGTGCCATTCTTAACGTCATATAAATACTTGCCCCAAATTCAAATTGTGATGAGCCGTGCAAGAAGTATGAAACTATAAAGTTATAGAATAGATTAATGCAACTACATTCATCCTTTTTTTTAATTTCTAAAGAGGGCATAGAATTCCACAATTACAATCATATTACAATTCCAATTGCAAGGTTCCCAGTCGAGATTTTATATCAAGGCCACACTTCTACAAACATCTCTCACATGCCGACCCGTCTACCTCCGGAGGGAAGTGTAGTTTCCACTTTATAGTCATTGAGATTATTAATTAAATTTATATGTTCATCATCCCTGTTTATGCCATTTTCATGCTTCTTGATATGTGCTTCCCTTAGGTGTCTTTTCCTGTCGTGATCAATCGTCGCAATCCCATGTGTCTTTGATGCATGAAAAGATAATGACAATAGCTGCAAGAAATGACAAGAATGCATGGCAATTAACTTTATGAAGAGTCATGATATACAAGAAGCAGTTTCCCTGGCCTACACAAGTGATAAAATGATGGTTTGTGGTCAGAAAAAGACCTGGAGGGTTATCAACCATTCTAGTCACCAGTACAGCACCTTTAGGCAACAAAAAATCATATGCTGCCTTAACATCCAGGTTTGGAGATCTCCTAGAGGAGCTCATAAAATGAGAAACTGTCCTTTCTATAGGAAACTGTCCATGGAGAGTAATGATAATTTTTTACCAGATAGCATTTGTTGGAAAATTGCTCAAAATTGACCATCCACCATGAATAAGTTAAGCGTTGTCTACTCAGGTTCCGATAGGCTCTCCATAAATAAGGAAAGCCACCAACAGAACATCTTATAAAAAGTACTCACTCTACAAAACCACCAGGAAACCTTCTTTTAACTTATATACAAACCTAAATAGCACGGTTGCCAGGGGCCTGTCCATCTTAAAGGAAAATCTTGACTATTGCAAAAACTGGAAAGCAGTCCTTCGGCTCAGAAAGGTTCGATTGTTCAGCTGTGAGAAGACTCATTAGAAATTGGTATTTTTCAGCTAACATAAGTTTGGATTGGTTAACGAAACTTGTAAAGCCTCTGTCAATCTCATAAACACTAATGTGGTCTCTCATGTTTCTTATGTACTCAGAGGATTTCTCTAAACGATTTGACAGTATGTATGTCTTTCAAGATATTCTGGAAGAATCCAGAGTGTAAAATCGTAAGAAATATGATCTGATTGAGTTACTGAATATCTTGAGCATCTATTTGGAGCCAAATAGAGTTTAGGATATATCTCTTGTTCTGATTAGAATATGGAAGTTTCTATAATATTTATTTATGTATTGTTAAGTTTTATTATTGATATTTAAAGAATTGCATTCTGTGGTGTTTTTTTTTTTGTGGAAAACATCCCAAAAGGGATGCCACTTTCGGGTAAGACCCAAGGAGGCAGGGGTATCCATTCCGCCAAAAGGAACGCCCGGACTCGGACCTGGCCTACCACCTTTGACATACTCAAGGAGCAAACAAACACACAAAACCAATTTAAAAATAAGTAAATAACAACAAAAATAATAAAATAAAATAAAAAACATGCTCCTTGAGTGTGTCAAAAACAAAAGCACAACCAAACACGCACAATAAGATAAAAGAAACCACAACACAAACCACATAGAAAAACACAAGAACCACATAACAAAACACAAACAAGACAAAAACAACAACACTACAAAGACATAACCCAAAAAAAACATGAAAAATAAACACAACCAAAACCTAAAAAATTAAAAAAATAAAATAAAAATAAAAATAAAAAACAACCAACAACAGACAATAAACAAAAACAAAAAACATAGAAAACACTCACACATAAAAACACGAAATAACACAAACAAAGAGAAACCCAAGAACAAGAACGAAAAAAACACAAGAACAATAACAAAAAACATAAAAAAAAAACAAAACAACAAAAACACATGAACAACAAAAAACAACACAAAGAACACAAAAACAAAACAAAACAAAAGAACCCACCCACCTTAAAAAACTAAACAAAAAAAAACAAAAAAGAAAAAAGAAAAAAATTGAACATAACAATGACCTATCTAGACCAGAAGACTATTAAGGCAAGAATCAACAGAGGAAACAAAATAAAGAATAGAATGAGCTAGGGAACTAAAAAAAACTGAATGAACCAAAGAGAAGCAAAAAAAAAAAAAACAAGAAGAAACTAGGTACCTTCAGAACTGGAGCCATCCAAAGAAATGATAGAAAGAAGAGCTTCCCTAATTTGAGAAGCCCACCATATAGGAGGGTGGCCATAACAAGTAAGATCACCTTTGTCCAAAGCCCAATTAGCTAAAGCATCAACACTCTTGTTTTGATCTCTCGACCACATGATTGTAATCAACTTTCAAAAATCCCATCCGGATTAATTGAATCTTCTCAATAATTCTTTTTATTCTCCAATCCACCTTATGATTCTTAGAAGGAGTCTTCAAGAGATTAATCATAAGTTGAGAGTCGACTCAACTAACACCTTTTCCCATCCAACCTTAGTAGCCTCCTCGAAGGCCTCTCGAGGATACCATACCCCTCAACAAGGTTATTGGAAAGAATACCCAAATTCTCAACAAAAGTAAAAACCAGGGAGCCATCCGAAAGTCTACCAATTCCTCCCACATCGGCTTTTCCAGGGTTCCCTCTAGAGGCTCCATCAGTATTGACTTTTCCAAAATCCTTAGGAGGAGGTTGCCAATTTCTAGTCCTATCCATCTTACTAATACTCACATTCCCTTTAAGTTGGTTGCCCTTAGAAGATTTAATCTTCAATCTTTGCATCACTTGATCCCATCTTTGGTGGGAGTTTTGGGGGTGATTAAGGAGTTGATGGACTGATTCAACTAAGTTGGCTATGGTCTTTTGCCAAATATAGTGAATATCCTTCCTATCTTGATTAAAAATTCGGTTGTTCCTTTCATTCCAAATATTCCAAAGAAGAATGGTAGAACCCATCCAAACTAACCGCCTAATAAAATGATCAACACCCTCTTGATTAGGCCAATCCCTCCAAAGCTGTTCAAAAGTAAAAAAATTGGACCACTGTAAGCCAAGTAAAGTGGCCATTCTCCTCCATAGCTCAGAGGCTAAAGTACACTCAATAAAAAGATGGTTGAGATTTTCTACATTCTCTTCACACATTTCACATCTAAAAGGGCCATGAAAACCACGCTTCATAAGTTGCTCACCAGTAAGCACCCTACGATGCAATAAAAGCCAATTAAAGAACCTCACCTTAGGCCGCAGCTTTTGAGCCCACAATCGAGAAAAGATGTCAGAAGAATGGTTGGGATTATTATGGCATAAGGTCAAATAACCTTGAGCAACTCGAATACTCACCCTTAGTAGTGTTGTTCCATCCAAAACAATCTTTTTCATGGGACCAAGAGAGGGATCTCATATGAAGGATGCCTTGGATATCTTGTCTTTGCCTTTCTCGGGATTTGAATAGGCCAGTCCTCAATAGGGATCCAATATCTACCAACCTTTGAATTACCAAGTATGGTACCGAAAGTAATTAGCCACCTTTATCCAATTAGCTCGGTGAAGCTCCTCCATCCAAGGCCTCCAATCGGGAAACCGAGTTATCAAAGGCTTGTGACCATCCCAAGAATCTGTCCAAAAATTTGCCTGTTGACCATTATGAATGATCCAAAATAATTTTTTCTTTATCAAATCCTCACCAGTCTTAAGAACTGCTAAAATGGGAGAACCTTTGGTAGGAAGTTGATAGCGAACAAGGTCTTCAGGACTTTTGTTCTCAGCATATTTAGCACGGAGATTATTGGCCCAAAGAGCATTGGGGTTATGCAACATCCTCCAATATAATTTAGCAACTAAAGCTTTGTTGTTATTAATAGAAGACCGGAATCCTAACCCCCCTTCACTCTTAGGAAGACATAAAGTATCCCATTTCACCAAGGCCCATTTTCTTTTCTCCTTAGTACCACTCCAAAGGAAACGATGACTGATTTGATCCAATTCTCGAAGAACAGCCTTTGGGATATTCAAAACGGAAGAAACATAAATAGGAATAGCTTGAAGGACTGATTTTACCAAGGTGATTCTACCCCAGAAGAAAGCCACTTGTTGGTCCACTTTCCAATTTTCTTCTTGACTTTGTCCAACAACCAATTCCAATCTTTATTTTTCTGCCTTTGAATATTTATGGGAATACCTAAATAAGTGATTGGAAGAGAGGTCTTCTTATATCTTAATTTATCCAAGACCATGGATTCCTCGTCTAGCAGAGCAGTTGAAAGAAAATAACTTTAGATTTGTCTTCATTGATCAACTGCCCAGTAGCCTTAGAAAAACAGCTAATGATTTGCTTAATATTAGAAGCTTCCTTAACCGTAGCTTTACCTAAAAGAGTAGAGTCATCCACAAATTGAAGATGAGAGATAGGTCTAGCTCCATGAGCAATGGTAACTCCCTCAAGGGTTTTGTTTTCCTCTTTTTGGTTATAGTCCTACCCAAGCATTCAACAAGAATGATGAATAAATAAGGGGATAGCGGGTCACCTTGCCTAATACCTCCGGAAGCCGGGAATGACCGAGAAGGCCTGCCATTGATAAGAACTAAGTAGGAAACTCGAAGAGATACATCCCATAATCCAATCCATCCAATCCTTAGAGAAACCAAATTGCCTCAAAACTTTGATAAGGAAGTGCCAATCCACTCGTTCATAAGCTCTGGATAAGTCTAACTGAATGAACATGGAAGGAGAATTTTGCATATCCATGGAATGGATGGCTTCCCGAGCAAGAACTATCTCATCTACTATTTGACGTCCTTCCACATAACCCCCTTGCTCTGGGAAATAATCTTATGCAAAAGAGGCTTCAACCTTTCTCGCCATGATTTTAGTAATGATTTTGAGAAGAACATTACATAAAGCAATAGGTCTAAAAGCTGAGATATGATCAACCTCTTGAGCTTTTGGAACAAGAGTAATATAAGTTTTATTGATAACCTTCAAAATTTCTTTGGCTTTCCCGGCTTCTTCCACCACCTCTAATAAATCAACATGAAGGATATCCCGTAACTCTTGGTAGAACTCAATGGGAAAACCATCAGGACTCGGGGTTTTCCCTTTTGCATTTTAAAAACTACTTGTTGAAGCTCATTGATAGTAAAAGAGAGCAGTCAAAATAGAGTTCTCCTCGAAGTGATAAGAGAAGGGATTGCTTGAAGAACATTTTGTTGTGAAGCCGAGTCAAGAGGAGTAGCAACAAAAAGATTGGAAAAGTAATCAACAACAATAGAGTTCATGCCATCCCAAGTATAAACAACATCTCCAGAATCTGATTTTAAGGAAGAAATAAAGTTGTGAGATCTTCGAGCTAGAAGAGATTTGTGGAAGAAATTTGTGTTTCGATCTCCTTCTTTGAGCCATTGAATTCTAGATTTTTGCTTCCATAAGATTTCTTCTCTTTTTTCCCATTCCTCTAACTGAGTTGTGAGTTTAATTTCATCTGCACTTCTCTTCTCCGTGAGGCCATCTAAACGGATTTTCTTATTCAAATTTTCAAGATGAGCAATAACTTCATGTTTTTTTTTATGAACATCCCCAAAATCTTTCCAGTTTCCAAGTCTTGATTTTGGATTTAATGTATTGCAGTCTTTTGGCAAAACAGAACATCTTAGTCCCATGCCTAGGTTTACCTTCCTTCCACCATTGTTGCACACGAGGTCTGAAGGAAATGTCTCTAAGCCACATTAATTGAAAACGAAAAGGAGAGAAACTCACATTGGTTTTCCACATTTCCACCATGATCGGCCAATGATCCGAACCAGCATTATTAAGAGTCTTCACTTTAGGAATGTGACCATGGATTAAGAAATTTTCAGAGAGCAAAAACCTATCCAATCTCTCCATTATACAAGCTAAGCCTTGCCTTCTGTTAGACCAAGTCATAAGGCCATTATCTCGGTTGGATATCCACAAGATGGAGGTTTGCAATATATTCGCTCATGAGGTCAGTGCTTTTGTCCAAATTTCTATTTCCCCCCTTTTCTCATCCAGAGAGAGGATGGTATTGAAATCTCCTCCGATCAAGATCCAAGCTTTAGGAAAATGAGAGATAATATGAGTAATATCCTTCCACTGTCTTCTTTTTTCCTCCAAAGAAGTCGGAGCATAAACAATAATGCAGAGCATAATCTGGTTGGAATGTCTACTTTGAATAGCTATAGCCAACAAACCCCAACTCGCCAACCATATGGTGAATAACTACCTCTTTTGGGTCCCAAAGACAAGCAATGCCACCCGAAGTCCCTTGGGAACCGAGGGAAACCACTTTTCCAACTGGCCAAATTTTATCGGCAATTGAGTCCATATCCTCCATTGACATCTTTGTTTCTTGAAGGAAAACAAGATGTGGATGATTTATTCGAATCATTCTTCTAATTTCATTTTGTTTTGAAAGACTCCCTTTGAGTCCTCTAATATTCCAAGTGATGATCTTCATTAATACCAGGGCTAAAAAAGTTGGGAAGGGCATTAATCTTACCTTCCTCTACAAGCTTTTCACCTTCTTTTACCATATGATATTGATTGGTCTTGCGACTTGCTTTTTGATTAGAATCCATCTTCAATTTTTTTTTCCTCGTTTCTTGACTTATTCCAATTGAATCCGAGATGGCTTCTAACCTTGAAGAATGCTCGTACACAGCCAAAATTTTACTAGATGGTTCAACGGAGTCTATATTGGGACCTGCATTATTTGAAGTTTTGACATTTGAAAGATTGTTTTTCTTGTGTAAATTTTCTCCTTTTTTTTTCTCGTTGAAAACCTTTGATTTGTTGGTTTGTCTCTCGAGTTCTTCCCTTCATATTTAAATTGTGTTTCTAAGATTTCAGTTTCCATTATTTCCTCTTCCTCACTTGGGACATCATTTGTGGAAAGGATTTCAAACATATTAGCAGATGACTTTGATTGATCCTTCATAACTGGTTTTTTCTGAGTGTTCTTCTTCTTAGGTATTTGGAAACCTCGCTGAGTTTATATCTTCTTTCTTTTGATCAGGAATTTTATTTGGGCAAGCACCGGCCAAATGACCATATTCATGGCAAATTCTACAACGAAAAGGAATGTTCTCATAGTCCACTACTTGCTCCCAAGTGTCTTCCCCAAATTGTAATGTGATCTTTTTAGGTAGGGGTTTGTCAAAATCCATTAAAACACAAATCCGAGCATAAATAATATGTTCAAAATTTTGAGTACAATCAGCAATCATCATAAAAGTTCCTAAAGAGTTTCCAATTGAAGAAAAAATAGTAGGATTCCAAAATTCAATAGGGAGGCCAAAGAGTCTAACCCACACGGGAGCTATAGAAGGCATCTCTTCTTCGGCTTTAAATTTAGTATGCCAGGGCTTCATGAAAAGCCTCGCCCTTCCAAAAAACCAAGGACCCCCTTGAAAAGTTTTCTCTCTATCTTCATTATTAGCAAATAAAACAAGAAAATAACCATTTGGATAAATAGAGATTTGTAACTCACCTTTAGTTTTCCAGCTTTTTGCAGCCCAGACTTTGAAAGCAGATAGACTCGGACGAAAACCCACGAACCGACAAATTAGTCCTCTTTTTTCCAAATCTTCAATGCCAGTCTGAATGTTACCCATATCAAGCTTAACAATAGGAGTTCCATCAGCCGCTTTAAGACATCCTGACTCCGTTTCCCGGGATCAATCTTAGGCATTCTTAGAGGTTTATGGGAAGCCCTAAGATTGATATTAGCATTGGGCTGAGGCTGTCCACCACGAAGGGCATCCCTAAAATTCATTTTTGGGACCGAGTCTTCGAAATTCTTACCCTTGACAGGGGTTTTCACAGTAGAATTATTTTGTGGGTGCACCTTAGCACCAGATTCACTTGAGATATGAGCCATTTTTTGATCAACTGCTTGAAACTTGTTTCGTGATCTCTTTAATCCTTGCCCTAGACGCCGTGGAAAGGTATGGTTTTCACTTTTCTTTTGTGCAGCAAATTGGAAGCCGTTGTCACTCAAGTTCACAATATGATCTGTTGAAAGACAAATTTCTAACCCATCTTGGATCCCCTGCAACATTTCCTGCTAAAATATTGAGCATAAACCACAAAAATATTGGCCGCTAGGGCCCGAAGGCCCTAAAAACCAACCTCTGGAGCTGCTTGCACTCAACCCAGATGAAACCCTCGCATAGCCGCTTGCCAAATATCTCGTTCACACATAGGGATGCGCTAGGATCTGTGTTGCTCCAAATGATATGAAAATTGGTGGAGACGTTCTAGGGTTTTTCAGGCATCTACCCTCAAAATTTCAGCTCAATCCGAGTCCGGATGAGTGAGATATGGCCGAAACGAGTTCGGCAGTTTGGGCAGTCCTGCATGGTGGTGTTTGTTTTTGACATGAAGGTTAGTAATGATATTTCAGCAAAGTCATAGCTTGATAACCTAGGGTCTTAATTCATGGATATCCTATTCTCAATTTTGTTTGTTGCTGCATTTGATAGTTTAGGTTTCTGTTATTTAATATTCAAGGATGGATTGTCTAGTGCTTCATGCATATCTTGTAGACACAAGACATGCATGCTCACTCCTTGTCCGAGTCCTAATTGTGGTTTTATTTGGTTACTTCAAAGTGGAATTGAATTCCCACTACAAGCCTTCTGAGATTATTCTCATTCTTATTGAATTGAATTTCGAACTAATTGGATTGGATGCAGGTAGAAAACGTGAGCCATTGCCATCATTAGGTGAAATTAGAGAGCGATGTTTAAAACAGTTGGCTGAAATGCGATCTGATCACATGCGTAGCTTAAACCCCACACCTTATAAGGTTGGAAGATACCTGCTCAGTAGTGCAAATTTTTTCCTTTGGCAAGCAGTTGAACTTTATTGAAGAATTTACTATTGCTTTGTATGCAGGTTAGCGTGAGTGCAGATCTTTATCAGTTTATCCATCGTCTGTGGTTGGAGGAGGCACCTGTTGGAGAGTTGCAATGAAGGATGATTCCCATGTTTTGTCTCTCTAATGGAGTAGTTCACTTCGTTCATCAGAATTTTTTGTTCAAGCCTTGGTTGGTCTTTATGATGTTTGAAGAAATTGCCGAGATCACTACCTTTGTTTGCAAGACAATGGCATCTTCCAACAAATTAATTGAAGCCATCAGCTATTAATCAAAGAAAAAAAATTAAAAAGGAAAACAATCTACAAAGTATGTTATTATATTTTATAGTGCTTTAACCACAATCAACAAGCAACAGATTATTGATAATTTAATTTCATGATTTCAGGAATGCCATATGAAAGTTTGGAGAATCAAAAACCTCCTTGTTAAGTGGGAGATCTTCATTGTCTGTTATGTTGTTTTTCTTCTATACAATAAAATTGTAGTCTTTTGCCTAAACCACAACTTTGGTTGCTTGAACAATTTGTGTGGTTTTTTGAAATGGCAAATACGAAAATCTCTCGCGTAAAATTGCCATAATTTAAGCTTTGGAATTAAATTTTTTATTGTAATTATCGATGTTAAGGGATTGGGAAATGGTAGTTTTGTAAATCATTTTGTAGAAATGTATAAGAATTCGAGTTTGAATGACCAATCTTCCTGATTTGGACAAAAATTTGAGTGACTGGGTTGTTGATGATTGGAAAATGGCAATTTTGTGTCATATTGTAAATATGTGTCATATTGTAATGATCACACTTCTTGCTTTGGACAAAAGTGCAGTTCAATTTCAAACTTTACAGTAGCTGGTACACTAGGAAGCTATGAACTACCATGAGTTTTTGGTAATTTTCACAAGAAAACATGCCGAGATATTTTAAAGTGGTAAATTTGTGTAAAGCAATAGCTTGAAAATAAAATGGAAGATGACAGTTTACTGCATATCATTCTTTGAGTCAAAGACAAATGATAAATTTGATACAAATTATTAAATTTATAAAATTATTTAGAGGATTGCCCTCCTAAGATTGCTTGTCATTTGAAGTTAATCTTTGTAAATGAACACTTTAATTTTTAATTATTGACACTTGTAAAGAAGAAGAGTGATTAGAGAATGACAATTTTGTAAAAATGTATGAGGGTTTGAGTTGGGTGATCAAACTTTTTGCTTTGGACAAAAATTTATTGGTTTAGTGGTATGTACTTTGGACAATTTTTTAAATGGTTGGGTGGCATGTGATTGGGGAATGAAAATTGTATATTTAAAAATAAACAAAAAATTAATTGGAGCTATAAATCATCTTTTTGCTTTGGTCTAAAATGTTGTTCAACTTTAACCAACCACTCGGTATGGGAGGAAGACTATGGGCTACTATAAGATTTTGGCAATTATCACAAGAAATTAAATTGGTAAATATTTGTAAAGCAAATATTGTAGAATAAATAAAAGATGATAGATATCATTTTTTAAGTCAAAGTTAAATGATAGTATAAATTTATAAAATTATTTAAAGTTGTCTCCTAAGGTATAATATTAACAAAATATGATTTTAAGAATCATATGGAAAATTATATTAATGATATGTATAAGATTTAATACCGACCATTCCATTTTCATTGTATATTCAAAAATATATAGAGAGTACATACTAAAGTTAGGACTTTTGTTAGCGAGTTCAAATCCCAATTAATTAAACAATCTTAGCATTAGTTAATAGCCAGGTCTCTTAACTTCTAATCATATGATCTTTATTGTAACACCCCCTCTTTAATGGGTAAACTAGATGCAATCTCAAGTTTATCCCTAAATCTTATAATTTTTCTTTTCCTAGGGCTTGTTATATACATGTAATTTGTTAGGAAGTTGGACAATAATCTAGACAAATTTCTTTAAGGTCCATAAGCTATTGGATATAGTGATGATAAACTTTAGTATGTTTTGTTCTAGCATGATATGCTATGTTTTCCACCAACTTGAGCACACTTTGATTATCACAATGAAGAGGTGTTGATGTTATTTGATCCATTTGAAGATCATAAAATATGCATCATAACCAAACAACTTCATAGCTTGTACTACATATTGCCTTATATTTTTTTTAGTTCATGACAAAGCAATCGTATGCTAAAGTTTAATCTACCAAGGAACAACCCCTAATCTAAGAACAAATATATAACTAGTAGTGGATCTCTAACCATTAATTGATGCGACCATGTTAGCATCAACGTATCAAACCATTTGAAAATCATCATATTTATGATATAGAATACCAAAGTCAAGGGCACCTTTGATATATTTGAGAATGCATTTTTTAGCTTGCCAATGCTCTCTTCATGGATTTGGCATGAAAATGACAAATAACTCACACCAAAACATAGAGGTCGAGTGGCCATATGATAAATCAAGCTTCCAACCAATTGACAACACATTGACTTATTGATAGATGAATTAAAATGAGCTAACAATTTCAACCTGACTTCCATAGGTGTAGATATTGGATTACAATTTGTCATCTAAAATCTTTCCAAAAGTGTTTTGGCATACTTGCTTTGTGATACAAAAATAACATGATCAAGTTGCCAAAATTATACACCTAAGAAGGAATATAGGAGCCCTCAAAAATTGAACATAAGTTAGATTTTACCTTAAATATGGACAATACTACTAGTGATGACAAGATCATCAATGTACACAATGAGAATTATAGTGTCATTACTTGTAGTTTTAATATAGAGATTAGGACCAAAGAAGCTTTGATTAAATGTTGAATCTCTAAGATGTTGATAAATTTTGAAGTACTAAGGTTGATGATCCTGCTTAAGTTAGTATAGGGACTCGATCAATCTACAAACCAAAAACGTTCTTTTTTTGGCATATGAAACCCTTATGTTTGCACCATAAAGACTTCTTTTAAATCTCCATATAGAAATACACTCTTGACATCCATTTGATATACATTTTGTATAAACAATTTTGAAACAAAGAACTAATAAAAAGTCACCATATATGCAGATGGGGCAAGTGTTTTGTCATACTCTATTCCTTCTTGTTGTCCATAACCTTTAATAACAAGACAAACTTTAAACTTGTCAATTGAGCCATTTGATTTACATTTTACTTTATAAACCCATTTACAACCAATGGGTTTCTTTCCATGGGGTAATTCACACAATTCTCATGTTTTATTCTTCATTAAAGAATCAAATTTGCCTTCATGGCAACTTCCTATTTTGGTTTGTTTTTGGCCTCTCCATATTTGTTGAGATCATAAACTTATGAAAAAAATAAAATTTGCCTACTCAATCATTTGTCTAGGATCTTTTCTAGATTGTTTGAATTGTCTAGCTATTGCTTTTTCATCCTCTTTGATATCTCGTATAGTTTGTTCATACTATTTTGGCCATTGACATAGCTCTTGTTGTTGAACTTCACTTGGGTGAACCTCTATCAAGATTTGTTCTTCACAATCATGCGAAAGTGGATTTGCAACACACTAATGTGATTGAGTCTTCACATCATTTTTCATCAGTTGTCTCTATTTTTTTGAATTTAAGTGAACTTAAGGGAACCACAAACTATCATAGCCACTAAGAGGGCAAAGTATCATAGCCACTTGAAAAGGGAAAAGTCTCATATGTAAAATAAAGACAACAAATATTTGAATATGAAATATGATTCCAACTATAACATAGCTCTTCCTATTTAATAAATCAACAATAACCCTAACCCTTATGCTCAAGGACCAACTACCTTGTGCTAGGGCTCGAGCTAATAATAATAAAGATAACCAACATAGTTATATTGGAGTCATTACATGGCAACCCCCTTAGAAAGTTGTCCTCAAAGTTTGAAATGACTAGCAAATTCTCTTAGGATACCGATTGCATTTTCTTTTGGAAGATCCTTCCACTTGATGAGGAACTACTAAATCTGGCAAGGCTATAGAATATGAACTCTATACTGTAACAATACTTTAAGATAGAGAGTGGTTTGACCTTCTTCATTGAGTACTAGAAGCTCCATCTAGGATTGCACCTTTTAGCTAATAACATGTTTAAAACAAGAAACATGAAAGACAATATGGATGCAAGAAGATGAAGGAAGCTCCAATTAATATACCATGTCACCAATATAATGAACCTCCTTGTAGGGGTCTTAAAATTGAGGAACCAATTCTCACTAGACTTGATCTTCAAGGGCAATTGCTTATATGGATGGAGGTGCAAAAAGAGCGGTCTCCCTCGTGATAATTTGTTGATTAGGATAATGCAAGTCTTGTTCCTACTTCATATGGTTTTAGGATTGGGTCAAATTATCTTTAAGGAGTTATAGCACAAGCCGACACTACTATAATAAATCATCCACCCAAGCCACCTTGGAGGATCCTAGAACATATTAAACCACCAATGGAGGTTTCTAACTATACAATACCTCAAAAAGGGACATCTTGAGGGAAGAATGGTAAGAAGTATTATACCACCATTTAGCTAAAGAGAGCAAAATAACCCAATGATATAGCTTGTTTTAAAAAAAATAATGAAGGTAAATACCTAAAAATTTGTTTACAATTTTTGTCTAGCCATCTACTTGAGAGTGATGAGAAGAGAACATATTCAATTGAGTACCATTGAGATGGAATAATTTGTTCCAAAAATTGTTGGTGAAGACAAGGTCATGATACTTGATGATGGACTTGGGCATGCCATGCAATTTGAAAATAGAATTGAAGAATGCCTTAAAAACCTTGTTGGATGAGAAGGGATGTTATAGGGAACAAAAATGAGTGTACTTTGAAATACAATCCACTACCATAAGATCACTAATTTTCCCTTAGATTTGGGAATGCCCTTAATGAAATCCATGGAAATGTGCTCCCATTAGTGATCATGAATAGGCAAGGGTTGCAAAAAACGAGGAAATTTAACAATTTTCCCCTTGTTCTGCTAACATACCTCCAAATTGACCACAAATATTTGACATCTAATTTTAATCCTTTCTATTAAAGGTATTGCTTTGCTTACTTGTATATTTTCAATAATCTAGAACGTCCATCCAAAGGAGACACATGAAATTCTTGGAGAACACTAAACTTAATAGTCAAGGATGGAGAAAGAAAAATGTGATCCTTCTTACATATTACCCATCAACATATGAGAAAAATAAAGGCAATGAAGAGCCAAACTCCACTTTATGAATGATGCTGGCACTTTCTAGGTTAAAAAGCCAGTCCTTTGAAAGCTAGGAAAGCCATTGTGGAAAAGGATTAGAGATGGTACTAACAACAACAACGTCCTCATGTTTGTGATATAGAACATTAGCCACCACATTCTCCTTCTTCTTCTTGTACCCAATGATAAAATCACAACCCAAGAGCTTTGTCAACCATTTATTCTATTCTTGGTATGAGAGAGATGCTATCCTAGAAAATGCTTAAGGCTGCTATGCTCGGTCTTGATGATGAAGCATCACTCCAACGAGTAAGGTTACCATTTCTCTATGACATGTGGAACAATAAATATTACCTTCTTATAAGTAGAATGATCCAAATTCTTGCCAGAGAGCTACTTTCTTTTAAAATCAAGTGATGTTCATCCTATATCAAGATAAATCTAGTACCTTTACCTAAAGCATCAGATTCAATGATAAAGGGTTTGCTGAAATTGAGAGTGGCCAAAAGAGCACACAAAGCCTTCTTTGGGGTATGGAAGACTTGGAAAGTTACTTCAGACCAAATAAAGACATCCTTCTTAGTGAGAGAAATGAGAGAAGTGATGGTTTTGCCATAGTAGCAGACAAATTTCCTATAGTACCAAATGAGACCTAAAAATCCATGGAGCTACTTGAGGGATTTCGGTAAGGGCCAATCTTGCATGGTTTTGAGCTTGTTAGGATCCACCTTGAATCCTCCTAAGATACTATATGTCCCAATTCTTCTACCTCATGGATCCCAAAGAAACACTTGGACCTTTTGATAAGGAGTTTTTCCTTCTATAAGAGGTGGATAATTTTGTCTACATAAAGTAAATGAACTTTCCAGGACTTGCTATAAACTAAGATATCATCAAAGAATATTAGTACAATCTTGTAGATAAAAGGATGGAAGATAGAATTCATAAGTTTTTTAAAAGTGGGAGGAGAATTTGTAAGACCAATGTGCATGACTAAGAACTCATAACGATCCTCGTGTGTGTAAGAAATAGTCTTAGGACTATCCTCTTCTCTAACCTGAAATTTAATGGAACCCAAAGCACAAGTAAAGTTTTATAAAATATATATTGCCATGCAATTCATCCAACAAATAATTTGTATTTGGGACAAGAAACTTATATTTTATGGTGATCTTATTATGAGGTCAAAAATTAGGACACATGTTCTAAGAGTTGTCCTTACACCACACCATAACCACAAAAGAGAAATAAGGATTGATGCTCAAACGAATAATTCCTTGCCCCAACATTTCCTAGACTTGCCTCTTAATCTTAAAATTTTGGATCTAGGGATAGTAATAAGGATGAACATTCAAGGGACAAATTTTTAGAATTAGATGGATGAAGTGATCATACATTCACTTTGGGAGAAGACCCATGGTTTTATAAAAAGCACCCCCATAATAATCCATTATAGTATGCAAGTTGAAAGGAAGAGCTAGAAGAAGTGGCTCTAAAGACTAAACTTCCATGCAATTGACTTAAGTGAAGAATCTGTGGTCGCTTTTCTTCAATATCTTTTCCAAGCTATAGGAATTAACCGCCTTGGAGGAAGGAGGTTGAATTTCATGGAGATAAATGGTATTTTCATTCTTCGTCCATTTAACATATAGTCATTGCAAATTGATAGTAACATCACCGTGCTGGGATATACATTATGCTCCTAATATGACATCTACACTTTCCAAATTTGTGGGAAAGATATGGCCAGACCAAATATAATCACCCATATGGATGTTAAGCTTAGTCATTTAACCCACATACTAAGTTGTGCCCCAATTTGTAATTATACCTAATTTTTTTCCTAGGAAAAGTATAGATATATAGTCCCAAAGACTATTATTTTGCTTCCAATAAAGTTTATGCATGGTACCTAAATCAATCAACACATTGATATGTTGATATTTTATGAATCCTTGGACCTTGTTGGTATGGTGATGCTAGATCCCTATAAGGTAAAATGTGGATAGAACCATTGTATCAATATCATGCTCAAAACTTGTTATTTTAATCATTGTCTCCTACTACAATAACTATTGATCTTCATATTTTAACATTGCTACTTCCTCACCTTTCATTTGGAAGTTATAAAATTATTCATAGGCTTGATCTCTAGGGTGATGTGAATGGCATCTAAAACAAAAGAATTCCTAGGGGTACTTACTGCAATTACTAAAGTAAGATCAGTAAGGGTTGAAATCACATTGAGGTTAGGGACAAGACAATTGGAGCTTCTTTTTCTATTGCCAAAGCTATACGTTTAGCATCCTCAAAAGTGTATAAATCATACATGTCAACTTCCTACCAAATTTTATCCTTTAAGCCATGGTGAAAGGTTGAGACCACCATTGCTAGATATAATTTATAGTTGTAGGTGAGTAGACTTGTGAACTCTATGCAATAATCCTAAACTGGTCCTATTTGGTTGGTTTACATAAAATAGATCATATATGAAGTAGAATATTAGGTTTTGAACTTACAAAGTAATAATGCTTTGAACTTGAGCCATGTAAGAGAGGTTTTGTGTTGGTAGATTTCCTATAACAACCTTTGATAAGCATGAGTTTCCAACTTAGTAGCAACCAATATAACATGATTTTATTCAAGCACATGGTGTAGACATATGGTGCTATCTATCTTGGCTAGCCAACCATATGGATACACACCCTCAAAAATTAGAATTTTTATGCATGGAACAAACATCATGAAGCCAAGAAAGGAAATTAGTAGCACCTCTTGCATAGGGATCAACATCAATAACAAATACTAAGTTAAAACTACCCATACTTAGAAGAGTGTCCCTAGTAGCATAGAGAGCCATGTGACTACCATGGGAAACTAGAATTCTTTTACCAAATGATGACTGTTGGTAGGTGCTTCTGTCTTGCTATTGGTGTCCCTTTAGATTTTGTAACTGTTGCATGTCCTATGGATGCTACACAATGACTTGTTGAAAATTTTGGTCAAGGAAATGCTTAGTGGGGGCAAGACCAAACTAATTTTGGATGGCCTCTAAGATATTATTTATTTGGTCCTAAAAATCAATGATGGAATTAACCATTTTCTCCTAGTGCTCAAGATAGGTTCATAGTTTGAAGTCAATTGTATTGGGCAAAAAAATACCAATTGGAGTAGAGAGAAGAGTGGAAGGAGGGGAGTTGGGAGAAGACAAAGAAATTATAGAAAGGACAAGTTAGTCAAAAATATTGATATTTGGTAGGGTGTTATGATGCTTACCAAGATTTTTGTGTTGATGTTTCTTTTTGCTCATGAACACATTCTCTAAATAAATAGTGCATTGAAAATGACCATTGATTCACAACCAACTAGTAGAATAAATGGGTTCATTCATGCACTAGGAGTGAAAGCAAATCCGAAAATAATCCTTTAAGGCACTTCTAAAAATACTTCTTACTTTGGTGAGTTCACAAAGATAATCGTAATGAGATGGGTCTCCTACAAGGGTCTCGACACACCCAATTTTTGAAAGTGTTGTTAGAGATACCCTATATTTTGACCCACTTGAAGAGACAGTCGTAATGAGATGTATTTCCCACAAAAAGTAAATAACAATGGTTAACTCACAATAGTATAAAAGAAAAATGTGCTAGAAGATTGAACCAACAAAATTGAGGAAAATGTGCTAGGCAACAAAAAGTAGAACTAGTTGTTAGAGGTTTTGGAATGGTTCACACACCCTTTTTTTAGTCTTTCACACCACTTTGGGAAGCTAAGATTAATGAAACAAATTTAAAAATACAATAATAGTAGTACTAGTTTAATAATGCACAAAAGTAAACATCCACTACAAACAATAATTCAGATTTAACGCAAAAAACTATTTAATGCAAGTAACAGATTTTAGATTCCAAATCAATACAAATCCCATCCACTTAAAGAGGGTAAAGTTCATAGCCACTTGAAGAGGTCAAAGTCTCATGTGCGCAATAGAGGTGACTAAGATTCAAATATGAAAGATGATTCTAACTACAACATAACTCTTCTTATTTATAGGCTAAATCAATAATAACTCTAATCCTAATGCTCAAGGGATAGCTACCTTATCCTAGGGCATGAGATAATAATAATAAAGATAGCTATCGTGGCTATATTGAAGCCATTATAAATTGAACTACAAACTATGAACCAATATTGAACTCCTAACTCTATACACTAAACACAAAACTCTACTTGTAATAGCCAAACAATCAAACTTCAAACTATGAACCAATACCAAAATTCAGAATACAAACTTTGAAACTATAAACTAACTCTAAACTTCAAACTTTGAACTAATTCTAAACTCCAAACTTCAAAATTTAAACTCCAAAAATTTTGAGCTTAAATGCACCCATGAAATTCAATCCTATCACCTTGTTAGACACAAACCTTATCAATTTGTCACAAGTGTGGAACAAAATGGCATGCCATCACCTTCAATATGAATCACCTTCAAGAAATAGTAGAAAGATTGATTTAGAAATGTGGGAACCTGTATCAACTATACACAAAGAGAGCATCCACGTTATGCTATACACAACCCTAATTACCACTACGTACAATATGTTGATGATGGATAAGTCTAATGAATGGTTTTATATTAGATGTACTACTGTGAGGTAGTGCAAACATATCACCAAGAATGCATGGATCATGATAGCCACTTCTATTGCTTCACACATAACATTAGATCATAGCCATATGAGATGCATTGGTATGATGTGCTCAAATGCATAGGGGTGATGGGGGTAGAGGATAGTAGAAAGGCTCTAATAACATATAAGATTTAACATTAGCCTCTCAATATTTATTCTATATTCAATACTATATACAAATATTACTTAATGTATTTAGAACTTTTACTAGTGAGTGCAAATTCCAACTAATAAAACAATCTTATCAATAATTATCAAACATGTCAAGAATAGATATGATGATTTTTACTTCTAATCATATGATCTTTATCCCAATAATATTCAAAGTAAAAGTTAAAATATTTTAGATCAATATGAATAAACTTGTATAACATTATTATGAACTTTCTATAGTATTTAGTGCCACACACATATGGGGAGCTCTTATCTAAAAAGGTTCCACTTAGAATATAATATAATAAAATCAGATCATGACGTTGTGGTAGAGTAGTTAGTGGTGGGTCCCCACTATGAGGAGATCAAAGTTTTGAGTCCCTTGACACTTGATAGTGTCCCTTGTGAATTCAAGTCCCCGTGTGCATGATAATATTGCCTCCCCTTCCCCCAAAGAAAGGAAAAATAAATTATAAATTTTTATTATTTTATATACAATGTAGGCAACATAATGCATCTTTTATAATATTATTGCTTTTCTAAAATGTTGGATGCCACTGCAAATTGATTTAATAGAAATTATTTATTTTAACTGGTTTTGTCTCTTAGATCACGTTTAATGGATGTTGACTATTTCACATCATTTTCTAACTGTTGGGCTTATAAATTAAGTGGGTCTAACTCAAGTTTTAGTGCTCAAACCTATTGGCTCCTAACCATGGGCATTATAAATGAGTTTTTTTAAAGAACCCTTGTAAGAAAACATCATGTGAATATCTTTAGCGTTGAATTTAATTTTATAATAACACTTTTTTCAAAGTGTAACAAATTGCATGCCTAAAGACATATTTGCATTAACATTTTATTTGCATATCTCTATATAAGTGTACTTGCTTAGTTAAAAATTATTTTTTTCAATGAGTTTACACATGTTTTATGAGGGGTCATGGTCCCCTCATACTGATTGTGGTTTGAACCTTAGACCTCTCAAATAGAGACCAAAGCCCTTACCACTACAGTAAGCTTGAAGCTACTTAGTTAACAATTATTATTCTTGAAAAATATTACAATTAGAGGAATGATTGTTAGTTTTATTTTAGTGTGCATGTTTTCTTATTGTTTTATCCTTATAGCCATTTCAATGATCTATGTAGGACTATTACTTAGTATCGCATTAATTAGTCAAGTCATATCTAATGCTATTGCCTTTTGGGAAAACATTTATATTGTAAATGGTTGATAATAACAAAATATAACTTTTAGTGGGACCTATTGAGAATAATGTCAATGACACCATGGCAAGGAAATTCATGCTAAAACTTTACCCATGAGAATGTTGCTTCGATCAAAACCATGTGTAATCATATATAGTGCATATTTTATTTATAAATTTTACATAAAATACTAATGAAAATGTGCAATAACAATGTAAAAAAATCTAAAATAAGGTTGAAACAATACAAAGATATGGTAATCATTTAGAAAAATATGGTAAAATATTAAATATTATTTTGAACATCTTTTACCATGTTATTTATTATGATTTCTTCATGATGTGTGTTGTTAAACAATGTTGTACATGATAATGCTTATTTATGCCTTGAATAATATACTTTTGAATACTTTGTGGACTAATACCCATGGAAAATACTTAAATTTTGGGTATAATAGGAATCCTTATAGGATTAAACACATGACAATCCAAATTTTTGGAAAAAGTTATTAATTTGGTTTCATGGGCCTTTTTCTTAAATGCTTTTTTTTTGGAATTTTACTCATGGTATCCAAAAGGGGTGGTGCCAAATGAGACTTATCTAAGTTCATTTTTGGGTTGAATTTCTTACTTTATGCTTTCTTTTTGAACTATTTTTAAGACATGTTAGACTCTTTATTTGTCATGAGCAAATTAAAAGGTCCTATTAGGCCATAAGAAGTAAATGCATTCAAATAATTTTTTTATGAGCTTGAGGATATCATAAGCATAAAAATAAGAGAAATAATAGTCTACACAGTGTGTTTTTTACATTAATGTATTGAACACTTGATTTCAATTCTAATCGTGGACTATAAGATTAAATTTTATCTAATAATGGTTAGGGCCAAGTCTAGATTGACTCCAAAAATGGTTAAGGTACTTAGACAAGTAAAAAATAGAGTAGTATTTCTAACAAAAAAGTTTCTTTCCATCCAATGTACTTAAATATAAATAAGAGGAGATGCTTAGTAATCCTAAATTTGAAACAATCCTTGTTGCCATCTTAGAGGGTACCCGCCAACCCATGTTGGAGGGCCCAACAAGACAAATGCGCTTGGAACTCATATAGAGCTAAACAATAGGAAGCATTGTAGTTGGGAGATTGCATACAAGGCAACTTTCAATGTTTTTAATCGAGGTTGGCTCCTAGTTAGATTTAATTCTTGATGCATGGGGACCTTCATGAGTTGCAATGGAAGTAAAAATAAGGGAAGTAAATTCTCTACAAAAAATTAAACCTAAGTTTTAGGGGTGATGTGCCAAAGAATTAAACCCCAAATTTCAATCGTAACAAGTTGCAATTAAACACAAAAAATACCATCCTATGGCTAGCGAAAAGAAGAAAACACACTGCTAGGAATAAAAAAATAAGTTAAATAAATGAGGACAAAGTAAAATTAGTCACTACTTCCTGGTAGTTATGAAAGGTTTAGGATTTCATTGTTACAATAAAAAATAAAGGTGAAAGGAAGAGCCTACAAGGTTGGGTAACAGGCACGAGTAGACAACTACCAATACTTTTTACAATATAAATCTGGCCTATTTATAATCTAAGAGGATGATTCTTTCCCTCTAAAGTTCAATGTAAAAGATATGTAAATTATCCTTTGCTGCTACAACTAGAATCCTTATACAAGTGTGGAACAATAGCTTTGAGGTCTCTAGATCTAGGGCTATAAATGCTAAAATATTTTGGGCCTTCAAATTATCAATTTTTGTTGAATCATCTCTCTATTGCCACATTGGGGTGGCTACACCATTACTCTTATGCCATGTTTCTCCTAGAATGCATTGCCTTGTTGAAATGGTAGGCATAGCCTCCTTGACTAGTGTAGGTTGATAGGATAGGCTCATGTATATGTTGGGAAAGTTACCTTAGATAACACATGGTTGGTTTTGATAGACTTGGCCATGAAAACAATGCTTTTTGGCCAATGGTGGGTGTTCTCCTTGATTTCTCCTTTGACTACTTCCTCCCTTGTGTGCATGGCTACCACATGTCCTTGAATGAGGTGGAACTCTCTACATATAATGGAGGTCTTCTACATATAAGCACTAGCATTTTTATTTTTGGGATCCCAACTAGTTTCCACGTGTTTGACCCTAGGTTTTGTTAGAGATTTTTCCTCTTTTTTGTGCTCTCTTCTGTTGGCAGGACCACATGGACTGTTGGATTAAAAATCAATGGCCCACAGATCTTAGTGTCCTCGATGTGACTAGATTTGGGTAGAATATGAGCATTAGTTATAGATAGAGGATCTAATGGTTGACACAACTTTTGAGATCATCCACTTCTCCTTTGGAAATTCCTTACTTTCGATTGAAGGTGAGAAGCGTCTTTTGATTGTATTACCTTGGTTTGTACCACTTTTGAGTTTACTTTGATGAAGTGGAACTCTAAGGAAAATTTACCTATAGATTTGGCAGATCCCAGGGCCTTTCAACCTACTAAAAAGGCAAACCCAGACTTCTTTGCTTTGTCCTTAGGCACAAAGTCAAAATTTAGAAGCTGGAGAAGTAACACAAAAGTAAAATAGTGGAAGGGAAATGAGAAATGGGAAGGGAAAGAAGAAGGTTAGTACCTTAGGTTCAATAATATTGAGCAGAGGTTGCCTTCTATTATGGCCTTGATCCTTGTTTAATTCCTGATGCTTTGAGGTGGTCCTTTAAACAAGATCATTGGACATATTAAAAATATATCCAAATTTATTTTTACGCCTTTTGTCACATCTGTTAGGAGGGGAATATTTTATGGCTTGATATGCTTTTGGTGAGCTTACCAAACATATATTCATAAGCTTAGCCTTCCTCCCTTTTTCTACCATCACTTTTTTTTGGATCTTGGGTTTTGTTTCATGGGTAGACAAAACCCAATCACCAAGAAGAGATGGTTTATTTCCTAAACCCACCCTTCTATGGTGAGAGTGGATTCAGGATCATCGGTCAAGTAAAGACCCTACTTACGGTGGATCCCTTTAGTACCACCATAAAGGTCCCATGGTTTATCATCCTAATGAGGGTTGGCTTAAATACCATCAGAATGGTCATGCTTCTTGGCTTGTCCAGTCTGAGTGTTCATCATTTCCTCATGGTATGGAGAGTTTCAAATATGCTAGTTATTGGCACAAATTTCCCTTTTTCATCCTTGTTAATGTTATCATAACATCAATATCTTGATAAATTGAAGCTTTAGGTATATTTATCTTGTCTAGCCTAGTTCTTCCTCTTTCACACTTGAATATGGTAGTTGTCTCCTTTTCCATCTGATAGGTTTGTTAGGTGGTGGGGTGGTGGGTGGAAATCTTGGTGAAACAATTAGCTTTAAATAATATTGTTGATCACTGGTCACCTTTGATTTGTGCGAACTACCAACATGCCCTAAAAAAATATGGCATTGCTTTTTTGTCTTGAGGGCCCCATTACTGCTACAAAGTACTCTCTTGGATTTGTCATGTGTCAAATAAGTGTCAATTGCCCTCGAAAAGACTTTGATTGGACAATAGATGGATCTCCTTCCTTGTTATTATCATGCCATATCTCTTCACATGGGGATACCTTCTTTGACTGGTCATGTAGTTAGGATTGTTGTGAGTTCTATATTTTGTAATCCCTAAATCCCTTGTCATAAAAAAAGTTCTTTTATCATTCTTTACAATTTTTATTCTATATCTATACATATATTGACTATGTATAATATTTACACTATGTATAGCAGAATACCTGGTGATAAAACACCTCATACTAGTTGGCTCAAATGCTTTGTTAGGATCTAATTTCCATGTCTTAAATACCCATTGCTTTAGATAGTAAACAATAATATATAGATATATCTCATCTATGAAGTAGTCGAAGCCTAACAACTCTTCTTATTCCAAGTAGGCATGCTCCTCTCCACTTATTTTGAAATAAATTTATTCTACATGGCACATGTGGAGGGGGTCCAATGGGATTTTAAAATTGGTCTTGTATCTGGTTTATAGTAGCATGTTGGTCTAGTTGAGCAAAAGAAATCTGAAAGGAACAACAATAAGGTTGAACCTATAACAAGATATTTAATTTTTAATGTAGATCACAAAAAAATTAACAAAGGTTCAACAATGGAGGATTAACAATACTCAATAACATGCAAAGACAATATCACAATAATGAGAAAAAGCTCCAATAACCTGTATACAATCTCTCATATTAGTAGAAGAAGAAACCCTTGCATATATAGGCAAGGGTGAGGATCTTAAACAATGAGTGCACAATTATTTAATAAGGAAAGTAACTAATTTTGGACATGAGATCCAAAAAACAAAAACAAAAATCTAATCACTCAAATAAAGGAAATAAATCTAAAGAAAGCTAGAAGAAATATCGTATGAGTGGATTATTCTTATTTAATAAATAAGAATAATATAATTATTAGCTAAGTCTACCTAGTAAACTAAATACTAAATATTACACCAACACCCAACTTAACTACAACTAGGGAGAACTGTACAAAAAAATAAGATCCTTAGATATGGATCCCGAAAACTAGGCCTGATGAGGTACCCATATACAATATGTTGGAAGATCCTTAAGCAAGAAGTAAAGAGGACTCAATAAGATCCCCCAAGGACAAATTATTGCATCCCAAGCATTGATCACAACTCAAGGAAATGAGGTGATGCCAAAGCTTTAGTAAGGATGTCCACAACTTGCTAAAGTGTAGGAACACACTCCAAACTAAGAACATGATACTGAATGAGCTATCTGATGAGGTGCATATGGATATCTATATGTTTGGTGCACTAATGCTCCATTGGATTTCAAAAAATATGAATCACACTTTGGTTATCACACCAAAGTACATGACGACGGACAAGAGATTACACCTTCTCAAATTCGACTTTTCATTAAAATCTTCTGAAAATACATACATAAAAATAAAACTGCCCGCAGGCTTTACGAAGACCAATCTCGGCTTCGGTCTTCCTCCACTGCACTCTCTCCTCCCTATCTCTAATCCGCCCCCCTCCTTCATTTACAAAGCTTGAGTTTTTATCGAGGTCTCGACCCTCTCCCCATTAATGACTCACCTGTGCGAATAAATTAACAAGACCTTCCAAAATCGGCTTCCCCCACCGAGTCATCAATTTTCCCTTATTCATTGGCCAACTCCCTGATCCGCCATGAAAGCACGCATTTAATTGGTCCTTCACCTACAACCGTCGCTTTGTCAGAGTATTTATCTGCAACAGCTGTCTCTTTTCCCGTGCGTTCAGCCTATCCACGTGTCCAATTTTAAATTGTCTTCAACTGGCCGCAAAATCGCGACATGTCATGATAATATCGTGACCAAACTGATGCCTTGCCTTCGTCTACAGATAACGTCATGAAGTCATGATGAAAAATCCCCTCTATACCTTAGCTGTAAAAACATCACGATATCGTGATGTCATGATATCGCGACGAAAACTCCCCTTCGTGCCTTAGCCGTAAAAACATCGCGACATCGCGACGTCACGATATCGCGACATCGCGACGTCACGATATCGCGACATCGCGACGTCATGATATCGCGACATCATGATATCACGATGAAAACTCCCCTTCGTGCCTTAGCCGCAAAAACGTCACGACATCACGACGTCGCGATATCGCGATGTCGTGATATCGCGACGAAAACTCCCCTTCATGCCTTAGCCGCAAAAATGTCGCAACTTCACGACGTCGCGATATCGTGATGAAAACTCCCCTTCGTGCCTTAGCCGCAAAAATGTCGCGACATCGCGACGTCGCGATATTGTGATGTCATGATATCACGACGAAAACTCCCCTTCGCCTTGCTGCAGCCTTTGGGGTCGCGATTTCGCGACATGTCGCGATTTCGCGACCCCCTCCCCAACTTTTGCTTTGGTAAATAAAACAAAACACATAACACTTAGAAAAGTTCTGGTTGATGCGAGGTTGCTCTGTTGTCGCCGGATGCTCCTGCATCAGACACCCAGGGTAAATGGAGAAGTGACCTTCACTTTTGTGCTATTTGGTCCGCATCTTTTGTAATAGCTCCAAACGTGCACCTGCCTCTGCAGCCCGCTTAAACCCCGTCTCCTGGCAAAAATATTTTCTGCCTTCTACCAAACAAATTCTGGCACTGCTGCACACCTTCTCGTCCACTGCCTGTAATGGCTTTAATTTGTGGTGCACTCCACCTTTCATCAAGGAGTACGTATTTGCACGACCATCATGCACTGCACTCCGATCAAACTGCCATGGCCTGCCTAACAATAAATGGCAAGCATCCATGGGGAAAACATCACACAGGACCTCATCCTGGTACTTCCCAATATTGAACGTGACTAAACACTGTTCACGGACCCATGCTCGATGGTCCTTCCGCAACCACGCAATCCGGTATGGATGCGGGTGTCTCCTCCTTTCCAACTGTAACTTAGCAACCATCTCCTCGGAGACTAAGTTATCTGTACTCCCATTGTCTATAATAACATTACAGACTTTGCCTGCACTTTTGCATCGTGTGCGAAATAGGCTTCTCCTCTGCTCTAGTTTGTCTTCCTCAATCAGCATGGTTCTCCTCATGATCATTGCTTCTCCTTTCTCAGCTTCTTCAGAATGTTCTGATTCAGCATCTTCCTCTACCACAACAACTCTGGCAGGACCCACTTGTTTCTTGTTCACTCTCTCGGGGTGCTGGGGACACTCATATGCCCGATGTCCCTCTTCTCCATAGTGGAAACATGTTCCCCGAAACACTCCTCTTCCATACCCACGTCCAGATCTACCTCTTCCCCTTGGGTAGCCATTGTTCTGAACTTGGGGTTTGGGTTCTTCATCTTCCTTCTGATCCCGGCTGCTGCTAACCTCTTCCTTCTTCTCCTCTTTTCCTTCCTCTTTTCTTCCACCAGTCTTTCCTCCGTGCCCTCTTCCTCTTTGCTTGCTCTCAAACCTTATGTTTAGTTTTTCTTCAACCTTTAGAGCAAACTGGTAAGCATCTTCAATGGTGCTCACCCGAACTAAGCTCAACTCTTCCTGGATACTGGGTCTCAACCCATTGATATAACGGGCCACCTTCTCCTTGCTTGCTTCTAAATGGCCAGTTTTGATGGAGATTTTATAAAACTCCTCCATGTATTCTTGGACAATTTTATTCATCTGTCTCAAACTCTGCATCTTTCTTAGCAGATCCAACTCGTAATCTGTCGGAATAAACTGTCTTTTTAATTTTTCTACCATCCGTTCCCATTTTGTTATTCTCTCTTTTCCTCTTTTGTTCCGTTCCAGCTGTACTCCCTTCCACCATATGTTGGCATGACCTTTTAGTTTGGTCTTGGAAAATCTGACCCTCTCGGGATCTTCAACTTCTTCATACTTGAAGTATTCTTCCAGATCATTGATCCAGTCGATCAATTCCTTCGGATCCAAGTTCCCGAAATACGTGGAAACTTCCATCTTCGACCTCTTCCCAATCTGGGATATGGCTTTGTATAGTCTGGCTTGTGCCGGATCTACAACCTCCTCTTCTTCTTCAGACTAATTTTCTTCTTCATCTACTTCGTCTTCACTGTCTGCATCTCTTCTTGGTTCGTGTCCTCTACGCAGTTCTTCTTACAGGGCCTGAACTTGCCGCTGCAAAGCTCAAAAATCTGCTGCTGCCATCATGCCTCCCCCACCAACAAGGTTTCTTCTCGAAGGCATTCTACTCACTTTCTCACGAGCCTTCCCACAGATCCTGGTGTAACTGCCTCACGTCCGGTGATCTGTTACACACTCAGGAACTTTTAGCTCTGATACCACTAACGACGGACAAGAGATTACACCTTCTCAAATTTGACTTTTCATTAAAATCTTCTGAAAATAAATACATACATAAAAATAAAACAGCCCGCAGGCTTTACGAAGACCAAGCTCGGCTTCGGTCTTCCTCCACTGCACTCTCTCCTCCCTATCTCTAATCCGCCCCCCTCCTTCATTTACAAAGCTCGAGTTTTTATCGAGGTCTCGGCCCTCTCCCCATTAATGACTCACCTGCACGAATAAATTAACAAGACCTACCAAAATCGGCTTCCCCCGTCGAGTCATCAATTTTCCCTTCTTCATTGGCCAAATCCCTGATCCGCCATGAAATCACGCATTCAATTGGTCCTTCACCTGCAACCATTGCTTTGTTAGAGTATTTATCTGCAATAGCTGTCTCTTTTCCTGCATGCACGACCTGTCCACGTGTCCAATTTTAAATTGTCTTCAATCGGCCGTGAAATCATGACATGTCACGATATCGCGACCAAACTGACGCCTTGCCTTTTTCTGCAGATAATGTCGCGAAGTCGCGACAAAAAATCCCCTCTGTACCTTAGCTGCAAAAACGTCGCGATATCGCGATGAAAACTCCCCTTCGTGCCTTAGCCGCAAAAACGTCGCGACATCGCGATGTCGCGATATCGTGATGAAAACTCCCCTTCGTGCCTTAGCCACAAAAATGTCATGACATCGCGACGTCACGATATCACAACGAAAACTCCCCTTCGTGCCTTAGCCGTAAAAACATCGCGACATCACGACGTCGCGATACGTCGCGATATCACGACGAAAACTCCCCTTCGTCCCTTAGCCGCAAAAATGTCATGACATCGCGACAAAAACTCCCCTTTGTGCCTTAGCCGCAAAAACGTCACGACATCGCGACGTCACGACATCGTGACATCGCGATGTCGCGATGAAAACTCCCCTTCGCCTTGCTACAATCGCGAACCCCTCCCCAAATTTTGCTTTGGTAAATAAAACAAAACACATAACACTTAAGAAAAGTTCCGGTTGATGCGAAGTTGCTCTGTTATCGTCGGATGCTCCTGCATCAGTACAGTAGGCTGATCTTGTAAAAATCCAAACTCTACCAAAATTTGTTGAAGCCAAAGAAACCATTGAATAGCTATAACAGTTGCCCTGTACTCTACCGTTGTGGATGATAGTACAATGACTAACTACTTGCATGACCAAGAAATAGTAGAACCAAGACAATAAACATAACTGTAAGTGAACCTCCTATCATCAATGTTGCCTACCCAATCTGAGTTTGAATATCCAATGATATGTGAAGCCCCTAGTGTGTAGTGAATACCAAAGTGAGTGGTGCTCTAAAGGTATCTTAATATGCATTTGGCTGCCTACCAATGACTCTCCCAAGGATCATGAGAAAAGTGGGAGATAAGACCAATTATAAAATAAATATCAAGACGAGTGTGTGTCAGGTAGATGAGAATGCCAACCAAATACCGATATAAGGTAGGGTCCACATTAGGGGTGGTGCAAGTGGAAGTCAACATGACACCTAACTAAAAAGGAGTGGGACATGACTTGCAATAAACCATACCAAACTGATGAAGTAGATTTGTAGTGTACTTCTGCTGACATACTAAAATCCTTGTATAAGACCGTGAAATCTAAAGTCCAAGGAAGAAGTGCAAAAGATCAAGATTTGTCATATAAAAATGCTCCATGAGGGAGTGTTCTGTAGTATATATCATATAATATGATTTATTTATGAGAATTAGATCATCAACATAGAGGAAAAGAATTAGAATGTCATCCTCAATCCGTTGAATATAGACTATGTGATTAGAGTTCTAATGTGTGAATCTATAAGCAAGTAAGAAGGTGACACTCTTCTCAAACCAAGCTTGAGGAGCTTTTTTGAGACCATAGAGTGACCTTCTAAGGTGAAAACAAGTGAAGAGTCCTAAATAAATCTTGGTGATTGCTCCAAGTAAATATCTTCATGCAGATCACCATGTAGAAAGGCACTCTTCACATCCATCTGATACATTGACCATCTCTGTGAAGCAACAAGAGAAAGTACAAGGTGAATATAATACATCTTGGCCATGGGAGAAAATTTCTTAGAGTAATCAACCCCCTCAACCTATAAAAATACCTTGGCAACAAGACAAGCCTTGTACTTTGAGATAGTACCATCGATGACATACTTTCCTATAGAATCTTTTGCATTGAACAATATTCCTTCCAGGAGGAAGTGGTACTAAATACCATGTATTATTCTTCATCAATCAAGAATACTCCTCTGCCATAGCATCATCCCACTCTAAAATACCATGTGCATCTAAAAATTATTGTGGATCATATAAAACAACATGATACAAAAGTATTGAACTGGTGGAATGTGAAGTAGTATGCCAAGAATTTGGAAGATTGCCAACAAAAGAAGTGATATCCTCAATGGTGGTACGAGCCCATATAGGCATACAAATAGGCTCAATATCCTCAATAGGTACAATATCCTCAAAAACATCATCTTGAACATGAAGGAGCGAACCCTCAAAAGAAGATGAAGAAGATGAAGTAGATGGAAAATAAGTAGCAAGATCCGAAGGTAAGAAGGCTTTCGGAGTGACATGCTCATCAAACTAAACATCTTACCAAAAGAGTACATCTCAAGTATCTAGATAAAAAAATTGATAAGCCTTCATATATTCACAATAGCCCACAAAGATAAGTGGTTTGTTCTTGTTTTCCATGGCTTTCCTCTTTTTGTTGGGGATATGAGCCCAAGCATGACTGCCAAAAACTTTGAATGAAGAAACATCAAGCTTGGTGTGAGACCAAGCCTCCTCAGGAGTGATATGCTCAAGTGCATGATGTGGTGTGTGGTTTTGAATGTAGTTTACACAATTGACTTCCTCAACCTAAAACATTGGCGACATATCTCTAGAATGTAGCATACATTTTCCATCTCCTACAATGTCTTGTTCTTTATCTCAGCAACACCATTCTGTTGTGGTGTATAGAGGATGAAGTGGTGCAAAATATCATGCTACTCACTAAAAGCTGAAAAAGCCTTGCTAAAATACTCTCCCCATTATCTGTGTGAAGCTTCTCGATAAAGTAAGAAGACTGCTTCTCAATAACGTCCTTGAAGTGTTTAAAGGTGGCAAACACTTCACTCTTGTACTTAAGAAAGTACACCCATGTGCGCCTCAAGAAGTCATCAATAAAGGTGAGCACATACTTGGCCTCTATAAATGAAGGAGTTAGAAAGGACATTAAGTCACTATAAACCAACTCAAGAGGTACCAAGGCTCTCAAAGCCTTCCCTTTAGGAAAATGATCTTGATGTTGTTTTCCAAGTGTACAACCTAGACAAAATCCATTAGTTTAGGAGAACTTAGGGAGACATATAACCATGTCATGTGAACTCAACTATTGCAAGTATCTATAGTTGAGATGTCCAAATCTCTCATGCCAAAGTTTGCTCAAGGTATTTGCATGAGCAATAAGACAAGTCGCAAATGAAGAAGTATCAAAATCCCTAAATTTGTAGAGATGAGAATTATGATCAAAAGCCCTTGTAGCAATAACTATGTCTAGCTCCAAAAAATATCTAATCTCAAATCCATGTGGGGTAAATAGTATTGTCTTTCTATTGCCTGAATAGCAAGTCTGATATATGGGAAGAAGTTTGGTGGTTATATTGGGTACATATAAGACATTTGGATGCACCCACCATCCAACTTAATAGTGCCTAAGCCCAAAAATAAAATACAAGTAGAGTTTCCAACCTCAATTTTGGAAGTAGGGCAATCACTAAGGCCAAAAAGATGCTCTCTCGAAGGAGTCATATGATGTGATGCTCCAAATCTAAGATCCAAATCTCAGAAGATGTACCAACTGCTTGTGCTGAAAGGCCATTTTCTTTGTCCTAGGAATAATTTGAAAGGGAAAGGTGATGCTTTTTCATGAATTCCTCTAGGGATTTAATTTTCTTAAAAAAACTAGACTTAGAATGGTTTTATTTACTAAAAAACCCACAAGTTTCCTTAGACTTTTTCTTACTTTTAGAACGATTCTCATTGGGTTTGGAAAAATAGGAATTAGAAGAGTTTTGAGTATTTTTGGGAAGTAGGAGAGAAGGATCTTACTTTTTAGGATTATTTTTCCCTTTACTTTTTGAAGTGGATGCAAATAGAAATTGATTTTTAGAAGGTAAGGTATCTAAGGTTACAATCTTGGATTGCTCTCTAACAAGTCTTTCATAAAATTGCTCAAGTGAAGGCATGACAAAGGTATCTCCTAAGGCATACATGCTAGAATTAAAGGTTGAGGAAAATTTTTGATATGGACCTTTTAACTTAGAAAATATAAGTAAATAACACTTCTAATATTTCTTCTCTTTACCACTCTCTTTTAGTTGAGTTACAAGGGACTTTAACTTGGAGAGGTAGTCCTCAATAGTAGGAAATTCCTTAGGAGAAAGAGCACTCAATTCTGCATCTAACTACAAAGTATTGAATTGGTTGACTTTCCCAAACATTAATTTTAACTTATCCCACATTTTCATTGGTGTTTCAAAATAAATAATGTGAAATATCAGCCCATCACTAACATTTAGACTTATCGGACCCTTAGCTTCATCCAGCTTATTAGTGAAAACAAACTTCTCACATTCTTTTTCAAAAGTGGGAGGATCTTGATTTAACATTTACCACAATCCTTTATAAACTAGAAGTACTTACATTTTATATTTCCAAATATGATAGTTATGAGGAGTTAATAATTCAATAGAAGACATTGTAACTCAAAGCACAACAAAAACTAAAAAAAGCAAGAAGCACACCAAAAGGTGCCTTACACAGACCCCCAAAAAACTTTATCAAATGTTTATCCCCCCAAGAATCTTGGCACTTTATTTTAGTGCATGTACAATATTTAATATATCAGAATGAAGAAAAATGAAGGTATTGAAAGTACAAAATTCAACCAAAATATTGAATATATGTAGTTTTTGATAAATACCCAAAGAAATCATAGGTGATTGTACAAATCAATGTGTGATTGGGTAAATGTTTGTGATTTTGGTAAGTGCTAGCAATTCTAGAAAATACCTTCAATTATGGAAAGTGCCTTTGATTTTTCGTTAGTGACTCCCAACTGTAGATTTTTCCCGTGTAAAAAAAAACTGCGAAAAAAACATATTTTTATTGGTAAAAAAAACTGTAAAAAAAAGAAGATTTTTCTTAGGTAAAAAATTGCGGAAAAAAAGATATTTTCCTATGTAAAAAAAAACATATTTGAAGGAGTGGCAAATCCTCATGAACCTATGGCTATGAATTTGCAAAAAAAATAAACACAACTTTGTATACCATGAAAGGAACAACAATAAGGTTGAACCTATAATAGGATCGTAAATGTTTAATGTAGATCACAAAAGCAATAACAAAGGTTCAATAATGGAATATTGGTAATACTTAATAACATGCCAATACAATATAGTCCATGTTTCATCATATCATCACCTTCACCTCGAAGAATGCTCAACTTATATCTTCTTTAGAAGTCCCTAAACCTAGTATTGAATCTTGTTTGTTCAATTTATTCAAACTGAACAACAAAACCCCAGTGCCCTCCCAATCCCAAATTGATAGATAAAATGTCAGATGGACTTCCTCTCTTCTTGTATGATTAAAGTTCAAATATTGATGAAGTGAAAAAATGAAATCTAGGGAAAACTGGTGGCGGAGGCATTATTAGAAATGACAGGGGGAAAATCATATTTGCATTCGCTGAGAACATTGGGATTCAATATAACAACTTGGAAGAAGTGAGAAATTTTTACCAAGTCCTTATTGTTGCGGGCCAAACAAGGTTAACTTTTTCCTACTTTTGTCACATGCCCGTGCATTTAATTTATCAACCCAGGGAGCTTCGTAAACTTGCGAAGGGTCTGAATAAGATTGCTTACAATACCACTTGAGATGAGTCCGCTAGTTCTACTATTGGGGGGTGTTTCAAATGGTTGTCAATCATTCACGCACTCCTCAATAATTTACGTAAACAAATGATTAAATCTACAGAAAGAAAATATCCACACATTCTTGGAAATGAACCTACTGCAAATACTGGAAATATCGATGCGATAAACAATCTTATAAAATAGTAAACTAATCTAGAAAAGAACATAGGAAAAGTAGGGGAAGAAATACTGGCTTGGAGTGGGCCCAGGCTCCAGCAGCTTCCTCCCAGCTGAACACGCACTTAGAACTCTTAGAACTGTATTCCAATTATCAAAGTATTACAAAAATATTCTATCTCCTCTCTCTGTATATCTTATTTCTCTCTCTATTTCTATATATTTTCTATATATCTTCAGATAGGTCTACGTGTGTTTATATAGCACACCCGTAGAACTTCTGTTACAAAAGAAGTTGTAATAGTCGATTCATCCCAGACTAAACTAAGATAGTCTAGTAAATGTAATCGACGTCTACTAAAGCTGGCATTCGGTTCTATCGGTGGCGTGTTCGCTGATTGGGTTGTGCTTCACCTGGCATTGGTAGGACATTCTCATACATTGGTGTGATCCCCAATTTAGCTCTACTTGACGTAGAGTTGGAACTGCACCAGTCGCTTTTGTCCACGTCATGCTTGTCTGGTCAACGAGCGAAGAATAGGGGTGCCTTCCCTATGCGGAAGGTACCTTATTGCCATGGGCGCCTTCCTGGAAGAGGAAGGCGCTTATCTTCTATTGGCGCCTTCCTATGAGAGGAAGGCACTTTCCTTCTAGTGGTGCCTTCCTTATGGGAGGAAGGCGCTTGCCTTCTAGTGGCGCCTTCCCGTCGGTGCCTTCCTTATGGGAGGAAGGCGCTTGCCTTCTAGTGGCGCCTTCCCGTCGATGCCTTCCTTATGGGAGGAAGGTGCTTCTTTTCCTTTGGCGCCTTCCTGGAAGAGGAAGGCGTTGGCCTTCTTTGGCGCCTTCCTGGGAGAGGAAGGCGCTTGTCTTTCCTTGGCGCCTTCCTGGAAGAGGAAGGCGCCTACTTATGCTTGGTGCCTTCCTGGAAGAGGAAGGCGCCTACTCCCATTTGGCGCCTTCCTGGAAGAGGAAGGCGCCTATATTTTCTGCATTGAACCCGAAAGAAACAAAGTGCCAGGTCCATAAAGAGACCTTGACTGATCCAAATCTAACTAAATCAACTGCAATTCCACAAAAACACACTGAAAACACATAAATTAGATAACACGCATAATTTCATCAAATATCTATATAATCATTTATAAAAGTATGCAATCCTTATTATATAACCGCATAATGATCAAGAAAATGTGTACAAAATATGAGCATTTCTGGTGCTCATCATCCCCCCATGCCTAACATATGCCATGCCCTCGTGGCATCAAAATTATAGGTAGCCCTGTTGACCCCTCATCATTGCCATTTCTTGGAGGATTCGGCTGTACCTATGGCTCGAGTCTGTCTCTTCTATGCGTTGGCATCTGAAGGTGTGGCTCTCCTTTTCCTATGTGGAACTGAGGGTGCGGTTGTCGATTGTCCTTTCCTCATTCTGGCCGCTATCGGCGGTGATCTAGCCAGCGTCATCTCTGCTGACTGGAATGCAGCTTCGGTAGCTTGCTAGAGGTCAACGTCCGGAGGTTTGACCATTGCCAGAGGGATATCTGAATTATCCCTCTTGGAATGTACTACTTGGGCTTTGTATAATCTAGCTGCTTCAGGAGTAAGCCCTACATTCTCCTTTGCAATGGCAATGGCCTCCAATTCGGGGCCATATACCCCCCATCATTCCAAATACCTCCTCATCATGGAGGGCCATCCTCGGGATGACCCATAAATATCCTAGAATTGGCTGTCCTCTATCGGGTTGACGTAGATACCAGTGTCCCCCTACATCCTCGAGGTTGCCTTTCGGGTCTCCTTGGCTGCCATCATCTCTTTGAGTAGCCATTCGAATTGTTTTCTCCTCTCCATGAATGGCTGCATATCCCATTCATCCTCTTCTGGCTCGATGAAGGTCACCTTCACCTTCTTTCGAGCTGACCTGGGCCCTTTTCCTCTGGCCTCTATAGAGAATGTGATGGCTTGAATAGGGGTTTTCCCTTTCTCCTTGGTGGACGTCTCCTCACTTCGAGGGGCCTGCTCTGGAGCGTTCTCTTCACTCTATGCTGCCATCCCTGGGGGTGCTCCTTCATTCTCCTGTCTGTCCTATGTCGACCCCTCAGGCTCTTCTCCTCCTTCCTTAGGTTTGGGGAGTTCCTCCTTATCCTCTGGTCTTGTCTACTGTTGGAGGCCCTCGTCCTGCTCTGTATCACTCAGGACGATGATAGGGGGTATTGTGGGACTTCTCTCCCCTTCACTCTTGGGCTGCTCTGTCGAGCATCCGATCGAATTTCTCTCAAAGAAAATACTCGTTTGGTAGATGTGGGAGAATTCATCGGGACTTCTTTCGCCCAATCAGTTTGGGTCGATGCATCCCTTCTTTTCGTTCCCCTATCCTAAAGTAGCTGGTTTTCCTCCCATAATTGTTGGACCAGCTGCTCGAGCTGGGTGATCCATCCATCTCGTTCTTTCAACTCCCTTGCATGCTTGTTCTGGTAGTCCTCTAGAATTTTTTGGGTCATCCAGCAATTGGTTTGCCATTCGAGTACCTCCTCCAAGGCCGCATCGACCGATTGAAAGTCATAATTCCTTGCATCTTGTGGGCTCTGGTTTGTCAATTCTTAGAGGGTTTGGGCTGCAACGTCTACTTTCGGGTCACTCTATTCTTCTTCTACCGAGAGGAGGAGTCATCGTAGATGTTTCCTCCTAGGGACTAGTTCTATCGGCTGAAACTCATCCTCATCGCTAATAAGTGGTGCTCCTTCCTCCTCATGCTCGAGCACTAGGGAATGCCCTCTTTCCTCTATGTTTTTGGGCACTGGTGACTGCCCTCTTTCCTCTATGAAATAGGGCAATGCCAATTTCTTGACACTCACCATTTCTTCTGTAGGGCTTCTCTCTTCTTGCCCTATTTCGGCAATAGCATCCTGTCACCTTTCTTGGCCGCCATCTCCCTCTACGTCGGGGTTCTGCCTCTACGCTTCTGCATGGCGGACTAGTGTCGATATCAGCCCATGGTGGGCTAAGGTGGATGGTGCCCCCTTCTGGTATCGAGCCACTTCATCCTTCAGAGCATTCACTAGGTAGAAGGGCACGTTCAACTTCCTTCCATGCACCAGGTGATTGAGAAACTGCACATGATTAGCGTGCAGATGGGTATATTTCCTGGTGCATGTGAAGAATCGAGCAACCTACTCGAATATCTTCCATAGATTCATGGGGAGGCTATTTTTGGGTAGCCCCTCCTTGTCTATCTGCACATTCTCCCCTGGTAGCAACACTTTGGCGTACGGCTTCAATAGTCCACCCTTGTATACACATTCCCCTGTGAGGGGCAATCCAGTCACCTGTGAGATGAATTCGGGGGTGACTAGAATTTCTACCCCTCGCACCTGAGCTACATCACCCCTCAAGGAGGTAACGAACTCCTTGGCTGCCTCCATATCCTAGCCCTGACTGACCAGGGTACAGTATTCGAGCCATCCCTCGGCCTCGAACTGTGTCTTCATCGCCCCTCTGATTCCGTCCGTATCACCTGGTTCATTCTTCTTCACTGCGTGATTCTTAGACCTTCCTCCCATGGTGCCTTCCCTTACTACTACTATTTTTTTTGTCCTTCCTTCCTCAGGAAGGCACCTTCTTATAGGGAAGGTGCCTAACCCTAGCAGTTATGGAAGGCGCCATATCATTGGCACGCGGTTTCGGCTATGGGGGGATATGATCTTTATGATGGCGATATCTTTTTTGGTACTACATATTTTATAAATAATTATATAAAAATTTGAATTAACATGCACGTACCTTATTCGGTGTTTTAGGCATCGTGAAGGGCATTGATTTGCTGATTTGTGACATGGGGGAGGGGTATGGTCATCTGGTGCCGCTCATTCATGTGATGCTTCATTTCGATCGAGGCATCCAGGAGGCGTAAGTGTTGGCTGTACGTGGAAGGCATTCTTTGGTACCTTCCCCATGTGGAAGGCGCTGATGTGGCACCTTCTCGATGTTGTCGGTGCTCTCTGAATGGATGCGCCTTTCGGTGGTGGAAGGCACCTCTGATTGGATGCGCCTTTCGATGGTGGAAGGTGCCTTCTTGATGATGGTGCCTTCCTACTATGAAAGGTGCTTTTGAATGGGTGCACCTTCTCGATGGTGGAAGATGCACCTTGAGTGCGCCTTCCCGATGTGGAAGGTGACTGATGCTGCCTTCCCGATGTGGAAGGCACCTCAATTTGTATGCGCCTTCCCGATGTGGGAGGCGCCTATCTACTCGCGCATTACCGATGTGGAAGGTCACCTTGGTTGGATGCGCCTTCCTGATGTGGAAGGCGCCTTGGTTTTTATTGTGCCTTCTTTATAAGGAAGGCGCCTTTTTGGGCACCTTCTTTATAAGGAAGGCACCTTATTCTAGTGGGGTGCCTTCTTTATAAGGAAGGTGCCTTATTTGGAGGCACCTTCTTTATAAGGAAGGCGCCTTATTGGGGGCGCCTTCTTGATGTGGAAGGCACCTTCTTCTGACTGAGTGCCTTCTTTATAAGGAAGGCACCTTATTCTCGGAATCATGTTGCGATTGACTAGGAAAGGGTGATCAAGCCTTCTCAGTCTTGCTTCATGCTACCTCAGCTTCTACCTACGAGTGTTGGTGTCGGAATGTTGAGCCGAATCAGGCCTGGTTTCCTAGATACCTATTCCTCGTGTTGTCAGGTCCTCCACCTACAAAAAGCAAATGAAAAGAAAGAAAAATAAATGCAGTTAGATGCATTCCATGCCTGTTAGGCCCTGGGTTAGGATGCCTGCAGCTTGCATGCGGGCGTCGTCCCTGCAAAACACACTTGTAAGAAAAAAACTAAATTAACTGATTTTGGTGAGCATCTCCATGCCCACCATTTTTCCTGTTGAGTGTTCGGTCTAACAAGATGGGGTCTCCCCCATGTCTATCCTGGATTCCACCTGCAAGGTTTCGGATGTGTTATAGGGGCGCAGTCGGTGGCCATTAACCGTTAACATGGTGTTGCTACCGTCGATTGTTCTAATGCGCACTGCCCCATTCTTGATGAGCTCTACCACCTCATACGGTCCCATCCATATTTGCATTAATTTACCTTTTCTTTCCTGGAACCGAGAATCGTACAACAACACCCATTCTCCTTCTTGGAACTGCTTCAGTTTAATGTGGCGATCATGCCACCACTTTCTTTGCTTCTGTATGATTTCCGTTCTCTGCAGAGCATCCATTCGGATTTCGTCCAGCTGATCGAGCTGCCGAATCCTTTCTTCTTGAGCATCATCCAAGCTCAAGTTCAACTCTGAAGCCATTCTCAATGTCTTGATTTCGAATTCAATGGGCATCATTGCACTCTTCCCATAGACCAGTTGGAAGGGTGTGAAGCCTGTGGTGGATTTCCACGTGGTATTATATGCCCAGACTACCTCCGACAACCATGTAGCCCAATATTTTCTGTGTTGTTGCATGGTCTTCGTCAGGATGTTCTCTATCTCCCTGTTCGTCACTTCCACTTGCCCATTTTCCTGTGGATGGTAGGGTGTAGTTTTATTGTGCCGAACTCTGTATTGCTCCATCAGCTCCTTGATCAATCTGGAGGTAAATTGAGGCCCCTGGTCTATTGTTATCTCTCTAGGGACCCCAAATCATGTAAAAATGTGAGCAAATAGGAAATCGATGACCGTTCTTTCTTTTGAGTCTCTCAACGCTTGAACTTCAACCCATTTGGTGACATAATCTGTACAGACCAAAATAAACCTCCTCCCTATTGAAGGTGGGTTAATTGGTCCCACGAAGTCCATGCCCCACTTATCAAAAGGTTCTAGGTGTACCTGAGGTTGGAGGGGCATTTCGTCTCGATGGGTTGGTCTACCCATTCTTTGGCATTCATCGCACTTGCTGGTGTACGCAACCGCATCCTTGAATAGAGTGGGCCAAAAGTACCCAGCTTGTAGGATTTTGTAGGCAGTTCGTTTCCCTACAAAGTGTCCTCTGCATGGTTCATCGTGACATGCTTTGAGTACTTCTGAGAACTCCTGCTCTGCTATGCATCTCCTTATAATCTGGTCATGTCCTCTTTTGAATAGGAGGCCATCAACCCATATGAATGATGCACTTTTCTCTATGACCACCTACTTTTCTCGAAAAGAGAGAGCAGGTGAGGTTCTTTCGGTGGCCAAGTAATTGGCTATATCTGCATACCATGGGACTTGCTCACTAATGGTGAACAAATGCTCATCCAAAAATTGGTCTTCCACTATTGCATGGTCTGCTGGTATCAATCTGGATAGAAAATCTGCTACGACGTTGTCCTTGCCTGGTTTATCGACTATTGTGATGTCGAATTCCTGCAGTAATAGGAGCCACCTGATAATTCTTCCACCAATGGCCGGCTTGCTCATCAAGTATCTGATAGCCACATGGTCCGTGTGGACAATTACCTTATACCCGATGATATAATGGTAGAATTTGTTTATGGCGTGCACCACTGCAAGGAACTCCTTCTCCGTCACCGTGTAGTTGAGCTCGGCTCCTGCCAAGTTTTTGCTGACATAATAGATGGCATAAAATTCTTCGCCATCCTTCTATCCGAGGACTGCTCCAATCGCATTGTTGGATGCATCATAGTAGATATGGAATGGTATGGCCCAATTTGGTCCTCTTAGAACCGGTGTGGATATCAGTTTCTCTTTGAGCAATTGAAATGCTTCCTCGTAGTCTTCCATCCAGTTGAACTCCACATCCTTAGATAATAGAGTGTGCAGTGGTTTCACAATTTTGCTGAATTCGACGATAAATCGTCGGTAGTACCCGGCTGATCCAAGAAAACTCCTTACCTCTCTCTACGTTCTGGGGCTGGGTAGGTCTCTGATGACCTCAATTTTTCTTTTATCAACCTTTATTCCTTCTACGGAGAGGTGGTGTCCCAGTACGATGCCTTCTTGCATCATCATGAAGCATTTCTCGTTGCTCAGGGACAAATTGTTTTCCTTGCTTCTTTCGAGCACTCTTTCCAAATTCGTCATTGCTTCATCAAAGGTTTCTCCATAGATGGTGAAGTCATCCATGTATACTTCGACCGCGTCTCCCATCATGTCTGAGAATATGCTAAGCACCACCCTTTGAAAGGTGGCAGGTGCATTGCACAATCCGAAAGGTAATACCCGATAGGCAAACGTTCCCCATGGGTAGGTGAACGTTGTCTTATCCTGATCCTCTTCTCCTATCTGGATCTGGTTGTATCCATTGAATCCATCTAGAAAGGAGAAATACTTCTTCCCCGAGAGTGTATCCAAGACTTGATCAATGAACGGGAGCGGGAAGTGGTCCTTCTTGGTCGCCTTGTTCAATGCTCTATAATCCACATAGATTCACCATTTCCCATTATTTTTAGGGACTACCACTAACGGTGATACCCACTCACTATCAAAAATTGGATAGATGAATCCGATAGTCAAGAGCTTTTGTAGTTCTTCCTTGACAATGTCCTTCATTTCCGAATTCATTCTTCTCTGTGGTTGCCTGCTTGGAGTTGTTTGATCATCGAGGTATATCCGATGGGTACATATTTTTGGGCTGATGCCCTACATATCTATGTAATCCCATGCAAATGCCTATTGGTGTCTAACCAGGAGCTCTTCTACTTTCATCAATTGTGTGGGAGTCAACCCACTATTGACATTCAACGTTCTTCCTGGCCCGACGTGTATCTATTGAATGTGGTGATCTTGGGCGCCCGCCAATGGTGATCTAGGTATGGGGATGGAGGACTCCCCATGGAGGAACTCCACAATAGTGCCATCCTCATCTTCTTCTACCAACTCATCCAATGTCATCACCGGTTGGATCATGGACAGCTCAAGATTTTCATGATCGGTCAACATGGGTTCTCCTACTGAGTCGACGGATTGAGCTGGGGGTGAAATAGTCAATATTTTAACGTTCTTCCCATCGGATATGGTCATCAACCCATCTCGATAGCTGATGTAGGCATCAGCTATTGCTAGCCATGGCCTTCCTAGGATGAGCGGGTAACCGCCCAGCCTAGTCTTAGATTGTAGGACTAAAAAGTTGGTTGGGTATTCCCATGCACTGACTGTTACTATTACATCTTCCAACATTCCTTTTGGTGCCACGGTCGATCGATCGGCCAGCTGTAGTACTATCATAGTGGGTTTTAGGTTCATGAGTTGTAGCCTCTGCATGGTCTCCTGAGGCATTACGTTGATGGCTACTCCGAGATCGACCAACGTATTGGATAGGGAATGTCCCTCAATTTTTATAGTCAGCATCGGGTTGCCCGGGTCTGCATACTTTGGATGGCACATTTTGCCCATCATCAAATCTGCCAGTTGACCCATGACATTGATAGTCTAGGTTGCTCTTCATCCTGGCTTCCTTAGACACATCTCTCTTATCACCTTGGTATATATCGAAACATCTCGGATGGCTTGAAATAATGGAATTGTCATGGTGAGGTTCTTCAAGCTAGACAAGATATCGAACTTCGGCTGCGTTACTTTCCTCTGTTCTTGCAGCCGGTTGGGAAATGGAGCCTTTGCTCTCTCAGGCATTTCTTCTATCACCTCTTCTACAAGAGGTGTTTCTACCTCTTCCTCCTCTTCTACCAGTGGAGGCATTCCTACTCCTAGCTGTCTACCAGACCTAAGCTGAATATGGTACATCGGATACATCTCACCCTCCACGTTGTATGTTGGCTGATTCACTCTGTTATTCAGATTTGTCATCGGTTGTGCGGGTAGCTACGTAGGTCTTACTACTGGCAATGCCGGTAAGTTCTGTTGGGGGTGAGCTGGTGCTACGTTCTATGGAGCCTGATTCCATGGAGTGTGGCCTCTCCACTATTGCCCAGGATATGGATATGGCATCCATGGCTGCTGGTTCGGGAATGTTGTTGGGGGTGCATTAGACCAGGGTGATGGCCCCCACCACCCCATGTTAGGTGGTTGAGGTGGACCTTGGTGCATGTATGGTCCTCCTCCATATGACGACATTCCGGTTGGCATATTCCCTATAGGGGGTTGTGGCCAACTCTTTCGATTGCCTATAAAATAGGCATCCGCGCTTTCAGCTTCCTCTTGATTACTGGGCAGTTGTGGGCACAATCAAGTTTTATGGTTCAGCCTGCACACAGTGCATACTCTGACTTTGTTCTCTGGGCATGCATTCTTTGCATGCTTCCCTCTACATTTTGGATAGAAATAAGCCAATGTTACTTCATTTTCTTGCTTCTTCTTCTCTAACAGCAGCGTATCCATCTGCAATGCTAGAGACGAGAGCATTTCACTCTTTAAATCTTCCAGCATGTTACCTATTTCTGTCTTCATGACTGAAGTAGTCACTTTCATGGTTCTAGAAGTGGTCTTGCCTCTCCTCCTTGAGTAGTTCCGGCATAGTTGTCGGATGTCTTCCATAGTGTGCTGGTAGACATCACCTCCAAAAATCATGTTAAGAGCCTCCAGTGATTCATTGGTAAGTCCTCTCAAAAATATGCTTTTGAGGGACTTATCAGATAGTCTCGTGTGAGGAGATCATTGAAGATTGAAGTTGAATCTCTCCCAGTATTCCTCGAGAGACTCATCTTCTTTCTACGTCATGCTCAGGACCTCCTCTCTGGAGTCTCTTGCTCTCCCAAAATCTTGGTATTGCTCTAAAAAGAGCCTCTTCATTTGATCCCAAGTGGCAATGTGTTTGTCTCCTAGATCGATGAACCACCGTAGAGCTGCATCGTCCAACATGGAAGGAAAGAGTTTCAGCTTCTGCGTATCATATTTGTAGTCCACAGACCTGCATAAGACATCAAACTTGAATAAAAATAGGTCAGGGTCCTCAGTTGGGTATCCTCTGAAGGTCGAAAGGTGAGCAGGGGATATGTTTTTCATTTTGGTATCTCCTACTCCTTCCTCAATCGGGAAACTAAATCCAGATGAGACTTCTTCGTTGTCAGCCATTTTTTTAGGAAATGTGGTCTCAAATGCAGTGTTTATGGCCTTATGGTCATTTAAGACTTTCTGAGTCAAGGCTCTAAGGTTGTCCGGTGCTATCGTCCGATCTTCTACAGCTTTCCACAATAGGGCTTCCTCTAAGGGTGTCCTATTAAACAGGGGATTTATGATGATTCGTTCTTCCCCACGTTGATGGGATGAGGAGGCACTTTGCACAAAGTGTGGCTCCTCACTCCAATGGATTGTTGGTGGGTCGAGCGAGTCTAATTCAAATTTAGAATGCTCGGCTGACTCAGGTTCTGATGGATTGGTTCTTATAAACCGACCGTCTGGTCCTCTTCTTCTCGAAGAACTCATACAAGGTCAGATGGAAGGTTTCCAGGTATTGTAAATAATCTAGTTGAGACGCTTCCCCGACAACGGTGCCAAAATGTTGCGGGCCAAACAAGGTTAACTTTTTCCTACTTTTGTCACATGCCCGTGCATTTAATTTATCAACCCAGGGAGCTTCGTAAACTTGCGAAGGGTCTGAATAAGATTGCTTACAATACCACTTGAGATGAGTCCGCTAGTTCTACTATTGGGGGGTGTTTCAAATGGTTGTCAATCATTCATGCACTCCTCAATAATTTACGTAAACAAACGATTAAATCTACAGAAAGAAAATATCCACACATTCCTGGAAATGAACCTACTGCAAATACTAGAAATATCGATGCGATAAACAATCTTATAAAATAGTAAACTAATCTAGAAAAGAATATAGGAAAAGTAGGGGAAGAAATATTGGCTTGGAGTGGGCCCAGGCTCCAGCAGCTTCCTCCCAGCTGAACACGCACTTAGAACTCTTAGAACTGTATTCCAATTATCAAAGTATTACAAAAATATTCTATCTCCTCTCTCTGTATATCTTATTTCTATCTCTCTATTTCTATATATTTTCTATATATCTTTAGAGAGGTCTGCGTGTGTTTATATAGCACACCCATAGAACTTCTGTTACAAAAGAAGTTGTAACAGTCGATTCATCCCAGACTAAACTAAGACAGTCTGGTAAATGTAATCGACGTCTACTAAAGCTGGCATTCGGTTCTATCGATGGCGTGTTCGCTGATTGGGTTGTGCTTCACCTGGCATTGGTAGGACATTCTCATACATTGGTGCGATCCCCAATTTAGCTCTACTTGACGTAGAGTTGGAACTGCACCAGTCGCTTTTGTCCACGTCATGCTTGTCTGGTCAACGGGCGAAGAACAGGGGCACCTTCCCTATGCGGAAGGTGCCTAAGTATATCGGGTGCCTTCTCCATGCGGAAGGTACCTTATTGCCATGGGCGCCTTCCTGGAAGAGGAAGGCACTTATCTTCTATTGGTGCCTTCCTATGAGAGGAAGGCGCTTTGCCTTCTAGTGGTGCCTTCCTTATGGGAGGAAGGCGCTTGCCTTCTAGTGGCACCTTCCCATCGGTGCCTTCCTTATGGGAGGAAGGCGCTTGCCTTCTAGTGGCGCCTTCTCGTTGGTGCCTTCCTTATGAGAGGAAGGTGCTTCTTTTCCTTTGGTGCCTTCCTGGAAGAGGAAGGCGCTGGCCTTCTATTGGCGCCTTCCTGGGAGAGGAAGGCGCTTGTCTTTCCTTGGCGCCTTCCTAGAAGAGGAAGGCGCCTACTTACGCTTGGCACCTTCCTGGAAGAGGAAGGCGCCTACTTACATTTGGCGCCTTCCTGGAAGAGGAAGGCGCCTATATTTTCTGCATTGAACCCGAAAGAAACAAAGTGCCAGGTCCATAAAGAGACCTCGACTGATCCAAATCTAACTAAATCAACTGCAATTCCACAAAAACACACTGAAAACACATAAATTAGATAACACGCATAATTTCATCAAATATCTATATAATCATTTATAAAAGTATGCAATCCTTATTATACAGCCGCATAATGATCAAGAAAATGTGTACAAAATATGAGCATTTCTGGTGCTCATCACTTATCATGCAAGAGCTTGAAATTGATCATATCATTGTTGAAGGTGATTATCTACTTGCCATAAATTGGCTCAAAGGAAATCATACTCCATCGTGGAAAGTTTACAATACCATAGGCGAATGCAGAAGATTATTAATAAGTATTCAAATATCACCATCCAATACATGTATAGAGAGGGGACTAAGGCAACATATTTTCTTGATAGCAAAGGTGTGTTGGAAGAGTCCCTCCATGTTTGGTGGTCCAACTTTCCACTAGGACTAATGGATGCAAATAGTGAAAATGGAACTTGTCTTCTTTAATAATTGTGGCAATCCAAGTTAGCAAGTTCGCTTCCAAAGAGGAGTTTCAAGCCTTTGGTGAAGGGGTAGCCATTTCTTCTATGGTGGTTTATCTCTCCTCAGAAACTATAAGACACAAACTCTAAAGATTAAATTTATCCTCTTTATCATGTGTGGCAATCCTAGTTAGCATTTGGAGTTAGGGATCTTAGTCAACCGAAGACCAGGTTTCAAAACAAGGATTCAAATAAATTTGGTGAAGTCAAATTTTCAAAGTATGATCAGGTTCATCAACTTAATCCATTATGATCCGAGAAATTAATTCCTAGGTGCCATGACTCATGGGAGTTACTCCACTTCAAATAATTATAGCAATGGTGGGGATTTGATCTGTCCAACCTTTACCCTTTCTAAGCCTTCTTGGGAACTTGTAGGCTTTGTTGTATCCTTTTATGATCATGCAATCATAAACCTTAGCACCATAAAATAAAAATTTGGCTCAATCATCCTTATAGGTAATTCCATCCATGCCAATCCCAATACTCAATTCTTTCTTAGCCTTGATATTCTAAACACTCAAACCAAGATGTAAGAGATTCACCCAATCTCTCACATGTCCTCCCTTCACCATCATACCAAGTCCAGTCCTAAAAGTGTTGTCATTTGTAGATGGTCTGTCTATTCTTATTTTACTATTCAAATCTGCATCATTTTAAGCCTGCTCACTAAAAATTATCATCATGCTTCATTGTTGAGTTTGTCTGGAAAAATTTCCCCTTCTGAGATGGCCTTGGTTGAACCTTATTTCCTTTCCCTGGAACCGAATGTTGAAGTGATTCTCAAAAATCATGGTTTCATGCATTTCTTAAGGAAATTCAATGGTTATGATGATGAAATATCTAAAGAAATTATAGAATCTTGGGATAATGGGTGTGTCCATACTAAAGGGTTGAAATTCAAGGTTAATGTTCACCTTCTTACTGAGATAACAGAGCTCCCTCATGATGGAGATTTCATTCAAAGAGGGGCATTCAATGGTGGAGGAACTCAAACATTTTCCTTACCAGGGAAGGAATTTGGTGAGGGATTAAGAAGGAATTGTTAGGAAAGGACTATCTGAACCATGGAATAAATTTTTAATTCCCATTATGTAGTACTTTACTATAGATGGGATTGATGAACCATTGTAGAGTTTTCATATGGAGTTTTTGAATCACCTTAGAGACATTAAGGAAATTGATGATCTTGATTATTTTGTTATATCAATTATGATATCCATGGAAGGATTTAGGAAGGGCACCTCAACCCATGTGAAGCACAAGGACCTCCATATTATCATATTCAAACATGTGCTACAAAAATATTTCTAGAAAGTGACTTATCCACAATGGGCATTATCGAACCAAGATCAAGTCAGGATAGCCCCCAAAGAATTGTGGAAAGCGATGATGAGGAGAAGATGGTTAAGAGCAAACCCAAGAAGAAGACTAATGTGGATAGTTCATCTAAGCAAGCAAAATTCACTCCTCGTTGATGATCCTCTAGGTCTTTAGCTTCAAAGAGGAAAAATCCCAATAACATCTAGGAGTCCTTGGATGATGTTGCTAATTGCCAGAGCAAGGATGTGAGTCCCTCTTATACCTTGAAATATGTGGAATTGTTGTTAGAAATAGATTATATTCCATCATTTGGGTCATGTAAATGTATCTTCCAAGGTACATACTTAGGACATTAGATTACTTTAGGGGGAAGTTATCTAGTTACTTCATGCATTGTAATAAATGCACAAGTTTCAATATGTAATGTGTCCCTTGCACTTTTAGGTAGATTGTTCGCCAAGTAACTTATTTTTACCTATATAAGGAAGGCCTCATTGTTAGATACATATAGAGAGTCGGGGACATAGTAGCTTAGAGCTTCTTCGTAGGTAGTAGTGCAGTTATATGTGGATCACCATCCAAAGGTGATGGGTGTAGTGTAGTTCAGTAGCTTTATTAATGGAGTGTTCATTTCCTCCATAGCTACATTGTATTAATTTATATCATTTCTATTTATTGCATGTCTCAACCTTCTTGCAGATTTAATTTCTTTCATATTATTTTACATCTTGTGATTGTTATCTCCCTATGGCCATTACATCAAAAGCTAACAGTGGTATCAGAGCTATGGTAGATCTAGTCTATGTAGATCTATAGGAAAACCACTATCATGATTGAGCCTAAGTTTTTTATTAAACTAACGCGCCGCTAGACCAACCACTGTTAAAACTCTCAGAAGAATCTAGATGGTATAATTAGGGAGAGTCACAAGTGAGGACTAAAAGAAATCTTAGTTCCAAAAATACTGAGATTGCACTTGACTAGAGTCTTTCCATAGAGTTGTAAGAAAAGCTCGTGAAGACCAGGACTCAACTTTCAATCCACTAGATTGATAGATCATCTAGTGAAGATCATCCAGGATATCTAGAACTTGATAACTATTGCCCAAAGTTTCTTTTGTTGTAGATAATTAATTCTTAGAGTATTGGTACTCCTTCTACAACACAAATCTATGAGATTCCAACTTCATTACCTAAAGGTCGGCATGCCCTCATAATGCAGATTTTAGTTCCTTGTGCAAGAGAATAACACTACGAAAGAAGACTTCTGAAGAAGATCCATGGTGAAGTTAGGAGACTAAATATATCCATTCCTAGATTGAAGAACTTCACAGTTGAATAACATGCCGTAGTATCCTTGAAGAACAGACCATAGAAGTCTTGATACAAAAAGGCCATAGTAGACTTGAAGAAAAGGCCATAGAAGCCTTGAAGAAGAAGCCACGGAAGTTTTGATATTGAAAAGGCCATAGAAGCCTTGATATTGAAAAAGACCATAGAATCCTTGATACTGAAAAGGCCATAGGAGCCTAGATAATGAGAAAGGCCACATAAGCCTTGATCTTGAAGAAGAATTCAAAAAGAATATTTGATTCATAAGCAGATTAAAATCTCAGTACTAATATTTTTGTTGTAGGAAAAGAAGATTCAATGAGTTGGGAGACTTTCTACAAGAAATTTAAGAAGACTATCTTCTTTAAAATCGATTCAAGACCTGAAGCAAAAGAGACCAGGAGAAGATCTCATCGAAGGACTTCCAGAATTGGAAGAAGGACTAGGAGAAACCTGCTCGAATCCAGAAGAAACAAAATCAGAGATCCAAAAGCTGATCTCACCACCAACACTTCTAGGAGTAGAAGGTTGAAGAGATATCAAGGAAATACCAGTAGAAGTTGTGTTAGCATATAATATATTAGATGATAAATTATTACATTATAGTTTCACATTTTGGATGTAAGCGTTGTTGCGCAGTAGTTGGGAGAACATTTATATAAATTGGTTGGTTGGTTCAACGAACCAAACCACCAAATCTGTTGTATATATTTTGAATGCAATTCAAGGAGCAATTTACTGTGTTCAATTTTACATGGTATCAGATCCAGAGGTTTCTAGTAAAACCTATATTTTGTGTGGTGAATGAGGTTGATCATGGATAGGAGGGCGAAGAGCGGGTCTGTGATAGGGCATGCTTCCCTATGAACCAAAAAAATTTGACACAAGTGCTAAGGGACCTGAACCTGACACCTAACATGGACACTGAAGCAGACACAAAAAAAAGCTGACCACACTGACACGTACTCCAATATGGCTAATGAGAAAGCAATTTGATGTGGTATGGCTGACATGGCATTCATGAACACTTGGCAAAAGTTGAATGGTTAGCAACGTGGCAAGGATTAACAAGTCTATTGGTGACACATGGCGATGGAAAAATATTGGTTGGGCGAACGGATTGCCCGAAGGCAATCAAACTCTCATGTGTGCTTTGCTCTTCATAAAGCACAATATCGATGCAGCATGAGCGATGTGGGACAAATAAGTCCCACACATTTTTTTTCATCACCTACCGACGATTTCATTAAAATGGAAGTCTTCTTCCTTTATTCTCATCCACCCGATAGGTAGATTGGTTGGAGCACCGAGTTTACCTGGTGCTAGTTGCAGGCTCGAATCCCATGGGCACCACTTGATTTTGCTACAATATTTTGCCACTAATCCAATTTTTATTTTTTTTGCTACAAGAAGTTGATGTTTTTGGAGTAAGAAATTAACAAGATTTTTTTTGTCACAGCAAGAAATTGACGATTTTTTTTGTCAACACAAGATATTGACATTTTTTTTGTCCAAGCAAGCAATTGACAACTTTTGTGCACACGAAGGGGATTTTTTTCCATAGATGCCAAGGAAGTTTTTTCTGCCACAAGCTAGAGGAGCTGCATTTTTTTCGAGGTATTTTTTTCGTACTTCGATTTTTTTTCCTTTCAAAGTATTTTTGGAGGGATAAGTTATTTTTTTTGGAATTAGAAAGGGTCTACCTACAATTTTTACATATTTGTTTATTTTGTAACAAAGGGGGGATTTCAAGCATTTTTTTTTACAAAATTCTAAGACAAAGGGGGGAAGAAAAATTGTTGATTTGTGGAAAGTGAATATTGTTCATTGTAAAACTGGTATTGTAATAGGTGCATTTTCGATGGAAACCGACACCTAGAGTAGTTAAATTTGTGGGCATTTGTGGTTGTATTGTGCATTTAAATTTCCTATTTTCTTGCATTATCAATCATAAAATAAAGCAAAAGAAAAGACCCCAAATTTATACACCTATTTGTGCAATTTATTGCACAACAACGTTCGGTATATACAATACCTCTAGTCCACACTTACAGGTTATGCTATCATGCTTGGACTATTGTATCTAATGCCTAATATAGTTGTAACAACAATGTCTGAGCTTGTTCTCTATCAATCATCGAGGATAAATAAGGCAAACTAGTTATGATATTCACTCTATTCATACCCACATCATTACTATTGTTAGACGTAAATCCTAATGAAGGGATTTTTGAAATGTTTAGGGGAAGTTACACCCCATGCACAAGGAAAAGACCTTCTATGATAGGTATCATAAATAAAACGATACCCTTTCAGTATCGCCTAAGTTCCATGTATCGTTTTGCTCTTATATACTTATAGTCTCCCTCACGTAAGGGCGGGTATATATAGAGGAGTTTTGGTATAAATTCCTAGTAGTTATAAAGAAAGAGAGACCATTTGGTGTTATAAGGAACCTTCACAATGACCACTATTCACGAATATCTCTCAAATTTACAATTTTTGAAAGGTTCTAACTTTGCACCATGGAATACAAAGATGTGTGCTATCCTTCAAGTGAAATATTTATGGGATGTAGTGACTAGCACTAAAAAATGCCCTACAATAGCAGGAGCAAATCAAGAAGATTTTGATAAAAAGGACAAAAGATACGTCATGTTTATTTTGCTTGCTACTACAGATAAGGTCCAACTTCATATATGTGATGCTAAAAATGGTAAGGAAGTTTGGGATGCTTTGATTACCATTTATGAAGGTAAGAATTAGTCCACTATTCTACACTTTCAAACTCAACTACATACACTCAGTATGAAATTTGGTGAGACAGTTGACCTATTCCTATGCAAAGTGGCAGAATTGAAAGCCAAATTGAATGCTATGGGACAACTAGTGGATGATGCTCTCTTGACCTCAGTCATCTTGAGAGCATTCCCAAAGTCCTATAAGATGTTGATAACCTCTCTTAATGTATCTGGTAGACAAGTTTCCTTTGTGGAATTGGTAAATTTACTTCAAACTAAGGAGGCAAATTATTTTTAGAAGGATGATGTGCTAGATAATACCCTCTACACCAAAAAAAGGGGTAATAAACAAGGTCAATTTCAAAAAGGAGGATCTTCATCAAAGGGAAAATGGAAACAATATCAATAGAAAGATAACCAATATTGCAAGATATGTGATATGAATAACCATGACACCAATAGGTGTTGGTTTAAAAACAAACAACATAATGACTAAGATCACAAGAAGAAGAAAAAAGGGAAATACAAATCATAGAAAAAACATAAGCAACTAAAGGGGCATGTTGCTTACGTCGAATCAAATTCAGACTCAGCTTTTGTAGACTCAAACTGGGACTTAGAATTTGAGCAAGCACACAAGGTGCTCATGACTCATACTTCATCTCAGAAGATATATGTTGTATGGTATATTGATTCAGGTGCTAGTAAGCACATGAATGGTGATAGATCATGGTTTGAGATATTTGAGGAAAAGGAAGGTAAGCTAGTAACAATTGCTGATAATCAAACCTACCAAGTGAAGGGTGAAGGTGATATTTCTGTCACTCTTGCAGATGGCAAATTTCAGATTGAGAAGGTACTCTATGTTCTTGGATTGGCTAACAATTTGTTGTTAGTCCCTCAGATGTTGGATTAAGATATGAATGTTGTATTTAGTGTTACGAAAGGCAAAAAGAGATGTTTTATAACCAAAAAAGGAAAACATGTAGCAACAGGATCATACAAACATGGCTTGTTCATCTTAGATGTCGTTTCAACACCCCATGTTGCCCTAGCAACAACTACCAAGGAGGCTACTTCTCTCCAGCACAAGAGATATGGGCATCTAAGTTCAAGATATTTGCTCGAGTTAAGCAAATATGAGATGGTGCGAGGACTTCCCAACCTTTCATCCACATTATTAGTTTGCTCAGGTTACTTAGTAGGGAAGCAACATTGGGTACCATTTGAAGTTAGCTCTTCCAGAGCTAAGAAACCCTTGGAGTTGGTACACACCAATTTGTGTGGTCCTATGCCAACCAACTATCGTGGAAAGAGATATTTTCAATTATTTGTGGATGATCACTCGTGGAAGATGTGGGTTTTCTTTATTCAATTGAAATTAGATGCATTTATGTACTTTTAGCAGTTCAAGAAGCTTATTGAAAAGGAGTCAGGATGTTTCATCAAAACCCTCTGCTCAGATCGAGGGGGGGAATATACCTCCAAGGAATTTTCATCATTTTTGAATGAACATGGGATTAAGAGACAACTGACTATAGCCTATACTCCATAGAAAAATGGAGTTTCTAAAAGAAGGAATCATTCCATTATGGAAATGGTTTGATGTATGCTTACAAGGGTACACGTTGAGCATGAGTACTGGGTAGAAGCAGTAAACATAGCATCATAACTCCTGAATAGAGCACCCACAAGAGCTCTACAGGGTAAAAGTCCATAAGAAGCATGGAGTGGTAAGAAATCCTCCATTTCTCATCTAAGAGTTTTTTGATGTAAGGCATTCATGCACATACCAAAATAGAAAAGAAATAAGTTAGATGAGAAAACCCTGAAATGTATCTTCCTTGGTTATGATGAGCATTCAAAGGGATATCAATTGATAGATCCTATGACCAAGAAGACACATATAAGTAGAGATGTGGTATTTGATGAAGCTTTCACATAAAATAACACATCTGCAACTGTATACCTTGAGGAATATAAGCCTAAGAAAGAGACTCCACCTCCTCAAAACAAGATTCTAAAATGGTATACTAGTACATTGAGATATTCCAAGTTGACTTCACTTCCATATCTAACTCTAGATTAACCTTGTACTCGCAGTATGACACAAAATAAGAGAGCAGAGGCATTAACTTCAGAGGTTGACAAGATTTGCCAACAATTTTATGATCTATCTATAGATGCAGAGGAAGATAGAGAAACATATATGGAGGATGAGAGGGTTTATATGATAGCATTGGATGAAAATGAACCCACAATAGTTCAGGATGCACTTAGTGAGCCTTAGTGTAATGTTGCTATGGAAGCAAAACATACATCTCTCATGAAAAATTATACATGGAAGCTAGTAAATCTGCCTTTAGGAAAGAAGCCCATTGGCTTCAAGTGGGTGTTCAAAGTGAAGTATAAGGCAAATGGTACTATTGATAAGCATAAAGCCTGTCTTGTTGCAAAGGGCTATGCTCAGAAAGAAGGCATAGACTATGAAGAGACTTTTGCCCCTACTACAAAAATGACTACCATTCGAGTACTTTATACCATGGTAGCTCAGTTTGGGTGGAAGTTACATCAGATGGATGTAAAAAGTGCTTTCTTGAATGGTGACCTACAAGAAGAAGTGTATATGACCCAACCAGAAGGATTTGTTGTTGAAGGGAAAGAACATAAAGTTTGTAAGTTGATCAAATATTTGTATCGGTTGAAACAAGATCCTCGAGCTTGGTACATCAAAATAGATAGTCACCTAGTGCAGCATGGTTGAAGTCCTTCAAATGCAAATATCTATATCAAGAACAATGGTTCTGACATAGTGATTTTGGTGCTATATGTAGATGATCTGATCATAACAGGGAGCTCAGAGAGTATGATTGATGTAGTAAAATATGATTTGAAACAATATTTTGAAATGAAAGATCTAGGACTTCTTCACTATTGTATTGGTTTAGAAATGACTCAAAAAAACATCATATCAGAGTAACACAAAAGAAGTATGCCAAGACATTGATTGATAAATATCGCATGATAGACTGTAAGTCTAAGGTAACTCCAATGGAGTCTGGACTCAAACTATCTCGATATGATAAATCACCATAGGTAGATGGCACTCTCTATCATCAATTGATTGGGAGTCTCATATATCTGACAAATAATAGGCTAGATCTCAGTTTTATTGTAGGTTATCTTTCAAGGTTCATTTGGGAACCAAAGGTGATTCATTGGAAAGCAAAAAAGAGAGTTCTTCATTATGTTCATGGTACTACAAATTTTGTCTTGGAGTACAAGAAAAATAACAAGTTCTATCTACAAGGATACACAGACTCAGACTATACCGGATCCATTGATGATCGAAAGTCGACTTCTGGATACATTTTTCATCTTGGATCTGGTCTTGTATCTTGGCATAGTAATAAGTAGTAGGTGGTTGCTATATCTTCTACAAAGGTAGAATATCATGTAGCAAGTGGAGCAGTCTATGATATAATATGGTTAAGTCACATTCTTATGAACATGGGTCTTCCAAAGAATCTTCCACTTTATTTGTTTTACGATAATCAAGGTGTTTTGAATCTCATCAAGAATCCAATATTTCATGATCGTACCAAACACATCAACACTCGATGTCATTTAATTCATGATGAAGTTCCAAAACATCACATACAACTCTAGTACATTCCCACTGATCAACAAGTTGTAGATATTTTCACCAAGGCACTTGCACGGGTCAAATTTGAATTATTTTGCAATGCTCTTTGTATTGGCCAATAATGTAATAAGGGGGATGTTAGCATATAATATATTAGATGGTATATTATTACATTATAGTTTCACATTTTGGATGTAAGTGTTGTTACACAGTAGTTGGGATAACAGTTATGTAAATTGGTTGGTTGGTTCAACGAATCAAACCACAAAATTTGTTGTATATATTTTGAATGCAATTAAAGGAACCATGTATTGTGTTCAATTTTACAAGTTGTAAGATAAAATACCTTGGGAATGTCTCATCAAGAATCTAAAAAAATGCTAGGAGAGCCATACTGAAGAAATCATCAAAGGAGAACTCACTGGAGAAATCCACTACCAAGGAGAAGCCCCCGATAGTGAAGGACTTGGGACAATTATCGCCATACAAAAACAAGCCCAAGAGAAATAAAATTTGGAAAGGAGTGCTAAATCGAAGAAGAAGAATTTAGTGAAGACCTCAAGACATCCAAAATATTGAGAAGAAGATCCTGCTTGAAGTCATAATTTGACAAGAATACTTGAAGATAGAAGAAGCTCTTAAAATCTGGGAGATTTGAAGATTACCTATCATAGTAAGAAGGCATCGCTTCAGAGATAGAGACTTCTCCAAATCTACAACAGGAGGAGATCACAAGAGGATAAAAAGCCACCAAATCTTAGGCTCATGCAATAAATTTTGAGACCATCATTTGGCGAAGGAGTTATTCAAGATAGTCTACAAAAAGTTGTAATATCCTACTCAAAGCAGCAACTTGGTGATCTTAGACACCAAGATCCACATCCTCTATAGAAGCAGCAAAAGGAGCTACAAAATATTTTAAAAAAGGTATGCAGCTATTGGTCCTAACTAACTCATTAATTATATTACTTATTAGATTTGTTGGAGCACCTTATTTGGATTAAAGTTGCAAGAAGAAAAAATAGATTACAGTCTTCAAACGTGCAAAAAGTAAAGGTTCTTTTTAAGGTTCATTTGCATATTAATTAGGAGTTGATTAGATTTAAGAATTATATCTATCAACTACCTATCATATACTTTGTAAAAATAAAAGAAGACTAAGCCCTACAATATTAGTTGTAGTGAATTTGTAGAATAAATCTTGAAGATTCATTTCAAATTATTCTTGATTAGTTGCAGTAAATTGATTAAGTATATTATCTTGAGAGTTTATTAGAGTGATAAGGTGAAATTGTTAGTGCATTAAAAATAAATTCTAGTATATTTATTTACACTATTATACTACTCTAAATAGAAATTAGTTTTGTGTTTTTGAAGAGCACAAAATCTTATTTGTATCAAGTGTCTAAAGACACTATTGAAGCACAAAAATCTGCAACACATTGTGGCCAAGTGAAGCCACCAAAACAGGTTAGAATCCTCTAAAACTTGGAGAAGAACAAAACTAACCAAAAATAGAAATAGAAGCTTCAAATATTGAGACTTGGTGATCTCAAATCCAAAGTATTACAAGATTGGATGCAATAAAAGAAAGTGCAAAAAATTGCATAAATTAAAGAGTTTCTATCTACTATTATCCAGGCTTGGATTTGTTATCAAAGTATCCAAGAAAAAAGGGCAAGGAGTATATCCAAAGGGATGTCCTCAAAACCCTCATTTGTGCTTTCAAAATTTTCTACAAAATAAGACTAAAAGACCTGCAAGAAGAAGTTCAAAAAGGATGCAATAAGAACGTATTATTCTCATAGAAGATTACAAGGTATTGCACTACATTGTTTGTAGGAAAAGGGCAAATTGAAGGTGCCATTAAAGGTACAAAAAATATAGGAAAATCCAACCAAGAAAGGCCAAACATCAAGCAATCCTCATCCATGGCACAAGGAGCCATTCGAAGGGTCTCACACTTCATATCTTGGATGGATGAACCTGTAAAATGTAATGCACATATCAGTCGATCATCAACCTACATTTATGTAGACAAAAAGGGAGCTCTCTTTTACAAGAAAAAAGGTGGTATATTCTACCCCAATCAACGTGGATGAACAACGTAAAAGGATCACATTGAAGAGAACAAGGAATGAGGATAACAGGTGATATATTAAGAGGTTTATAGCTTGGTGAAGATTGTACACCAAAATAGTCACCTACAACACCATTTGAAGCTCCAAAATTGCCTCAATGATCAACCATAAAGAGGATAGGTTTCTTGCACTCCAAGAAACATAGCAAGGAAAGAAGAAGTATACAAAAAGGAGTTATACTCTCCTTGGGAGCGTTATAGCAAAAGAAATCCATGTAGAAAGGTTGAAAGACACTTGGCACGAATTCTCTAATGTGCCATCACATTTATTAACATCCAAGAAAACTCATGAAGGAGTTACAAGCACTCACACAAGTATTCATGCATTACAAGGCAACCAAGAAGCTAGCAGAGCGTTACTAAAGGATTTTTACATTACAAAAGAGAAGGAATACGTAATGGGTGTGACACATGTAATAAAGCTCAAGTTTATTCCTCCAATAAAAGGTGCCCAAAGTCCAAAGTTCAAAGCACAGCAAAATGCAGTAAAATCTAGTCAAGCACAGTGCAGAAGGCAGGAAGAAGGAGCATTAAAGGCTTATGGTCTTGAAGGTCAAACCTTATTTTTGCAACATCTATGTTCCTGCATTGAAGACGAGCATCTCTATTGATTCCAACACCCAAGGGAACTTTAATACTATTGTTATATTCAATCGAAGGAAGCATTGGACAGTGAGGATATTAGCATCAAAAGGTAAGGTTTAAATCCCACTTTATTATTGCTTTCAATTTTGGACATATAAGGGTTATAAGCTAAGGTTGAAATTATAGATTTTGAAATCAAAAGCTATAAGGGATAACTTACCAAATTAAAATAATATTTGCAACTCAACCTAGGAGAAATAAGAAATTCTACTTGGATTAAATTCTTTAATATTTTGCAAATATTATTAATTTTACAAATTTTCAAATTTGGGAGTGATAAGTGTTACAACATCAAACTAGGTCTTTGGAAATTAGAAATTAAAACCTAAGGGTTATAAAAAGAGGTTATTAAAAACAAAAAATTAAGGTTGGAAAATTATAATTTTTTTGTCTCAAAATTTCTCAAAAAGGTACAAAAGGAATCCAACATTAAAACCTCTTCAAAAATTGGAAAAGTGCTTAGTTCAATTAGGAGAAATAAGGTGTTAGAAAATTTGATTTTTGATCTTTATAAAACTATACAAAATCAACCATATATTGAACTATATTTAACAAAAGCACTATATCTTATTCCAAAATCTCTAGGGAGTCATAAGGCATTCTACAAAACTTGATAATAATATCTATCAAATATTTTCAAGTTGGAAAGATATAAGCTTTCTTCAAAAACCTAAAATTAGGTATTCATACCTAGGGAGACATAAGGAAGTCTACAACCTATGGATTAATAAAGGTTTTATCAAATCAAGCTTATATACTTCAATCAAGGATTTCACAGCCTAATATAGGGAGTTATAAGGTAGACTACCAAGGTTATACCAACTTTCAATAGCAAGAATCACTATTTCAAAGATCTATCATGGATGAAATTCTAAGAAAAGCTTTCAATAATGAAGAACTATTCCATGAAGTAGAATTCTACTCTCAAAACTTGATAGATACTCTAGAAGGATATGAGTATCTACCCTCTAGCGACAGAGAGAAATTCTCTTTATTCCTTAAAGAAGACAAAGAAGGTAGCTTTACAACATTGTCTAACTATCTCCAGGAAATATTCTTCATAGCATGGTGGAACTCACAAATATTGATTATATTTTTACCTGAATAATATCTAATGATTTATCTATAATTAATTGTGTTTGTACTTACTCAGCATAAGAAACAAGCTGGGAATAAAGAACAATACTATTGTGATGATAGACTAACTTGTCATGAAGTAGATATTTCACCAACATCACAACAGAATCACAGGAAGAGAAGAAGAAAAAGGAAGAAGAGACATACTAAAAAAGGCCATGATATGAAGATTGAAGCAACAGAAAAAGAACCAGATCAAGACTGCTCTAAACAAGCCAAAGATCCTCAATTGAAAGAAGAATCTTTAGCTTCAGCTACAACTTACTCTGCATCATATGAAGACACAGATTACCTGTTGAACCTGAACACAAAGAATGTAGAGGAAGAATACAAATTTTAGGATGAAGAAGATGAAGATCCATATTGAAGACTAGAATTCTTCAATATCTAAATAATTTAATATAGGGGGGTGTTAGAAATATATTTTATTCCATCATTTGGGTCATGTAAATGTATCTTTCAAGGTACATACTTAGGACATTAGATTACTTTAGGGGAAGTTATATAGTTACTTCATGCAATGTAATAAATGCACAAGTGTCAATGTTCAAGTTGTATATGTTCAAGGTGTCCCTTGCATAGCTAGGTAGAGTTTTGGCCAAGTAACCTATTTTTGCCTATATAAGGAAGGCCTCATTGTTAGATAAATATAGAGAATCAGGGACATAGTAGCTTAGATCATATTCGTAGGTAGTAGTGTAGTTATGTGTGGATCACCATCCAATGGTGATGGGTGCAATGTAGTTTAGTATATTTATTAATGGAGTGCTCATTTCTTTCATAGCTACATTATATTCATTTATATCATTTTTATTTATTGCATGTCTCAATATTCTTGTATATTTACTTTATTTCATATTATTATACATCTCGTGATTGTTATCTCCTTGTGGCCATTACATCAAAATCTAACAATTGCTAACAAGGCCAAGAAAAAAAATTTAATCATTTTGATTGAGATGCTTGAAAATGTCTATTCGGCTTTCACCAAAACGTAAACTATTCTCCAACATGTTATCTGTGTGGCTAAGGCAATCAATGCTAGAAAGAATGCAATTGACGAAATGACCAGGATTGTTCCTGACCAGTCAAATTAGATCATGGTTCCTTCTAGTTGTTGGTCTTTTGTTCTACCTTGCTGTTTGCTACTCTACATGGTCTTCTTTGGATGTTTTTGGAAGGTTTTGGCTTCTTTTTGTCTCATGATGGGTTCATTTCGGTATGTTTTAAGTTGGCCATATTGGTTTTTATTACTTGTTATTTTATACCTATTGGATTTTGTGGTGATACCTATTGGTATCCCACTTGGTTTTCCTTGTAAAAGGTTTTTGGGTCCTTTCAAAATCCCTCTATAAATAAAAACAAATATCACAATAATGAGAAAAATCTCAAATGTGCTCCAATAACTTGTATACAATCTCTCATATTTGTAGAAGAAGAAACCCTTGCATATATAGGTAAGGGTGAGGATCATAAACAATAATTGCACAATTAGTTAACAAGGAAAGTAACTAATTGTGGACATGAGATCCAAAAAACAAAAAGCTAATCACTCAAATCAGGAAAGAAATCTAGATAAAGCTAGAAGAAATATCCTATGAGTGGATTATTCTTATTTAATAAATAAGAATAATATAATTATTAGCTACGTATACCTAGTAAACTAAATACTAAGGTGCAATTAATAATATTACACCAACAATATCCTCTAATATTAGGAGTGAAGTCTCTTGAGAGTCATATTCTAAATGAGGCTAGGAGATCGATCATTACTATGTATTGATGAATTGTCAAGTTAGGGCCCAAGAATGGTACTAGAGTGTCATCTAACTACAACACCCTACTATTGGCATTCTCTAGTGATAGGCCAAGTTCTTCTACTACCATTTTTTATATAACTAATATGTTGGATCTTGAGTTAAATATGTAGTTATATATCAGTTGATCCCCATAGATTAGAGTTAGGTAGAATGACATAGTCTTGGGCCTGTTGGGATTTAGGTCTAAAATTTATGGCATGATGGGTGTCCCTTGTTTGGTCAGTTTCTTCTACTTATTTAGGGCCTTTTCTAAGTTTTTCATCTATTTTGAAATAGAAAATACATCCCAAAGAGGCATGACTATAGTAGACTTTCTTAGGTGCTCCACCACATTGAAGGTTTCGATAGAAGGGGCTTTTGGAATGGTTGACATTATCAAAAGCATGGTCCTTTCTATCATTTGAGGTGGCCTTGGAAAATTTAAAATAGGTTTCTTTAGAGGTTTAGGGACAACTCTTATTACTATTAGGATTGCTCAACCCTGATTTACTAGTGCATCTTGTGCTGGACGGGTTCTCCAATTGTCCACTTCTCTTCTCTAAGGTCTAGCCTTTGTTGGGCTAGTTTTTCTCTACTCTTCAATGATCCTCCTTTTGGCACTTGTATTATACTCTGATCAAACTCATAAATTCTCACTTGAGGGGTCTACTTTATCTTGCACAACATATACTTCCACTTCATCCCAAGTAACAAAGATTTGCTCCAAAGTTGACAAGTAAACAATTGATGGTGCAATAAAATGCTGAGAGATAGGTTTTATAATTGACATTGGGAATTTTAACTAAGAATAATGTGCAATATTTAATTTAGAAGGATATGCACCAACAACTTGATATTCCATTATGACATAATAGTTGAAATAAGGAGAATCAAGAGTAGGATAGTATCAGCCACTAGGATAGTCAAAATAGTTGTTCAAGGTGGCAACCAGGTTCCTAGCTAAGCTTGTAGGTATTTGATGAATTGGGATCAACATAAGTACTATTTACTAAGTTAGGGCCTCGTTATGACCATGATTTTTATTAGCAAAAAATGGAGGCTTATGATATCCAACTAGAGGTAGTCGAGAACTAGGGTTTCCTTATGGGAAGGCTTTGGATAACTTTATTAAGGAAAGATTTGTACATTACATTGCATATTTAGGGATATAAAATAATCAAATAGGGTCCTCATAGGTTTATATAATTCATCCATTTTAGCATCTACAGGAGAGGAAGATTGATTTTGCTTTGGGTATGCGATGGGATGAGTCAGACTAGTGGTAGGCTATATGGTTGAAGAGGAATGGTAAGAGGGATGAATGGGGGAAAATGATGGAAGAGTTGGTATAGGATCTAGACTTCCTATTTTTATTATATCATAGGATATCTCATAGGCCTATGGTAGTGAATTACCACCCTTATACTTGACCATCATGGCAATATCAGAATTAAAAGTCTTTAGATAGTAAAATGAATACCATACCTAGAGGTGGTTAGATATCATTGGGGATTCTTTGCCAAGTCTTATGGAACTAGATATTGAAATCATTCATTATCTCCACAAATACCCTCTTGATGTTCATGATTTGCTCTAGGAGGAATGCTCCATCGACCTTCTCTCCAAAATGCTTTATCAGAAGCTCCACCAATTGGTCCTAGTTTTTGATTGATCATGGAATGAGACTGAGGTATCATTCATGAGATTTATCTTTTAAAGAATACAATAATAGCCTCAAGGCTATGTCTTGATTTTCAATGAAATTCATAGTGCATAATTTCACCAGGTGTTGCAAGTGTTCTGTTGGAGTGACATCTCCTGAGAAGGTAAGGACTTGAGCATATTGATAGGAATTGGGTCCCATGTGTCAAGTGGAGTTGGTGGAATTAGGAACCTTTATCATTTCATGCCAAAAGTATTTTATAAGGCTTATGTAAAACAAATACCATCTTGTATCATTGGTTCCTCCTTTGTCTTTGGTTTAGAGGTGGAACTAGCTCTTGTTGATTGGATTTTATAAAGGCTCTAGTCATAGGCCTTCTGCTCATATAATTATGGGTCTTTCCTTTAAGAATAAATTTTCCAAGTGGAGATATTTTGCTTCAAAAAGATCATGAGACAAAGATCCCCATTGAAATATTGACCTATCTTTTTTTAGATGACTTCTTTAAAGTCTATATTTTCTCATTCTAAGTCATCAAGTAGAGTCACCAAGTGAATTATCTAGGTTCTTCTCTTCAAGAAGGTAGATTATGACCATCAAAATTATAGTCAAACTCTTTTAATATTCATGGTGTAAACATAGAAGCTTTAGAGCACACCCACCAACCCATGCTAGGTGGGCCGATAAGATGAATGTACCCATGCCTCATGTAGAGAGAAATAAAAAGAAGCACTATAGATAAGAGAATGCCTAGAAGGAAACTTCTAGGGTTTTTAATCAAGGCTAAATCCTCATTGGATTCAATCTTTGATGCACAGGGACCTCCATGAGCTAAGGCTAGGGGAAGGAAATTGCAATGAAAATAAAAAATGGGAAAGTAAATGGCTTACAAAAATTTAAACCTAAGTTATAGGGATGATGTGCCAAAGAATTAAACCCTAACTTCTGACCATAACAAGTAGAAATTGAACATGAAAAATACTATCCCATATCTAGTGAATAAAACCAAGCAAAACACACTACCAAGAACCAAATATAAGTTAAATAATGAAGGACAAAGTAAAATTAGTCATGAGTTCCATTAGCATGATAAGAAGTGATTACAATGAAATGAGGCCTAGAGGGTTTGATTCTCCTTAGGTAGTGAGTAAATATTTAGGCTCCCCTTATTACAATTAAAAATAAGGGTGAAAGGAAGAGCTCACAAGACCAGGTACCAGGCATGAGCAGACAACTCCCAATGACTTTTACAATATAAGTTATACCTATTTATAAGTTGAGAGGAGAGTTCTTTCCATTTGAATTTTTGTGTAGAAGGCCTACAAATTATCCTTGGCTTCTACAACCAAAATCCTTCTACAAATATGGACTAACTTTGATGTCTCTATATCTAGGGCCATAATTGATGAAATATTTTGGGCCTTCAAATGATCAACTATTGTTGACTTATCTCTTTGCTACTGTGTTGGGGTGGATACACCATTACTATTCTACCATGTTTCTCTTGGAATGTGTTGCCTTATTGATGTGGTGGGTGTGGTATCCCTATATAGTGATTGATAGGGTAGGCTCATGCATATGGTGGGTATTTGTCATGACTAACACATTGTTGGTTAAGATAGGCTTGGCCATGAAAGTCAAGATTTGTAGCAAATGAAATGTGTTCTCCTTGATTGCTCCTTCACCTACTTCCTCCCTTGTATGCATGATTTCCATGTGTTCTTGGGTGAGATGGAACTCTCTATGGCCAATGGTAGGACTTCTCTATCTAAGCATTGGCATTTTCCTCTTTAGGCTCTTGATTGGTCACCATGTGTTTGGCCCTAGAAATTGTTATTTCCTCTTTTTTATGATCTTCTCTATCAAAAGGACTATGTGTATTGTTGGATTTAAAATCAATGACCCGTAGGCCTTAGTGCCCTTGATGCAACTATATTTGGATGAAATATGATCATCAACCATATATGGAATATCTAATGGTCAATGTGGCTTCTAAGCTTGTTCACCTCTCTTTTAGAAATTCCTTACTTCTAACTAAAGGTAGGAAGCATATTTTGATTGTATTTTCTTGGCCTATCTCACTTTCGATTGAATTTACTTTGATGAAGTAGGTATATAGGGAAAAATTCCCTACAAATTTGGTGGATCCTAGAGGCATTTAGCTTGATAAAAAGAAAAATACAGACTTCTTTACCTTATCCGTGGGTGTGGAATAAAAATTTGGAAGCTAGAGAAATAAAAAAATGTAAAACCACATAAGGAAAATGACAAATAAGAAATGATAAGGGAAAGGTCACTACCTCAAGTTAGACTACTAAGTGGAGGTTGCCTTTTACTTTGGCCTTGTTTCTTGTTTAGTTCCTTATTCTCTAAGGTGGTCCTTTAAACATGATCATTGGACATGCAACAAATATGTACAAAATTTCTCTTACACCTTCTACCATGTTCTTTGGGATGAGAATATTCTATGGCTTGGTATACTTTTGGAAATCTTACCAACCTTATTTCCATAAGCTTAGCCCTCCTATATTTTGCTACCATATTTTATTTCTAGATCTCAAGTTTTATTTTATGGGTAGGAAAAACCCAATCACCATGAAGAAATGGATCATTTCCCAAATCCACCCTTCTATGGGGAGAGTGGATTTAGGGTTTTCAAATAGGTAAAGAACTTGCCAATGGTGGAGTCATTTAGTACCACCAAAAATATCCTAGGGTTTATCATCTTAATGGGGGCTAGCTTAGATACCATTAGAAGGATCACACTTCTTGGTCTAATTGGTCATCATTATCTCATGGTATGGGAAGTTTAAAATATGCCAGTTGTTGGCATAAATTTCCCCTTATCATACTTGTTAATGTTCTCATAACATCAATATCTTGATAAATCAAAGCTTTAGGTCTCTTTATATTGTTTGGCCTAGTTCTTCCTCTATTGCACTCAACTATGGTAGTTATCTCATTTTCTATCCAATATATTTCTTAGGTGATGGGGTAGTGGATGGTGATCCTAGTGAGGCAACTGGATTTAAATAATATTGCTTGTTTATTTTGAGGGACCCATTACTACCATGAGGTGTACTCTTGAATTTGTAACATGATCCCCAAGTATCAATTTCTCTCAAATGGGCTCTGATCGGGTGGTAGATGAAGCCCCTTCCTTGCCATTATCATGCCAAGTATCTTCACATGGGAATACCTTCTTTGATTGGTCATGTATTAAGGATTGTTGTGAGTTCTATATTTTGTAAGGCACCAAAAACTTTCTTTGATCATTCCTCCCAAATTTTTATTCTATATCTATATCTATATATATATATATATATATATATATATATATATATATATATATTTGACTATGTACAATATTTACACTATGTATAGGGGAATACCTGGTGATAAATCACCCCATGTCAACTATCTTGAATGCTTTGCTAGAATTCAACCTCCATGAATTGGATGCCCATTGATCCAGATAGACATTGGAAATGTATGGATGGATCTTGTTTATGAAGTAGTCAGAGTCCGACAACTCTTCTTCTACCAAGTAGACCTTCTCCTCTCCATTTCTTTTAAAAGGGATTTGTTCTACATGGCACATGTGCAGGGGGTCCAATAGGATTTTGAAATTCGTCTTGTATCTAGTTTGGAGCTGCATGTTAATCCAATCAAGCGAAAGATATCCTCTTATTTTAGTGGAAAAGTATCTTGAGAGGCATATTCCAAATGACGCCAAGAGATTGATCACCACTATCTTGATGAACCATCAAGTTGGGGCATGCTTGGAGTGCTAGAGGAAGGTCTCAAATGGGCTTAAAAATTGGTATTAGAGTGATTTCTAACTACACTACCCTGCTATTGAGGTGATCTAGTAACAGGCCAAGTTCTTTTGCTACCTTTTTTAGCATAACCGATGTGTTGGACCCTGAGTCAACTATGCAACTATGTATCAGTTGATCTCTATAGATCAAGGTGAGGTAGAATGACATAGGCTTGGGCTTGGTAGGTTATAGGCCTAGAATTTGTAGCATGATGGGCATCCCTTATCTACTCAGCTCCTTTTGCTTCTTTAGGACCTCTTCTAAGTTCATCTATTCTAGAATAGAAAGGACATATCAAAGAGGTATGGCTACAGTAGACATAGATGATCCACCATGTTGAAGGTTTCAACAAAAAAATATTTTGGAATGGTTTATATTGTTGAAATATTGGTCCATTATGTTGTTAGAGGTGGCATTGGAAGATTTGCAATAGGCTTCCTTGGGGTTTTAGGGCAAATATTATTACTATCAATATTTTTCGGCCCTAATTTACTAGTACAACTTGGTTTGGAGGGGTCCTTCAATTGTATGCTTCTCTCATTTCAGGTCTAGCCTTTGTCGAGCCAATTGTTCCTTTCTCTTCAATGGCCCTCTTTTTGACCTATGTATTATAATATGATCTAACTTGTGGCTTCTCACTTGAGGGTATGCTTCATTCGACATAGTGCATACTTTCGCTACATCCTAGGTAACAAAGTTTTTCTCTAAAGTTGACAAGTTAACAACTAATGGTGTGGTTAAATATTGAGTAATAGGTTCTAGAATAAACATTGGTACTTTTGACTAAGAATAATGTGCAATATTGAAGCTAGAAGGGGATGTCATAATGGCTTGAGATTATGTTTTGACATAACAATCAAAAGGGCAATAAAGAGTAGGATAGTACCAATCACTGTAGTTGTTCTAGGTGGAAAATAGGTCCCTAGCTAAGGTTATAGGTATTTTATGAACTCAGACCAACACAAGTACTATCCATTGAGTTGGGTCCTAGGGATGACCAAGATTATTAATTTCAAAAAAGGAGGCTTATGATATCTAGCTGGAGGTGGTTAGGCACTAGGTTTTCCCTATTGGAAGGAACGCTTTGAATAAATTTAGTAGGTAAACTTTTGGACATTACATTACCTCTTTAGGGATATGAAATCATTAGAGAGTGTCATCAAAGCCTTGAGTAATTAATCCATTTTATCATATAGAGAAGAGAAAGCTTGATTTCTCTAGGTATGAGATACGATGAGTCAGATTGGTGGCAGGTTGTATGGTCAAATAGGAATGGTAAGAGGGCTTAATCAAAGTAAATAATGATAGAGGTGGTCGAGGAGCTAACCTTCATATTTGGATTAGATACTTCTTAGTGTGAATGTCTATAACATAGACCTTTGGTAGTGAGTTACCACCCTTAGACTTGACCAACATGGCAATATTAGAATTAAAATTTTTAGATAGTAAATGGATGTTATACCCAAAGGTGAACAAATCTCATCGAGGATCCTTTACTAAGTCTTGTAGAATAAAAATTTTAAATTCTCCATTATATCCAAAGATACCCTCTTGATGGTCATGAGTTTCTCTAGGAGGGATGCTACATTTTCCTTCTATTTGAATTGCTTTATCAAGAGCTTCACCAATTGGTCCCAACTTTTGATTGACCATGGGATGAGACTGAGGTACCATTCATGAGCTCTCCCTAAAAAGAAAGCCTCCTATATTCTCAAGGCTATGTCTTGGTTTTTTATGAAATGCAAAGTACACAAGTTCACTATGTTGTAAGTATTTTGTTAGAGTGACAATATCATCTCCCAAGAATTGAGGTAAGGAATTTAGCACTATGATAGGAATTCGGTCCCATATTTCAGATCAAGTTGGTGGAAATAGGGGACCTCTATCATTTCATGTCAAAAATATTTAGGGGATGATGTACCCAAATTTTTATTTTGCACCATTGGTTCCTCCTTCTTTGTCTTTGGTTTAAAGGTGACATTGAATCTTTCTGAATGGCTTGGGTGAAGGCTCTAGTCATATGCATTCTAATCACATAATTTTAGGTATTTCCTTTGAGAATTGAGTCACTAGGTGGTGATATTTTTCTTTAAAAAGCTCATGAGATAGAGATTCCCATTGAAATTTTATATTGTGTTTTGTTAGATGACCTCTTCAAAGTCTATCTTTTTTCAATCTAAGTCATCAAGTAGAGTCACTAGGTGAATTATCAAGCTACTTATCTTCAATAAAGTAGACTATAAACTTCACTAGAATCACTATAGGACTTATTTAATATTTGTAGGGTGAGCATAGAATCTCATCCCACTAGGTTTACCAAACAAATTGTTATCATTTTAGAGCACATCCATAAACCCAGGTTGGGGGCTCAATAAGACGAATGAAACCACACCTCATGTAGATAAAATTAGCAAGGAGCACTGCAAATAGGAGATCGCCTACAGGGAAATATTTGGGGTATTTAATCAAGGTAGGATCCTCATTGCACATCCTTGATGAGCCCCAAAAATGCTCATTTTTTGTACCTCTTTCTTTATAAATAGTGGCACTTATTTTATAGATGTATATGTTTGATAAAAATTATATATATTTAACAGTTTATTCTACATGTTATTTAATATTTGTCTTTAAGTGTATTTTGTGTATATTTTGTGGAAATTGTTGCATTTTGGCATGTTTTTGTCGAGGTCCCACTCGGACCTGGCACTTGTGAATTCATGAAGGAAAAACATATGTAGAACATCGGTGTGAAGTATGAAGTCAGGTGACCAAATTCCTTTGAAGCACCTGAATTCCGTTCGACACTTAACTGTTAGGCACCTACTTATCGTTAGGTGCCTGCTTCCTAAATTTTGCAAAAAAGGCGCTTGCTTCTTGATTTCTTTAGACGAGGCATCTGATTTCCACTAACACCAAATTCCAGCATGACTCAGTGGTCGATAGAATAGAGTGAAATTTTAGCAACAAGCATAAAAGGAGTTCCAACATTGAAACCGGATAAGGGACAACGCCAAAGATGGCTTGCCACCCATTTCCTAGCTGCTACGTGAAATATTTATGTAAATCAAGAAAAACAAATATCAGACATATTCTGGAAATAGAATACTCTGAAATATCTTAATATTTTGCCGGATTCCTTCATTCATGAAGACAGTTGTAAAAGTGAATCGTTCTTCAATTTGTTTTGGAAATTGTGATAGGGTGTGGTCGTATATCTTATGAATATGCAAGCCACCCCTGAAGAAGGCTCCCCGAAATTTTTGTAAATTCTTATTGCAATTGTTAATAAAAATATTTGAGTTATTTCCTGTTAAATCCGTCTAAGCATCGGGTGAATATTTAATGTGGGCAGAACCTGCTAGAAGCGTGGGCCCACTTACAATAGAGTTCTTCCCTTATTTTCCCCTATTTTTTTTTATTTAATTTTTAGTAGATTAATTTATTTCTTTGTTATTTTCTCCTGTTTTTAGTAATTTCCAGCAAAATACCAATTTAATTTATGTATGCATTCAGTCATATTTTCTTAGATGTAAGATAGATTATTGGTTTGGCATTTAGGATTAAAACTTCAATGAACATCAAACATCCCCCAAACCATAAATCTGTGGGACTCATATCTGAAGGTGAAATTATAAGCATATATTTTGCACGATTTCTCACAAGACTATGAGCTACCCCGGGTTGACAATTAAATGGAGGTATTTAATTGAACCATATAAAAAACTAACCAATGTTTTGCCCAACATTTTTATGCCATTGTTGGAGAGTAGCCATTGTAATTTCTTATTTTTAAGGAAGCATAGTAGAAGTAGTTTACATTTTTTTCTCCAAAAACCTTCATCTGAAACTTTGTATGAGTCCACCTAGGAATAGGGGATCAGATGGTCATTTTATCAAAAACAAAGAAGTTATTTCTTAGAATCCTTCTGCTTTAGTAGAATCTAAACTTGAGACTGAAATCCCACAATAACAATCTCCACCTATGCATTGGTGAGAACACCCACTATTTGCACAGGATCCTTCTAAAACAATTAAGTAGAATATTAGAGCAGGATCGGAGATAAGTAGAGTTCAATCTAAGGAAGATCTACTGAATGTCGAACACTGGCAAGCAGTATTAGATGGAACCATCTCAAGTACTGACTTATCCATCCTTCTAAAGTATAAAAGAAATTAATTAGAAGTATTGTCAGCTGCTCTAAACATAGCTGGTGTAGAAACTCTAATAGCTGACAAAATGGCAAAAAATCCAGAGGAAGCATCCACTAGTTTTAGTTTTCCAATAGGAGAGGCAGGAGGAGATCATAAGATGAAGCACATCTCTCATACCCACCTTACAACCTTTAGAGGAATACCAACATAAGATCTAGATCTCTTCTTGTTTAAATTTGATTTTTTATACATATCTATGGATTACACCATAGATGCTCAAATACTAAAATTATTCCCTTCCACCTAGATGATTCAACTTTGTGCTAGTTCATCAGATTGGGGGATAAATGGATAACTACCTGGCAACAATTGAAGAAAATTTTCCTAGATCAGTATCAAGATTTTGGCAGAGCATGAGATACAAGAGAGGAAGTCCTAGACATGACACAAAAGGAAGGGGAACAAATATAAGAATATTGGGATAGGTTCAGTTTCAATTTGCAAAGATCACCCCATTCAAAACTAGGAGACATGTCCCTAAGAAGCATTTTTCTAAAATGACTAACAAAAGAATCCTTGGAAACCTTAAACATGATCTATGGAGGAGATATTTACCAACATTAAATGGACGATATTCAACAGTTGTGTCAAAAATTTTCAAGAAGAAAAGGTAAGTTGACCCCTAGAAATGTTAAGTAGTCAACCACTATCACTAAAATAGAAATAGACAATATGCTTGAGGACCTTAAGAGCGATATGTTATCATCTCTGGTTCTTCAAATGGATACCCTTCTACTTCAAAAGAATAAGTAGGAGAATGAGGTAGCATTGGCCTACTTCTATCCTAAATGCAAGGGAAACACCCCAGAAATGAGTATCTAGAAAACAAAGTTTGTGTATGTGTTGTCTGTAAGAAGGATCATAAAATGAAGTTGTGTCCACAGTTAATGAAATCTAAAGAGGAACCAAAAGTGGCATAGGTATACTTCATGGATAATAGGAGGAACTGACAACAGTCTCCTATGAGTAATAATATGTAATCAAGAATGCCATTTTATGGGGGTAGCAATTACCAAAACCAAGGTCAAGCCCAACCACCCAATATGGGTTGGTATGGGCAACAACCTTGGAATCCATTTCCCCAAGGAGCAAATCCTTACAACCCTTACCCTTGGATGCAATACCAGCAGCTTGGGCAATAGTGGAGAAACCAGAATTCTTGGAATTAGTATCCACAAAATTATTCTCCAAATCCACTACAACCAAGTCTGCTTGCACCTCCTGCTTCAAGAACTCCTCAGTTACCAACATAGCCTACAACATACCCAAAAAACAAACAACAACCAGCCTATCATATGGAAAATGAGATGTACCCATGTACAATATTAAAGTATATTATGATCCTATCCAATTACAGTTAGGAAAACAATTATGTGTAGAAGTCACTCCTTTTGTAGAATAATATGAACACATAGAGATAGGAAAATGGGAATTGTCCCTTATAGAGGAAGTAGAAGAAGAATCAACACTTGTGAATAACAAGAGGAGGTTCCACATTTTCCAAAAATGTTGCAAGAACCCAAGAAACCAATACAAATAGAGTTTGATATCCTCTCTAGTTTAAAAAATTTAACAGTCACAATCCCTCTCTTTCAATTCATTAGAGACATACCTATCTATGATAAGGCCATAAGATAGTTGTGCCTCAAGAAACTAGGGAGGAAACCAACTAAATAAATCTATTTGGTTGGTCAATTACCTAACCTTATGTTAAATAATACTTACAACCAGGAGTACTCAGATCCATGAAGTCCTGTGTTGACTATCAAAATAGAAGGTTGTGTTTTACTCAACACACTAGTAGATTTGGGGGTTGCCATAAATGTCATGCCCTAGGAGACCATGCAAAAACTAAAATTGACTAATATGAAGCCCACTAAAACTATGTTGTAGTTAGCAGACATGTCTACAGTACTCCAAAATAGAATACTGGAAGATATCACTGTTACAACGAATGCATGGGAGTATCCAATAGATTTCTTAGTGTTGCAATCTAAGTATGGACTAGGTGGATACCCATTAATCTTAGGTAGACCTTGGATGGCAATAGTTTATGCTTACATAAGTTGTAGATATGGGCAAATGACCATTTGATATGGTTAGAATATAAAGAAACTAATAATACATCCACTTGCATAGTCTACAAATTTCTTGGGAGAACCTAAGAATGAGAATCAAAAAATTGGTGGTCTATCAACGATCCAACCTGTCATGACACTCGATGAATTGGGAGATGAAAATGATGAGTTTGGATGATATCTCACTTTTTCAGGGAGAAACCTCATGTACTCCTCCTGAGCTGCCATTAGTGGGAGGATAATACTACCATATTCAACAAATAGAAGTTGCATCTGGTAGAATGTTGAACATAGATAACAAGTTGACAGCTAAACAACAAACCAAACTAAAATAAACATTGGAAAAACATCAAGATGCCTTTGCTTGGGAGTATTTGATATGAGAGAAATAGATCATGAGAGCTATACTCATAGGATATATCTGTAAGCCCAGGTTAAACCAGTAAGACAACCACAGAGGAGAATGAACCCAACCATGAAGGAAATTGTCAAAATAGAGTTACAAAAACTCCTCACAGTTGGATTCATCTACCCCATTTCAAATAGTGAGTGGGTATCACCATTAGTGGTGGTGCCCAAGAAGAATGGAAAATGGAGAATTTGTGTCGACTATAGGTTGCTAAACAAAGCAACCAAGAAATACCACTTCCGTTTACCCTTCACAGATCAAGTCCTTGAAACCTTAGCAGGAAAGAAGTATTTTTCTTTCCTGGATGGGTCCATTGGATACAATCAGATCCAAATAGGGGAAGAAGATCAAGACAAAACCACCTTCACTTGCCCATGAGGAAAATTTGATTACCGAGTTTTACCATTTGGTTTATGCAATGCATATGCCACCTTCTAGAGGGTAATTTTGAGCATTTTTTCTGATATGATTAGAGAAACTGTGGAGGTATACATGGATGATTTTACTGCATATGGTGAAACTTTTGAAACTGCCACAATTTTTTTGGAAAAGACACTTAAACATTATGCATAAACTAATCTATCCTTAAGCAATGAGAAATGCTATATACTGATGCAGGTAGGGATAGTTTTAGGACATCTCCTTTCTGCATATGGGATCAAAGTAGACAAGAAAAAATAGAATTCATCTAAACCCTACCTACTCCCAAAACACAAAATGATATTTGCAATTTCCTATGATTAGCCAGTTACTATAGGATGTTTATATCAGACTTTAGCAAAACTGATAAACCTCTTACCACATTATTAACTAAGGATGCCGAGTTTTTCTAGACTAAAGAATGTGAACAAGCATTCAACACCTTAAAGGAAAAACTAATTACTGCTCCAGTTCTGAGAGGTCCAAATTGGACCATACCTTTTCACATATATGTTGATGCATCTAACAATGCAATAGGCTCAGTATTGGGAAAAAAATATGGTGATGATTTTATGCCATCTATTATGTTAAAAAACCTCATAGGTGTTGAACTCAATTATATTGTCACAGAGGAGTTTCTTGTAGTAATACATGATCTTAACAAATTTCATCATTATATCATAGGATATCAGGTTTTTGTAGACATTGATCACTCAACAATTAGATACTTGAAAAAAAAAATTGGGATTAGTGGTAGAATTATCAGATGGCTATTTCTTTTGTAGGAATTTGATGTGACAATAGTGGACAAACCAGGAAAGGAAAATGTGGTGTGACTAAAGTCATCAATAATGGGGCTGTGAGGATCAGAACAATAGATGATAGCAACATTATATTAATATTCAATGACCACTATCTACGCCCATACCATGTGTTTGAAGAATATATGATTGAGTCTATATCAGGCATGGGGGAGACCACAGTTGATTCTTATTTTATTTTGAGTTAGTAAGATGTGGACGTAGTCCACATAGTTCCAAAGACAATTATTTTTTTAATTTTTTAATTTTTTTAGTTTTATTTTTGTTTTGTAGGAATGATGCCTTGAGTGCAGTTGTTAGGCAACCTGGGAAACCTAGGCCTAACAAGCACAAGATTCATGAACCTACTCCTTCCAAGATTTCTAGGAGAATTTGCTTGTAGTAGGAGTAGCTAGTCCCCATTTAGAAAGGGGAATACTAAACCTGAATATGCACAAGAGTGTTTGGATAGGTCTTTCTGGACAATAAAACACTCAACTATCAGTTCGGGGGTAGAAGCTGATTTTGTTCATATTCTTCAATCAAAAGCACTAAAGGGCCTGATCAACCTTATAGTGCACATACAAGGAAAATTTAGCACCCATTGAATAAAGAGAAGCGTTTGTTTTCCATTTTCTAATGGGAAAGGTGTCTGATTTCCATGGTATGGCAGAAGGCGTCTAATTCCTGTTATATGGTAGAAGGTGCCTGATTCCCATTTTATGATAGAAGGTGCTTGATTCCTATTATATGGTACAAGTGCCTGATTCCCAGTATGTGAAGGATATCGCGCTTGCATATCAGTTTTTGGAATACCAACGCCTGATTCTTGGTTTCTCTAGGAGGGTGCCTGAATTCCAATTTTTGGGAAGTCGACACCAAATCTTCTTAACATTCCGAGTTACAAAAAAATGTTGAGTTTGTATAAAGTTTATTTTATAAGTATGACACCTGATAGTTAGAAAAAATGTACTTGCTTCCCATATTAAGTAAAGTGCTTGATTGCTAAGGCACCTACTTCCCGTGTTAAGTAGAGCGCCCGATTGCTAAGGCACATGCTTCCCATGTTAAGTAAAGCGCCTGATTCCTAAGGTGTCTGCTTCCAATTTCTAAGGCACCTACGCATCATAATTCAAAAAGAAGGTGCCTAATTTTTTTATGGAAAAGGTGTCTGATTTCCATCATTTTCAACTATTTTCTACCTTGAAAGAATAACACGTCAGCATTGGGTTGTAGCCTGAGCCATGTTAGTACCCCATGCACATGCAAATTCAAATCTATCACGAGCAAATTTAAAAGTTGAAATCAACCAACTTTCGAGGAGGGGATGTTTTTCATCCCAAGAAGATACGTTTTTCCTAACTTTCATTTTGAATTTTACAAGATATCTTGAATAAGTCACATTGCAACTACTGAGAACCAATCATGTGGAAGAGAATTCACTGTATGGAAAATATGGCCATCATTGTTTGTTGCGGTTTGCCTAGCCATCAAACACTAGCCAATAGCGATGCACCATGTATATTTATTCATATACACCCATGGATTGAATTTAGGTGCATGATTAAATTTTATATTTTATGCCTAAATTTTTTTCATATGCATGTGTGTCTATGGAAACGTGTTGGCACAACCCCCCTTACTATCCTATCCAACTGAATAACTCCACTTGGCACTGTGCTATGTGCCATGGATTTGATTGGTCAATTTCTTATGGTTATCACCTCTACACAATTGAGCACGTGCTCAAAGAAAATTTACCACAGATAACATAATCACTGTTGATTATGGTGATAAAATGTCTGTATGCATGAAAGAAGCTATTTTAAAAATTGTTTAACAGCTACTGTAAAGCTACATTTAGAGATAAAAACCAGAGTGTGAATCGTTGTAGCAATTCAAGGAGAAAACCAGAGGCATTGTTGAGTGAACTATAAATCAAAGGAAAAGTATTGTGGAAAATCAAAGAAGCATGACCTCAAGAAAAGTGAACCTACCAAATGCTCATGGGTCTCTGCATATGTGCAAGCTCAATTTGATGCTACAGGATGGATGGAGTATTATCAACTGGTCATTCAGGATGAGGATGCAGTGGTAGAAAATAAATTTGTAGCATTCCATGAAATATGGGATCATACACATGTGGGGACTAGAGATTCCAGTCACCAAAAATTATATCGCCATATTGATGGGCCTCCATCTAACAGGGGAGTGCATGTACAAGGAGGATAATCTCGCTCTTTGTGCGCAAAGATTATTTGGGGGACCGATCAAGCACCTGACGTGCGTTGGTTTACCAAAATTCCACATCCTCGAGCTCTAAAGGGTGATCTTAGAACAAATCACATGATTCTTCACTTGCTCTAATAGGTACACCATATTGAACACAAATCATTTTCATTTTATCAATCATGTACTACATGGGGCCAAAATCAACATCCCACATTACCTTGCATGCGCCCTCAAGGATGAGCCCAAACGGTACCAGGTAAGCACAACATCTGCCTTGGCTCACCATGGTCTAATTTTGACCCTGGTACAATATGCAGAGTCACATAGAGATGTGATAGTTGAGAAGACAGAGGGTACAGACACAGTTACATGGGTACAAGAAGAGGAAGAGGTGCCAATTTACAATGATCAGTCGGCCCAAGTGATGATATAATGAGAGGAGATGACACCTGCGTCCCAAACTACAAAAACTACAAGGGAAGCTAGACAAGCCTATTCCCCTAAACAATATTGCTTGTTTGTTTTGAGGGACTGATTACTACTATGAGGTGTACTCTTGAATTTGGAACATGATCCCCAAGTATCAATTTCTCTCAAATGGGCTCTGATCGGGTGGTAGATGAAGCCCCTTCCTTGCCATTATCATGCCAAGTCTCTTCACATGGGAATACCTTCTTTGATCAGTCATGTATTTAGGATTGTTGTAAGTTACATATTTTGTAAGGCACCAAAAACTTTCTTTGATCATTCCTCCCAAATTTTTATTCTATATCTATATCTATATATATATTTTTGACTATGTACAATATTTACACTATGTATAGGGGAATACCTGGTGATAAATAACCCCATGCCAACTATCTTGAATGCTTTGCTAGAATTCAACCTCCATGAATTGGATGCCCATTGATCCAGATAGACATTGGGAATGTATGGATGGATCTTGTTTATGAAGTAGTCAGAGTCTGAAAACTCTTCTTCTACCAAGTAGACCTTCTCTTCTCCATTTATTTTAAAAGGGATTTGTTCTACATGGCACATGTGCAGGGGTTCCAATAGGATTTTGAACTTGGCCTTGTATCTAGTTTGGAGTTGCATGTTAATCCAATCAAGCGAAAGATATCCTCTTATTTTAGTGGAAAAGTATCTTGAGAGGCATATTCCAAATGACCCCAAGAGATTGATCACCACTATCTTGATGAACCATCAAGTTGGGGCATGCTTGGAGTGCTAGAGGAAGGTCTGAAATGAGCTCAAATATTGGTATTAGAGTGATTTCTAACTACACTACCCTGCTATTGAGGTGATCTAGTAATAGGCAAAGTGCTTTTGCTACCTTTTTTAGCATAACCGATGTGTTGGACCCTGAGTCAACTATGCAACTATGTATCAGTTGATCTCTATAGATCAAGGTAAGGTAGAATGACATAGGCTTGGGCTTGGTAGGCTATAGGCCTAGAATTTGTAGCATGATGGGCATCCCTTATCTACTCAACTCATTTTGCTTCTTTAGGACCTCTTCTAAGTTCATCTATTCTAGAATAGAAAGGACATCTCAAAGAGGCATGGCTACAGTAGACTTAGATGCTCCACCATGTTGAAGGTTTCAATAAAAAAATATTTGGGAATGGTTGATATTGTTGAAATATTGGTCTATTATGTTGTTAGAGGTGGCATTGGAAGATTTACAATAGGCTTCCTTGGGGTTTTAGGGCAAATATTATTACTATCAAGATTGTTCGACCCCAATTTCCTAGTACAACTTGGTTTGGAGGGGTCCTTCGATTGTCTGCTTCTCTCATTTGAGGTCTAGCCTTTGTTGAGCCAGTTGTTCCTTTCTCTTCAATGGCCCTTTTTTTGACCTATGTATTATAATCTAATCTAACTTTTGGCTTCTCACTTGATGGTATGCTTCATTCGACATAGTGCATACTTTTGCTTCATCCTAGGTAACAAAGGTTTGCTCTAAAGTTGATAAGTTAACAACTAATGGTGTGGTTAAATATTGAGTAATAGGTTCTAGAATAAACATTGTTACTTTTGACTGAGAATAATGTGCAATATTGAAGATAGAAGGGGATGTCCTAATGGCTTGATATTATGTTTTGACATAATAGTCAAAAGGGCAATCAAGAGTAGGATAGTACTAATCATTGTAGTTGTTCTAGGTGGAAAATAGGTCCCTAGCTAAGGTTACCTCTTTAGGGATATGAAATAATTAGAGAGGTTCATCAAAGTCTTGAGTAATTAATCTATTTTAGCATCTAGAGAAGAGAAATATTAATTTCTCTAGGTATGAGATACAATGAGTCAAATTGGTGGCAGGTTGTATGGTCAAAGAGGAATGGTAAGATGGCTTAATGGAGGGAAATAATGGTAGAGGTGGTCAAGGAGCTAGCCTTCGTATTTGGATTAGATACTTCTTAGTGTTAATGTCTATAACATAGACCTTTGGTAGTGAGTTACCACCCTTAGAATTGACCATCATGGCAATATTAGAATTAAAAGATTTTAGATAGTAAATGGATGCAATATACAAAGGTGAACAAATCTCATCGAGGATCCTTTGCCAAGTCTTGTAGAATAAAATATTGAAATTTTCCATTATATCCAAAGATACCCTCTTGATGGTCATGAGTTGTTCTAGGAGGGATGCTCCATTTTCCTTCTCTTTGAATTGCTTTATCAAGAGCTTTGCCAATTGGTCCCAAATTTTGATTGACCATGGGATGATACTGAGGTACCATTCATGAGCTCTCCCTCAAAAAGAAGCCTCCTATATCCTCAAGCCTATGTCTTGGTTTTTTATGAAATACAAAGTACACAAGTTCACTAGGTGTTGTAAGTATTTTGTTAGAGTCACAATATCATCTCCCAAGAATTAAGGTAATAAATTAAGCACTACGATAGGAATTGGGTCTCATCTATCATATCAAGTTGGTGTAATTAGGGGACCTCTATCATTTCATGTCAAAAATATCTAGGGGATGATGTACTCAAATTTTTATTTTGCACCATTGGTTCCTCTTTATTTATCTTTGGTTTAAAGGTGACACTGAATCTTGCTGATTGGCTTGGGTGAAGGCTCTAGTCACATGCCTTCTACTCACATAATTTTATGTATTTCCTTTGAGAATTGAGTCACTAGGTGGGGATATTTTTCTTTAAAAATCTCATGAGATAGAGATTCTCATTGAAATATTATATTGAGTTTTGTTAGATAAACTCTTTAAAGTATATATTTTTTCAATCTAAGTCATCAAGTAGAGTCACTAGGTGAATTATCAAGCTACTTCTCTTTAAGAAAGTAGACTATAAACTTCACTAGAATCACAATAGGACTTCTTTAATATTTGTAGGGTGAGCATACGATCTCATCCCACTAGGTTTACCAAACAAATTGTTGTCATTTTAGAGCACACCCATAAACTTAGGTTGGGGGTTCGATAAGACGAATACAACCACACCTCATGTAGATAAAATTAGCAAGGAGCACTGCAAATAAGAGATCACCTACAGGGAAACCTTTGGGATATTTAATCAAGGTAGGATTCTCATTGGGCCTCTTTTATGAGCCCCAAAAATGCTCATTTTTTGTACCTCTTTCCTTATAAAACAATGGCACTTATTTTTATAGATGTATATGTTTTATGAAAATTATATATATATATATATATATATTGATTTATTCTACATGTTATTTAATATTTGTCTTTAAGTGTATTTTGTGTAGATTTTGTGGAAATTGTTGCATTTTGGCATGTTTTCATCGAGGTCCCACTCGGACCTGGCACTTGCGATTTCATGAAGGTAAAACATCTGCGGTACATCGATGTGAAGTATGAAGTCAGGCGCCCAATTTCCTTTGAAGCGCCTGACTTCCGTTCGACACTTAACTGTTAGGCACCTGCTTCTCGTTAGGCACCTGCTTCCCTTAGGCACCTGCTTCCGTTTGGCACTTAACTATTAGGTGTCTGCTTCCCGTTAGGTGCCTGCTTCCCGACTTCTACAGACAAGGTGCCTGCTTCCCGACTTCTTCAGATGAGGCACCTGATTTCCACTAACGCCAAATTCTAGCATGACTCTGTGGTCGGTAGAATAGAGCAAAATTTCAGCAACAAGCATAAAAGGAGTTCCAACATTGAAATCGGACAAGGGACAACGTCAAAGATGACTCGCCACCTATTTTCTAGCTGCTACATGAAATATTTATGTAAATCAGGCAAAACAAATATCAAACGTATTCTGGAAATAGAATACGCTGAAATATCTTGATATTTTTCCCGATTCCTTCATTCATGCAGGCAGTTGTAAAAGTGAATCATTTTTTGATTTGTTTTGTAAATTGTAATAGGGTGTGGCCACATATCTTATAAATATGCAGGCCACCCTTGAAGAAGACCCCCTGAACTTTCTTGTAAATTCTTTGTTGTAATTGTTAATAAAAATATTTCTGAGTTATTTCCTGTTAAATTCGTCTAAGCGTCCGATGAAGATTTAATGCGGGCAGAACCTGCTGGAAGCGTGGGCCCACTTACAACAGAGTTCTTCCCTTACTTTCCCCTATTTTATGTTATTTAATTTTTTGTAGATTAATTTATTTCTCTGTTATTTTCCCCTATTTTTAGTAATTTCCAGCAAAGTACTACTTTAATTTTTGTCTGCATTTTAGTCCTATTTTCATAAATGTAGGATAGATTATTGGTTTGGCATTTAGAATTAAAACTTCAATGAACATCAAACACCCCCCAAACCATAAATCTGAGGGACTCATCTCTGAAGGAGAAATTATAAGCATATATTTTGCATGGCTGCTCACAAGACTACGAGCTACCCCGAGTTGACAATTAAATGGAGGTAATTAATTGAACCATAGAAAAACTAACCAATGTTTTGCCCAAAATTTTGGTACCATTGTTGGGGGAGTAGCCATTATAATTTCTTATTCTGAAGGAAGCATAGTAGAAGTAGTTTAGATTGTTTTCTCCAGAAACCTTCATCTGAAACTTTGTATGAGTCCACCTAAGAATAGGGGACCAGATGATCATTTTTTCAAAAATAAAGAAGTTGTTTCTCAGAATCCTTCTACTTTAGTAGAATCTGAACTTGAGACTGAAATCTCACCATCACAATCTCCACCTGTGCATTGGCGAGAACACCCACTATTTGCATAGGATCCTTCTAAAATAATTCAATAGAATCTTAGAGCAGGATCGAAGATAAGTAGAGTTCAATCTGAGGAAGATCTATTGAATATCGAATATTGGCAAGTAGTATTAGATGGAACCATCTCAAATACTAACTTATCCATCCTTCTGAAGGATAAAAGAAATGAATTAGAAGCATTGTCAACTGCTCTAAATGTAGTCGGTGTAGAAACTCCAATAGTTGATAGAATGGTAGAAAATCTAGAGGAAACATCCACTAGTTTTAGTTTTCCAATAGGAGAGGTAGGAGGAGATCACAAGATGAAACACATCTCTCCTACCCACCTTCCAACCTTTAGAGGACTACCAATAGAAGATCCAGATCTTTTCCTATTTAAATTTGATGTTTTATGCAGATCTGTGGATTACACCATAGATGCTCAAAAACTAAAATTATTCCCTTCCACCCTTGATGATTCAACTTTGCGCTGGTTCATCAGCTTGGGGGATAAATGGATAACTACCTAGGAATAGTTGAAGAAACTTTTCCTAGATCAGTATCAAGATTTTGGTAGAGCACGAGATGCAAGAGAAGAAGTCCTAGACATGACACAAAAGGAAGGGGAATCTATGGAAGAATATTGGGATAGGTTCAATTTCAATTTGCAAAGATCACCCCATTCAAAACTAGGAGATAGGTCCCTAAGAAGCATTTTTCTAAAAGGACTAACAAATGAATCCTTGGAAGCCTTAAACATGATCTCTGGAGGGGATATTTACCAACATCAAATGGATGATATTCGATAGTTATGTCAAAAATTTTCAAGAAGAAAAGGTAAGTTGACCCCTAGAAATGTTAAGCAATCAACCACTATCACTAAAATAGAAATAGGCAACATGCTTGAGGACCTTAAGAGTGAGATGTTATCATCTCTGGCTCTTCAAATGGATACCCTTCTACTTTAGAAGAAGAAGTAGGAGAATGAGGTAACATTGGCCTACTTCTATCCTAAATGTAGAGGCAAACACCCCAAAAATGAGTGTCCAAAAAATAAAGTTCGTGTATGTGCTATCTGTAAGAAGGATCATAAAATGAAGTTGTGTCCACAGTTAATGAAATCTAAAGAGGAACCTGAAGTAGTAGAGGTATACTTCATGGGTAATAGGAGGAACTAGCAATAGTCTCCTATGAGTAACAATATGCAATCAGGAATGCCATCTTATGGGGGCAACAATTACCAAAACCAAGGTCAAGCCCAACCACCCAATATGGGTTGGTATGGGCAACAACCTTGGAATCCATTTCCCCAAGGAGAAAATCCTTACAACCCTTACCCTTGGATGCAATACCAATAGCCTAGGCAGTAGTGGAGAAACTAGAATGCTTGGAATCAGTATCCATAACATCCTGCTCCAGCTCCACTATAACCAAGTCTACCTGCTCCTCCTGCTTCAAGAACTCCTCAGTTACTAGCACAACCTACAACAAACCCAAACAACAAACAATAGCCAACCTATCATATGGAAAATGAGATGTACCCCATGTATAATATTAAGGTAGATTGTGATCCTATCTAGTTATGGTCAGGAAAATAATTAGGTGTAGAAGTCACTCCTCTTGTAGAAGAAGAGGAACACATAGAGATAGGAAAAGGGGAATCACCCCTTATAGAGGAAGTAGAAGAAGAATCAACACTTGTGAATAACAAAGAGGAGGTTCCACATTTTCCACAAAGGTTGTAGGAACCCAAGAAACCAATACAAATAGAGTTTGATATCCTCTCTAGTTTAAAAAACTTAATAATCACAATCCCTCTCTTTCAGGCCATCAGAGATATACCTATCTATGGTAAGGCCATAAGAGAGTTGTGCCTCAAGAAACTAGGGAGGAAACCAGCTAAATCAATCAGTTTGGTAGGTTAGTTAGCTGACCTTATGTTAGGGAATACCTACAACTAGAAGTACTCAGATCCAGGAAGCCCTGTGTTGATTGTAAAAATAGAAGGTTGTGTTTTACCCAATACACTAGTAGATTTGGGGGTTGCCATCAATGTCATGCCCTAGGAGACCATGCAAAAACTAAAATTGACTAATCTGAAGCCCACTAAAACTATGCTATAGTTGGTAGATAGGTCTACAGTGCTCCCTGAGGGAATACTGGAAGATATCACTATTACAGTGGATGCATGGGAGTATCCAATAGATTTCTTAGTGCTACAATCTAAGTCTGGATTAGGTGGATACCCATTAATCTTAGGTAGACCTTGGCTGGAAATAGTTGATGCTTACATAAGCTATAGATATGGGAAAATGACCATTTTAGATGGTCATAATATAAAGAAACTAATCATACATCCACCTGCATAGTCTGCAGATTTGTTGGGAGAACCTGAGAATGAGAATCAAAATATTGGTGGTCTATCAATGATCCAACCTGTCATGACACTTGATGAGTTGGGAGATGAAAATGATGAGGATAGGATGATATCTCATTTTTTTAGGGAGAACCCTCCTGTCCTCCTCCTGAGTTGCCATTAGTGGGAGGAAAAGACCACCATATTCAGCAAATAGAAGTTGCACCTGGTAGAATGTTGAATATAGATAACAAGTTGATAGCTGAACAACAAACCAAACTGAAACAAACATTGGAAAAACATCAAGATGCCTTTGCTTGGGAGTATTTTGACATGAGAGGAATAGCTCCTGAGACCTGTACTCATAGAATATATCTGGAAGACCAGGTTAAACTAGTAAGACAACCATAGAGGAGAATGAACCCAACTATGAAGGAAATTATCAAAATAGAATTACAAAAACTCCTCACAGTTGGATTCATCTACCCCATTTCAGATAGTGAGTGGGTATCACCATTAGTGGTGGTGCCCAAGAAGAATGGAAAGTGGAGAATTTGTGTTGATTATAGGTTGTTGAATAAAGCAACTAAGAAAGACCACTTCCCTTTACCCTTCATAGATCAGGTCCTTGACACCTTAGCAGGCAAGAAGTATTTTTCTTTCTTGGATGGGTTCAGTGGATACAATCAGATCCAAATAGGGGAAGAAGATCAAGACAAAACCACCTTCACTTGTCCATGGGGGACATTTGCTTACCGAGTTTTACCATTTGGTCTATGCAATGCACCTGCCACCTTCTAGAGGGTAGTTCTGAGCATTTTTTCTGACATGATTGGAGAGACTGTGGAGGTATACATGGATGATTTCACTGTATATGGAGAAACTTTTGAAACCACCATAGAAAATCTAGAAAAGACACTTAAACATTGTGAGGAAACTAACCTATCCTTAAGCAATGAGAAATGTTATATGTTGATGCAGGAAGGGATAGTTTTAGGACATCACCTTTCTACAGATGGGATCAAAGTAGATAGAAAGAAAATAGAAGTCATCCAAACCCTACCTACTCCCAAAACACAAAAGGATATCCATAGTTTCCTAGGATCATCCGGTTACTATAGGAGGTTTATATCAGACTTTAGAAAAACTGCTAAACCTCTTACCACATTGTTAACTAAGGATACAAAGTTTGTCTAGACTGAAGAATGTGAACAAGCATTCAACACCTTAAAGGAAAAACTAATTACTGCTCCAGTGCTGAGAGGTCCAAATTGGACCATACCTTTTCACATATATGTTGATGCATCTAACAATGCAATAGGCTCAGTATTGGGATAAAAATATGGTGATGATTTTTATGCCATCTATTATGTTAGTAAAAACCTCATAGGTGTTGAACTCAATTATACTATCATAGAGAAGGAGTTTCTTGCAGTAATACATGCTCTTAACAAATTTTATCATTACATTATAGGTTATCAAGTTTTTGTACACATTGATCACTCAACGATCAGATACTTGACAAACAAACCTGGGATTAGTGGTAGAATTATCAGATGGTTGTTGCTTTTGTAGGAATTTGATGTGACAATAGTGGACAATCTAGGAAAGGATAATGTGGTAGCTGATTTCTTATCCATATTGACACCTCCAGACTATGCAGCTATAGAGGACCAATTTCTAGATGAGCATTTGTTTGCTCTGAATGATCAGATACCTTGGTATGCAGATATGGCTAATTATTTAGCCATTGGTAAAGTATCCCCTACACTTTTACCTCATGAAAAATAGACTTTAATTGAGAAAAGTGTAGATTTCTCATGGATTGATGGGTGCCTATTTAAAATAGGGCCTGATCAGCTCATGAGAAGATGTGTTGTTGGGAATGAAATAACTGAAATACTGAAGGCTTGCCATGATGAACCTTGTGGTGGCCATTTTGTAGGAAAAAGGACTGCATATAAAGTGTTGCAAGTTGGTTATTACTGGCCTTCACTATTCAAGGATGCAACCAAGCATGTGAGCCAATGTGATCAATGTCAGAGGATGGGCAGACCTACTCTCAGAGATGAGATGCCACTCCAACCACATGTTCACATTGAGCCATTTGATAAATGGGGGATGGACTTCGTAGGACCTATTAATCCATAGTTAGGAGGTAAGAGGTATATCCTAGTTTGTACTAACTATGTGACTAAGTGGGTTGAAGTGCAGGCTTTGCATGATTCAAAGGAGAAAATTGTAGCATATTTCTTGTATTCATCAATTTTTACAAGATTTGGGGTTCCAAGGGAGATCACAACTGATCAAGGACCTTAGTTTACTTCAAGGATGATTCAGGAACTCATGCAACAATACAAAATCAGGCATAACAAAACCACTCCCTACCATCCACAGGTGAATGGGCAAGTTGAGGTGACCAACCGAGAGTTGGAAAATATTCTGACAAAGATAGTGCAACAACATAGGAAGGACTGGGCTACTAGATTACCAAAAGCAGTGTGGGCCTACAGGACCACCTGGAAGACTACTACTGGTTTCACACCATTTCAGTTAGTCTATGGGAAGAGTGCTATGATGCCTATAGAGTTTGAAGTCAAAACACTTAGGACTATAGTAGAGTTGAATATAAACCTGGATGATGCACAAAAAGAATGAATTTAGTAGCTTAATCAGTTGGATGAATACCACTTTGATGCTCTATAGAAAATAGAGATCATTCAAAAATAAAGGGCCAAGTGGCATGACCGCCACACCAGGCCAAAGTAGCTTAAAGTGGGAGAATGGGCATTACTATATGATTCTCGATTCTAGGAAAGGAAAGGTAAGCTCATGCAGCATTGGATGGGGCCATATGAAGTGACTGAAGTCATCAACAATGGGGTTGTGAGGATCATAATAATAGATGATAGCAACATTACCTTAATAGTCAATGGCCACCACCTATGTCCATACCATGTGTCTGAAGCATACATGATTGAGTCTAGATTAGGCATGGGGGAGACCCTAGTTGATTCTGATTTTATCTTGAGTTAGTAATATGTGGACGTAGTCCACATAGTCCCAAAGATAATTATTCTTTCAATTTTTTTATTTTTTAGTTGTATTTTTGTTTTGTAGGAATGATGCCTTGAGTGCAGCTATTAGGTAGCCTAGGAAACCTAGGCCTAACAAGCATAGGATCCATGAACCTGCACCTTCCAATATTTCTAGGAGAATTTTCTTGTAGTAGGAGTAGCTAGTCCCCACTTAGAGAGGGGAATACTAAACCTGAATCTGCACAAGAGTGTTTGGATTGGTCTTTATGGATAATAAAACACTCAACTATTGGTTTAGGGGTGGATGTTGATTTTGTTCCTGTTCTTCAATCAGAAGCACTGAAGGGCCTGATCAACCTTATAATGCATATACAAGGAAAATTCAGCACCCATTGAATAAAGAGAAGCACCTATTTTCTATTTTTTTATGGGAAAGGTGCCTGATTCCTATTTTACGATAGAAGGTGCCTGATTCCTATTATATGGTAGAAGGTGCCTGATTCCCATTTTATGGTAGAAGGTGCATGATTCTTATTATATGGTATATGGTGCTTGACTCCTAGTATGTTAAGGAGATGGCACTTGCATCCCATTTTTTGGTAGATCGATGCCTGATTCTTGGTTTCTCCAGGAGGGCGCCCGACTTCCATTTTTTGGGAAATCGACACCAAATATTCTTAACATTGTTAAAAAAAATTTTGAGTTTGTATAAAGTTTGTTTTATAAGTATGACACCCGATAGTTAGCAAAAAGGTGCTTTCTTCCCATGTTAAGTAGAGCACTCGATTGCTAAGGCACCTGCTTCCCATGTTAAGTAGAGCACCCGATTGCTAAGGCGCCTACTTCCCATGTTAAGCAAAGCACCTGATTCCTAAGGTGCCTACTTCCAATTTCCAAGGCACCTACGCACCATAATTCGAAAAGAAGGTGCCTAATTTCCATATGGAAAAGGCACTGATTTCCATATTTTTTGACCATTTTTTACCTTGAAAGAATAACACGTCAGCATTGGGATGTGGCTCGAGCCACGTCAGCACCCCATGCACGTGCAAATTCAAATCTATCATGGATAAAATTAAAATTTGACATCAACCAACTTCTGAGGAGGGGATGTTTGTCATCCCAAGAAGATACATTTTTCCTAACTTTTATTTTGAATTTTGTAGGATATCTCGAATAAGTCATATTGCAGCTACCGAGAACCAATCACGTGGAAGAGAATTCATTGTATGGGAAATATGGCCATCATTGTCCATTGTGGTTTGCCTAGTCATCAAACACCAGCCAATAGTGATGCACCATAGATATCTACGCATATACACCCATGAAACGAATTTAGGTGCATGATTAAATTTTTTATTTTATGTCTATATTTTTTCATATGCATGTGTGTCTATGGAAAAGTGTCGGCACAACCCCCATTACTATCCTAGCCAACCGAATAACTCCACTTGGCACTATGCTACATGGCATGGCTCTGATTGGTCGATTGCCTATGGTTATCACCTCCACACAATCGGGCACATGCTCAAAGGAAATTTACTATGGATAACCATAATCACTATTGATTATGGTAATTAACTGCCTACGTGCATGAAAGCAACTATTTTAAAAATACTTAACTACTATAAAGCTACCTTTAGAAAGAAAAACTAGAGTGTGAAGTGTTGTAGCAATTTAGGGAGAAAACTAGAGGTATTGTTGAGTGAACTGTAAACCAAAGGAAAAGCATGGGGGGAAATCAAAGAACCATGACCTCAAGAAAAGTGAACCGATCGATTGCTCAAGGATTTTTGTAGATGTGCAAGCTCAATTTGATGTTGTAGTATGGATGGAGTATTGTTGACTGGTCATTCAGGGCTAGGATGCAGTGGTAGCTAATGAATTTGTAGCATCCATGAGGGATGGGATCATGCACATGCGAGGACTGGAGATTCCAGTCACCAAAAATTATATCACCATGGTGATGGGCCTCCCTCTAATAGGGGAGCACATGTACAAGGAGGATAATCTCACTCTCTATGCATAAATATTATTTGGGGGACCGATCGAGCACCTGACATGCACTGGTTTACCCAAATGCCACATCCTCGAGCTCTAGAGGGTGGTCTTCGAATAGATCATGTGATTCTTCACTTGCTCTGGTAGGTACTCCACATTGAATGTAAATAATTTTCATTTTCTCAATCACATACTACATGGGGATAAAATCAATATCCCACATTACCTTGCATGCACCCTCAAGGATGAGGCCAAATGGTACTAGGTAGGCACAACATCTACCTTGGCTCACCATGGCCTGATTTTGGCCCTAGTACGATATGTAGAGTCACATAGAGATGTGATAGTTGAGGAGATCGAGGGCATAAATATAGTTATATGGGCACAAGAAGAGGGAGAGGTGCCAATTTAGAATGAGTAGTTGACCCAAGAGGTGATAGAATGAGAGGAGATGACACCTGCATCCTAGCCTATAAAAACTATAAGGGAAGTAGGACAAGCCTCATCCCCTATTTTTCCCCAATTTTGTGAGGAAGTAGGATAGGCTTTGTCTCCCACTACCCCTCAATTTGAGGATGAGGTAAGGTAGGATCCACCAAGCCCTACTTTCATGCCAATTTCCACCAGGACTCAAAGTAGAAGGATGAAGGCATCTAGGGTGGTTTCAAGCTCATTCGATGATGAAACAATGATCGATGAGCTGAACAAGGAAGAGTACCTAGCCTAAATTTTACAAGATATATCCAAGGGGTAAACTCCTCAATAGGAGGTTGTAATAGAAGATTTGCTATAGGAGGGCCAGGAGGAAGATTTGTAGCAATAGCTGCAGGTATTGAGAGAGCAGGCTTCCACTTGGGAAGCCAAATATAAAGAAGAATGGACTCTATTTCAGGAGTCTAAGAAGGAGGCTACATTGAAGATGCATGAATTGTATCAGATAATTTAGCAATTATAGGGGCAAATAAGCCAATTGCAACTATAGGGTAGAGTAGTGGGAGTTGAGCAATCGACCAAAGTAGATGTAGTGGTGTAGATTGATGGGGCAATAGAGGTGCCCCCTACTGATATAGAAATAGAGTAGGGAGAGGATGCTACAATGGAAGTAGAGGAGCCCTGTTCCACATCTCATTCTATAGAATAGGTACTTTAGGAGGATGAAGTTGAGGTTGAGGAACCTCAAAATTTAGAATAGTCTATAGAAAAAGGATATGAAGAGGAGAATGAGATGGAGGTTGAAGAGCCTCAAGTTTTAGGTAAGGAGGAAGAGCTAGAGCATTCTCTAGCTGATGTAGGGGCCGAATAACCTTAGGAGGAAGAAGCAGTTCCAATTGAGCAACAATTTATTGCATAGGAAGAAGAGGCTCAATAGCCTACATCTATTGACAACCAGGAAGCAACAACAGCACCAACATACCCTGAGATGCAACACATAAAGTTGAGGTCAAAGCAAAAAGTTGTAAGGGCATCTCAATGATGACCTAGAACTAGAGCAAGAGTTGTCAAATTGAAGGTATTGGGCATAGAATCTGATAAAGAATCAAAACTAGATTTTGATGAAGAATGGGAGGCAACAAAGAAATTGTTTGCTACCCAAAAAAGAAAATTTGAGGAGCTTAAAGAGGAGATTAAGGCAGACAAAAAGAATTGGAAGAAGGCCTCTAAGAAAGCACTCAAGGAATAAAAAAAGAGGCTAGAAAGCAATCCAATAGGCCTCCCAAGAAAATTCTAGTTGCCCGACCTGAGTAGTTCTGGAGCTTATATGGGTCGGTAGGTGATGAGCCTTCAAGGATGAAGGCATATTTTATGAGGATGGGATTTCTAGGACTTGTGCCACCTGTAGATCAGGCATCAAGCAATAGAACTCCTCCGATGGCAAAAATAGAGGTCAAGGTTGAACCTGAGCTTGACCCAATAGGGGTAAATTTACCCACAACTAGGGTTGCTAAGAAGTCTAGCATCCCATTTGGTGATGAAGAAGCAGTGCTTGTGGGTGAAGAGTTACCCCTTCACCATGAGTACTGGAAAATGGTTGAGCCTGCATTCCAGAAGGATGCCACCAGTTTCTCTGGTTATTATTTGAATATTGAAAAAGGTAAGGTGGCCTGGACTAGGGAACCACCCAAGAAAAGAGTAGGGCCAAGTCAGCTAGTTTGATGCAGCAAGCACCAGAAATAATAAGAATAGGAGGTAACTGCTCCCAAAGCACCAAAGGGGTGAAAGCCCTGAGACAAGGAAAAAGCAAAGGCCACTAAAAATAAAAGGATAGAGACCAATATGGCTTATTGGGATGTTGTAAATAGAACTGGTAATTACCAGTATAAAGTGGCACAGGGATGTGCCACCCCTTAAGCATGGGGGGATGATGAGCCTTAGAAATGCTCATTTTTTGTACCTCTTTCCTTATAAAATAATGGCACTTATTTTTATAGATGTATATGTTTTATGAAAATTATATATATATTTAATAGTTTATTCTACATGTTATTTAATATTTGTCTTTAAGTGTATTTTGTGTAGATTTTGTGGAAATTGTTGCATTTTGGCATGTTTTCATCGAGGTCCCACTCGGACCTGGCACTTGTGATTTTATGAAGGTAAAACATCTGTGGAACATCGATGTGAAGTATGAAGTCAGGCACCCAATTTCCTTTGAAGCGCCTAACTTTCATTCGACACTTAATTGTTAGGCGCCTGCTTCCCGTTAGGTACCTACTTCTTGTAAAGCATATGTTCTCGTTAGGCACCTGCTTCCTATTAGGTGTCTACTTCTTGACTTCTATAGACAAGGTGCCTACTTCCTGACTTCTTCAGATGAGGCACCTGATTTCCACTAAAGCCAAATTCTAGCATGACTCTATGGTCGACAGAATAGAGTAAAATTTTAGCAACAAGCATAAAAGGAGTTCCAACATTGAAACTAGACAAGGGACAATGTCAAAGATGACTCACCACCTATTTTCTAGCTGCTACATGAAATATTTATGTAAATTGGGTAAAACAAATATCAGATGTATTCTAGAAATAGAATATGTTGAAATATCTTGATATTTTACCCGATTCCTTCATTCATGTAAGTGGTTGTAAAAGTGAATCATTTTTCGATTTGTTTTGTAAATTGTAACAAGGTGTGGCTACATATCTTATAAATATGCAGGCCACCCCTAAAGAAGACCCCTCGAACTTTCTTGTAAATTCTTTGTTGCAATTGTTAATAAAACATTTTTGAGTTATTTCTTGTTAAATTCGTCTAAGCGTCCGGTGAAGATTTAATGCGGGCAGAACCTGCTGGAAGCGTGGGCCCACTTACAACAGAGTTCTTCCCTTCCTTTCCCCTATTTTATGTTATTTAAATTTTTGTAGATTAATTTATTTCTCTATTATTTTCCCCTATTTTTAGTAATTTCCAGCAAAGTACCAATTTAATTTTTGTATGCATTTTAGTCCTATTTTCTTAGACGTAGGATAGATTATTGGTTTGGCATTTAGAATTAAAACTTCAATGAACATCAAACACCCCCCAAACCATAAATCTGAGGGACTCATCTCTGAAGGAGAAATTATAAGCATATATTTTGCACGGTTGCTCACAAGACTACGAGCTACCCCGGGTTGACAATTAAATGGAGGCAATTAATTGAACCATAGAAAAAACTAACCAATGTTTTGCCCAATACTCCTCAAGCTGAGACTAGGGGAAAGCAATTGCAATGAAAGTAAAAAATAAGAAAGGAAATGCTTTATGAAAAATTAAACCTAAGCTATGGGGGTGATGCACCAAATAAGTAAACCCAAACTTTCAACCATAATAACTGATAATTAAACACAAAAATTCCACCCTATAACTAGTGAACACAACCAAGCAAAACACATAGCCATAAATTAGAAACACGTTAAATAAAGGAGGTCAAACCAAAGTTAGTCATAGATTCCATAAACATGCCAAAAAGTGATTATAATATAGTGAGGCCTAGAGGGTTCAATGCTCCTTAGGCAGTGAGGAAAGGTTTGGGCTCCCATTTTTACAATTTATAAAAAATGTGAAAGGAAGAGCCTGCAAGGCTAGGTATTAGGCATGAGCAGATAACTACCAATATCTTTTACAATATAAGTTAGACATATTTATAAGCCAAGAGGAGGGTTTTTTCCCTCTAAAATTTTGTGTAGAAGGCCTACAAATTATCCTCCACTCATACAACCAAAATCCTTCTACAACTATCGAACAACAACTTTGTAGTCTCTAGATCCAAGGCTATAAACGCTAAAAGCTTTTGGGCCTTTGGATGATTGACTATTGCTAACTTGTCTTTCTACTACTATGTTGGGGTGGTTGCACCATTACTATTCTACCATGTTTCTCTTGGAATATGTCACCTTGCTAACACAATGGGCATGGACTCCCTCATTGGTGTAGGTTGATATGATAGGCTCACACGTATGGTGGGTGGTTGCTATGGCTAACACATGATTGGTTTTGATAGGCTTGACCAGAATAGTTAAACTTTGTGGACAATGGTGGGTGTTATCCTTGATTGCTCTTTCATCTACTTCCTCCCTTTCATGCATGATTTTCATGTGTCCTAGGGTGAGGTGTAACTCTCTATGTCAAATGGCAGACCTTTTCTAAGTGCTAGCATTTTCCTCTTTGGGATCCTAACTAGTTACCATGTGTTTTGCCCTTGGCCTTGTTGGAGATTTTTTCTCTTTTTTGTGCTCTCCTATGTCAGAAGGATTGTGTGGATTTTTGGATTTAAAATCAATGACCTACATGTAGCTAGATTTGAAAAACAAATGAGCGTCGATTGTAGATGGAAGATCTAGTGATTAGCACAAATTTTGAGTTTGTCTACTTCTCCTTTGGGAATCCCTTACTTTTAGTTGAAGGTAAAAAAACATCTTTTGACTGTATTGCCTTGGCTTGTCCCGCTTCCAACAAAGTTTACTTTAATGAAACAAGGCTATAGATAAAAGTTCTCTACAATCCCAACTAACCAAAATACATCATAAATTGAAGTGCTTAGCCCTTTTAAATCACTTTATTCATTTCTATAATTTTTACTAATTTTCAAGCATTTGCATCCAATGTATCGTAAGCCATAATTTGAGATGATTCTCATAGTGTTTGTGTGTGGAAAGTATGTATTTTTCCACAATATCCTTATGAGTGAATGCCTCCTATTTTTTGTCATAGGGGAACAAATACGGTATTTTGAAATATATTATTTTCATAAAATTTATCAACAAGAATATTGCTAGAGCCACTTTTAAAAGTGTAGTAGCATGATTCCTACCTTGGTATTCTTGATGCTTAAGAGCTATGTAGAAATAAAAAATTAAGTAATAAAAGGCTCCAAAACTCCTTATATGTAATGTGACACCAAAAGGTGTGGTTTGTTCACCCAAAAGCAAATCATTCATTGTAGAAGGAGCTAATAAATCTTCTCCCTAAAGAAAATTGCTCATCATCTAACCAAGTAGGACAAGAATAAATGGATTTCAAGGTAACCAATGGAAAGCAATATTTTTCCATTTTGTTGTTTCAAAATCTATTTAGAAGGCTTTTAAGTAGTCCTTGGACGAAATTAGAGGTATGTAGAGCTTCTTGGTGCATAATTTTGCTAAAGATACCCCTAAATTAGTAGATTTACTAGGAGTATTCTTACTTATATTAGCTTGGCTACTACTTTCACATTCCTACAGGAAATTAGTCAACAAATGACGAAGGAAAGTGAATTTTACAATTCTAGAAAGAACGATACAAAACAACAAGGTTTAGAAAATTGGAAAATAATTAAGTACTAAAAGAGAGATTTGCTCCCAAAGTTACAATTCATTCCAAGAAGAAAAATTCACTCCAAAAATTGGAGCAATTTTCTCACTTTCCAAAAGTGAATTGATTGTCATGAGGCCAAGTGGGATAAGGAGTGCAAATGTTGAGGCAAAAAAATGGAAAATAATATATTTATCTTATTTTCATTCCATAACCCATTTAGAAGGATTCTAAGCAAGTAAGAGATTGATTTAGAGGTATGCAATATTTGGAGGTGCATCATTTTTCTAAATATAACTAAGAGTATAATTTTTTCCCTAAGTTAACTCCTAGGTGAATCATTTCTATAAATAGGATCCATGGGCTCCATTATAAAACATATTTTATCCTTAAGAAAATTAGAGCTACACTTTATGAGATCCACATTGTAATTAATCTAGTCCCTAGGGGCTAGGTGGATTGGTAAGTTCTAGTGCTTACCAAGAAGAGACCTAGGTTCAAACCTTGGGGGTATACCTATTTTCAAATATAGTAGTCTGCTCTGAATCATCTAAGTGCATGCCAAATAGATGATGACAATACAAACCTCGAGTGACCAGTGGTCCCCATCACGTCAAGTCAACAACAAAAAGGTGGTATAGACTTGTTGGGAGTAACTCGGTTACTAAAAATAGAGGTTGTAACCCAATCCCCTATGTATCTCAAAAAAACATTGTAATTGATCTAATCTAGGAATAATAAAGAGATTGCATGACATTTTTCTTTTCTATTATGACATTGCTCTTTTAGGTTGTGGGACGCATGTTAATTTTGACATTGTAATTTTTCCTTCTTGCCATTCATTGTTATTTTTATTATATACACACATAAGTACACTATTGTTATTCATATTTCTAATTTGTTAATTGATCATATACTCTCCTTGATATGACTATAATTGTATTTTATTTTCAAGTAATTTACTTTAGTCTCTTGCACCCTTACCTTCTACACATTTACTTTTATACACTTGATTTTCATGCATTTATTTTTTTTAGCTAGATTATATTAGTTTATATTAGCAAGTATGAGGGGGAATGACCTAAATCCAAAGGTTGAAGGGGACACAATCTCCCTTCCAATTCTATTGATGAATTTGTGAGGTGCGTAAGAACTTGGATAATTCCCCAAAAAATGTTACCATAGGTAACTCTTGGGTGAAATTTTGCTATAAATAAGATTCATAGGCTCCATTGTAAACATATTTTGGCTATTGAGGAAAACAAAGCTATACTTTATGAACTTCACATTATATTTACTCTCTAATTTTGTAATAACAAAAAGACTTTGCATGACATTCTTTTAATTTTGACACTCCTCTTTTGGATTATGGAATGAATAGTGATTGTGGAACTACCATTTCACTTTTTATTGGTCCTTTCCTTTTATTATTTCTATTTCATATACATAGGAGAAAAATATTTTTATTCAATTTATTTATGTGTTAATTGATCATACACTCTTCTTGTTATGCCTATGAATGAATTTTATTGTTATGCATTTTACTTTATCTCTTTCATGCTTACCTTTACACACTTAATTTTATGTATTTAGTTTCTATAATTGCTTTATATTAGATAATATTAGCAAGTATATTTGGGGGCCTACCTAAATTTAGATGTCAAAGTAGGCAGGATTATCCTTCCATTTCTATTGAAACAAATTTGTGATGCATATTAGAAAAAAATTTCTAGATTTCATCAGTGTTTTTTACATGCTTGGTCAGACCAAGGGTTTGATTTCCATCTTGAAATAAATCCTAGCTCCATTTTATAATTCTAATGGAATTAAACTGAATCTATCTTTGATAATTTGCTCATGAAATTACAAGTACTTAACAAAATGACAACTCTATTATGAATTTTAACAAATTTCTATGTTTTTTGCAAAGTGAGATTAAATTTCACAAGAATTCATCAATCCACTTTACTTTAGATTTAGATTATGTTTTTCCATTAGCAAAAAATGATTTGGTAAATTTGAAGGAATTTTACGAAGTTTTTATCAAAAGAGCGATTTGGTCCATGAAGCGATTTGATCTCAAGGAATTTTGTCGTAGTGTTGAACTAGAAAATCACCTAATTTTGGAGAGAAAATAACTTGTTTTCAAAAGGGAGTAATTTACTCCATTATCTTTATACGAAATTTTATAATTATTTTGGAAGCAATCTAGTACTTTTCATAGAAACTACACCATAAAAAGAGGAAAAAACCTAAGGAGGTAGTGGTGGTTGATAAACAAAATAAGTGGGAGAAGCTAGAGAAGGAAACTAAAACCTAGTTAAAGTACCCATATTTGACTAGTGAAGGATGCACAATCATAATAAGATAATATAGAAATGTTACATCACATAGTGAAAGTAGTACTATTGAAGTTAAGATTCAAAATTGCCAAAAAAATGAAAAGAAAACTACCGAATGTTGGAATGTTAGAAGCTCCAGACTTACCCAGATAGAGATATTTGATTCAAGAAGCCCTCAAAGAATAATAAAGGAGTTATGCTAAAGCTAAATCCATGACACAATATCAAACACATTCCAGTAGATCAACAAAATTTGACAGTTGAAGATCCATCAGATATCTAGTAAATGTGATTGATATATTGAATATTCCTAAACCAAAGACATTGAAGTCACCACAATTACATGTTATGCTAAAGATTAAAAAAATACTTGTTGATGACCTATGCAATGGATCCAAGAGCAAATATAATGGTGAATGTTGAATTCTATATATGGATATATGGGGTTTTCATGTGCTAAATATACCGAAGATCCTATTTATATGGATAGGACTAGGGTAATTATAATGGGAGTCTTGAAAGATTTAATCATAACAATGGAAAAGCACATAGAGATAGTAGTTATTCAAGAGGTTATTATGGTTAATCTCTCTTCTTACTTTAGGGTGCTTCTCTAAAGGGAATGAGGTAATAAATTATTACAAGATTGACATTTGGTAATGGAATATATACACATGAAGGTGCATAGAGGTGAGAAACAACCAAAATAAAAAATGAGTCTCCATGCACCTATCTTTTGCACAAGCTTGATGATGATGGGGTGGTAAATTGGAATGAACTTCCTAAGTTTTTAGACAAATAAATAGTCAAAGGTGGGCTTATTTTAAATCTTGATATCATCATAAGCATTCTCCAAGGATATGATGACTTGAAATTAAATTTTGAAGAAACTAAGCTTGGTAATTACTTAATATCTAAGAATATTGATACTAACCCTTCCTTAACAAGGAAACATGCTTAAGGATCAAATGACATGTGGATAATTCATTTTGATAGTGCATGAACAAGGAATGGATCTAGTATTGGTATTTAGTTGATTGATCATAAAAGTACCCAAGTCAACTATGCTTGCAAGTTATTATTCAATTACACTTATAATATTGCTGAATATGAAACACTTTGTATGGGCTTGCAAAAATTTGAGATGTGTGTTAAGAACATAAGGTTTTTTGGTATCTCTAAGGTATTCATAAATTAGATTAATCCATGATGTTCTACAAAAAAACAAACACCCAAAATCTCACAAATATAGAGTTTTGAAACTATTAGAAAACTTCAAAACCTATGAACTGAAGGTAATTCCTTGACAACTAAACACCTAAGAAGATGAACTATTTTTAATGGATGTTAAATTTTATCCCACCTCAGACATGTAAGATATGTAAAAAGAGCTTGACGTGGTATTTATACTTGCTATCCGTAATAATTCATATCGTTAACAAGTGTTTACAAATGATATGTAATTTAAAGAATTCCTTAATAGAGAAGCTAAACATGTGGAATAAAAAAATGAATATGGGGATAATATTAAGGATGAGGTGATTTAGTTGAAGACCAACCAATTATTGAAAGGGTTAATGACTATAGAGATCATATTCAACCTTAACAAAAATTCCAATAAGTTGAGTGTCAAAGTGAAAGCATCTTCATGTCATGCTATCAAAATTTTGAAGGCAATAATTTTCTTTGAGGAAAACAATTTACTAAGGAGGAACTAGGTCTATTTAAAAATCTTTATGGAAAGTAAAATAATATAATTTGTTGAACATATAAATAGCTAAAGTTTTGTATAGGAATATTATATAATATTCTATTGAAATGAATTATGAAGATAAACCCTTTCACCAAAAGTAAAGGTCTATTCACCAAAAAATCAAAGTAATCATGAAGAAGGATCTCCTCAAACTTTACAAGCCTAAATCATCTTTCCCATCAAATATTCTACATGGATGGAAACCTAGTTTCCATGTACAAGAAGAATGGGGATATTAGGTTATGCATTGACTTAAAGGGCTTGAAGAGGGCATCCTTAAAGGATCATTATCCATTACCATCAATCAAATAAATTCTATAGACAATGGTAGGGTCCCAAATATTATCCTTGCTTGACAAATTTTGTGGATACAATCAAATATGGATCAAATATAATGATCAACACAAGATAACCTTTACCGTTAAGTGAGGTACCTTTGCTTATCAAAGGATACATTTTGTCTATATTATCTAAGGGCCATATTCTAGAGATCCATATGTATTCCTTTTGCTATATTTAAATACAATATGATACTCATATACTTTATTGACTTTATATTTTCCAAGGAAAGGAGTAAACACATTGAACATCTAGAATTAGTTTTCAAAAGGTGTAGAGAGTATGGAATCTCCTTAAATCCCAGGAAATATATTTTCATGGTGTAGGAAGGAAAGCTCCTAGGTCATATGGTGTCAAAAAGAAAGCCTTGCCATTAATATTAACTCAATCAAAGCAATCTAAGAGTTGCATTTGCCTTCATCAATAAAATATATTAGATTATTCTTTGGGACAATTTAGTTTGTGGAAAATTTCGTTACCAAATTTACACAATTTTTTTACCCTATTAACAAGACACTAAATAATTATTACATATTTTCTTGGACTAAAGAAAATAAGTAATATTTCTAAGGATTAAAGGATGTTATCACTAGGTATCCATTCCCAATCAACGTAGAATTTTCCATAGCTTTTAGAGTATACATATTTCATAATGATGAAAGTATCACTGTCACATTGACTCAAAAATATAATAGAGAAGAAGATTTAATCTCTTTCATGATCTAAGTACTCCAAATTACAAATAATGACATACATTCATAAATAAATAGGTGTTTGATATGATGAAGGCTCTAAGGAAATTTAGATATTACTTATCCCAAAACAAAACAACTATTTTTATAGTGCATCCTAAAGTCAAATCTAGAGTTTTGGACAACGCTTAGAAAAAAAGAGAGTATGTTGGATAAATAAAATCCAAGGGTTTGATATAGAAATCAAACCAACCAAATTGGTTAGAGGAAGAGTGCTAATGAAAACCTTACCATGTTAGATCCAAAGGAACAAATAACACTATTTAATAAAATTGAACTTGATGATAAACTAGGATGGATGGCAGATATTAAAGTACATGATAAAGGGAAAAGTTCTAATGAATTTTAAATCCAAGAAAAGAGATAGATTTAAATAAAATGTAACTCACTAAACATGGTTAGACAATGTGTTGTTTCAAAAGGGATACAAAGGAGTTTTCTTATGATGCATCGAGTAAGAAAAGATGAAAATTATTATTAAAGAGTATCATTATGGTGGGCACTATTTCATTCAAATTACAACTCACAAGATCCTAAGGGTAGGATACTAGCCTACCCTCTTCATAGATTACTTCTAATGGGTAAAGGATGACAAGGTTTGTTGTATGTTCATGGGTAAGAGAAGAAACACATCAATGTCCCAAAAGCCTATAATTATCAGAGAACCTTTTCATTAATGGATACTAGACTTCACTAGAAAAATCAACCTCTTATCAAATGCCATAAATGGATTTTAATTGTCATTGATTACTTTATCAAATGGATCAAAGAAACACTAGTCAAATTAGCAAAGAATGAAGCGACCATACAACTCTTAGAAGACATCATTACTAGGTTTGAAATTCATTTGACTATGATATTTGAAAATATTGACATATTCATGGTATTTAAATTGTTAAAATTTACACTTGAGTATAATTTTCTCTTGAAATTTACATTTACTTATTATCATCAAGGCAATGGCTTGGCATAGTCTACTAATAATAACAATATCAAAATATTTAAAAAAAGGTATTATGGGTAGATAAGGTAACACCTAAATCTTACACAAGATCAATTCCTTATAAACTCATCTTTGGAAAGGATGTGACACTATCCATTAATCTAGAGATCTATTCCTTAAAATATCCCAAAAGTTGGAACTTAAGAACACATGCATTACCTCAACACAAGCATGATTGAATTCCTTATTATCTTTGAAAGAGGAAATAAAGAAACCCTTCAAAAATTTTGTACAACATCAATTGAGAATTAAGAGATGATTTGACAAAAAGGCAACTAAAATGGAGTGGAAATTCAAGTGGAATGAGGATAGGGCCAATCTTGGATATGATGGGAATTTTATTCTCTTTGGAGTGGGCTATACCAAATTTAGAGTCATAGGCCCTAATGCTTATAGATTAGTGATACATGAGGGAATACGACTACCTATTTTAGTTAATGGAAAACACTTAAGACTCGTTTGAGAGTCTAAATAGAAAAAAATAATTATATATATAGTCTTTTTTCTTCTTAAAGTTCTCTTTTCCTTATCCTTTACTCATTCTTCTATTTTTATTTTCTAGAATAAAATGAAAAAAATAATCAAAATATAGAAAATACAAAAAATAAAAATAACAAAATAACAAAAAAAAAAAAAAATTCCAAGTTTAAGTAAAAATATTGGAAAAGGCGATAAGGGTTTAAAGGCTTAAAAAAGAATGTGGAATTTTAAGAGAACCAAAAATAATGAGGTAGAAGCTAGGGCATAGGAGCTAGGGCATAGGATTTTTCCATCGTATGCACAGAACAGGGCAGGAACAGGAGCAGCAACAATAGGAGAGAACCAAAAATAATGAGGTAGAAGCTAGGGCACAGGAGCTAGGGCATAGGAGTTTTCCATCGTACGCACAGAAGCTAGGTTGAATGCTACATTGGAACATGGAAGAGATGGAGCACATCGAATCCCCCCAAGCTACCAAGAGGTTGAATTTTGAATCTTATAAAGGTGGGAATAATACAGGACACAAATATGGTCTCAAGCCCAAACAAGGCTTGGTAGGTTCTACAAAAATTGTGTTGAACAACCAAGATGAAGATATTAACGATGTGGAAATCATGGATTTTTGGGGTGACCCCCCTAATGAACCTCTTGATGAGACTCAACCAAAAAATCATGCCCTTTGAATTTTCCTCCATCCCAAAGGTCTCCTTTGTGTAAAAGCTTAAGAAGTGTACTAAGCCACCCAAGTCGTGCTTTCATGCAGCAGTGGGAACCCTTTCACAATATCATAAGAAGCTAAGTCTTTCGAAAGAAGTTATGATTACCATTATTTTCATAAACTCTCTTTCCCTTGTTGGGAATTTTATTGGCTCCCGTTTTTATATGGAATCCATCTGCATATGGGCTTTTAGCAAATGGAAACTGAGCAGGCACATGAACCTAATTACCCTTTCTAGAGGATTTTTCCTCATACGGATAAATTACACAAGTGATACCAGTTGTATATAACTGGAGGACCGTGGTTTTATGGGAGATGCTCCCTCTTTCTCAAACAATGGGATTCCAGCTTCAACCCATAAAATCAAAGCATTAGCATTGTGCCCATTTGGGTGAGGCTCCTAGAACTGCCTGTGCATTTTTGGGATGAGGGCATTCTCAAAAGTATTGCTAGCACCATTGGGGACCTCATTGCTTTCGACTTGGCAACCAAAGCCTAGTCTTGAATGTCATATGCTCGATTTTGTATCATGGCAGATCTAAATTATGAGCTCCCCACTTTCATCAATCTGACTTATGGGTCCTACCCAAAGTGGTAAGTGTTTGAATATGAGAACAAATTGGCCTTCTACATTGAATACCAGAAGCCGGGTCATCTCAGAGTGTAATGTCCTCTCCTAAAGAAAGAAACCAGAGGCCCTCGACCAGGGTTGAGCTAAAAACCCTCTAGCTAGAGACAAAGCAATGGGCCTATTGGAGGAAATTATTGCACCCTTAATAGATTTATCACACTGCAAGACTTCCCTAATCCAATCAGCACTATGGATTCTTGTGGATCCACCTCTTTAACTCGAGAAAATATTATTCTAAGACTCTAGACAAACCGAGTAGAGTAAGGAAACCCCGGAGGTGAGCCTACAATATTTCTTATATGCTCATGCTCATCCATATTTGAAAAAATAAAATAAAATTGCAACATAAAAGTTGACCAAGCCGAAGTAACTCCCAGCTAGTGCTTCAAAAAGTAGACTGATGTCTTATTCATTGGGCAATTGTAGCCAAAATTAAAATATGGTGAAGAGAGAAGGAGAGCGAAGATAAAACTGAGCCAACCACATTCATTCAAATAATGCAACAAAGGTGATTAAGCATGCTAGTGAAAGAAGACACCATTTACACATTCAAATGATGTAACATGTAAATAAGACAACAATAAAAATTGCACATAGAAATACTAAAATGAGGTAGCAAGACTGTATTATCCAATAAATCATTACAATGGGAGTTTGATTAGTGTAATCGAATCTCACTAAGAAAATACAAATGAGTTATCCATTCAAATTATGCAATAGAGAACTACAACTCTTTGTTCAAATTATGTAAAAAAGAGCCTCATGGATTTTGGTCCCAACCATTGGAATTGATCAACTAGACACCTCCTTAGCAAAAACCTCTTGGAAAATTACTATGCAAAAACTTGATGATGTTTCTTGTTGTAGCAAATCTCTTAAATAGCTTGATCACTTAGTCCATAATTGCAAAAATTGTAACTGCCTCAATGATGGCCCATAATAGGAAATGATCCATAATAGCCACTATCTCCATCACCTTTAGTTTTTTATTTTTTTAGGGTTTAGGGCTTTTAGTTTAGGGTTTAGGGTTTTCAAGTTTAGGGTTTAGGGTTTTTAGGTTTAGGTTTTAGTTTTTCCCCCCCTTTTTACAATGCAGGAAACCCTAAAATAAAAACCCTACATCTTAAAGCCCTAAATATAAGAAATTACTATTTTTGGAAAATTTGCCAATTTCAGCCAAAAACAACCCTATTTTTAGTAAGTCACCAAAAAATCTCGAATGGCCCTAAAAATTAAAACCCATCATCGTATCACCCATATTAATCCTTCTATAAAATCTAAACACTTACCCATGTCTAGAAGTAATTATTTTTTGGAATTTTATAAAAAAACACTAAAATCCAATTTTGGGGCACTAGATGAAGGAATTAAGGCTTGAAAAAATCTATAAAAAAAAAAATTAAATGGTTATCTAGGCCTTTTTGTGGACTAGCCATGCCATTTCCCTCCTCATTATCCAGCTCCTTGTAAAATTTCAAGCCGATCCAACGGTCAGATCAAAAGTTATGCCCTCTAGAAGATTGGCTCTTGCATCAACCTTAGGCCAAACATTTACTGACAAAAAGACCTTAGGAAAACCAAAATAAAGGCCTAAACTTGGTAACATAAAAACTTTTAATTCTCTTGGAGGGTGAAACAAGACTTCAAAAGAACCAAAAATTTACAATAATTGGAAAGGACTCAAGTGGGTATTGCAAATTTGAAAAGACCACATGACACCAAAAATTCAAAAATTTGGGGTAAAATCAAGTTGGATTTTGAGGATCCAATAGGGCCTCACCCTAAATAACCAATGATGGATAAATAAAAATGTATTATCTCCAGTCCTTCCTCCAATCTGCCTCTCCAGTCCTCTTCCAAGGTATGCTCTCTTTTTACAAACCCCAACTTGTTTGAGGCTTTGTCTGATGTTGTTAACTCAGACCCTAATGAGCTCTCTACCCCCGTGGTCGAACAAGTTCCCCATCCTGACCCTTCTTTAGCTAATCAAGGAGTGGTCAAAGATGGCCCTCCATGCCCAACCCAAGTCATCGACACTCCATGCCCAACCCAAGTCATCGACACTCCCCATTCTCCCAAGCTTACCGAAATCATTTCTCCTAAAAAATCCCCTTTTCTTTCTCCTAACAAGAAGACTCCAAGTGAGTCTATCCACCAATCCCCTTCTTCTACATCCATGATTCCTCCATTTTTCCCAAATCCTGGAGCTTTTTCATCCAAGAACCCCATCTCTATTATTGTGGGTGAATCATCTAGCCCTCCCATGACCAATACCAGAAGCCACAAGAAGCCTCTTGCTGATGTTGGAGCCGATAAGAAAAAAGGGAGACCGTCTAGGCAGGAACAGAGAAGAAAAGAAATTGAGGATGATATTGCTAATGATACACAGACAAATTTGATCTCGTCTCTATCACCAATCAAGGAAATGTCCAAAGAAGAAGGCAAAAGACCTAAACCCTCCCATTCCAAAGGAGGGAAAAAGTCCTCATCCAAAATCACCAAATGATTGTTATCTCATGGAATGCGAGAGGCCTCAATGGTTCAATGAAACAAAGGGTTGTTTCATCATTGAGGAAAGATCTTAAACCATCAATAATGATCATCCAAGAAACCAAGGTTGATTCTTCAAATATTGAAAGGGTTGTCAAATCCTTTTGGAAAAATTGTAAATACATAGCCAGCCCGACCCATGGAGCTTCAGGCGGCCTCCTCTATCTCTGGGACCCTCTAAAAGTGGAAGGGCAACTCATTTCCCACTTAGACAGAGTCATAAACACCCTCTTTAGCTACAAAAAAACTAACACCCGGTGGATCCTATCTAATGTCTATGCTCCTAATATCCCTATCGATAGAACCTCTCTGTGGTCAACCCTAACCCAAATGAAAAATTCCTTTCCTTGCAAAGAGTGGGTCTTGGTCGGTGATTTCAATAATCCCCTTTACCCATCTGACAAAGTGGGAGGAATACCCATCATGCCCCATTGCTTTGAACAGTTTGCAGATTTTGTTGACTCCAATGAACTTATGGACATAGAACTCAAAGGCTCTAAATTCACCTGGTCTAATCAGAGAGTTGGAGATCATCTTATCCAACTCAAACTGGATAGATTTCTCATTTCTAAGGAAGTTATCCCCCTGTTCGGAGATGCCTCCTTATTTTCCCTACCCAGAATAGCCTCTGACCACAACCCTCTAGTTTTTGAAATCCAAAATTTTGGACCTTTCTATAAGTCTCCCTTCAGGTTTGAGTCCATGTGGATCCAGCATGAAGACCTCAGACCCAAAATTTTAGAGTGGTGGCAGCAAAATTTTTGTGGATCCAGAGCCCTCCAAGTTTCATTAAAACTCAAATATGTAAAAGAAAAACTCAAAACTTGGAATAAAGAAGTATTCGAAAATATTTTTGAATCCAAGAAGGTCATTAGCAACCAACTCAAGGAGATTGAAGATCAGTTCCAGTCTGGTCTTGCTAGCCATAGTCTCAGACTCAGAGAAAGAAATATGCTTTCAGAATTTCATAACATCCTTGGTAGGGAAGAAACATTTTGGAGATAAAAATCCAAGGCATTATGGCTCAAGGGAGGAGATACCAATACCAAGTATTTTCATGCATCTACCCTAAGGCATAGAAGCACCAAAAAAATCAGGGATCTTTGCAAAAGGGATGGTTCAACTACATGCAGCTTGGAAGAAATCAGATCTGAGGTGGTAGATCATTTCTAGGATATTTTAGGTTCAGCTCAATCCTGTCTAGATCAAGTGGCCAATTCTCTTCTTCAACACATTCCAGCCCTCATCAGTGATGATGTTAATGAGTTCTTGCTTCAACCCTTTTCCACTAATGAAATAAAAGAAGCCCTATTCTCTATGTCGACTGATAAAGCCCCTGGTCCATATGGGTTTCCTCCGCATTTCTTCCAGACCTTTTGGGATATTGTTGGGAATGATGTTTCTATAGCCATCCAAGAAATCCAAAAATCCAACTTCGTTCCTTGAGCTATCAATTCCACATTTTTAACCCTCATCCCCAAATCCCAAGATGCTTCCTCTCTGAATGACTACCGACCAATTAGCTTGTGCAATGTGTTCTACAAAATTTTAACCAAAACCATGGCCAACCGAATGAAATTCATCCTTTCGTCCATCATCGATCCTTGCCAAGGAAGTTATGTGAAGGGGAGAGTAATCACTGACAGTGTTGTCACCATACACGAGCTTATTCATTCTATCACCAAAAGTGGAAAGGCAGGTTTCTTCATGAAGCTTGACATGAATAAAGCCTTCGATAGGGTCTCATGGAAATTTTTGTTTGTTGTGCTATCCAGGTTTGGTTTTCACCCCAAGTGGATCAAATTAATTAAATCTTGCATCTCATCTACTTGGTTTTCTGTTCTGGTTAATGGATCTATTGCAGGGTACTTCAGAAGTGGGTGTGGTCTAAGGCAAGGAGACCCTCTCTCCCCCTTCTTTTTATCATCCTGGCTAATTCTTTGGGAAGAAATTTGAAAGCTGCCTGTTCCTCTAGAGATATTTTGGGCATCAAACCATCCTCTGATCTTCCTCTGGTTTCCCACCAACAATTTATGGATGATACCATTTTGGTAAACCGATCCATCGTTCCTAAAGCTAAAGTCATAAAATCTATTCTGGATTCCTACAAGCAAGCAGTCGACCAAAAAATCAACTTCAACAAAAGCAGCCTTTATTTTCTAAATACTCCTATTCAGAGGTAGAATAAAATAGCCAAAATTCTTGAGTGTAATATTTCTTCCTTCCCTTCCACCTACCTTGGGCTACCCCTCTTTCAGGGCAAACCAGTTGCTAATATGTGGAACGGAGTCATCCAGAGAATAATGAAAAAACTTGCAGGGTGGAAAGGTGCTCTTCTATCCCAAGCAGGCAAAGCCACTCTTGTTCAGACCAGCCTCTAGAGTGTTCCAATCTATTTCCTATCTCTCTTCAAAGCTCCCCGATCAATCTGCCATAAAATTGAACAAATTCAAAAATGATTTCTTTGGTTCGAGGCTGAAAATAAATTTAGATTCCACTTAATGGTATGGGACAAGGTGTGTCTCCAAAAATAATAGGGAGGCCTCAGCCTCAGGTGAATACATAAAATGAATTTAGCAATGATCAGCAAGCAAGGATGGAGAATTATTAAAAATTCTAGAACTGGTTGGGTCGATATTATCAAAAGCAAATATTTAAGGAGAGGATCCTTACTTGTCGACAACCCCCTTCCTGAAGGATCTACCTTTTGGAATACCATCACTCAGATTATCCCTATCCTAAAAAAGGAATCAGGTGGCGCATTGGAGATGGTTCTACAGTCAGATTTTGGGAAGACCCTTGGGTGACCAACCAACCATTGATTAATGATCCTGCATTGAGAATTTTTAAACCAATCTCTGACCACTTCTTTGGCAACAGAGTCAACAATTTTATATCCAATGAATCTGGTCACCCCAGGTGGAAATATCTACCCCAGAATGAAGGCAACCCCAACTAGTTCCTGATGTGCAAAGCCATTTCTAATATGCTCAGGGGTAGTGTCATCCCAAGCATTCCTTCACAGGACATCCCTGTTTGGTAGCCTTGTGAATCTGGCCTCTTCTCTGTCAAAATGATATATCACATATAGGATGAATCTATTTGCAATTGGTTCCCTGTCAGAAGTGTTTGGTTAAAAAACCTTATTCCCAAAATCACCCACTTCTTCTGGCTAGCTATTCAAAATAAGATCCTTACCTCTGATAATCTTATTTCCCATGGAATGCTTATCCCAAACCGTTGTTTTCTTTGTCTGTCAGCTTGGGAATCTGTCCACCACATCTTCCTTGCTTGCCCCTTCTCCATTGGCATCCTGTCTTCCCTTCTTGCTCTGGTCAACTTAGCGTGGACTATCCCTAATTCCTTAGCTGACTTGTGCATCCAATGGCTCTCATTGTTCAAATTTTCTCATCTCATATCTTGGTGGTACTTTTTGCTTCCTCATTATTTATGGCAGATTTGGTTGGAGCAGAATAGAAGAGCTTTCAAATATGAAGCTAGGAACCCTGAATCCATTTTCTCAAAAAATTTAGCTCTAGCTACGAAAAATGCTAACTTGGTGTCTTCAGTTGACAAACCCATGGTCCAATCTGAATCCAGGCTGGTGTGCGCCCTCAACCTATCTCCCTACCCCAATATTCAAATTTGACCCACTGTGGATAGGTCCTTGGTGTCTTGGACCCCACCCCCACCGGGTTGGATTAAACTTAATTTCGATGGGGCAAAAAAAAGCAACCCCGACAGGGCCAGTTGTGGAGGAGTGATCGGAGATAATGAAGCCAAAATTATCCTAGCCTTTGCAGAAAATATAGGGTGTCAATCTAACAACTTCATCGAAGCTAAAGGAGTGTTTCAGGGATTGGTGGCGGCAAAAGAGATACATACTCAGAACCTTATTGTGGAGGGGGATTCTCTCAATACTATTAATTTCTTAAAAGGGTCTACTCACCCACTGTGGAACGTTGCAACACTTATTGAAGAGTCGAAGGCTATTCTCCAAAGCTTCAACAACGTTGTGGTCCAACATGTCTATCGGGAGGGAAACAAAGTGGCCGACCTCATGGCCAATCATGGGCTTCTATAGGAGACCCTCATGATATGGAAGGGACCTTTTCCCCAATGCTTAATGCACACTTGTACCATCAAAGATAATATATCCTATGCCTAAACTCTGCAAGTGTCTTAACAAGTTGGCCAATCACCTATCCCGTTTGATGGTCACAATGAATGGTTGTGGGTATTCCTTGTCTTATTTCCCTTTGTAGGCCTTGGGCCCTTATGCAGTTTGTTTTTGTTGTTTATTTCCAGTCTGACCCTCTTTTGGTTCGTTGGGCGACTATGGAGATTACCCTTCTAAGCTCTGATTTTTGGTTTTATGAAAGGTGAAAGCTCTTCCCTTGGAGGGATTCTTTCCCTTTTCTAGATGTAATGGTTTGGGGATCCTCTTAAAACCCCACTATCAATCAAAAAAAAAACTTGGAAAAGGCATTCAAATATCTTGCTTCTTGTTTCCTTTTCTCCCCTTAGAAAACTTCATAATTTTTGTAAATTTAACAAAATGAAAGAAAATGAGTGATTCACTCAACAAGTAGTGAATTGGTTTTAGTTGAGGAGAGAATCACTCCATTGTCACAAATTGCCAATTTTTTTATTACAAGGTGGTGAAGTCAAAAATACATAACCAATTGCTCCTCATGAATCATGAATGCATGGGTAGAGGTGGTTGGATATAATGATGGGGGTTTAGAACATCACAACTTGTTGATTACCATAGTAAAAACCCTTGTAAGCATTGTAGAAGTACTAAAAATATATTGTAATCTAGTAAAGACATATAAATAATATTTAGAACTATTTTGACTTGGGCTTCCATATTAGTTATAGGTTTGGATGCCTTTTCTCCACTTATCCATATTAACCTTCAGTCACTAAGTACCTTAGACATAGGCCTTGAATGACCTCAAATGCCCAATTACCATATTCTATTTTTGAGTCAATTCATCCTTATTTTGCATTGTAATCATGCTTTGAGCCTTCAAAGGGTTGAGATGATTTGGATTCTAACCTCAATTTTTGAAATTTTGGGTTATGACTAGAGAATCATTCATAAAGGAGCAAATTGATCAAAAAAATTGAAAAAATTGACTAAGTCCTCAACTAGCAATTCACTAGTGAATGCCAAATAAAAAGGCTTGATTTTAGAAATAAAAATAAAAATCTTCCTAAGTATCCAACAAATAATTTACTCTAAAAATAACAAATTGTTCCTCTATCCTAGATTTTACAAAATTTTCCTAGTTTTTCAAGTTTTCACAATGGATACGAGTGTATCCACTACTAATATCTTGTTGATTAAAGCTAATTTTGTTAGTCCTCCCACAACCACTACCATAACACTTATTGATTTCCAAGCCCAAATGGAACAACATTAGATTCTAATTTCACAAGCAAGTACATCTAAAGGTAATAAAAAGAAAGATCCTCCAAAGCCTAAGAATATGGAGGAAATAATTGATGATCTATACCAAATGGTGGTGGAAGTAAAATTCAACCACTCTTTATGGATGTAAGAGAGGCATAACAAATATATAATATAGGATTAGGGACTTATTCATGGAGTGTAAGATATATTTGGATGTTAGAGATAACTATGAACCTAATGTCACAAGTGTGGAATTACCCAAAGGTAGTTGAAAGATGACCCAAAAAGCATGTTTTGGAATATAAAGTCATTTTCTAGTAGTCTTGCTAAGAGAAGGCCTTTTTTTTAGAGAAGAGAAAATTAAAAATATGTTGAATTTTTAGGACAATCTAATAGTATGATTGAAGTATAATACAAATGCTCAAGGTGAATATTATAATAGATTTGACTATGACCAGTATAGAGACTTTTTGGCATCACATCTGAATAATCCCAAGGAAGCTTGAAACTTTGAGCTACCACTCAAGATTGACCAGTTCAAATATGATGTCCAATTGGTCTTGTTAGACATAGAGATGCTATTGGGAGAGATGACTAATAAAATTGTGTATGAGGAGCACATGACCCTACTACATGAAGTAGAAACATATCTAGGGTATCTTAGATGATTTATTATACAAAATACATTGTAAAACAAATGAATAAATAATTCAAGGACTTCAAGAAGACCAATAATTTAACTTCACATCATACTTGGTCTAGATTATATTGTATTAAAAGAAACAATGGTTCTTGATATTATAACTAGATTATATGTTCCCTAAAAAGAAGCCATTGACTATCATAGATTGTATAGATATACTCTAATGAGGAGAGGGAAAGGCATCATACAACTTCTATGATGTTATGTATCATCCTATCATTAAAGGTATGAAGGAGAGAGTATCCCAACTGTCAAAATAATGACACAACCTGCTTATCCTTATAAGACCCCTCAAATTATCTATGATGCCACATGAACTACCGAAGTTTGTACATGATTATCTATTCAACCTTGAGTACACATGCAATTGGAATACATGGATTTAAAATCGTTCAAAAGATAGAGAAATCCACATTCTATGAGACAAATAAGTCAATCATGGCTATAATACCCAAGTTGAGAGGGCTTTTACCCACATATATGAAAGGTTAAAAAGAGTGGGATTGGCCCTCGTGAGATATTTATGTCATATGATCCTAAGATGTTTCTCAAGAAATAACTAGATGCTTAAGGGATTAGCACTTTCCATGTGCATGAGAAAATATAAATGGTAGAAAAGAAGGTAAACCTGAGTGAAGAATCTATGTTATCTAACATAGAAGCACCTCATTCATATGAATATGAGGTCTAACAATGGTATGAACATCCACCAACTTGGTATGATTTTTATTCCAACATAAAAAGCATGATGAATTTTATCCATATTACAAAATTAATCACCAAACAAGGATGGCCCTTGAGAAACTTGGCTACATAACAACAAAGATAATAGCCTAAAAAAATATGTGATGCAAAATAGGGAACTTGAAAGCCTCTATTCACCATATTCTAGGCTATTCCTGTAATAGGATCTCCTTTGGTAGAGTTATTACGCGGAAGTGTTAGTGTGAGCCAATCTACTTTGACTCGTTTTTATAGTTTACACACTTTCATATTACCCCTCCTTACCGCTGTATTTATGTCAATAGTACCAAAGGCATATGAGATTACCAAAGAGGGCAAGGCTAGATATAGAATCTCTAGTTGGTCCAAACATCACCTTGTCTACCACCCCATTTTATTTAGAACTAGTCAGTAGTGTGACCTAGGAGACATATAAGGAATGTAGAGTCAAGAAGTAGGATACACATGGTTTAATACTAGAGAAGGTGTGTATATAAATAGAGATAGCACCTAGTGAGGGCAAAATGGCATTAGAAGAAGGTAAAAATCCATCAAAAGGTGCAACACTCTATGTTATTTATAGATAAATATAGAGCCAATTGTTCTTTATCACCTCTAGTGAAGAAGTAGCTACAAAACTCTAAAATTATGATGAGGTCTACAAGGAAATAATGCACCAGTCTAGAGATAAAATAGGGGCCTCTACCACTAAAATAAATTATTCTTCTCTTCTTTTTTCTCATCCTCACAATTAATCTCTCCCTATCCTTCTTTTGCTTACACTTTTTTATTCACAACTTCTTCTTCTCTTCCTATTCTCAAGATTTCTCTGCTTTTTCTATAATCCCTTCTCCATCAATAACTATAACTACTGGATCTACAAGAATTACACCACCTCTTATTTTTAGTCAAGTATTTACTATATTTGATTCACCCATAGCTTCATTTATATCACCCTCACCCACCATCAAAATCACCACCACACATCCACTAGATTCATATTTTGAGTCTACCTTCATCTCCATTAGTGACCATTATCCACTACACTAACATGACTTTATACTAAAGTATCAATGGTTGCTTACCCATTTACCTATTTCTCCACCCAATTTTCTCCTCCTACCATATTATCTCACCCACCTTGAACACCTATCATTTCAATAAAGATACCCCTTGGAAGGATGATGATGTCATCAACAAATGCTTTTCTAATTGAGCCGATCTACATCATCCAAGAAAAAGACCATTTGAGACCTACCCAAAAAAAATTATAGTAAATTATTTATGAACCAAGAGAAAGAGACATAGAAGAAACAATCAAATAAATAAAGGATAAATAAAGAAGATAAAAAATGGTTTTCTCATAATGTAAAGGAAAACTTCTAAGATGCTAATTGTTTTATGATCATAATTAATACAGGGTGGAATAAATACCACAATCATAGAAACACTAAGGAGAGACCCCACCAAACCCTCCATAACTTTGCATAACTTTGTTACTAGAATGTTTGAGTTAGACCTAACTCGAACTAATCCATACTAGATGTTATAGTTGGTAGGTCAGTTATAAATGAGGGCAACAATAAAATATGCATAATTGGTGATAGATAATGAATCTAAAAAGAAATAGGTATAATACAATTTACAAAAAATGACTCAACAAATAAATGAAAAAGCAACAACTATAATAGTAAGTATAAGCCCTATGAAAATATGCAACTAAGAGATAATAACTATAGAAATAAGTTAAGGCGTACAAAGAAAACTCATTAAAGGGAAGAATAATAGGAAGTAGCTGGATGACCTCTTAGTGTAGCTTGCGCAAGTGAAAAATTAACTTGGAAAAAATTTAACCAAGAGAATAAAAATTAGAGCTAGAAGTAGAGCAAGCGCAAGCTATGTTGGCAATTTTGGGTACATTGGGTACATTGCCTTTGCTCAAGTGTTGATGTTGTCATTGATGTCAAGAAGCGGAAGGGTTTTTGTGAAAACCAAGGCAGTCAAAATAAAAGGTTTTATTTAAAACCATGGACAACAGATTTGAAATGGGTTTTTCTTAAAACCCAAGTTGGCTCTTCGTTTCGTTGAAAAAGGTGCCCCGGTGATGAAGATATTTAATTTTAAATATTTAGTTTAAATTTTATTTAATTAAAATTTAAATTAATATTTTAAAATTAAGTTAAAATATTTTTCGACATGTTTGGAAAAGCCGACGTGTTTCTAATGCATCTTAGTGCATATAAAAGGTGGCAATGGAATTCATTAAAGTGGAGGATTTGATATCGATCTTCGTACATCGTCTGCGCCAGCGAAGGAAGAGCTAATGTTTTTTATTTGAATCCTCGTGCATTTCGATATAGTCGGAGCCCCTGCGCTAACAAAGATATAGATTGAGCACGACTCGGGAGATAAAAGACACATGTGCTTGCGCTTTAAAAATGAAGATAAATAATCGGTGAAAAAGGGGTATCAAAATTTGTGATGTTTAAAGCGTTGTTGCATTTCCCAAATTCAGCATGAACTCTAGAGATAAATACGTTCGATGAAACCCTACTCAAAGGTTGATTCGTTGGTTTACGATAATAGGGAAGAGAACCAAAGTTTCACGTTTTTCAAGAAGGATAAAGACATCAAATTTGAATTAGTTTACCTCTGACCTCATCCGACGCTTAGCGCATATGGTGAAACTCCTCGTGCAGGTGATAGTATAAAGTGCGGTTCGAATCTCATCGAGATTGGTTTGTATAAGGGAAAGTTTCTTTTTTAAATAGTGATCAGGTGCTAGTCATATTTGTCAGAGCGTGAAGTTGGATGCAATAAGGGCGTGTAGCCCTGGTGGTATCCGAGTTGTTACTAAGGTCGTGGGTTCGAGTAGTGACGAAGGCTTAAAGTGCTACTAAGGTATGCCCCACATTTTTATTTTATGATGATAATTCTTTGTTGTTTGAATTATTAGAATTTGGGAGTTATAAGGTTATGCAATGTTGTGATTTATTTTATTTTATGGTATAAGTGGTTTTGGGAGTTATAAGGTTATGCAATGTTGTGATTTATTTTATTTTATGGTACAAGTGGTTTTAGGAGAGATAAGGAAGTTGTGCAATTAAAGACTTTGGTGATGATGATTGAAAAGTGGAGTAATGTTGATTAATTTGTGATCTACTAACCTTTGTGAAGATTGGCAAAAGAACTTTGTGATTGTGGCAGATTTCCAAAGGGGTTCCTTCACTTCAATAAGGTATGGGCACATTCTTCTTATGAGTATGATTGATGTATGTTTTCCTGAAATAAGATTGGAGTGAAAAGGTGTTCAACAAGGTTTCCTTTGTTTGGGTGTAAGTCCTAGTTTCTGGTTTGTTGAAGACTACTTATGCATTGTTATCATTGATGAGAGTTTTGGTGAATGCATAATTCTGGTTTGAGGTAGTGGAAGCATTGTGCACTAGGGTTTATGGTTGTGAGTCTTGATACTTGCTTTGAGTTGGTGAAACCCTTGGATGGTTGTGTTGAGGTTGATGGTTGAGTTGCTTCCATAGAGGTTGGTTGATCAAGTTATTGCTTTTTATTTGATACATGATATTGGGCTTACTCCATTGAGTTGATTTGAACAAGTTATTCTTTGCATTTGGTGATATTGTGTGGGTGGCTGTTTTGTTCAAATATCTTTGGAGGGAAAAGGATTTCTACTTGTTTCCTTTTCTTGTGATGATTGGTTGAATGCTTCAAGGTTAATGTTGAGTTGAATGTTGTTGGTTAAACCTTGTCTATGAGCATTGTTGTTGAAGCCCAATTGGTTGAGAAAAGATATTGGTTTTGGAAAGAACATGAGTATCATTGTTATATGAGATATTGCATGGTTGGCAATTGTTGGGTTGTGTTTCATGTTCTTGAGAAAAGCATACTACATCTATCTTATTCTTTTGAGATTTGAGATTGAGTTGAGATTGAGATTGGGAGTTAAGTATAGAACATATTGAGTCTCTAACAATTCTCTTTATGCTTCTATGAGGTGGATGAATCACATTGGGTCTCTAACCATTCTCTTTGTGGGTTCATGCCAAGCAAGTGTTTTTGATGAACTTGTGAGCAGGTTTTGGACAGGTTCCATTGGGGACTTGTGAGCAGATTTGGACAGGTTTTGTTGAGGACTTGTGAAGCTGAGGTTGATAGTTCTATCAGAGAACTTGAGGACAGAGGTGTATTGGTTCTATGAGAAGAACCCGAGGACAGATTTGTGCCAGACCGAAGGATTGTGTTTGGTGCTGATCAAAGACAGAGGACGAGGACATTTGTGCTAGACCGAAGGACTGTGTTTAGTGCAAATTCGAGGACCAGCTTTGAGGTGATAGAGTTGAGGACAGAGGTCTCCAGCCAGAGCAGGGAAGACAGGTGTCTTCTATGGATAGAGTTCCATTTGCTAAGGGCAGCGGAGGCAGAGGTCTTCTAGAGGATCACCAGCCAGAGCAGAGGTAGGGGAAGGTATCTCCTTTGAGCAGAGGCTCATAAATTTAGATTGGGGGAAGGTTTCTCCTTTGAGCCGAGGCTCATAAACATTGTAATTGGGAAGGTTTCCCAAAGAACTTTGAGATAACTTTTAGAGAAAAGTTTTGTGGATGAACCATGTAAATTGTTGTGTCACTTTGTGGATGGTTTTGTGCATTGCTTTGATATTGCTTTGGATATATTGCTTTACTATTTTGAAGTATAAAGGAAAAAGTAAAAAGAGGTCTTATACTGTTCACCCCCCCCCTCTCAGTATAAGCTTGTGTTCTTCAATTGGTATCAGAGCGGGTTCCTTCGGAAAGTTTAATATCTTGAAGGAAAAGCTAGTAAAGAACACAATGGATCATTCAAGTGGCAATGCAAGCACCTATTCTTGATGGGTCAGATTTTGGTCTTTGGAGTGCAAGGATGAAGGTTCATCTAATGGCACTTGGGAATGAGGTTTGGGAAGTGATTGAAGATGAGTACACTATTCCTGAACATGGTCCTAATACTAAAGAAGAAAGGCTCCTACATCACAGCAATTCAAAAGCAATGAATGCAATCTTGAAAGGCTTACAGAAAGCAGATCTCACCAAAGTGATTCACTGCAAGACAGCTAGTGAAATGTGGAATCAGTTGAAGGTGGTTCATACAGGTGATACAAATGTCAGAAAGGCCAAGTTGAGACACTTCAAAGGTATGTTTGAACAACTCAAAATGAATGATGATGAAAATATTAGTGACTACATGCTTCGTATGGATGAAGTTGTTAACTCCATGAAAGACTTAGGTCTTGAGCTTGCTGAAAATGATGTTTGTGATAAGATTTTAAGATCTCTTCCTAATAGATTTAGTGAAAATATTTTTGCTATTGAGGAAGCTAAAGATTTGGATAAGTTAAAAAAGATGAGCTCCATAGTATACTTGCAGCATTTGAGTTGAGAACTCAAGTGAAGGTTGATGTCAAGGAGGAGGCAGCTTTCAAGACTACCAAGAATTCCAAAGGTAAACAACTTCAAGAGAGTGATGAGTCTTCTGGTGATGAAGAGGCATATTACAGACAAGAAAGGCAAGTTCTTTAGAAAGCATAAAAATATGAAAAACGTGAGATGTTTCAATTGTGGAAAGTTTGGTCATTATGCTACTAACTCGTATTGTTGCCAAGGATGAAAGTGATGAAGTTAAACGGGATTATAAGAGCAAGGATTCCGAAAGGCATAGGCATCAAAGGAAGAACAAAGATGAGCACAACAATAAAGGAAAGAGGTATTCTCACAAGCACAAGAAGAGCTTCTACCTAGACAAAGCAAGTAAGTGTTCTAGCAGTGATAGTGAAAGTTCTTCAAGTGATAATGAAAATGAGATGTTGTTCATATCAGAAAAAGAGGAAGAACCGAAACATAGATTCATTATCATGAAATGTCTTAGATGTGGAAATTTTGGTCACCTTGAGGATGATTGCACAAATAATGAATTGGTTGTTAGTATGTATGAGGATGCTTCAGAAAATGATAAGGAAGATGCATGTATGGTTTTTGAAAAGGGTAGCACCTCTAGTGATAAGAAATCTGAAAAAGGCCTTGATAATTCAAAGTGCAATACATATAGAGGAAAGTGAAGTGTCTTGAATGTGAACTTACAAATGCTCTTAGTGCTTTGAAAAAGGAAAGAAAGAAGAATGCTAGACTCAAGGATAAGTTAGATGAATGTTGTATGGAGAGAGATGAACTTATAGAAAGTCTTGATGTCTCTATGGCTAATGCACAAGAACTCAAGAATGAGTTAGAATCTAAGGTGCTTGAGTATAGTGAATTAGAACAGAAAATGGCTTCGTTGAAAGAGGAAAATAAAGAGTACAAGGATAAGTTGTACAGGTTTCAAGAAAGCTCCAAAAAGGTTAAGTCTCTCATCCAAAGTCAAAGAAATCCAACAGATAAAACAGGTCTTGGTTTTGTTAAGCCTCACAAGAAACAAGTTGGAGAGTCTAGTAAGAGATTCCAAAAGGAAGAGAGTTCTAATGAGGAAAGTATTTCAGATCATGAGTCCTTGAATGATAGATGCATAGAAACAGAAAACAGATTTCGGAATGAGAAGAAGGAGAAGTTTTCAGGACCTAAGAAGTCAAATAAAGGAAAGTTTCAAGGCAGATGTTTTGCTTGTCACAGGTTTGGTCACATGGTTGTACATTGCATGGCTCAGGTGAAGAAGGTAAATAACAGTTTCAGAAGTGGTGATTTCTTTTATGGGTATTGCTACTCTTGCAATCAGTTTGGGCACAAGGCAGTTCATTGCAAGGCAAACAACAGGAACAGGTTTAGTCAGAACAGGTGGATTCAAAGAACAGGTATGCCTCAAAGAAATAACATTGTTACTTGTTACAAGTGCAACAATGAAGGTCACATAGCTAGACAGTGTAGAGCTGAAATTCTAGAATACAAGAACAGGAACAGTGGCATGATCAGGTCCAAGGATCAGAACAATGACAGGAACAAGGAATATGGACAAAGAGTTCAAGAGAAGGCCTGGCAAGGAAGTTATAGATGCTGATGATGATCAGTGCCTAATGGGAGTTTTACTCCCATCCCAGAATTAATCACCTCAACAGGAGGTGGGGGAGGGACTAAGCTAAGAGGCTCATTCTTAGTCTCGAGCCCCAAAGGTGGCCCTTTGCCATTGATGACAAAGGGGGAGAGATATGAGTAAGGGGGAGAGCTTCAAGTGAAGAGGAAAGCTTCAAGTCAGGGGGAGCAAAACTTCAAAGAGATTGATTTCAGTTTTGGCTCTTGAAGATGTGTTTTTAGTAAAGTTTTGCCATCAATGACAAAGGGGGAGATTGTTGGCAATTTTGGGTACATTGGGTACATTGCCTTTGCTCAAGTGTTGATGTTGTCATTGATGTCAAGAAGCGGAAGGGTTTTTGTGAAAACCAAGGCAGTCAAAATAAAAGGTTTTATTTAAAACCATGGACAACAGATTTGAAATGGGTTTTTCTTAAAACCCAAGTTGGCTCTTCGTTTCGTTGAAAAAGGTGCCCCGGTGATGAAGATATTTAATTTTAAATATTTAGTTTAAATTTTATTTAATTAAAATTTAAATTAATATTTTAAAATTAAGTTAAAATATTTTTCGACATGTTTGGAAAAGTCGACGTGTTTCTAATGCATCTTAGTGCATATAAAAGGTGGCAATGGAATTCATTAAAGTGGAGGATTTGATATCGATCTTCGTACATCGTCTGCGCCAGCGAAGGAAGAGCTAATGTTTTTTATTTGAATCCTCGTGCATTTCGATATAGTCGGAGCCCCTGCGCTAACAAAGATATAGATTGAGCACGACTCAGGAGATAAAAGACACATGTGCTTGCACTTTAAAAATGAAGATAAATAATCGGTGAAAAAGGGGTATCGAAATTTGTGATGTTTAAAGCGTTGTTGCATTTCCCAAATTCAGCATGAACTCTAGAGATAAATACGTTCGATGAAACCCTACTCAAAGGTTGATTCGTTGGATTACGGTAATAGGGAAGAGAACCAAAGTTTCACGTTTTTCAAGAAGGATAAAGACATCAAATTTGAATTAGTTTACCTTTGACCTCATCCGACGCTTAGCGCATATGGTGAAACTCCTCGTGTAGGTGATAGTATAAAGCACAGTTCGAATCTCATCGAGATCGGTTTGTATAAGGGAAAGTTTTTTTTTTAAATAGTGATCAGGTGCTAGTCATATTTTTCAGAGCGTGAAGTTGGATGCAATAAGGGTGTGTAGCCCTGGTGGTATCCGAGTTGTTACTAAGGTCGTGGGTTCGAGTAGTGACGAAGGCTTAAAGTGCTACTAAGGTATGCCCCACATTTTTATTTTATGATGATAATTCTTTGTTGTTTGAATTATTAGAATTTGGGAGTTATAAGGTTATGCAATGTTGTGATTTATTTTATTTTATGGTATAAGTGGTTTTGGGAGTTATAAGGTTATGCAATGTTGTGATTTATTTTATTTTATGGTACAAGTGGTTTTAGGAGAGATAAGGAAGTTGTGCAATTAAAGACTTTGGTGATGATGATTGAAAAGTGGAGTAATGTTGATTAATTTGTGATCTACTAACCTTTGTGAAGATTGGCAAAAGAACTTTGTGATTGTGGCAGATTTCCAAAGGGGTTCCTTCACTTCAATAAGGTATGGGCACATTCTTCTTATGAGTATGATTGGTGTATGTTTTCCTGAAATAAGATTGGAGTGAAAAGGTATTCAACAAGGTTTCCTTTGTTTGGGTGTAAGTCCTAGTTTCTGGTTTGTTGAAGACTACTTATGCATTGTTATCATTGATGAGAGTTTTGGTGAATGCATAATTCTGGTTTGAGGTAGTGGAAGCATTGTGCACTAGGGTTTATGGTTGTGAGTCTTGATACTTGCTTTGAGTTGGTGAAACCCTTGGATGGCTGTGTTGAGGTTGATGGTTGAGTTGCTTCCATAGAGGTTGGTTGATCAAGTTATTGCTTTTTATTTGATACATGATATTGGGCTTACTCCATTGAGTTGATTTGAACAAGTTATTCTTTGCATTTGGTGATATTGTGTGGGTGGCTATTTTGTTCAAATATCTTTGGAGGGAAAAGGATTTCTACTTGTTTCCTTTTCTTGTGATGATTGGTTGAATGCTTCAAGGTTAATGTTGAGTTGAATGTTGTTGGTTAAACCTTGTCTATGAGCATTGTTGTTGAAGCCCAATTGGTTGAGAAAAGATATTGGTTGTTGGAAAGAACATGAGTATCATTGTTATATGAGATATTGCATGGTTGGCAATTGTTGGGTTGTGTTTCATGTTCTTGAGAAAAGCATACTACATCTATCTTATTCTTTTGAGATTTGAGATTGAGTTGAGATTGAGATTGGGAGTTAAGTATAGAACATATTGAGTCTCTAACAATTCTCTTTATGCTTCTATGAGGTGGATGAATCACATTGGGTCTCTAACCATTCTCTTTGTGGGTTCATGCCAAGCAAGTGTTTTTGATGAACTTGTGAGCAGGTTTTGGACAGGTTCCATTGGGGACTTGTGAGCAGATTGTGGACAGGTTTTGTTGAGGACTTGTGAAGCTGAGGTTGATAGTTCTATCAGAGAACTTGAGGACAGAGGTGTATTGGTTCTATGAGAAGAACCTGAGGACAGATTTGTGCCAGACCGAAGGACTTGTGTTTGGTGCTGATCAAAGACAGAGGACGAGGACATTTGTGCTAGACCGAAGGACTATGTTTAGTGCAAATTCGAGGACCAGCTTTGAGGTGATAGAGTTGAGGACAGAGGTCTCCAGCCAGAGCAGGGAAGACAGGTGTCTTCTATGGATAGAGTTCCATTTGCTAAGGGCAGCGGAGGCAGAGGTCTTCTAGAGGATCACCAGCCAGAGCAAAGGTAGGGGAAGGTATCTCCTTTGAGTAGAGGCTCATAAATTCAGATTGGGGGAAGGTTTCTCCTTTGAGCCGAGGCTCATAAACATTGTAATTGGGAAGGTTTCCCAAAGAACTTTGAGATAACTTTTAGAGAAAAGTTTTGTGGATGAACCATGTAAATTGTTGTGTCACTTTGTGGATGGTTTTGTGCATTGCTTTGATATTGCTTTGGATATATTGCTTTACTGTTTTGAAGTATAAAGGAAAAAGTAAAAAGAGGTCTTATACTGTTCACCCCCCCCTCTCAGTATAATCTTATGTTCTTCAAGCTATGCCTTGAACAAAGACCAAGAAATCACCAAATTTAGAAAGGAAAATAAAGAACTAGGAAACTAAGGGAGTACAATGTATACCTAAATCCTAAAAACTATATCTTTGGGGTAACATTAAGAGTTTCTTGTGATTCTTTGTATATTAAAGAGACAATGAAGTTAATCCTAATAATATATTAGCTATTATTTATATACCACCCCTCAAATGTTGACCCAACTCTGTAGTTTCCAAGGCAAAATTCAAGTCATCAGGAGATTCATCTTCTATATTTATAAAAAGTGTTATCCCTTCACCAAGATTTTGATAAAGGATATGGTTTTTAAATGGGGTGATGGATGTTAAGCCATCTCATGTCACCAATATTCCTTGTACCACCAAATCCTCATAGACCCTTGTTATATAGTTTTCATAGACTATACTTTAAGAGTATACAGGTACAATATGATGATCAACATAGATAAAGGGCTATCTTCTATATTAGCCTAACCATATACATTCCCTTAGAGACACTTTTTTCTAAATTTAGTGTTTGCTTTCCAAAAGCTTAGACATTACATGCTTAGTCATATAACCTTTGCCATCACAAGGGTAGACCCTTATAATATCTTATTTTGAACCTCACCTCTCAAGAACTACTAAGTGGGTTATTACACTATCAAGTTTAATCGTAGATTTTATCAATCAAAAGTCTATGAAAGGTCAACTAATTGTTGACCAATTAGTAGGTGAAGCCTTAGAGGTAAGCTAACTCTTAGTGGTAGAATTTCCCAATGAGTTAGTTTTCAACATTAATCTAGAAGGAGATCAAGAAGACTTTTGGAACTCATACTTTGATATCACAAGATGTGTTAAAGGACTGGGGGAAAGAGTTAATTTGGTTACTCCTCAATAACAACTAATCTATTTATCCTTTAAGCTAAATTTCTCTTGTACCAATAACACTGCAAAATATGAAGCCCTTTGTCGATTTGTCATGTCTCACATTTAATTTTTCAATCCAGGTTATATTTAAAGAACATAAATCCCGTATAGATTATTCCACAATTCTTAATATTTGACTTTATTTTGTTTTCTTAGTTTCATTTGCAAGAAATAAAGGTTTGCAATAAAGGAAATTGAAATGAAATGATGCTTAATTTAAGAATGCAATTAATGACTAAGTCTATGTGAGTGTGGATCCATGTATGATCTAATAATGCAGCAATTATTTAATAGATTTTATAATTCTATTTTACATAACTTAATTAAATATATGCTCTAAGACTTATTCTATATTCTAACTAGTACTACTGTAATTTAGGAGGAAGAAAGCAAGGGACTGACTGTTCAGAGTGGGCCCTGCCTCTTAGAGGTTAATGTTATTCTCTTCACCTTTCTACTCTACTTTACTTTAGCAAATAATATTTTTTAAACTAACTTAATGTTATTTAATTCATATGTGTAGGAAAGTAAATCGAATTACAGTAACAAGCAAAACCTGAAGATATCACAAGATATAGTTACCAAATTCATAGAAGAAAGAGTTCCTATTTTATTGTTTGACTTCAATATTCATCTATATAATATAAATTACAAAAGACCTATTCATATGGCAGACAATTTGGATCCTTTCCAAGGTTCTTACCTTGTAATATATAGCTTTTACAAGTTTCTTCCAATAGAAGTCTTCAATTTCTTTTGGTTGCATATTGAATAGACTCAAACTAAATTCTAAAATTACATAACAAGATAATCTAATATTAAGATAACCTAAAACTACTTTTGGACTTATTATAAACGAATTTGTCCAAATTACATAATAACAGACACACGTAACTAAAACCTATAACTTACTAATAAAGATACTAATCAAAGTAACAACTCTTTTGTCCTTTTCTCAAGGAGGACAAAGTTAGATCATATTTAGATTACATAAATACTAAATAATCAACAAACTACATAAATAATAAATTACATAACAGTTATTGTATCTTATTCCAAATAATAGTGTCAACGCATCAATGACTAGGTTGATTGTGCATTACGCGTTATGCTAGCTAAGTTGTCAGCATATGTGGTATTCTTCATCGCGCCAGACAAGTTCACACAGTCAACCATCTTTCATAACACCTTTACATAATACCTTTCATAATACCTTTTTGTAATACCTTTTCGTAGGTGGTATTTGAAGATGGCTTCGTAACCCATTCTCAATGCGCTTCCTTGCAAGCTAGTTGGTCTATGTTCAACCTGTATTCAGCTGTAACATCTCCTGTAGACTACCTGCAACATCCACCTATTGAAAACACAAAAATCTTGCACAATTTTGCATGAAATTTCTAGTATATGTCACATATTATCCCATGGAGCAGATTTATCAGAAATAATGTAAATAATACAAGTTACACATGACATTCATCAAAATCACATCCATAATCATCATATTTTGCATCTAAAAATTAGAATAACATTGCATATAACAATCACATTTTAATGCTCATCATTTCCCCCAAACTGAAGGGAATGCATATCCCCATGCATGCAAAATTAGAGTTTCATATATTTGAATAAAACAAGTCATAAAAATATATAAATATGCAAGTATTTTTATAACCAATAATATTAAAGATTCAAGGATTTTTCGATCTGATCTGGGAGGAAACCCAGGTTGGAATAGATGTATTTTATGCAGCCCTCAGCTTCTCATTATTTATCTTTAGGATCTGCGCTTTGGTTCTGCCTTGGATTGGTGGCTTCTCAACAGCCACGATCTTCAAATATGAAACTTCTTCTACTCCACCTTCTTTGTCTTTGGTTCCACGTGGTGACCCTTGGTTGGTGGGAACAACTACCCTATCGATTTGGTGATCTGGTTGATCACCTTGTCCACCTCCAACAGAATCTCTAGCTCAATTGATTGTTCTAACTTTTGAGTGTTACGTGTATGATACCTTTAAAACCTAATTTTAGATAAGGTGGGTGAGTTGTCCTCACCAAATATTTGTGCTAAGGCAAAATGCTGAGAAAAATTCATTGATTTCTTCATTTTCCTTCCATCCGTTGAACTCTTATCAGGTGATGCAGTAGAGATTGACGGTTGAGGAACTGGCTTAATCGATATGAACACCTTTTTCACTACTATTTACCTTAGTAGATTGGTTTGGGTGGAAAGAGCCTTTTCCACCAATGTTGCATGCTCTATAAATGTTCTTCTAAAGCTATCCAATTTCTCCTACGGTAAAAACTATTGCACTTAGATATGAACTAAGGCTTCAACATAAGGGTTTGATGTAGGTGAACTTATCAGAGGATTGGACATTTCTCATTTTTCTTGGTTTTTAGGGCTATATTATTCTAATCAGGTTTTCATGTAGGTGAAAGGGATTTGGACATTTTGGTGGATATGGTTTGGTTGGACCATTTGCGCACAGGGACTCCTCGACTTCCTAACTTCCAGATCTAGTGCTCTACTCAGATGCAGTGTCCTCACCAGACTTAAAGTCACTTGGCTCGGATGACTACATTGATAGGTTTGCTTCCTCCACCACTTTATCCCATGAAAATTTGGTTTCTAGAGCTCCATGTAGGACCAACAATTTTATAAGACCATGATGGGTGACTAAATGCATTTTGGATCCCATCCCATCCTTGTTGGGTTGCACTCTATCTACAATAGATTTTAGAGATTTATATAGAAATTAAGGGAGGTTAAAGGCATAGTCTTTGTACTCAAGGTATTTGAGATTGAGCAACATCTTTAAATGATATCCCCTACACATTTACAATATTACTTCTACTATAAAAAACTTCATAATTATGGTAGCAGCCTCTTGCCACCTCAAAGGAAGGTATGAGGTTGCAACTCCCTTTATCCTTCCCTCATGATCTCTTAAAATGGAGCACTTTTCCCTCAGTTCATCAACCTGTTGGGTGACTCCTTTGTTGGTGGTCTTGAAGTATTTTTGGTCAACTTCGAGAAGACTCAAGACCTCAGATATTAGACTTGAGGTGACTTCAACTTCTACCCCACCCACATTAGTAACCATAGTTGTGGGGTCATAGTTCAAGATAAACTTTTGGGCCACTTCTTGGTCATGCCCTTGAAATTGTATCAAGGCTTCCCACCATCTGGTATTTTAAAAAGGTTTCTTGATAAAGTCACTATGGTTCAAGGTGTTTATAGAAGATGGTTCACTACATTTATAGAATGTTGGTCTCAACATGGTGACAAGGTTTCGGTAGACAGAAGGATAGGGATTTTAAAGGACAATGGGCTTGGCTTGATTCCCTAAATTTTACACTCAGACGACATTGGATAAGAAACCTTGCAGAAAAATTTAAATACTCATATATATATTCATTATCATTCTATAATTTACGTAGAGATTTATCAACTTATAAACAAAAATATTAAAAACAATAATATCCTACAAAAAAATTAAAAAGAAATTTTCATCTCTATTATTTTCATTCATAGGATTTCATTAAGACTTATATCTTTATGCAATTTCTTAGAAATTCAAACACTAACAACTTTCAATTTATGTGATGCCCTTTATCGTCATTCAATATCACTACTTATTCTTCAACATTCAACCATGATTTAATGTTCTCTTGAATCGAAACCATCTTCAACTCCATCCTCTGCACAACGTTCTCTAGCTGCGTTCACAACTGGATTACGTAGGAGGTCGATCATTGTATTACCCTAGTCAAATTATAGAGGGAATGCAAAAATTAGGTTTTTTTCTTATGTTTTTTCATTATGTTAATGGTTTAATAATTCACAGCCTTAGATCCTGCTTTGATCAATGGCTCTCATGCTCAATCCGTGACACTTGATTTCATTGCACCACATGACCAAGTGTTAGTAATTGATGTTCATGTAAGGTGGTTGCCTTCATGCTAATCATGGCATATTAATCATGACACACCAACTAATCCCACATCGTGTCATCTATCGAGCAAATTTTAATTAAAATATTAAGTTTTAATCACTTTTGGAAAACTTTGATTCATTTTTCCCTTTTAAATTGTGTTTAATGAGCTCACTTCACGATTTGCATCGTTGGGTGATTTAAAATTTAATTAATTTTCCCTGATTTGCAATTTGAAACCTTTGTTCTCCTTGTGATTCACCCTCTATTGCTATCTTACATTGATATGCCACCTATGTGTACTCCCTTTATCTAACATTGGCTCCTGATCATCCGTGTGATTTGAGTTGATTCGTTTGGCTTAAAACTACAGTGTAAAATTTCTACATCTAACTTGCGATGCACCATGCTTTGGTTGAATGCTTCGTGTGATGAGAATACATTTCTAGATCCACACTATCATAATTGATATGTCAGCCCATTCTTCAATGATATACGTTCACTTGTTCGTGCCTTATCTTTTCTTTCGAGTCCACATACCCACGGTGTCCATAATTGGTAGTATATATGGAATTTGCGAAGAAACTTCATACTCCCATTTGCTGCCCATGAGCATCTACATTATCGCGTATGTTCCAAGTTGTGGATCATCATGTTAGCTTCATGCATGGGTTACATTTTTCATCAGCTTGTCGACCCATACTCGCCCAACATCTGAGTCCATTGCACATGTTTTTTGAGGTCAAACCCATGGTTTGACTTACGTGCCACAAATCATGAGATAGGGATTCAAATGTTCACATGAATTTTTCTTCATGTCAAAGCTTTGTTAATAAGAACTGATGATAATCACCTTGCAATATTTTATCCTACCTTGACACCTCCTCAACCATGCGCAAATCAGAGATCAGTTATACACTTAGAAAATTTTCATGAAATTGCACCTACGGAAACACTCTATAGAAAATGAATACATAAAGTATTTATGGAAACTAGCTACGAAAACATACTATGGAAGCTAACTACGAAAAGTAACTACAAAAAACAAAATACAAAAAATAACTACATAAAACAACTACAAAAAACTAGTTATAGAAACATAGGAATACTTTACCTGATATTTTTTCCATTCCTCTTTTTCTTTTCTCCCCCAAACTATATTATAGAAATTATTGTATTAATCCTTTGCTTCTCCCCCAAATTGAATTTTTGGCTATATAGCCAAAATAAGACTAAGGAGAGAAATTTTTATTCATGAGGGTCTTTATAAAAATGTATATATATTATATATATATATATATATATATATATTAGGAATATGGGGGTTTTTACTTATTTATCAATTATTTATTTTAAGCTAAGTCATCAAATGAGGTTGTAGGCTAATAAATCTTCTTTGGAACGGAATTGTATGTTCCCAATAGCAAAGATGTTATGCAAAATTATTGATGTCTTCCTTGACTTTTTAATAAAAGATTCCATGGATTTCATAATGAATCTTTCCAATGTTTCAGAGAGATCGATTTTTTTGTTCTACTTACCTTGGCATCATTGAGGAGTCCTTTGCGATATAAAAATCATAAAATAATCTTAAATGGATATCTATTAGCAATACTTTGGTTTGCGAAAATAGGTCTCATCAATGGTTGGACATACTTAAACCTGTTTTAGAAGAAGAAAGTAAGACAATCATTTTGGTATCACTTTTGGTTCATCCTTTTGCTGCCCATTTTTCTCACATATATATAGATATAATTATAATTTACTAGGGGTGTAGAGATTTTGGGAATCAAACTATATAACCATCTGGATGGAAATGTAATCCTATCCTTACTACTCTGTCCCTTTAGTAAGAAGAGTTAAGGCTTTGGTGAATTAGACTATATAACCATCTAGATGGAAATGTAATCATATCCTTACTACCCTCTCTTTTATTTGGGAAGAGATTAGAACTTTGGGGATTTAGACTACATAACCATATGGATGGAAATGTAATCCTATCCTTACTATCGTTTCCTTCCTTTTATTGCTTGTGGGCTCATATGAAACAAGGTCTTTTACTTCCTTGCTTTATTAATTTTGTGATACCATCATGACTATATAACCTCCTTTTCGTGGGGCAAAAATAGATCTTCCCACACCGAATCTGACTTCTTCCTTGAACTTGATATTATGATAGAAAGGTGATGAATGATAAGATGAATAAAACATTATATGATAGAAATCCATCATGACATAAAGGAAGCATATGTTGGACATTTTGAGTCCTCTAAGTCAAAGTTGTCATTGATGTCACCTGATAGAGTTATCACTCTTATCAAGGAATTCGACAAGAAATAAAGTCGTCCAAGTCATCCAGGAAAAAGCTTCATCAGTGCAGAAGTGAAAGGAAAAAGGCTCCATAATATTTTAATATTATTGGGAGCACAGGTTAAGCGATTGGTTTATAAAAACCTAATATGGGTTATTGCAAAGGTTAAAAAGGAGGTTTAATAATTATTTATAAATTATTTAAATTCACAAGGAATTTAAATTTTATAAATAATATTTAATTAAACCTAAGGTTGGTTCTTTTTAATTTATAATATTTAAATTTAAATTAATTATAAATTAAAAATCATGCCGACGTCGAAATTATTTGAAGCGCCGACGTGATGGCAAAAGAGGACAAAGGCATTATATAAATGCCATCAAAAACATTTACCAAGGCATCCCTTGCAATTATAATTCGAAGCGCATGCGAAAAGGTTTTATTTTTCAAAGGCCTTACGATTTAGTAAAGGCTAAAGGTGTGAAGGTTCGGAGGCTCTAAGCATAAAGGCCAGCGTGGCCTAGTGGTATGTTGGCTTGGTACTAAGGAGGAGGTCCCGCGTTCGATTTGTGTGAGGCCTTTTGGATTGCAAAGAAGAAGTGCTTGAAGCGCTTGTTGTTTTCGGAATAGCGATGTTCGCAAAAAAATTATGGTGGACGTGTCATTTTAGACACGTCGGGGTGCATGGCCCAACGACAAATTGGCTACGGCTAAGGCGTTGGAAGGAGGATATTGGGGGATCGAATCCCACCGAGGGCAAGGCAAGTGGATTTAATTTTTGATATTGTTTAATATTTTAATTTTTGCCAAGGTTGCCTAAGGAGAAATAAGGATATGGTATGCCCTAGGAAAGATAGAGATTTCTACTGATTTTATTTTTGGAAATATATCATATTATATATCATTGGAAAGTTATTTTTGAGAGCTATTTGTTTAAATTACTTAGAGGGAGAAATAAGGTGTGTGCAAGGAGATATTTCTGGTTTTGTCAAGGAGTTTCAAAAGTAAGTTTGATTCATTCTTTTGAGGGTTTATTTCTTGCATAAGAGGGTATGGTGCATTTTATTGAGTAGGAGTAATAAGGTGTTATTGAGATATTAATTTTATTATTGTGTTATTACTCAAGACCTCTAACTCTTGTTGAGATTGGAAAAATAAAATGTGTTGAGTGTGGCAGATTTAGTGGACAACTCATAAGGCATCAAAAAGGTATGGGCAATATTCTTCATTGACTTATTTGGGTGATTGATTTCTGAAAATATCTTTGGAGATAAAAGGATTGATTATGGTTTCCTTTTCGAAGTTGTTGGTTTAATGCTTCAAGGTTTTCTGATTTGAGAGTTGTGATTAAACCTTGTTTTATAAGCATTATTGTTGAAGCCATTAGTTGTGTGAAAAACCTGAGTTAGGGTTTGAGAAGAACATGAGTATCATTGTTATGTGAAGAATGTTTTATAAGCATTTTTGTTGAAGCCAATTGATTATGCAAAGAACTTGAACTTGAGTTAAGAACATGAGTATCATTGTTATGTGAGATTTGTTGTTGAGCATTGTTGGAAACATTTTGAGTTGGTTGATACATGCTTGGACTAGGGCTTGTGGAAAGGATTGTTCCTTGAGGTGATTTGTTCAGTAGAGTTGATTGAGCCTAGTCAAGTAATTATGTGAAGTGGTTGTTCAAATTCCATGAAACAAACTATTCTATATTCTGATTTGAGTTGAGATTGAGATTTTAGAATAGAACATATAGAGTCTCTAACAATTCTCTTTATGCTTCTATGAGATTGATTTGAGTTGAGATTGGGATTTGAGTATAGAACATATTGAGTCTCTAAAAATTCTCTTTATGCTTCTATGAGATTGATATTGAGTTAAGATCGGGATTTGAGAATAGAACATATTGAGTCTATAACAATTATCTTTATGCTTCTATGAGATTGAATTGAGATATTGATTGAGAATTGAGTATAGAACATATTGAGTCTCTAACAATTCTCTTTATGATTCTATGATATTGGACAAATTTTGTGTGAACTTCTTAAACTGATTTGAGGTAAGTCTTTGAGAAGGCTTGTGGACTGATTTTGTGTAAGCTTTTATGGAAGCTTGCTATGTATATTTGAGGAAGTCCTAGAGAGGAATTATTGAGCATATTTGGACAAGTCCTAGAGAGGACTTATTGAGCAGGTTTTGTGTGGACCTATTGAGCAGATTTGAGTAGGTTTTGTGTGGACCTGTTGAGTAGATTTGAGCAAGTTTTGTGTGGACCTGTTGAGCAGATTTGAGCAAGTTTTGTGTGGACCTGTTGAGCAGATTTGAGAAGGTTCTATGTGGATCTATTGAGCATATTTGTGCTATACTGAATGAACTATGTTTAGTATATATTTAAGTGGACTTGTGCTAGACCGAATGAATTGTGTTTAGTGCAAGAGATTGAGTAGAGTTGTGCTAGACCAAATGAACTATTTTTAGTACAAGATATTGAGCAGAGTTGTGCTAGATCTACTGGACTATGTTTAGTACAATATTAAGAAAGAGCTTTGGAGATGAGAAAGTATAGATGACAGAGTCTCGGTGGATAGAGATCCAACAGCCAGGATAATTAAAGACAGATCTGAGTGAGGAGTCTTCAAGTGGAGAGGATCCACCAGTCAGTGCAGTAGAGATATAGAGTCTTCTAGAAGGGAAAGAGTTATCTTGTGGAAGAGATCCATGAACTTGAGATTAGGGGATCAGCATCTCCTTTGGACAAAGGTCCATAAACATTGTAATTGGGAAGGATTCCCAAAAGATTGATTGAGAAAATTTTAGTAAAAGATTTTCTTTGTGGAGTAACCCACATTGGGTGAACCATGTAAATTATGGTGTCTCTATTTATGTATGGTGTTTTGTGCATTGCTTTGATTACTATTATTGATACTGCTATCTATACACTGCATAATATTTATTTGAAAAGAAAAGTAAAAAGTGGTCTTATATTGTTCACCCCCCTCTCAATATAAGCTTTTGTTCTTCAACATATTTTAAAGAAAATTGAGTGATCTTCTCTAGTTTATTTTCAAGAAATATTATTAGTCCATAATAACCTTCTTTCATTGATCAAGTATTGTAAGGATTTTTTGCCATCCATCTTATTTACTGGTACTTATACATCCAAACAAGAGGACTGATTAGACTACATTATTTTTAATGACTGCACTTATTTTCTTTTATATATTAGATTACAGAGAAACATATTATTTAGTAGATAGTGTTTTGTTGCTTAAGATATAAAAGAGAAGTTCTTATTTAATAGAAGTTGATTGCATTTCAGAAATGCATTGCAAATCAACTTGTTGCTTAAGATGGTTTATAAATTCTTCTTTAGATAATGGCTTCCTATAGATCTTAAGCCTTTATCCATTAAATAATAATATTTTTGTTGAATCATCAATAGGCTTAGTATTAACTTTACCATTCCCAAATATTTCTTCAATCTCATAGGGTCCAATCCATTGCGTCCTTGGCTTTCCTTGAAAATCTTAGTAGCGGGAGTTAAATAGCAAGGCCCAATCTCCTGGTTGTAATGTTCATGGTACAATATGTTTATCATACCATTTTTTCTTTGTGCTTTTCTTAGTTTGGTCCTGTGTAATACCTCTAGTCTTATTTCATCTAGAATATGTAATTGTTCCAATCTAGCTTTTTGTGCTTGATCCAAATTCATATTAAGTTGTACCACTATGCAAAGAGTTTCTATCTCAGATTCAATAGGTATGATAGCTTGCTTCCCATAGATGATCTCATAAGGTGATAGTCTTGTGGTAGTTTTCCAAGTTGTATTATATGCCCATGTAGCTTCGTTCAGTCTTTCTGCCCAATTAACCCTATTAACAACTACAATTTTTGTTATAATCTTTTCAAGTTCTCTATTTTTAACTTCTACTTGTCCATTAGCTTGAGGATGATATGGTAATATTTTCCTATATTTTATTTGATAGATTTTAACAAAATGCTCAATCACTTTGGAGATAAATTGACATTCAACATATGAAACCAATTCTCTAGGTGCTCCAAAGCGTTGCATGATATGGGTGTAAAGGAAATCAGCTACAAGCTTAACTTGTGCTTGTGACAAGGCTTGTACTTCAATCCACTTGATGATATAATCTATGCACACAAGTTTATGTTTATTGTCTTTACTTGGAGGATATATTAGTCCAACAAAGTCAATTCCCCATTTCTCAAATGGTTCAAACATTACTTGTGGTACGAAAGGCATCTCCATGGTAGGTGAAGGTTTACTAGCCCTTTGATAAGCATCACATCTATCAACAAACATATGGGCATATTTACGTATAGTAGGCCAAAAATAACCTATTTGAAATATTTTACTAACTATTCTTTAGGCGGCATAATGATATCCACAAGGTTCTTCATGTGCTACCCGAATGATTCATATATATTGTTGGACATTTTGAGTCCATAAGAGTTGTCATTGATGTCAAGATAGAAATATGGCATTGTTGATTTATGTCAAAACATGAAGTTGTCATTGATGCCAAGAAGCGAATCACCATTGACGTCGAATGGTTGAAAGGTGCAAGTGAAAAGACATCATAGCACACCTCGCAATATTATGAATGGAAGATTTGAATGGTTTTTATTAAAACCAATGGTGGCAATTTTAATGGTTTTTATTAAAACCAATGGTGGCAATTTTAATGGTTTTTATTAAAACCAATGGTGGTAATTTTAATGGTTTTCATTAAAACCATGTGGGCAAGTTGCAAGGTTTTTCTAAAAATCGAGGATGCCCTAAAGTTTGGTTTAAAAGACCAAAGCCCATTTAATTATTAAATTATAATAATTAAATTATTCAAAAGAATTTAATTTATTATATTTAATAAATTAAATAAGCTAAAGTTTGGGCACTTTAATAAAGTTTGGGCACATACTATAAAGCTTGAGCGTCGGGTTATTCACGGGCAAGGTTTGCCCCTCTTCCACCGATGTCACCGCGTTCTCACCACCGACATGAAGAAACAAAGGCACATGGTATATAAATACCATAGCCTTCTCAAAGGTTAAGCATCCTCTCATCTGCCGAAATAATTGATCTTCGAGCTTTGCAAAATTTCTCCTCGTGAAACAATAGTTCGTGCGAAGACTTAGGGCAGCGTGAGAGAAGAAGCCAAGACGTGGCTTGTGGAAATCAAAGGGTGCAAGGGAGTGGAGGCTCCAAGGGAGCACGTGGCTCCACGTCATTGGGAGCCAAGGTGAAAGCACTTAAGGAGAGAAGCGCTTCGTGCAAAGCCAAAGTGGTAACATTCTTTTATTTGATATTTGATTTTTTGACTTAGGCTAAGGTTAGACTTAGGAGAAATAAGGAGGTAAATGGTTTGATTAGTGCCTAAGTTAAAAAGGAGTTTTGTGGGTTTTATAAAAGTGTTAGGTGAAAGTTTAATTGGTGGATAAAAGCTCTTTTACCTTAGAAAAGGAAATATTAGTTATTGCATTATTTATTAAAGGTTTTATCTTTAAAATGCAATAATAAAATAGGGAGTCATAAGTAGAAAAGTAGATTGATTTTTGAAGAATAAAATTCTGAAGTGGCTTATGACAAATATGTTTGATTGAGATCAATTTGTGATGTCCTAGGGTTTTGAGAAGTGAATATTCAAATTATTGTGGTGTTGGATATTATTTTAATATTGGAGTAATAAGGTGTATTCATGAATTATTATATGCCTTGTATTGTTAACTAACCTTCTTGAGCTTGGCAAAGAAGTGTTTTATTGTTGTGGCAGTTTCTTGAAGTTCCTTATCATCAAGAAAAATGTATGGGCATATTCTTCCAAATTTAAGTTGTGTGATTGGTTTTTCTGAAAATAAGTTTGGAGTGAAAAGGACTTGATTAGGGTTTCCTATTGAGTATGTTGAGTTAATGCTTCAAGGTTTTCTAGAATAAAGAATTGTTGTTAAAACCTTGTTTGTTAAGCATTGTTGTTGAAGCCATTGGTTGTGTGAAGAACTTGAACTAGGGTTTGAAAAGAACATGAGTATCATTGCTATGTGAGGATTGTTTTATAAGCATTGTTGTTGAAGTGAGTTGTTGAGCAAAGAACTTGAACTAGGGTTTGCAAATATCATGAGTATCATTGTTATGTGAGATTTGTTGTTGAGCATTATTGGAAATATTTTGAGTTGGTGTTCATATGCTTGGACTAGGGTTTGTGAGAAAGGGGTGTTTCATTGAGTGATTGGTTGAGTAGAGTTGGTTGAGCCTAGTCAAGTGGATGTGTGAAGTGATTGTTCAAGTTCCATAAAATAAACTATTCTATATTTTGAATTGAGTTGAGAAAGTGATTGAGCATTGAGTTGAATTTGAAGCATATTGAGTCTCTAATAATTCTCCTTATGTTTCTAAGAGAGTGATTGAGCATTGTGATGAGTATAGAGCATATTGAGTCTCTAACAATTCTCTTTATGTTTCTATGAGATTGGACAAGTTCTGTGTGGACTTGTTGAGCAGATTTGAGGTAAGTCTTTGAGGAGACTTGTGGACTGATTTTGTGTGAGCTTTTGTGGAAGCTTACAATACAGATTTGGATAAGTTCTTGAGAGGACTTATTGAGATATTTGAGCAAGTTCTAGAGAGGACTTGTAGAGAATATTTGAGCAAGTTCTAGAGAGGACTTGTAGAGCATATTTGAGCAAGTTCTAGAGAGGACTTGTAGAGCATATTTGAGCAAGTTCTAGAGAGGACTTGTGGAGAATATTTGGACAAGTTCTAGAGAGGACTTGTGGATAGATTAGTGTGAGATTTTGTGGAAGCTTACAAGGTAGATTTGAGATAAGTCTTTGAGAAGACTTGAGAGCAGAGTTGATTGATTTGTTCAAACCTTGAGTTAAGGTTTAGGGCAGATCTAATAGAGTTGAGTCAAGCCTTGAGTTAAGGCTTGAGGATAGAGATCGAGGATATATTTGTGCTAGATCGAAGGACTATGTTTAGTGTAGATTTGAGGATAGATTTTGGTGTAGATTTGAGGATAGGTTTATGCCAGACTAGAGACAAATATTGAGAAGATTTGTGCTAGATCGAAGGACTGTGTTTAGTGTAGATTTGAGATAGAGATTTGGAGGTGACAGAGTATAGAGGATGATAGTCTCTAGTGGATAGAGATCCATTAGCCAGGGTAGTGAGGATAGGTCTTCTAAGTGGGGATAAGAGTCTTCAGTGGAGAGAGATCCATAAGCTAAGTGTAGTGGAGGTAGTAGTCTTCTAGAGGATCACTAGCCAGAGTAAAGGAAGGGAATGTGTCTCCTGTGGATAGAGATCCATGAACTTGATTTAGGGGATTGGTATCTCCTTTGGATAGAGGTCCATAAACATTGTAATAGGGAAAGGATTCCCAAGAGATTGATTGAGAAAATTTTAGTGAAATATTTTCTCCATGGAGTAGCCCACATTGGGTGAACCACGTAAATTGTGGTGTCTCTATTATATGTGATGATTTATGCATTGCTTTGGTTATTGCTATTGATATTGCTATTGATTATATTGGATAATATTTATTTGGAAAGAAAAGTAAAAAGTGGTCTTATACTGTTCACCCCCCTCTCAATATAAGCTTGTGTTCTTCAATTGGTATCAGAGTTGGTTCCTTCGAAAAGGGTTTAACATCTTGAAGGAAGATCTTACAAGAACACAAATGGCAAAGAAAGGTAAAAGTAGAACCATGAGATACAAGAAGAAAAGAACACACATGGTCATGAAAGAAAAGGAAGATGAATTCAATATTGTTGTTTTGGGAGGAAGAATGGAAATAGATTCAAGAGATGAATCAAGCAATGGAGAAAATACCAGATGGATAAAGTTTTTGTACCAGATGTAGGAATACAAGGTCACCATGCAGCTTATTGTCCACAAGAAGGTGAAGAATATTTTGTTTGTGGTCAACTCGGTCATGATGCAGGTTATTGCAATGGGTTTAGTAGTGGTGAAGATGAAGATGATATTCTTAAAAATGAAATCCTAGAGGTTGGTTCAAGAAAGGATAACAGGGACAATCAAAATAGGTATGAAGAAAAAACTCTACTTTCAGTATTAGAAGAAAATACTCCTATTGAAGATCAAATAAAGAGAAGAGGAATATTAGAAAAAGAAAAGGAGGAAGCCACTCTTAAGGAACTTGTTAAATTGAAAAGGGAGAATTTAGAATTGAAGGCTCAAATACAAGAGGATGAGAAATGTAAGACAAAGCTTCTACAAGATCTCTCTGACTTGAGAGATAAGGTTGAAGAGGCAAGGAGAGTTGAAGAAGGTATGGTTGAACAGTCAAAGGTAAAAGAGATAGAATGTGAAAGACTTATGGTTACTCTTGAAGAATTAAAAAGGAGAACTCAGGATTAAGGGTTCAAGCTCAAGAAGATGAGAAAGCAAAAGCAAAGTTTCTACAAGAACTCACCAACTTCAAAATCAAGGTTGAAGAGGCAAGAAAAATTGAAGAAGGTATGGCCAAAAAATTAAAGACAAAAGATCTAGAGTGTGAAAGATTAGAGCATGAGATAGTTTCACTAAGGATGGAAGTAAAAGGTTCTAAGGACAAGCTACACAAGTTTGAGGAAAATCCAAAGACTTTGGATAGGATTATCAATGCACAAAGGTCATCAGTCACCAAAATAGGACTTAGTTCTAAAGAAGAACAAAGGAAATATGAAGCAAAAAAAAGAGAGTCAAGCTCAAACACCAGAAAAGAAGAAGCATCAAAAGAAGTAAGTAAAAGAGAGAGTGAGACTTCTAAGGATAAGTTGGACAATAGAAAGTTCAACAAGGAAAGGAACAATACACAAGTAAGGAACATATGGAACAACAATCAGAATAGGTCAAGAGAGACTAAGAGACCAATGAGGTCAAGACAAGGAAGTTTCAATGGAAGATGTTTTTCATGTCACAGGTTTGGGCACATGGCTTCATAGTGGAGGACACATGAAATATAGGAATATGGGAACATATAACTTTTCCATGGGTATTGCTACTCATGTAATCAGTTTGGTCACAAGGCAATGAATTGCAGGGTTTATGACATAAGAGGATATGGCTTCACTAGGAGAAATCCTAAGATATTTGCACCTCCAAGGAATAATAACATTAAGTGTTATAAGTGCAATAATGATGGTCACACAACAAAGTGGTGTAGAGCAGACATTCCAGAATCAAGTATGAATAGAAACAGGAACAAGAACAAGAACATGGATATGAACAGGAATAGGAACATGGACATGAACAGGAATAGGAACAAAAATGTAGACATGGACAGGAACATGGACATGGAAAGAAACAGTCAGAGGAATCGAAGGATCAGATAAGAAGAAAAGAGGATAAAGGTAAAGAACAGTGCTTTATGGGAGTAGAAATACTCCCACCCCAGAATTAACCACCTCAAGAGGAGGTGGGGGAGGGGCTAAGCTAAGAGGCTCATTCTTAGCCCCAAGCCCCAAAGGTGACCCTTTGCCATTGATGTCAAAGGGGGAGAGATTTGGTATTTGAGAAAAGAGGAGAGAGCATTGAGCTAGGGGGAGCAATGTCCCAGGGGGAGCAGAACAAAGGAAAGGTCAAGTTTTTGGTAAAAAGAAGTTGGGTTGCCATCAATGACAAAGGGGGAGATTGTTGGACATTTTGAGTCCATAAGAGTTGTCATTGATGTCAAGATAGAAATATGGCATTGTTGATTTATGTCAAAACATGAAGTTGTCATTGATGCCAAGAAGCGAATCACCACTGACGTCGAATGGTTGAAAGGTGCAAGTGAAAAGACATCATAGCACACCTCGCAATATTATGAATGGCAGATTTGAATGGTTTTTATTAAAACCAATGGTGGTAATTTTAATGGTTTTTATTAAAACCAATGGTGGCAATTTTAATGGTTTTTATTAAAACCAATGGTGGTAATTTTAATGGTTTTCATTAAAACCATGTGGGCAAGTTGCAAGGTTTTTCTAAAAATCGAGGATGCCCTAAAGTTTGGTTTAAAAGACCAAAGCCCATTTAATTATTAAATTATAATAATTAAATTCTTCAAAAGAATTTAATTTATTATATTTAATAAATTAAATAAGCTAAAGTTTGGGCGCATACTATAAAGCTTGAGCATCGGGTTATTCACGGGCAAGGTTTGCCCCTCTTCCATCGACGTCACCGCGTTCTCACCACCGACGTGAAGAAACAAAGGCACATGGTATATAAATACCATAGCCTTCTCAAAGGTTATGCATCCTCTCATCCACCAAAATAATTGATCTTCGAGCTTTGCAAAATTTCTCCTCGTGAAACAGCAGTTCATGCGAAGACTTAGGGCAGCGTGAGAGAAGAAGCCAAGACGTGGCTTGTGGAAATCAAAGGGTGCAAGGGAGTGGAGGCTCCAAGGGAGCACGTGGCTCCACGTCGCTTGGGAGCCAAGGTGAAAGCACTTAAGGAGAGAAGCGCTTCATGCAAAGCCAAAGTGGTAACATTCTTTTATTTGATATTTGATTTTTGACTTAGGCTAAGGTTAGACTTAGGAGAAATAAGGAGGTAAATGGTTTGATTAGTGCCTAAGTTAAAAAGGAGTTTTGTGGGTTTTATAAAAGTGTTAGGTGAAATTTTAATTGGTGGATAAAAGCTCTTTTACCTTAGAAAAGGAAATATTAGTTATTGCATTATTTATTAAAGGTTTTATCTTTAAAATGCAATAATAAAATAGGGAGTCATAAGTAGAAAAGTAGATTGATTTTTGAAGAATAAAATTCTGAAGTGGCTTATGACAAATATGTTTGATTGAGATCAATTTGTGATGTCCTAGGGTTTTGAGAAGTGAATATTCAAATTATTGTGGTGTTGGATATTATTTTAATATTGGAGTAATAAGGTGTATTCATGAATTATTATATGCCTTGTATTGTTAACTAACCTTCTTGAGCTTGGCAAAGAAGTGTTTTATTGTTGTGGCAGTTTCTTGAAGTTCCTTATCATCAAGAAAAAGGTATGGGCATATTCTTCCAAATTTAAGTTGTGTGATTGGTTTTTCTGAAAATAAGTTTGGAGTGAAAAGGACTTGATTAGGGTTTCCTATTGAGTATGTTGAGTTAATGCTTCAAGGTTTTCTGGAATAAATAATTGTTGTTAAAACCTTGTTTGTTAAGCATTGTTGTTGAAGCCATTGGTTGTGTGAAGAACTTGAACTAGGGTTTGAAAAGAACATGAGTATCATTGCTATGTGAGGATTGTTTTATAAGCATTGTTGTTGAAGTGAGTTGTTGAGAAAAGAACTTGAACTAGGGTTTGCAAAGATCATGAGTATCATTGTTATGTGAGATTTGTTGTTGAGCATTGTTGGAAATATTTTGAGTTGGTGTTCATATGCTTGGACTAGGGTTTGTGAGAAAGGGGTGTTTCATTGAGTGATTGGTTGAGTAGAGTTGGTTGAGCCTAGTCAAGTGGATGTGTGAAGTGATTGTTCAAGTTCCATAAAATAAACTATTCTATATTCTGAATTGAGTTGAGAAAGTGATTGAGCATTGAGTTGAATTTGAAGCATATTGAGTCTCTAAAAATTCTCCTTATGTTTCTAAGAGAGTGATTGAGCATTGTGATGAGTATAGAGCATATTGAGTCTCTAACAATTCTCTTTATGTTTCTATGAGATTGGACAAGTTCTGTGTGGACTTGTTGAGCAGATTTGAGGTAAGTCTTTGAGGAGACTTGTGGACTGATTTTGTGTGAGATTTTGTGGAAGCTTACAATATAGATTTGGATAAGTTCTTGAGAGGACTTATTGAGCATATTTGAGCAAGTTCTAGAGAGGACTTGTAGAGAGATTTGAGCAAGTTCTAGAGAGGACTTGTAGAGCATATTTGAGCAAGTTCTAGAGAGGACTTGTAGAGTATATTTGAGCAAGTTCTAGAGAGGACTTGTGGAGCAGATTTGGACAAGTTCTAGAGAGGACTTGTGGACAGATTAGTGTGAGATTTTGTGGAAGCTTACAAGGTAGATTTGAGATAAGTCTTTGAGAAGACTTGAGAGCAGAGTTGATTGATTTGTTCAAACCTTGAGTTAAGGTTTAGGGCAGATCCAACAGAGTTGATTCAAGCCTTGAGTTAAGGCTTGAGGATAGAGATCGAGGATAGATTTGTGCTAGACCGAAGGACTGTGTTTAGTGTATATTTGAGGATAGATTTTGGTGCAGATTTGAGGATATGTTTGTGCCAGACTAGAGATAGAGATTGAGCAGATTTGTGCTAGACCGAAGGACTGTGTTTAGTGTAGATTTGAGATAGAGCTTTGGAGGTGATAGAGTAGAGAGGATAGTAGTCTCTAGTGGATAGAGATCCATTAGCCAAGGTAGTGAGGACAGGTCTTCTGAGTGGGGATAAGAGTCTTCAGTGGAGAGAGATCCACAAGCCAGTGCAGTGGAGGCAATAGTCTTCTAGAGGATCACCAGCTAGAGTAGAGGAGAAGGAGTTCTCCTATGGATAGAGATCCATGAACTTGATTTAGGGGATTGGTGTCTCCTTTGGATAGAGGTCCATAAACATTGTAATAGGGAAAGGATTCCCAAGAGATTGATTGAGAAAATATTTAGTGAAATATTTTCTCCGTGGAGTAGCCCACATTGGGTGAACCACGTTAAATTGTGGTGTCTCTATTGTGTGTGATGATTTGTGCATTGATTTGGTTACTGCTGTTGATATTGCTATCTATACATTGCATAATATTGATTTGGAAAGAAAAGTAAAAAGTGGTCTTATACTGTTCACCCTCCCCTCTCAGTATAAGCTTGTGAAGTTTGTGTTCTTCATATATCATCTTCTTGTAGACATATCCTAATTATATGGCCAGGGCAAGACTTAAACAAAACTTCATTAATCCATATATAAGGGGCACTTTGATGAACTAACTTTCTACACTCATACGATGTGGAATTTTGTGGTATTTTTCCTGTTACCAAATAGTTTACAATATCAACATACCAAGGAGTAAAAATAGAAAGAGCAAACAAATGTTCATTTGGAAAATTATCAGGAATTAACTCATCATCATCAAATATATGCATACGATACAAATGATCTGCAATGACATTATCTTTACCTATTTTATCTACAATTGTGATGTTAAGTTCTTGCAATAAAAGAAGTCATCTAACCACTCTAGCTCCTATTGTAGCTTTGTTCATTAAATACTTAATGACAGGGTGATCAGTGTGAATAAATACTTCATACCCTATTATATAATGTTTGAACTTATTAATGGCATGAACTACAACTAAGAATTATTTTTTAATAATTGTATAGTTAAGTTTTGCCCCTTGCAAATTTTTGATCGCAAATAGATAGCATAAGGCATTTTGTTCTCAATTTCTTAAAGTACTGCTACTATTGCATAACCTGAAGCATCACAATGTATATGAAAGGGCAATTCCCAATTTTGTCCCCTTAAATAGGAGCGATAGTCAATTTATATTTTATGATTTCAAATGCTTTTTGACATTCCTTTGTCCAATTAAATTCACTTTCCTTTGTTAAAATCTTAAGCATATGAGAGGTAACTTTATTGGAAAAAATTGAGCAACAATGTCAGAGGGTTTCTATGGAAAACATCTGAGCAACAACATCTGAGGGCTTTGTGGAAAAAAATAAATAGCAACGTAAGAGGGTTTCTATGAAAAATATGAGCAACGACATCAAAGGATTTTTTGGGAAAAACTGAGCAGTGGTGTAAGAGGATTTTTGTGGAAAATTTTGAAATAATAAATAGTTGATCTAAATAAAATCTAAGCAGTGAGGGAAGAGAGGATGAGAGTCGAAGAATTTTAAATGGGTGATGGTGGGAAGGTGCAGATTTTAGAGAGAGTGGTCGTGGGTGGGGAGGTGAGCATTCTGTAGGAGAATGTACCTGATAGTTTGAAGGTTGAAAATCAGGTGGAGACCCTTGGGAGCAGGATTCAAGCCCAAATAGCAAAAGGTTCTGGAGTCTTGGTTTGGAAGGTGCAGTATGATGAGGCAGTTGGATCGGACATGTTTTATTCTAAATCAGGGGCCCTTGGGGCTCCACCTATCAGATCTTTGGGTGGGTCCCAATCCCTAGAGAAATTTTCATCTCTAGGTAAGTGTTTGTAAGCTGAGGTTACCACTTTTGGTTATGTGGTTGGAAATTCATCGGTTCTCTTTGACCTATTTTCTTCGAAGGATATTTTATCAATTTCGGATGAGATTTTGTCCATCACCATGGAAGAGGGTTCTTGTAACCTAGTTGGCAAATTTCAAGGGAGGAGGCCCAACATTGATGCCATAAGATGTTGGGCCCTGGTTAAGTGGAAGCCTAAGGGAGCTCTGGACATTGTGGTAGCTTCCAATGGTTTTTTCCTCATTAAGCTTAACTACGAGGAGGATTCAATGAAGATTTTGGGTGGAGGGCCATGTTTCTTTAGAAAGCGAGAACTCTTTCTATGGAAATGAGGACCCAATTTTAATCCTAGAACCCAAAAAATTAATCTAGTTCCATTGTGGGTTAGATTACCAGATCTACCCTTCCATCTTTGGCATGCTGATATTCTCATAGGCATAGCTAAAGCTATAAGTGAGCTAGTCCTAATCGACTCGACAACTAGGGCCAAATCCATATTAGTATTTGCTCGTATGTGTGTTATGGCAAACCTTGAAGCTAATATTTTTGATCACATTAATCTACTTTCGAAGTCCGGGTCATGGATTCAACCTATTACATATGAGAATAAACCAGTGAAATGTTTGATCTATAATAAGTTTGGCCATGTCCCTGACTCATGTCTGATCCAAAATAGGAAGGCCCATTTCAAGCAAAACTAGGAGAAAAGGAATCTAGAGCAAAACTGATACCAACTCCTATGAAAGAAGGTGAGATATAATTTTGCAGGTCCCTCAAGCAAGGCTCCTGGTCCGAAGGAAGTTATTGAGGAATATATTCAATAAATGGCTTCAACAATGATGAAAAAGGGTGTATGATTTTGAGAAGTACTTATTCTGGCCTGTTAGTGCTCAAAAATGAAGACTTAACTTCTGAGACTCCAATCCCCAAGGAGTTTCTCCAAAACTCTTTTCAATGCCTAAAGTCAGAGGAGGCTGAGCAGGATGGCTCTAAAGACCCTCAGGTGGGAGAGGGATCTCCTTAGAATATGGAGTTGAAAATGGATCTCCCAATTTTGGGTGATGTCAAATCCCCCTCTTGCGATGTCAAATCCCTCTTTGGTGAAGGTTCCTCAGGGGTAAGGATGTTGTGTCCTAAAACCAGAAGCTTGTGCAAGGCCCGATTGACGTGGGAGTTACAAGGAAGGTAGGCAAACCATCCAATAAAGATCAAAGAAGCAGAGAGGCGAAAGCTAATATTGCATATGGATTTCAATCCAAGCTCAAGTTCAAAAAGGAAAAGGATACAAAAGGTAAGCAGTTGAAGCTAGATTCATTTTATCAGTTCCCCCCAAACTAAGGATGGGGGTTTTCTTTCCAAGAATTGTAAATAAAAATTTTATCATGGAATATTAGGGGCCTTAATGGGCTATCTAAACATCGTGCATTGGAATCCATCAAAAAATATTTTAAATCAGATATAATTTTGTTGCAAGAAACAAAAATGAATAGTAGTAGTGCTAAAATAGTTAAGAGGAACGTTTGGAAGGAGGCTGAGTTCATAACTAACTTGGCTAACGGTGCCTCGAGGGGTCTCTTGTGCATGTGGGACCCTAAAACCATTAATGGGTCAACTGTGTTCATATATGACCGAGTGATTAACATCCTATTTTTTTCCAAGGAGTCATTATTTAAATGGATAACCTAGAATATTTACGCCCCAAATTTGGGACCCCTCTAGAACCATGCTTTGGGATATTCTTGGTTCTATGAGAGAATGTTTTAAAAGAGAGGTCTAGCTTTTGGCGAGCGATTTCAATACACTCTTATATCTGTATAATAAAAAATGAGGAACCCTGGTGCTTAGTAGCATGAATGAATTTACTTCTTTTATTTACTCCCAGGAACTGATGGATTTGGACCTGAAAGGATCGATATTTACATGGAGTAACAGGCAATTTGAGAGTCAAAACATTCAAGTTAGGCTGGATAGAATGTTGGTGTCTAAAGAAGGTATCCCATTTTTTGGTGATGTGTCCTTATCCTCTCTCCCTAAGCTAGCCTTGGACCACAATCCAATTTTGCTTAAGAAGACATAGGATTCGACCTTCTTTCCCCGACCATTTATATTTGAAGCAATGTGGCTTCAACACCCTAGTCTAGAATCCAACATTAAGGAATGGTGGAATCACAAATTTTCAGGTTCTTGAATGTCACAAATAACCTCCAAGTTGAGATTTATAAAGGTAAATCTGAAGGATTGGAATAAGTAGATTTTTAGAAATATTGTTGCTAGAAATATGGAGATTTCTAACCAGTTGCAGGAGGTTGAGCAGATAGTCAAAACTCAGGGTTACTCTACGAAATTAAAGATGCAAGAACTATCTATTCTCACAGAGCTCCATAATGTTCTAGAAGGGTAATAAATTATGTGGAGGTAAAAAGCTAGGGCCCTGTGTCTTAAGGAGGGTGATTGGAACACAAAAAAATTTCACTCCATTGTGTTGAGGCATAGGAGTAATAATAGGATAAGGGTGATTACGAAAGCAAATGGATAACTCTCTGAATACATCGAAGAGATTATATTCGAGGTAGTAAATTTTTTAAGGACCTCCTATGTTCCATGGTAGCAAAAAATTAATAGGCTGAAGCTCTCTTACTGAATAACATACCATCTCTGGTCTCTACAGATATGAATAATGTTTTGGATACTCCTTTTTCAAATGATAAAATTAGTAAAGCAATTTTTGCAATGGTCAGGCTCAACGCACCGGGACCTAATGGGTTTCCCCCAATATTGTTTTAGAAATTTTGGCATATTTTGGGGCTATATATCTGTGATGCCATCAAAGATTTTCAGTCTTCGAAATGGATCTCTTTAGATGTCAACTCTACGTTTTTGGTTCTTATCCCTAAAATAGCTGATGCTAAGCATTTTGCAGCTTATAGGCCTATCAGTCTGTGCAATACTATTTTTAAAATTTTGACGAAGACCCTGACAAACAGATTGAAAATTTTATTACCAGGCATCATTGATATCCCGCAGAGCGATTTTGTGGCTGGGAGGCAAATTATAGATGGAATCATTGCAGTCCATGAAATCATCCATTCGGTGACCAAAAGTGGTAATTCTAGGACCTTGCTCAAGCTAGATATGAATAAAGCTTACGATAGGGTTGATTGGGAGTTTCTCTTCAAAGTCTTGCATAAATTTAGCTTTAGTTAGGAGTGGATAAGTTTTATCAAATCATGTGTCTCTTCAGCCAAGTTCTTGATTCTTGTAATGTCCCCTTTTCTATGCAATCAGGTGCAGAGCAGATTAGCCTATACACGAGCTCCCGTAGGCTAAGTCGGATGGAGGGGAGCCATTGGAGATATCAGAATCTTTGTCAATACCTAGAGAGCTATTGATTGATGGTCGTTTGGGCTCATTCGGAGATTTTTTTGATCAAAGTTACTATTTTTAGCCATGTCCATTTTTAGGGTTTCGATGGACAACAGATAGTGCAGTGATATTCTTCAATGAAATGGGTGTCCAAAACCATTCGCGGATTTCAATTCGGATGGGCAAGAGGTTGGAAATTTTAATGGTCGAAGATAAAATTAATAAAGTGATTATTTAATTTAATTTTGTAAAGTCAGTGACTTTATTTTATTATAAAATCATTTTATACTTAAAAGGGGCCATTTTAAGTGATGACTTAAAAAGTCGTTAAGCCTAGGCATAAGGGGGTGAATAAATTAAGGAGAAATAAGGTGGAATTAAAAATTGATAAAATTATATTTGCTCACCCTAAAAGTGACCTAACCCTAGGTCGACCTATGGAGGAGATAAAAGGAGGTTTTGAGTTCATTTGGAGATATGCGAAGATTATTATTTTTCTCTCTGGTTTTTTGGAGGACTCTCTGGCAGAGCCATTTATAGAGATTCTGGAGCTTGTGAGAGATGACAACCTCTTACAGGGACATTGGCTTCGGGGTTGCAAGATTACCCTCAGGTCAATCTAGGCATTTCCACACAGGGATTGCAGTTGGACTTCAGTTTTAAAGACTTCTGGAGTTGGGTTACCACACAGGGTCATTCAGAGATTATACAGGGAATATTTGGAGCTGGGACACCACACAATATTCACATCAGAAGGGTTGAGCCTTCATCATCATTTATAGAGTACGAAGTAGCTAGGGTTTCATCAACATTTGAGGTATTTGCATTGTAATTTGTGCCCTAGTTTTGATATAAGAATAAAGCAATATTTTCAAGAATTTTGGATTGCTCTGTGTTTGTGATTTTGTATATCAAAAATTCATGAAAAAGGTTAAGAATTGGCAAACCCCTAGAGAACTAGATAGGGAGGGTTATTACAGTGGTATCAGAGCGGGTTTTTCTTGCCTGCCTGTTAGGGTTTGCTTGAAGCATAACGATGGTAAATTGGAGAAATTTATGAATCTTGTACGAGGATAAATTTCAAAAATTTAACGTGCCAACATACTGTGTGGAGCAATGGTGTAATACTGGAGGCATCGACTCCACAAAAATCTGGTGGCCAAATAAAATATTGGCATTCTTTTAACAAAGGTGATTCTATATGAATCTTTGTGCCCGCAAGAATATAGTGGTTGCTTGTGAATTTATATTTATTTGTCAAGGGTCGTGGGAAATGAATATAAGTTGAAGAAAAGCTGCGGTTGAAGATTGGTTTAAGTTGAGCAAATACGAAATAATAAGATTCTTTGTTTGCACTGATGAATGGGGAGTTTGACAGATATTGACTATTTTTTTTAAATCCATTGAAAAAATTAATAGTTTGGTAATGAACAATATCGACGATCACATTATTTTGTATCTGCAAGGGGTAAAATATTCTGTCATAACTGACGATGACTCCTTTGAGAGACATGACACTTTTTGGACTGTAGTGTTGAAACTTCCTCGACTATGACTGAATAACATAATACCTGGGACATACCATTATATCACTGAATATTCAGATTACCTGCAGTCAAAATAACAGAGTTTGATTAAGTCACAATAACTAATCTTCCTTCATAGGGCAACTTCATTTTGAAGCCTATGTATAGAGGTATTGGTGAAGACCCTTTGGTTGCATCTGTTGTACCTTTTAAAGGAACAAATAATCAATTCGGTTCTAAAATTACATAGTCCTACACTATTCAAAAATTTGTGTCATACCATCTATGGGTGGCAGAATTAAGGAATGTGTGAAGTCTTGCTTCAAACTAAGCAGTAATTCTTAGGGGGACAGTTCAAGATTTATACATCAGTAGACAGTGAGCAAAGATGAGACTTCACATATTCGAAGAGAATAAAATCATGGACCCACACGGAGATCGGGTTAGAAATCAGCAGGAAATGATACACCTATTGGACAAGATGAATGCTATTTTAAGTGATCCTGTTTATCTTAATGGGATGACACAGTTGGCGACCAGGTTGTGGAGAAAGAAAAACAAATCAGCAAATTGTGAGAATGAAGAGTCCTCTTCCCATGAGGTATGCGGGGTAGGATCACAGGTTAGTTCAGTTGATATACAGGTACACACTGTTGATGAGCCAAAACATGAGGTTGAGACCCATTCAGAGGGAAGTGTTATGGATTCGGGTTCACAATCGAAATAGGGTAGGATGCATGCACTGGATAACTACATCTTCTTCGGATATTTGTAGAGTGAGTTGCATATGGAGTCCGTGGTGGATGATACACATGATGGTGATGTTACAGAATTCATAGCAGCCCCTTTTGAGGAGCACACACATGAATTTTTAGACCATAACACAGTTGAGATTGCTGCTGATTTAAAATCAGATTATAAGGATATTTTATCTCTTCAAGATAGCCATGAGGACTCCACGGATGTTGAGTTTATTGTTGGTTATAATCCCATTTTAGATTGTATTCATGATAAGCTTAATGAGGATCCGAGTGGATCAACACCTTATTATGGTCATCCCCTTGATGATCTGCCTACTACATCTTCATACAGGGAGCCAAACACCAAGAGTTGTGAAGAGGGAGACCAGATGCATAATTTTGAAAACTTGGTACATAAATCTGATTTTAGTTCCAGGTCTGATGAGGACAGAATTGCTGCAGCCTTATCTCATTTCGATGCCACCCATAAGTTCATCGAAGAACTATATTGGAGGGCACAAGTTGAGAAGAGACAGAAGGGTGTAGAAGGAGTAATCTCCAGTGCTGATTTACAAAATTTGAGGGCAGCCTTAGAAACTATGAAGTTAGACTTCATGAACACTCTTGCAGACAAAGATCACTATGCCAAGCTCGTCGAAGAGACCCTTAGTGCATACAGGAGCAAAGAAGAAGAAGTCAATCAGCTAATTGAAGAGCTTGAGTGGACTAGAAGCTCTTTGTCAGAGGCACACTTTTCATTGCATGAGACAGAGTTGAAACTCAATTTTGTTTTAGAATCTACTGAACAGCTGAATCGAGAGAGAGCCAGGAAGATTGGGCAGATTGTTGATGAACTAGATTGCATTCAGGAGGACTATGACTTATCACATTGTCCCATGAAAATAGATTACACAATTTGGGATCAACAAAATAACCTTGATAAGCACAAGGGAGATAACTGTTTTCGATGGACTGACAATCCGTTATATGAGATGGATCATGTGACATTTTTGGGCAATCCACTTTTTGAGATGCAGAGTGTTGATTCATTTACTGTAATAGATCATCAGGATACATTGTTTGAGACAAGGTGTCTACTCCGACATGAGTCTGAGGGTGATTCCATGAGCATCCTCCAGCCTAATCCGGATGACCAGGAGTTGAGTTCTCTTACCCAGGATCGTATGTTTGCCTTGATGGGCATCGAGGGCGATGGTAGGAGCATGTTGTGGGCAATAGTTGATCATGGGTATGAGAGATATGTCATTGTTCACTTTTTGGACAACCATAACATTTACATGATGGAGATGGGTCCACAATTTGGTTGGCATTACATGGAGTATCTTACTTCTTATTTGAACACAGTGCCCTCTCAAGGGGTCAGTTTAATCAGTGAAAGTGCAGAGATAGGCCTGGTTGAGTCACCTATGCATGAGATGTTACTTGGCACAGGGTGCAGTCATAATGGGCATACCAGTTTTGATGGTGAGGTTGAGCTTCTTATTGAGTTGCCAGAGTGGAGTGTGGTTGATCTTTCAGGAATTATACAGATACATTTACACCCTACTTGGTTGAGTATGATGAGGGACATCATATTTCTAGAGGATATTACATTGACTGCAGTAGATTGGGCTACATGGGATTATCTGGGAGATTCCAGGAGTGTGAACGTCGAGTTGAGCTGGTTAGGTGATGACTATGGAGGCACTTCCAACATTGTGTTTGCAGTAATCTATGACGTTGATTCCTTCGGTATGTCATGGTACATGATATTACATCTCAGCTCAGACAGACATGTCAGTGCCAGACTGGAGAGAGATTTCATCATGCTATTGCAGTTGAGACTTCTGCCACTTAACCATGTCAGAGGGGTAGTGATGATCAGAGTGGCGCAGCGTCAGCGTGGCGGTTCCTTTTTGAGGTTGCTATGGGATCCAGGGGATTTGATGTGATCTCAGTCGGGATGTAGCATCTGACTGGAGTATGTATACGTATTGCTTGAGGACAAGCAATCTTTGGGAAGGGCGGACTGTAATGTCCCCTTTTCTACGTAGTCAGGTGCAGAGCAGATTAGCCTATACACGAGCTCCCGTAGGCTAAGTCGGATGGAGGGGAGCCATTGGAGATATCAAAATCTTTGTCAGTACCCAGAGAGCTATTGATTGATGGTCGTTTGGGCTCATTCGGAGATTTGTTTGATCAGAGTTACTATTTTTAGCCATGTCCATTTTTAGGGTTTCGGTGGACAACAGACAGTGCAGTGATATTCTTCAGTGAAATGGGTGTCCAAAACCATTCACGGATTTCAATTCGGATGGGCAGAGGTTGGAAATTTTAATGGTCGAAGATAAAATTAATAAAGTGATTATTTAATTTAATTTTGTAAAGTCAGTGACTTTATTTTATTATAAAATCATTTTATACTTAAAAGGGGCCATTTTAAGTGACGACTTAAAAAGTCGTTAAGCCTAGGCATAAGGGGGTGAATAAATTAAGGAGAAATAAGGTGGAATTAAAAATTGATAAAATTATATTTGCTCACCCTAAAAGTGACCTAACCCTAGGTCGACCTATGGAGGAGATAAAAGGAGGTTTTGAGTTCATTTGGAGATATGCGAAGATTATTATTTTTCTCTCTGGTTTTTTGGAGGACTCTCTGGTAGAGCCATTTACAGAGATTCTGGAGCTTGTGAGAGACGACAACCTCTTACAGGGACATTGGCTTCGGGGTTGCAAGATTACCCTCAGGTCAATCTGGGCATTTCCACACAGGGATTGCAGTTGGACTTCAGTTTTAAAGACTTCTGGAGTTGGGTTACCACACAGGGTCATTCAGAGATTATACAGGGAATATTTGGAGTTGGGACACCACACAGTATTCACATCAGAAGGGTTGAGCCTTCATCATCATTTATAGAGTACAGAGCAGCTAGGGTTTCATCAACATTTGAGGTATTTGCATTGTAATTTGTGCCCTAGTTTTGATATAAGAATAAAGCAATATTTTTGAGAATTCTGGATTGCTCTGTGTTTGTGATTTTGTATATCAAAAATTCATGAAAAAGGTTAAGAATTGGCAAACCCCTAGAGAACTAGATAGGGAGGGTTATTACAGTTTTGGTGAATGGCTCTCTAACAGGATAATTTAGAAGCTATAGGATAATTTGTCAAGGAGACCCATTGTCCCCATACCTTTTTATATTGATGGTAGAATATCTAGGGTAGGCCATCAAAGCTGACTATTCTTTTGTAGGCCTTATGTCATCTATTCCCATCAGTACCATATCCCATCATCAATTTGTCGATGATACTCTTTTGTCCTTTCAAGCTTCAATTTTGTAAGTAAAATCAGTCAGAAGTATTCTGGAATATTATGAATAGACGGCGGGTCAGAAGGTTAATTTCAATAAAAGTGTTATTTTTTTCATCAATACTCCTCCAGCAAGGCATTTGAGGATTTGCGGATATTCTGGGATGTAATATTGGGTCTCTCCCTTCAGCCTACCTGGGGATGCCTATGTTTTTTGGGGCTTCAAGATCATCCCTGTGGGAACTGATTGTGGAGCGTGTCCAGAGAAAGCTTGCAAGATAGAAAGGGGCTCTCCTAAGCCAAGTAAGAAAAGTGATGTTAGTTAAGGCCACCCTTCAAAGCATCCCAATATATTTACTTTCTCTATTTCGAATCCCCAGTAATATTCTTTAAAGAATAGAACATATCCAACATTCATTTATTTGGTCAGGAGAAAGTGAGAAAAAGAAATTTCATCTAGTGGCGTGGGACCAAGTATGCAACAAGAAGGAGGAGGGCGATTTAGGCCTTAGAAGATTGAAATCCATGAACAAAGCTCTTGTTGCCAAGTAAGGTTGGAGACTGGTTCAAGAGGAGAAAGTGGGATGGGTTGATATTGTCAAAGCCAAATACCTAAATGATGGGAAGCAATTTATTAGAGACCCGTTACCCCTCCAGGGTTCAGCTTTTTGGTCTAGCCTAATTTGGTGTAGATTAAATATTTATAGAGGGGGTAGGTGGTGTTTGGGAGATGGCAGGTCTATCGACTTCTGGAGTGACATGTGGACGATTGAGGTTCTACTGGATTCAAGATCATAGCTGGCTTTAGTCAAACCAATTACAAATCATTTCTGGGGGAATAAAGGGTTTGTGATTTCATTGAAAGTATTGACGACCGCCCTCGATGGAAACCATTTGACTTCCTAGGACTTTTGGTGGAGGAAAGGAGGGCATATGATGAAATTTTTAATATTATTAAATGGATTATAATTCCTAGAAGAAAAATTCTAGATAAATTCATATGGGGATTAGAGAAGGATGGAAAATTCTCTGTCAAATCAGCTTATTTTGTAGCAGATGGTCCTTCTGATCCTTGGTTTTCGATAAATAAAATTTGGCTGAAAGGACTGGCTCCAAAAATCAACATTTTCTTCTGGTTGGTCGTACAAGGAAAATTTCTAACTTTAGACAATCTCAAAAAAAGAGGTATGAGTTTACCTATTGCTTGTTTCTTGTGCAAAAATGTGAAGGAATCCCTACTCCATATTCTTTTCAGTTGTCCTTTATCGTAAGAGGTTTTTAGCTACTTTTTCAAATATTTGAACATCTAATGGATGTTTTCAAACAACCTAGAGGATGTGCTAACCCAATGGGTTTATCCTTTCTTGTCTCTCCACCTTTATTGGTTTTGGAAATTTAGCATTCCTTATATTTGGTGGTGGATTTGGAAGGAAAGAAACTCAAGGGCATTAAAGGATGCTACTCATTAGGTGAAAGTTATGGCTTTGCAGGCAGTTTCTTTTTCTAAGGAGAAAATTAGAACCCTAAATATGAATGCTATGACTGTAGAGCAAGAATGATCAGTGGAGAGATCTCTTGGATTCAATACCAATCCTTAACTAGTCAGACTTGTTGTGCCTTCGAACAGATCCAGGGTTAAGTGGGAGCCACCTCCAATTGGTTGGCTGAAGTTGAATTTTGATGGTGCATCTAAAGGAAATTCGAATCCTGCAGGTATTGGAGGGATTGTAAGGAACCATGATGGCTTGATAATTTTAGCCTTTGCTAATAATTTGGGCCATCAAACCAGTCACTTCACCGAAGCCAAGGCCCTATTCCAAGGAGTTTCTCTATTGGATTATGTAAGTTGCAAGAAACTAATCATTGAAGGGGACTCCCTTAATATTATAAATATGGCAAGAGGGACTCAATCTCCTACCTGGACTATTTCGAACCTTCTTCTGGAAGTTCAAAGATACATCCAAAATCTGGAAGAGGTTCAGTTTAAGCATACATACAAGGAAGGTAATCGAGCGATCGATCTATTGGCTAACAAAAGAGTTATTCATAATGGTTTAGTGGTGTGGCGGGATAATTTCTCGATAGATATTGCTTTTATTAATAATGACATCATACACAATTAGCCAATCTGGTTGAGTTGTTGTTGATGAATTGGTTGTAAAACTTGGGGGTGCTTGTTGATTTTGGTTTTCGTACCAAATTTCATATCTCCAAGCTATTTTTTCCTCCTTGCAAGCCACAATATCCAATGCAAAAGAAATTCTTGCCTTGATGGGCTGGCAGGCCTGGGAAAGCAACAACCTCATGGGGGAGAATGGGACTGGTGCATGGCTCGGTTCGTGGTTCAGGTCCTACTACTGATCTGTGTTCGATTGGTTATCTCTGACATCCTGATTTGATTTCAATTTTTTTTTAAGTTTTAAATTATGTATGGTCTTACCTATGTATTGGTTTGGCTTTGGAAGGGATAACTCCTCTAATTGGTCATTCCTCGATTATTATTGGATGTAAGTAATTTTGGTTCCCTCTTTTCGATCGGGGTTTAGTCTCTTTTTATAAAAGGTTTGGAGATCCTTTCAAAACTCCTTCGTCCATCTAATAAATAAATAAATATATATATATATATATATATATATATATGTCCGCATTTGTAGCGTAAGTGAAGAAGGTAAGCTTGGCCCCGTTGAATGGGAGGTCCACGGTTCGAACCTCTATGATGCGAAGAGGACAAAAAAAATCTTTTGTGGCTTCCCTCTAGATAGTGGTATACTTGGATGGGATGACATTGCCGACCATCTAAGAGTAGCTCTCAAGGTTTCTTTATAACCTAAAAATTTTGTCCGCCTTTGTAGCGCAAGTGGAGAAGGCAAGTTTGACCCCATTGAACAGGAGGCCCACATGTGAAGGGGGCACAAAAAATCTCTTGTGGCTTCCCTCTAGATAGTGGTATACCCAAATGAGATGGCATTGCAAACCACCTAAGAGTGGCTTGGAAGGTTTCTTTCTAACCTAAAAGTGTCCCAAGGGAACAACACAATGGTTCGGGCTTTGGCTCTTCTTCAAGAGGTCCAAGGTTCAAACCGCGGCATGGGCGAGTGTGTGAGGAGGTAGGTGTGTGTTTGGACCCTATTGATAACCTCAACTCTCACCCTTATCAGAGGTCATGATTGGGATGGGAATGCCTAGCCCTCGATTGTTTGTAGGGGTTTCTCACAATAACCTCAATCAATATATATTAAAAAATAAAAAAAAATGAGATATAAAAGTGGATTATGAAAATATTATATTTTGATGTTGTAAATGTTATGAAAATGAACATAAGAATGGATTTGACAAGAAAAATCATTTCTTTTACTATATTATTATAATATTTTAATAAATTTTGTAATATTTGAACTTAAAACTATAATTAAAAATCTATATTTTTATTCATTAAAATTAATATCATTTAATAAATTGTACTTATATAATTACAACCTTCTCCAAATTCTAGAATATGATATGAAAATAAACACATGGAAAGGAAAAGGATTTAAGTAAAAATCATTAAAACTGTATACTTTATTATGTTTTTTTTTAAGATTTGGTTAGTGTGAGAAACCCTACATCCTACACTAGAGGGAGAGCTAAGCTTTTCAATAATAGGGGCAAAACACACACCCCATCCCACCATGACCTTTCATAAGGGGGAATGTTGAGCTTATAAATAGGGGCCAAACACACAACCATACACACACCCACCCCCTCACACACTCGTCAACGCCAGGATTTGAACCTTGGACCTCCCAAAGAAGAGCCAAAGCCTGAAACGTTGCATAGTCCCTCTAGGAAAATATATTTTATTATGTTACTATATTATTGCTTTGTGTCATGATACTAAATTTTTTTAGTAAACCATAGTATTATATTGTTTGACAATATTTAAATTTAAAGACTATAATTAAAATTCCATATTTTTTTTATATTTTATTTTTCAAACTCTACAATATAAAAAGAAAAAATTAAAACTTGTATCATTGATTTTTTTAAAGTGTCTTGTGTTACTAAAAAAAATATTAGTTGCATTGATTAAAATAAAGTAGTGGTATATAAGCACACCCCAAGAACTTGAGAAACTATCCAAAACCTAAATAAGTACACGTCGAGATGTCAACATGAAAAACTATTCAAAACCTAAATCAAGGATTTGAGAATGACCATAACCTAAATGTTGTAGAAGCACACCCAGAGATGTCAACCGAGAAACTATCCAAAATCTAAATCAAGGATTTGAGAATCACCAGAACCTAAAATAGGGATCTAAGGCTTACACAAACAATCGAGATTTTTTTTTGATACATAGAAGAATCGGGAACTACCTTTCCTTTTTAACAACTGGTCACAAGGTCAAGTCGCACTGCCTCCGAACGTAGTGTTAAATCATGGTGCTACAACAATTGGAAAATTAAAATAAAGTGGGCAATTTTAAACTTGAAACTGATAAACTAAAAAATTGCAAAGAAAAAAAACTCAATTTCAACTCCTACAAATGTATGAGACCTAGATCTGAAAACTATAGACAAACTATGCGAACCCCTAGGAGCAAATGTAAAGGTTGTCTTTACTAATTCTTCGTCTTGTATCTATTCAAACAATTTTAATACCCCAAAGTTGTTAAAGTTGTTATGTATGGATCTCTCCAACCAAGGATTGGAGAGGTGGAGCCATTTTTCATGTAAACAATCCCCTTCTTTCTCCTATCTAGGACTACATGAACGTCCAAATCTTTTTGAATGAGAGGGAAGGAGAGTTTGCTTTGGTGGCCATATTAGCTATTAGGGTGCGGTTATGGCGATGCGAAGGAGCCTCAATGACCACCATTTCCATATTAGTTGTTGGGGTGTGGCTTTGGCGAGGCAGAGGAGCTTTAGTGACCACCATTTTCGTCGTTGGTGGCCTTACACTTAGTTGCTCATTCACCATTTTTTGAGGACTATGGAGATGAAAAACTAACCTCCTTTGTTGTTCGTTGCAGATGCTACACTTTGGCTACAAGGGCACACGATTTTTGTAACCTCCCACCATGGTCCAACCATCCTCTTGGGCATAGGGAGGAGATACAATGTTTGGTGTGGGGGCTGGCTTCAACTTATTGCGAGGAATAAGTAGGCAATCGTTAACCTTGTGGTCATGCTTGACATCTAAAGCAAATAATCTTGTGGTCATGTTTGACATCTAAAGTAGGTAACCTTGTGATCATGCTTGACATCTAAAGCAGGTTTACGATAGGTTAATATACACCACTTATTGTGAAATAGTGGTGTCCTTTGCTTGTATCTCGATAACCTCTTGTAGGTCTTTGGACAGATCAACCTCAACACAAACTTCTTTCTATGGGCATGCATTGAAAAGCTTGTTAGCTTCAACCAATAAGACATGCCCTAAAACAACAATCATGTAATTAAAAAAGTGCCAAAAGAGAAGGGGAAGACCAAGGAATTCAACCTATAATGGGATCTTGGGGGTTCTTTTTTCAAAAACTAAAAAATCTCAAGTCCATGGAAAGAAGGTCACAAAGGAACTTCTCATGAACCAAGTTCATGTTGATAAATTACCTTTGCATGAGTAACCCAAGGCCGCAACTTCGCTTTGTTAAGAAAGCATCCCACAAAATACCCAAGTAGAATAAAATATTCCAACCATTGACATGCATTATCAAACTCAAACAAGGGTAGACTGAACGTACCTAATGACTCTTTATTGAAAATAATTTTCTAAGACACTTCATAGACTAGTGATAAAAACCTTAACAAAACAAGATCTCAATATTACCATTGACATGGATTATCAAACTCAAACAAGGGTAGACTGAACGTACCTAATGACTCTTTATTGAAAATAATTTCCTAAGACACTTCATAGACTAGTGATAAAAACCTTAACAAAACAAGATCTCAATATTTTACTTTGTCAATCTCATTGATATTGAAAACTATTATCTAAAATTAAAAAAAAAACATAAAAGATAATTTAATATAATAAACCGAAGTTGAACATGCATGGGCATTATAAAAGTACTAACAGACAAGCAAAAAGTTATATTTATCTTTAACAGATTTTTCTTTGTTTTCAATACTTTGATAAATTGTATTTATATGATTACAATATTTTCAATTTTCAAACTCTAAAAAGAATTAAGAAATATTTATGTTCCATTAAATATTATTATTAAAAAAATCAGTAAACATAGAAGATATATAATAATTCAAAAAGATGAACATGGCCTGTGTCTCCTACAAAGGTACTAACCAAAAAAAACTGTCATAGTTCAAACAAAGTGACTGCTCTTTGTGCGCTATTTTCATTAATGATAGACACGAGACTAGGAAAGACATTGAAGGATAATGTGGATTGTTTAACATGACTTTAACCTTATTTTTGTTTCAATAATGATACAGGAACCATACAACACTATTGAATGCCAAGAAAACTCAACCCTTAACTACCTCAAAGCCTTAACCTACCTCAAACCGCTTTGAAATGTTAAAGGGCTTGAATTCTTAACCTTTTTTACAGAACCCCTCACCGGACTCCGCTCTACTGCTCTTTGGTCTCTTTTGATTTTGTTAATAAAATGTATTATATTCTGTTTTGATATGGGAAGTCATCAAGTGTCGTCCGACCGTGACGCGCGACTGGTCTTAACTTTTCCATTATGATTTTATTATATTTCATTGCAGGCCCAATTTCCCATGGTTTTCTCAATGATGAAGGGTGGCCCATCATGCCACGTAGGAACATCAACCTAGTTGGCCACTAGTTTTTAATTATACCCATATAATTTTCAATATTGTGTTTATAAATAAACAAAAAAATTCTACACTTGGCAATCTTTCCACACAAGCAACAAAAATTGGTAAGTGCCATGATCATTCCCTTTCGACGGCCTTGTGTTTCATTTCCTGTGCATAGCCGCCCTTGTTGAAAATTTAAAGTAAGTCAACTATGATTTAAAATTGGTAACTGCTTTGGATAACTGATGCATCGAGGTTAGGACTTCATAAAACCCTTAATCTAAGCCCATTGAATTTATAGCTCAAGCCAGAATCTTATTGAATTTATAGAGCAAAGTGATTTCTACCCTTTGCGTGAAAGCTTCACATCAGCCTGCTAACTTTGCGGCTAACTAGAGGTAATGGTCTTTGCTTTGCATTGTGCTAAGTTCCCACTATTTTCTGTTCGTTCTTTCAAAAAATTTCGTTCCTGTTCTTTATTGATAAGAAGAATCAGCTAAGCAGCTGCTGCCATAATCAGAGATTGCAATATCTAATTACAAAATGTAAGCCGCAACAATTATAAACTTTTTTAGCAGTGAAATTTAAAACAATTGATGAAAATAGTCTGAATTATATATGTATATATTTATTTATTTAATTAATGAATGTATGTATTTGGTCAAAGCTTATGGAAAGTTTCGAAGCATACAGCTGGACCTGAGTGTGCCTACTGTTCTGTGGTTTGAACTTGATTCTCTATAAAAGTGAATTCAAAGTTTTTATTAATGCGCTGTCACATTTTTAATATTTTAAGTTTATGAATTTAGAATAATTGATTGGGAGTTTATGAATTTAGAATAATTGATTGGGAATGAAGAATTTCATGTGCTCAAAACTTATAGACTAACCTTAACATTATTTATGGGGTTTAGAGTGATTGGTTAAGAGTGAAACCAAAGTTCAAATTTCTGTATGAATTTTAATATTTGAGAATGAGGTTTAAAACAATTGCTAGAGAATGAAGTGTTTCGCACCTTTATCTAAGTTCAAATTTTATAGGTCATCCTTAACATCTATTAAATAACATTAGTTCAACTGATTACAAAGAAACCTAAGTTTGATTCTTGACAAGTGGTACATACTTATAGGTCATCCTTAACATCTATTAAATAACATTAGTTCAACTGATTACAAAGAAACCAAAGTTTGATTCTTGATAAGTTTGATTCTTGACAAGTGGTACATACTTAATCGTCAAACTGTTTATCAAATAAACATTAGCTCAGCTAATTATATTCTTCAACTTAACCTAAATTTAATTCTTACCAAATAATACATACTTACCAAACTATTACAATACCATTATTAAATTTATCGTTATAACCAATAAAATAAATAATACCTCAATAACCAATTAAATTCAGGAGGGCTAAATAATTATAATATATTAGTTGAAAATATTCTTCTATATTTTTGGTCCTGGTTAGCTATAAAGTTCGCCATGGTATTAAAAAAAAAAAAAAAAAAACTAAAGTAAATATAAATAGATACAACGAACCTGCCATGTTATATAAAATGATATTACCCTGTAAAATGTTCCATTATTGAATTACCCTGAAAACATTTTGTCGTATTTTTTTTATTTTTTATACATATGATTTTTTTTAATAAGGTATAAAAAATTTTAAAAGGTTCTGAAACCTTTTATAAAATAGGAAAGGTGTCTAAATAAACTCCAAGCCACTTTGAACAAGGCAGGGTCCCAAAAAGATGGCTAGAGCAACTAAAAAGTGGAACTGAACTCCGATTCTACAAACTAGGATCTGAAAAAAAGAACACTGTCGGATTCCGAGGATCCGATACGACTAAACATAAACTGATGGATCTCAAGGATCCGATACGACTAAACATAAACTGAGAGATTCCAAGGATCCGACACGACCAAACATAAACTGAAGGTTAAACAAATCCGGAGTGACCAAACATAAACTGAAGGTTAAACAAATCGGGAGTGCTGAGAAAATCTTAGAATCCACAAAACCATCAAATCCGACCTCCATAATTTTTTCACACCAACCTGAAAAATATTCAAACCAACATTACAATACAATTTCCTACCCAAGACAGGAAACACAAATCTAGGAAATTCAAACAAATTCTATAATCAATTTTGAAAAGAGAAAATCTCTCCCAAATCTCTGAAAAATGGATCCAATCTCAACAATATTGAGATCCAGCTCTTCCAACGGCATGAAAAAAATTTAAATTCAACATTACAATGCACATTCCCGCCCAAGCCAGGAAACATAGAGTTGTACCCAGAAAATTCAAACAAATTTGAAAAAACAAATTCTCGCCCATAAAGGCCATGGGAGAGCACCCAAACGAGCCAAGGAATTTTGAAAAAATTCCCACCCAAATCTCTACAACATGGATCCACTCTTCGAGATCTAGCTCTCCCAAAACACAACCAATCTGATCATGAGAAAACATCCAACAAAGTAAGGTTTGCTCTGCAATAACTGGAAAAACTTTGGATCTACAAAAGGACCCCTGAAGTTGATCATAGCAAAGCATAGGCCAGCAGAACATAAAAAATCTGAGCCTGAAAAAGAGAAGGAGCCTCCAACCCTCCCCAACTCAAGATAAAAAATCCAACAACTGCAAATTCCTGACCAACCCAAAAACCATGTTTCTGGAACCAATCTGGATTTTGCCTTCCAGCAGCAGACACACAAGATCGAACTTGAAAAAGATCTGGTCAATAATTTCCTGAAGAAGAGGCTCGCTCCCATTGCAAAAGGAGGGGGGAGAAACACCCCAATCCTTGTGGGTTCTAAACCCATTAGCACACCAAAGACAAAAATAGGGCCAAAGCACCACACTAGCCTTCCGCCCAACATCACAGCCTTTCCGCTGCAGATCCTTCAGCCATCCGCCCAGCCTTCCACCCAGTATCCTAGCCTTCCGTTGCGGTTCCTTTAGCCGATCTAGCCTTCCACCCAACATCTTAACTTTTCGTTGTGGTTCCTTCAGCCGATCTAGCCTTCCACCCAACATCCCAACCTTCCGCTGCGGTTCCTTCAGCCAATTCGGCCTTTCACCCAGTATCCCAGCCTTTCGCTCATTTCTTTTAGCCGATCCAACTTCCTACCCAACATCCTAGCATCACTTCTTTTAGCCGATCCAACCTCCTACCCAACATCCTAGCATTTCCTCTGCAGTTCCTTCGACGGAACCAGCCTTTCACCCAACATCCCAACCTTCGACTTATACATATGATTTGTTATTGACTATTGTTTATTTAAATATGTTTGTAAAATTTATCTCTTATGAAAAAAATCATTAAAATTTAAATAGTTTATAAATTTTGTCGAAATGTGTAACACTGTTTTCAAAGTTAAATGTCATCAAAATTCCAATCATTTTCAAGACTTTTAAGGTGGGTCATGTTTAAATCATTTTGAAGACTTTTAAGGTGGGTCATGTTTAAATGTATCCATGGTTGTTCCCTGTAGACTCATGTAATCACCTCACCACATGTCAGCTGAATTTTGGTTTGGGCCATCTTAATACAGTTTGGGGAACTTGAACATGGTTGTGTAGAAGTGCCCCTTTTACCATTTTATTGTTACCTTTGGCTTGTTTAATAAAATAAAAAAACATTATATTTGTCAGAAAAAAACAAAATTTTCCATTGATCTATACCATCAAATATAAATTTTTTTTCAAAAAACTAAAATTGTAAACCAACTTTGAAATTGACATGTCTCTTGATGTTTTTTTTAAGATTGTTTGTTATTTATTTGGGTGTTCACTTTTTTCATGGCTTGTATGTAAGTCTCTATACAGAGTCTCTTTTGTGATTACAAATTGCATTGAATTTGTTATCATTTAATGCAATTTTATGATATATATTTATTTTTCCTGTTTTACTGTGTAAATATGTTAGCAGGAGTGGAGTTGCCAAGGGATATCATGATGTAGAACCTAGGTGTTTCAGCAAGAAAACATTAAATTGTTTCAAAGCCTAATTCATTCCATTATCCAGAAAACATTTGAATTTTCACGATCTGTTAAGGGTACTTCTGTCTTTCTGTCACTCTAAGCTGTTCATTGAGATGGATTCTCTTCAATGAGTCTTCTATTCAGGTGTTTCATAAATTATCTGCTATAACAAAATGCTCTGTGGTATAGTCTAGGTGCTTCTGATTGTTTTATGTGAGAGTTTCCTTCCATTTGGATAATTTTAAACAGTGTCTTTGACTTTAAAATCTCAATGTGGTATACCCTGTCAAAATTTGAATGGTTTTTAATTTTTAAATATGATGATAATTTAAATTTAATAACTCTTTCATATTGATAGAAAACCATGGGATGTTTTTAGTCACCAAAACTTAAGAATCCCTGTTTCGAGGTTCAAACCTATCTTCATTTTGTTTCCCATTTCCATTAACATAGCTATGGACTGCAAATGGTGTTTATCCAATATTAAGCAGCCTTGCTTTAAAGGTAATTATTCCCTTATTTATTTGTATTCACTGTATATCTTGTATGAGAATGGTTTTCATGGTGACAAAATCCTTATATACTGATTTCAAAGAAAAATATAAAGAAAAGCAGAAAGCAGTTTTCTTGCATTTGGGAAGGGAAAATACCAATCATAATATTAATTATAATTTTTGTGTTTTTATACAAATGAATTTATTTTGGAAAGGCTTACTAACTGATTAAGGTTCTCTGAACTTTGATAAAGAAAATTAAGTAACTGTCTTATACTTCTCAGACCATTGGTGGTCTGAGTGGAGGGTAATCATCATCTTCATAAATGATTTTTTTTGGTTAATCCGAAACTGTAATTTCTTTAGCCATAATCCATCTCCACTGTTTAGCAATGGATATATGGGTGTCAAAAGGGAATAACCAAATAGCGAATGATTTCCTCTTTATAATATTCTATTCTTAGTTGAGCCAATTTGGGAGATCATCAATTACACTAATGTGGCATCAAGGGGTTGGGTAAGCCCAAGAGTGAGGGTTGATTCATCAAAAATATGGACATATACTAATTGCTGGCTTCCTTGTAAAGATATACTTTTTTTTTTTGATCTTGAATCATGGATGCCTCTAAAAGGTAACTGATAGCATCTGTGGAGAATTGGAAATCATAAAGGTAAGGGCCGATGGAAACCTTTGTTCAATAGATATATGTAAGTAAACTGGATCGAATGGAATTCCATTGACATCGAACCTTGCTGAGGCATTTTAAAAGAGAGTTGTACCGCCTTTTGAAAAGATTTATCAAAGCCCAACCATTACAACATATAAAAATAAAATTACAAGGTTTTATAATGTCTTCATCTAAAAAATTTATGAACAATAATGCTTATTTTTTACTTTGATATTCAATATTATGTCCATGCTCACATTGCTTCTTTGATAATATTATTTCTTTATTTTTCCCTATTTATGAAAATTTTACCGTCATCTTTCAGAACTATGTAAGGCAATGCTTAGGTATTAGAAAAGTATAAATTTCTAATTTCTGCCAGCCAGATGAATGACAATGTCCCTTAGACGACCTTATCTTGCAGGTTCAAGCACATACCTTCTTTTGATATGGAATTAAATGGTACTATGGATCAGAATCTAGTTTTGGAAGGCCCAACAAATCCGATGGTGTCACCTCTGCTTGCTGATCTGTATCAGTTTACAATGGCATATGCATATTGGAAAGCTGGCAAGCATTTGGATAAGGCAGTGTATGCACCAACCATTTCATTCTTCTTGTTTGAAACCACTTATTGAATTTATTTTCTCTTTTCTGGCTAGCAAATTTGAACATATATTTGTTATCAAGCATACAAAAAGATGTTTCAGATTTTTCAGTGTCAACTTTGATTTGCTCCTAGTTTGGTTGTAATTATCACTCACCTACTTGCATGGAACATTAGATCAATCTTAATATTTCAATTTCAAGATATAAATCTTTGTCATATTTCAATGAAGCATTTCCATATATAAAAATATCTGTTGCCTTAGATATAATGGCATGCCAGATTATAGTATCCATCTTAAAATATCCTTCTAACTTACCTCTTCTTATGTTTTCAGGTTTGACTTATATTTTCGAAAAAATCCCTTTGGAGGAGAGTATACTGTTTTTGCTGGGCTAGAAGAGTGTATACGATTTGCTGCAAATTTTAAATTCAAGGACAGAGATATTGACTTCTTACGCAAAATATTGCCCCCTATGTGTGAGGTAAAGTCACAAATTTCAGGTTATGAATTGGAATTTATTAAGTTTCTTGACCTTTATCTCCATGTTGATAGGCAACATGTGTTTTGTCTCGTCTCTAGTGTTGCAACTTTGATATATCTGCAGAAACATATTTCTCATAGTATCTGTGAGTTTTTGTTATGGAAGTTGATATGAACATTAACTTTAATTTTTTTAATGTTTGGGTCAAGATTGAACTTTCTTCTGCAGCTACAACCTTCCTCACGGTTCCTTGCTTCAAGAAGTTACCTTACAAAAGTGAACAAGAGAAATGTCCTTATTGTGTATATTGTGTATGGTGTTGTTGGTACTGCATGTGCATATCAGAAAGAGGGTGGTGTGCTGAGGGTTTAGCTGAAATGGAAAATACACCTTAGGAGATAGATAATCAACTAAAATAAAGCTACATAGTTAATACTGACCAATCCTTCTTAGAAAGGAGGATGTTGCAAAATAAGAAATTAAAAAACAATGTAGAGAATAGATTACTAGTTCTCTGAAAGAAACTAAAGGAAGGGTAACTTGCATAAAACACATTGTGATACATAGTAGTTTTCCTTAAATAAATTAGAGAACATAAACCTACCTTGCATGGGCAAAGGATGTATTTAGTATAAAATTATCCATCTTTCATATGTATTAAATATCTGTTTTCAAGTTCTTTATAGAAAGCCATTATACTTTAAGGGGATATACTATAGAGGGAACACTCTTGAGAAGGTGAAACAAAAGCCGCATTCAATTGTCAAAATGGAAAGAGATCCTATTGTTGTTGCTACAGCATAGATGCACAAGGCTGTGGCTAGCTGGGTGTGGATAGTCAAAATACAAGATCCTATTGTTGTTGCTACAGCATAGATGCACAAGGCTGTGGCTAGCTGGGTGTGGATAGTCAAAATACAAGATACTACAGTGGATGTGGATGATTTTTAAATGCCTCAGGAATGAAACCAACAACTAAAAAGGAATAGGCTCCATAGCACAATCAAGAAATAAATTGTGGTTACTTGGCTAACATGTAGAGGAAAGCACACATTACAATTTGACCAATTGCAAGATTGCTACTGCTAAGAATAACATTTTCAGTTGCAGGGAAGGATTTAAATATATGTTTGTTCTTTATCATGTGGTGGAAAACATAAGAATCAACATCCAAATATCCATGAGCCTTGTGGATTTCCAACTGCTAGGCATTACCTTCGGATTCATTATATTCTTAATCTTTTGAAGTCTTCCTCGAGTATTCTTTGGAGTGCTTGTGCTTGCTATGCCTAGGGTCCTTGTCATAGTGACCTGCATTCTTACAGATGAAAACTTTCCTTTTGTCCTAAATGGTTTTTCTTGATCACTATCCTATTTAATTTCTTTTTGGGCTACGATATAGATTTCTCCTTTATTGTTTGTTTATTTTCTGAATGAAGGCAAATAGAGCTAGGAGCCTTATGTTTCTTTTGGAGTCTTTGCTCTGCTGTCAAAGATAAACCACACAGGGATTCAAAGTTTAAATTATCAACACAAATCAAAGAAGTAATTACACCTTCATTGGAATTAGGAATAATATTGCGGGTGATTTCAACAGAATCCCCATCAGAAATCTGCTTACCAAAGCCATGGAACAGTTTTCTACTTTCCAGTTTTGTGACATCAGCAGCAGCTATATTTTGATCTTCAGTCATTCAAGGCAAAACATTTAATGACAGACATACAAATATGGACGGCTGCACTTCAATGTTTCACAGAAGTAGACTTTCCTTATGCATCAGCAGAAGGTATGTTGCCCCTTATCTAATGCCCTTCACATCCTTTATTTTTACATACTCTTTCATTGGAAATAAAAAAAGTTAACTTTAAAGGTCCATGAGCATTTAGCATATAAGACCAACCCGTACTCCCTTGGGTTTACCATGTATGGGAGGAGGCACTTGTGTTTTGCTATCTGCGTATGGGGCATACATACTCAACCCTCCTTTGGATTTGAACATTTGACCTCCGATCTGGAGTACCCAAAGCCTTCAACATCAGGCCCATTCATATTGTACACTTTGTTGAAACAAATTGGTAAATACATGAAAGTGACTGGAAATCTTAAATCTTATAGCAAATCTGGCAAGTCCTTGAAAAATTGTGCTAAGGTTAACCAACTTCAACAAATTAACCTCTCCTCCACAATTTCCATATAAAATGAGCTTTAGGATTCAGCCAAATGTTAGAGTGAATAAATTTCTAGAAAACATTTGATGATTTGAAAATTATTACAGTTATTATTTTGCTATATTGTGTTTTTAGCACCACTATGTGGTAATTGTAATATTGGCACCCTCCATGCTGGATCTGGCTTATACCACTTTAGCATGTTGTGCACTTTTATGTACTCATTGTACAGCCTTGCCCTTGTTGTTGCTCACCCACACCATTCAATGTGATTATTTTCTCTCTTTCACCCTATGGTGTGCACCAATGACGTCTTCTACCAGACAACCTGCTCATTCTATGCCAGTCTTTATTGCCAGCTGCTATTTGAGGATTGTCATTGACTTGCATTGTTGTATTGATGAAGTGTTTGCTTTCGTACATGGCATCAAAAAGGCTGATGGGTTGATCAGTTTTTGCTACTTACAATGTCTTGTGCTTTTGAAAGTTGTTGTTGCAGAGGATGATTGATTTGCCTTATTTTGGGAAGATACATGGCCACTATGTTTTGTGTTGTTGTTTGATCTTTGTTTGCTTTTCCTTTCTTGTGTGATCTGGTCAAAATCATGAAAGTGACTTCGCTGCCATATATAGTTCCAAATTTCTTTTCAAGTTTTGCCAACTGTCTATATGCATTGCACAAAGTGTTGATGATAAACCCATTTTGCTCTCTCTATTGTTTATACACAGAATTATATTCATTTTATTTCCTTTTAGGAAAGCAAATAAATTTAAGCTGCAGTCTTATGTTTCCTTTTTAGGTTATAGCATATTTAAAACAAATGTGAAGTCTTTGGATAGGAAATAGTTAATGGTATTATCTGGTGCAATTGATGTCTATATTCTTGTAATAGCATGGAAATATTTATTTGGAGTCTTATAGTAATAGAAAAAGTATGTGATGGATTTGGTTTTGCAATTTATTTGTAACTGAAGACTTTTTTATGGACTTGAAAATATACAGTCCTAGTGCTGGAAATAAATTTGCTATATTGTCCTTTTGGTAGCCTGCATTTGGAGTTTTTGTTATTGTTCTCATTTAAGCATGTTTTTGGTGTTTTCTTGTTTACATAGAGAATTTATGCCCATAAAATAAAAAATACAAAACTTTGTTTTGACTTTGCATTTTACAAATAATGCAATGTAGTGCAAATATTTTTGTTGGCACTACTTGATAATTCTTTGGTAGCTCTTTAAGGTGTTGCACTACTTGATCATTTTCTTTGGCACTACTTGATAATATTAACCTTGAGCTTTGCTCTTTTTGACTTGTTCCTTTTATGATTCCTATATAACACAGCTGAATCATTAACAATTATTAAAATTCTCACACATTTCCATATATAAATAAATTAATGGATTGTAAAAACTTGACATATGTTTTAATCTCTATTTCATTCTGGGTGTATCTTTGCGTGCCAGATTTATATTTTAGAATATTGTTATAATCATGTTGCGAGTGTTCAACCATCCGTTGGGCTTCACTGTAAACTCTTGCAAGGTGGGGTTAAATTTCAAGGGTGGTGTAGCTGTTGCATATACCTATATGCCAATAAGATATAGAACTTGCCTGAGAACCTTTGTGATGATAGATGATCACAGTTCAGTGAAGCAACATACCTCTTCATCAGAGACCACAAGGCATCAAGTCCTTTTTTCACACCAGGTGTAGAGAATCAACTACTTTGCTGCATAGAGGGCTAGATTTTCCCTCTTGTTCACAGTCCAGGCGAGAAGTGCAAACATGCATTATTAATTTTCTCCCTACTTCTGGAGTATGCAGCTGTGGATGTTAATAGAGGTTTTAGAGGGAGTACCCTGCTTCCTTCAAGGATAGTTCAGTTGTGCCTTCCTATCTAGGTCCTGTCTCTTGTGGACATTGTCATTAGCCCTTTGGTGGTGATTGATGAAGATGATGGCCCTTCTTTTGCGCCTGGATCTAATGCAGATTACAGCCTTGTTTGCCATTGGTCCCCTTCTGGCTTTATTGGCAGTTACATTTGGCTAGTGGCGTTCACAAGATTTTTTTTACTTTATAGTTTTGTTCACATTGCATTGTTTAAGGTTTAATGCTTTCAGTTGGGATCTTTGTACCACATGCTTGTTCTCTTTGACTTGTCTATAATTTATTTTATATTTTATGTTAGATTTTGTTCTCCCAATTAATCGACAAAGGAGGAATGTGATGTAGATAGACAGTTGATTCTGTTTCATTATCAATTCCCAAAAGGGTTTACAAATGAGGGAATAATAGTGTTGATTATGTCTTTCCATGTATGATGGAATGCTGATTTGTAAACATCTTTGACAGGATGCATTAATGAGAGAAGTTTCACTTGTAGGCTGAACTTCCTATCCTTTGTATGCAAAACTTGTTTATATGGGCATGACTATATCTTCTTTTGGAAGATATTGGGGGAAAGTATCTTCTAATGCTCTATATTACCAGATGCACTCAAACACAGGATTAATCCTTGCTTAATACAACAAACAAAATATTTCAGCGAGTTTTGTGTTTTGCGTTTTCTGTGTCGCCCCCTGCATGGCTGAATTTTACCACATTCTTGACAATTTCTTGTTGAGTCAAATTTCTCGTAAGAAAATCAGGAACTTGCAAGAAATCAGAGAGTTTTCTATCACTGTTTATAACCATATAATGAGAACCATGTCACTGTTCATTATTCATGCATTTTTCATACACTGCATATGCCATATTGTCATAAATATGGAGTATCTGTACAGAAAGACATGACAAGAGCACTAAAAGTTATAAAATGTTAATAGAGACAAGCACACAATCATAGTTGAGAAAATCTGCAAAAAATCCCGATTTTGCCGATTTTTTCCCGATTCACAGGCTAGCCGATTTTCTCCTGATCTTGCCGATTTTTTCCTGAAAAATTCTGATATGCATGAAAAAAGCTTTTTTTCAATGAAAATGTGTACTTAAAGCTTGAGCCTTGTATGATGTCTTGACTTGAATTGTTGTTTTTATTGCAATATCTGATTTGCATAATGTTAATTCATTGTAATATGCATGAAAAAAAAAATCAAAAAGAAAATTCGTTTTCTTCGGTTTTTTTTTGTCGATTTTTTGCCGATGTTTTGCCGATTTTTTGCCGATTTTTGAAAAAATCCCGTCTTATTGCCCAGCCGATTGACTCCCGATACCGATTTTCTCAACTATGCACACAATTATTACTGTGGAGAGCTTAGGCCTCTTATTGTGGGATATTTTGTTACAATTTGTATAATTGTCTACTTCTAACCCCATCTTATGGATTAAATGCAACAGAATTATACCTGACCTCTCATAGGCTGTAAACAGTTATTACTTTTACGCAAAGTCCTTGGGCTTTCAAGAGAAGTAATCTGCACTGTTACATTTTGCTCCTTTATTATTATTTATTTACTTCTCTAAAGTCATGAGCAATTGATGAGCATGTGATTTGGAGATACTTTCCTTCTATGTACGAGATGAACTTTATGCATCATAAACAACCAATATTCTTAACCAGGGTTGAGTAGTTTGGCCTACATCACCATTCCAATCTTGTTTGACATAGGCTGTGATGGCATGCATTTAATGGCTTTTGGTCCTTTTATGTGTCGCTTTCATAATTATAAGGCTCCTTTTTGATCCAACCTTGCTGTGATGAACCATTACAAACACTGCTTGAGCATAATGTGTGCTATTCTGGTATGTGCTTCCCATTTTTGAAGCCATAATAGAATTCACAACATTTCCATCAAATCTTGAGTTTCCTCCATGTTCAGACTTATATAATCCTTTTTGACCCAAATATTAGATAAATGGTGTCTATATTTCCATTCAATTCATTGCTTTTGATGATATCTCCTCTCAGCTTTTATGTTTAATGTTTTCCTGAACATTTTTGCATGGTGGCAGATCCTTTCAATAGCTAGTTCCCCCTTCATTGGCATTCCTTTTAGCCTGTCCATGGCTGTTAACTTAGAGATTTCCATTTCACTCATTTTCTCTTCCCTTACAATATCAAATAGGTGAGCAAGACACCAGTTTAAATCACCTTTTGAAACATTGTTAGTTATCCTTGTCCTTGCCTTCATATTGAAGGTAGCTATGTTAAATATCAACTTCTCATTTGGGAAGTTTGTCCTGTATGCAGTTTTGATAAATGTTGTGGCAGGGTATTTTCAAGATTTAAACTAGATTTAGTTTTCCTGTACATTTTGTTAAGACCCAGAATGCAGTTTTTAAAACTTTGCACTAAAATAGCATAAATCTTGAAAGGCTCTGCTGAAATATTCCCAAACAGTTTTTTTGGAGATTATAGAAAACAATTGTTGTTAATCAAGACATAAATCTGCAAAATTTTGTATGATTATATCCAAAATGTAAAACCATAATGCACCAATCAATGATTCTTGAGCTTGAGAAGAGAAACCAAACCTCTCTTTTGATAACAGTCCAAGCTTAGAGGTTAGCCACTCCCAATTTATGAAGACAAACCAATTTTACTAAGAATAATGCACTTGCTTAGACAAACAAAAATTTGTATATCAAATTATCATGCCTTTTACAATGTCTTCTTATACTTATATATAGAAGGAAATACTGCCTATTCTTAGGTGCAGTCTTATAAATAGAGTTTTTTCAAATGAAAACATATCAAGGGCTATCTTTAGCCTTTGCATGGTTTTATTTTCCTAAATTATTATATTCCATTTTTGTAACCTGCTATATCTTAACTTGAATAAGGTAAGAGCATGCAATAATGCAACTAATTTAACCAATGGAGGTTGTTTTAGTATTTCAGGTCCCCAGTGGGCTCTTTCCTTTCCTTGAAACAATGCGCTTCTTTGGTGGTACCTCTTTTGGATGTGGCATGTCTGTGTCCAACTGTGCTCATTCATCAATCATTATCATTTCTGGCCAGCTCATCTAGCATTTCAACCAAATCAAGTTGTCCTTAAGCCATGCACCAGCGCCCCAGATCCCACTTCTCCTTGCACCTACAAATGACAAACTTGCTTGCTTATATCCTCTCTAGCTGTTTTCTTCACACTAGGTAGTCTCCAACCGTCAAGATTGGGCTAGTTGTATTCGAACTAGTTTAGTTTCTACGTAATGTATAATGTGGCTTGCTTCGGATCTTGCTATTGAGCAATTTTTTATACGATCTGACTTGTGCAGGAGTTTAAGAGCCTTAGCATATCCCTTTATTTTGTCATTCAGACCATCCACAAACATGTAGGATTGTCTTGAATCTAGAATGCCACGAACCAACATGCAAAGCTTTCTAAATTTCTCTGCAATCATCAACAGACTCTTGCATCTTTTGATGTGGATTTGTCAACTATACGTAGTGGTCATCACTTGTCTTTTTATCAAATACTTAAAATAATATCAAGTAAGGATCTTTTCTTAACACCGTCTAGAACATCTAAGTCATATTGATGCAACCAATCATACTCAGGCCCTCCAAAGTTTAGTGCTGCAGCTGAATTTTTCCCCCAAGTTCATGAATCCATGTTTGTGGCTCCATTTTCTCTGACCCTTCAAATCTATGAATGCCAGTTTTTGGCATCCAAGATTGATGGTCAGCTCTAAGATGATTTTTTCTTCTTGGCGATGCATGTCCATTTCTTCTTGTCTCACAGTATGCATGGAAATCATAGTTCTTTTGAAATCATTATCATTGGCCATATAAGCTGTCCACAATCTTCTAATTGGATCCTTATTATAATCCCTTGCCTCTGCTATAGTATTCCTTTGTCTAAGAGGAGGAGATGTTGGCAGATTAATAGAAGCCCCGGTTCATGTCTAGTCTGCTGAGTATGTTGTGTTTTGGCCCTATTTGAGGAATGATGAGAAGACAAAGATCCATGGCTCATGTTTTGCAACAGTATCTGCATGGACTGAGTCATATCCCTCAAATGAACCAAAGGCTGGAAACTTTCCTGCTGAATCCCTTTTGGTTTGTTTTTGGTTTTTCTTGCTCTAAGCCCATTGCAAACATGCTGTTACAATGCCACAGGCTGGTGGGATCATGACTCTTATACCACTGTCATGAGCCAAAAGGCAACACTATAAATTCTGCACTAAAAGAGCAGAAATTTGGAAATTCTATGCTGAAATATACCAAAACAGATTTATGGAAATAATAGAAAAAAAAATGCCGTTAATCAAAACAGAAATTTAGAAAATTTAGTATGATAAATATAAAATATAAACTGCCATGTATCAGATAATGATTATTGAACATCACAAGAGAAACCAAACCTCTCAGAACAGCCTGAGCTCAGAGGTGAGCCGCTTCTAGTTTGAGACAAACCAATATTCAAAGAATAAAACACTTGCATGGATAAAAACAAATTGTATATAATGAATAATTATCCTGTTGACAATGTCTTCTCATACTTGAGAAAATCATGCCTATTCTTAGACACATTCCTAAAGAAGGATTTTCTCCCAATAAAACTTTATCTTAAGCTATCTTTATTCTTTAGCCTTGGCATGACTTTATTTTCTTAAATCATTTTGTTTTGTTTTCTTAATCTGCAATCTCTTAACTTGGATAAGATAAGAGCATGCAATAATGCAACTAAATAAAACCAAATCCTATTTCTTATTTCTTATTACTAAGTTTCTATTTCCATATGCATGGATAACAATCTCAAGCTTTATTTCTACGTTTGATCCAATGATTTATTTTAAGCTCATCACACATTCTATGTGATTGAATTCTGGATATCTGCTTATAGACAAAGTCAGGTGCAAAAATTATCAAGAGAAGTTTTTATATCTCGACGATGCTTATATGAGTCGTTGTATTCAGATGATGCTTAAATGACTATGCTACTTTCATATTGCAGGAAGGATTCTTTGATTACCTGAGAGAAGTTGATTGTCTAGACGTTGAGATATATGCGATTCCAGAAGGTTCAGTTGTTTTTCCTAAAATACCTCTCATCAGAGTGGAGGGCCCAGTAGCAGTATGTTTTATTGATCCCATCTGAACTTAGTCAATGAGCTTTTCTTTATCATGAAATTACTTGGATCTTATATGTTTTGCTTGGATGTCTAGATGAGTTACAGCTAGGTAAATAGCTGCACAAATTTGTTTGTGCGTATGTTTATTTCTTTGTTGATAGGGTATTCCTTATTTTTGAGTTTAGAACTGTTCCAGCTAGGCGAAATTGCTGGGCACAAATGAGACAGCTTAACTAAATACACTTTTATTCCACTCTTCAGGTGGTTCAGCTTTTGGAAACATCATTTCTCAATTTGATTAATTACGCTTCATTAGTTACTACAAATGCTGCAAGGCACAGACGTGTAGCAGGGAACTCTAAAGTTTTGCTTGAATTTGGACTCCGTCGAGCTCAAGTAAGCTGGTGTCCGTTTTCAGATTTTAGATAATCAAAGTTGTGTCCTGATTCCTGTCCGAGTCTGGTTTGTGTTTTGCTGTGTAGGGCCCTGATGGAGGGATAAGTGCATCAAAATATTCTTACCTTGGTGGATTTGATGCAACCAGGTTTTTCTCAACTGAACTCTCTAGGGAAAATTCTTACATTTTTTACATAGAGAATTATTATTGGTACAAATGAAGGATATGCTGATTCTTTCACCCAACAGATAGGAATCTGCACTTTTAGCTTAAGATAGAGGACATGTGATTATTAATGTTTGTGAAGGCCTTAGTTTGCTAGTCTCAGATTTCATATAACTTACTTCTCTAAGGCTTTCTCATATAGATGTCTATATCTATATACACACACATTGTTTATATGGGATTGAAACTGGCCCCACTTGTATTACATCATGACCACGTTACCATGGTATTTTGTTTTTTAACCAACCACGTAATGATACTAACACAATAACACTTCGGCACTTATGCATATATCACCAGCAACATTTGGACCTTGGTCTCCAAAAATCCATATATTTAACCACTTGAGCTCATGCCATTTGATTACAATAAGGTCACCCATGGGATTAAAATTTTAGTCTATGGCATGAAACTCTTTGCTTCCCACTACTTCAAACTCCTTGGTGGTCTGGGATACTCTTCATTCTTTACCACTTCCCCCAAACCCCACGGGCTAAAAATGTTAAAGTTCTCCCATGTGATTGGAACATTGGTCTACCATGTGAAACTCTCCATTCCCCACCACTTGCCCCAAATCCCATGGCAAAATACTTTCTCATATAACAGTACAGTAAAATTAGAATATGTCACTTTCTCATGTGATTGTTGCCTTTTGTGTAGTTTGTAGTGACATACTTCATGTATAGTGATGAAATGTCCTGTCTGACTGTCTAGTCTATTGAATTTATTTCTGCTTTAATGTTTCATCTATTTCATCTTGTTATAAATTCCTTATTTGCAATATGTGCGTTTTCTTTTCTTGTGTTGATTTAATGTTGAAGTTCAATTTTCCTACTCCTGATATTTTTGTTTCTGATGATGTATGTATATGTCTATGCATGTATAAAGCAATGTCGATGCTGGGCGGCGGTTCGGCATACCTGTTCGAGGGACACACTCTCATGCCTTTGTCAGTTCATTTATGGTTCGTAATTTTTTATCGAACATATATTGTTAGACAAAAACACCGTTTAGATTTATGCATATTTAACCCTACATATTCCATAACTTTAACATTACATTTAAAAAAAAGATTATTTCTAATAAATTTGTAATCTTAAGTCCTACTTTTGTCACATGAATATATATTTCCATGTTTTCTAAAATTTCTTGAAGTACTAGGCAGTCCTAGTTCTGACACATAAATGTGTTTTCTCTTGATACGCCTTTCTCACAGGTTACTCTATGTAACCAGGTATAACATTTGATTCCCATTGACCTGCTTTTTATTCTTGTGGATATTAACAATTTCCCCCACTTCCTCCCTTCTGTGTTTGGACTGTCAGAACAAGGGCTAGGATATAAACTGTGCTGTATTGCTTTATTGAAGATTCCTTTTTGGAGAGCTATAATCTCTCTCTCTTGTTGTCTTTAATTGGTTATATGGGATTGAAACATGTCCCACCTGTATTACATTGTGACCAGAAAGTGGTATAACAGCAGCTAGGAAATTATGCATGTATCGCTTGGCAAGATTTGAATCTGGTTCTCCTTGAAAGTTGAGGAATTTTAACGGTTGGACTCATGCCATTTGATAAATGGTAAGGCTCATGAATGAGATTTGCACCCTGGCTTAGCATGTGAAACTCTTCACTCCTAACTACTTGCTCTAAAGCCTATGGGCCTCATGGTCTCTTCTTTTAATATAATGTAAAATATATTTACCTATCAAATATATATATATTGTCTATTATATAGTTAGGTGATTTATGAATTTTATTTGCTATTAGAATCATTTGGCATACAGTTCCTGGCACACATTTGATTTGCTTTAGTCAGATCATTTTAGTCCGTTCAAACTTTATTTCAAGATCTTTGAAGTGACAATATTATGTTTTTTGGTTGTGACCTACTTTGGAAGCCCTCTGATGCATGACTGAAATGTTCTTAATCTTCAATAAGTTTTTCTGGTAATTGTACTTGGTATGGATTTGTTATAATGATAATTATGGCATAGGATCACTCACTTGGAAATCTTTATTAGATTTTTATATATACCCGTTTAGTTAACATACCATGGTGCCCTTGGGTATATTTTAAAGATTGTTCACGTGTATGTTTTTAGTTCATCTATGTTAGCTTTTGATGCTTTCCACCTTTGCCAGTTGGTATTTATGTTTGACCTGGCAATTTCTGTTATCTATATTCTGTGTTTCTTTAATATTGCTACTTGGTAGAAAGCATTAAATGGGATGAGATAATTTGTGGTCTATTTTTCTGTTTGTATATAATAATCTATTTAGGCCAGTGTGTCTCACTTAATTTTAACGTTATCAAGCATTTTCTCATTTAGGATGAATTTACCCCCTTCATTTTAATATTTATCAACCGTAACAGTTTTGATATTCTTGGAATGTTGTACCTAACATCGTGGCTGTTCTTGTAGCTAGTTTATTTAACTGGTTAAATTATTGAGACATTGCAGGGACTAGATGAGATCACTGACACAGCACTTTCTAGAGCTGATGGAAAAGGCATTTGTGATGATTTTGTGAGCTTGACACAACACTGGCTAAGCAAATTGAAGGTAATCATTAACACACTAGTGGGGATGAACCCTGCATGGATTTCTTTCTTTATGTTGTTTTTAATTGAAAAAATGCAGACAATGTACCTGAAGTTATTTAGTTTTCTTTTTCCTTTCTTTTAACCATAGATGGATATTGCTCCAAGATGATACTTGTTAATCCATTATAAGCTTATACATACATGAGGCTCAGTTGGTCACAGGCTGAAAACAAATCATTATGTTAGCAATGATCAGCACATCAATTAAGTATGCTATCTGATTTGCTTGCTAAAGATGTGCTACAGAAGGTACACTGGTGTTGCTAGACTAAGCTTTCAAAATCAGCTTTTATCTTTTCTTAGAATATGGAGATATGAAGTTTTTTTGCTGAATTTGATCGAATTATGTAATGACTTCAATATAGCCATATCAATTATCTTTATTATTATTAGCTGGGGCCCTAGGTTAAGTTAGTTGGCCCTTGAGCATTAGGGTTAGGGTTAATGTTGATTTAGTCTATAAATAGAAAGAGTTATGTTGTAGTTGGAAATTGGAATTATATTTCATATTCAAATCTTAGTCACCTTTGTTGTGCATATGAGAATTTGACCTCGCTAAGTGGCTAGGATTTGTATTGATTTGGAGTTCGGAATTTGATTGCTTGTATTTCTATTCTGTGGCATTAAATCTAGATATATTGTTCTCAATGGAATGTTTGTTGTTGCACAATATTGAATTTTTATTGCTATTGCTGTATTTCTGGAAGTTGTTTCTTTACAAGTGGTATTAGAGCATCGATCTTGGCTCCCTGCAGCAGTGCGAAATTGAGGCAGAAGGGCATGCAAGCCATTCTAGAACTTATGATGAATAGTTCTACTTGTCGCCTAGTGTGCCCATTGGCCAATTGGCCCATTGGGTCCATTGAAGAAATGGAGCAGAGATGGCACATAGCATACCTTGATCCTCATGTTGGTGGGATAGTGCATCAACAACTACATTTTCCTTGCCCTTCTTATAAATGATTTCATAGTCATACCCCAACAATTTGGAAACCCATTTTTATTGTTTGGGCATAGATACATGCTGAAGAAATTACTTAAGGCTGTGGTGGTCTGTTTTGATGGAAAAATGTTGCCCAAAAAGATAAGGCCTCTATTGGTAGATAGCATGTAAGATTGCCATCATCTCCTCATAACTCCATTTTCCTAGGTTTTTGCTTGATAGTACCTTACTAGTGAAGGCCAATGGCCCATACACACTAGGTGCCCAAGGTGCAAACATACACCAACACTAGACAAGTACATAACAATGGTTGTGTTAGGATAGGGTCCTAACATGCCCTTCCCCTTCAAGAAGCTTTGTCCTCAAAGCTTGAGGTGAGGAAATTGCTGCTATAGTTGATGGAGCAGCTCCCAGGTGGCATCTTTTGGCTATAGTCCATGTCACTATACTAGAACATTAGTGAGAGTGTGGTTTTGAAGTGTACGTGTATGCCGATCCAAAATATTTGGGGGTTCTAAGATGATTGAGCCTTCCTCATCCAATTGGGGTAGTGTGGTTGGATCTGTATTTGTTTGCCAAGAACCTTCTTTAAAAATGAGACATGGAAAACTAGATGTATCGTGGAAGAAGGTGGCAATTCTAGCTTGTAGGCCACGAGGCCAATCTACTGGAGCACTTTATACGGTCCATAGAATTTTGGTGCTATCCTTTGATTGCCGCGAAGTTTCAGTGATGATTGCTTGTAGGGATGTAAGCGTAGGAAAACCATGTCCCCAGTGTTAAAACTGTGTCGATCTCCTTGTTATTGCATACGGTTCAATGCTATGGCCAAATTATTTTTGAGATGTTGGAGTAGTTGTGTACACTCCATGAGAGTGGAATCCATTGCTTGAACCTTGGAACTAGCTGGAATGTATGACAAAAGTGACGATGGAGGGTGTCCATAAACTGCTTCATGTGGTGTCATATTGGTGCAGTGATAAGAAGTATTATACCACCAGTCAGCCAAAGGATGCCATTAGATGCAAAGCAATTGAGATAAGTTTCCAAGCACTTGTTGACAATTCTAGTTTGCCCATTGGTTTGGGGATGGTTTTCCAAGCTCATCTTGAGTTGTGTAGTGCAGCTTGAACAGTTCCTACTAGAAATGACTAGTGAATGTGGGATCACGATCAGATACAATAGACTAGGGAATGCCATGAAGGCGAAAAATGGAATTAAGGAATATTCGGGCAACAATTGAGGCCTTGCAAGGGTGGGCTAGAGGACAAAAAGGAGCATACGTAGAAAGACAATCCACTACCATGAGAATGACTGTTTTGCCTCTAAATTTCGGGAGCCCTTCAATGAAATCCATAGAAATGTTCATCCAAATTATCTTCGGTATAGGAAGGGGCTGGAGTGTGCCCGGTGTGCAAATAGTTTCACCCTTAATACGTTGACAAGTGTCACATTCTGCAACAAAGGTCTTGATATCCTTCTTCATCCTTACCTAGAAAAATGTGCGTTTAGCTCGTTCATATGTCTTTAAGAAGCTTGAATGTCTTGCAGTCGGAGAAGCATGCATTTCCTGTAGTACAGACTCACAAAGTGGTGAATTTTCAGGGATAACAAAGCGACCTCAGTATTGCAAATGTTGTCCATCCCATGTATATCTTGGGCGAGAGTCAAGATTAGTTTGAAGTTGCTAAATTAAGGATTGCAACGTGGAATATTGGGTCACTTCTTTTTGAAGCTGGTGGGTCCATTGAAGAAATGGAGCAGAGATGGCACATAGCATACCTTGATCCTCATGTTGGTGGGATAATGCATCAACAACTACATTTTCCTTGCCCTTCTTATAAATGATTTCATAGTCATACCCCAACAATTTGGAAACCCATTTTTATTGTTTGGGCATAGATACATGCTGAAGAAATTACTTAAGGCTGTGGTGGTCTGTTTTGATGGAAAAATGTTGCCCAAAAAGATAAGGCCTCTATTGGTAGATAGCATGTAAGATTGCCATCATCTCCTCATAACTCGATTTTCCTAGGTTTTTGCTTGATAGTACCTTACTAGTGAAGGCCAATGGCTGCCCTTCTTGCATAAGCATTGCAACAATTCCACTTCCAAAGGCATCGTTTTGAACCGCAAATGGCTTGGAGAAACTAGGTATAGCTAGCACGGGAGTAGAGAGCATAGCTTGTTTGAGTTGCAGAAAGGCATGTTCGGCGGGTTCTGACCATAGAAACGAGTTCTTCCACAACATAGCCATCAAAAGGAATGCAATATTTCCATAATCACGGACACATTTTTGATAATAACCGGTGAGGCCTAGGAAACCTCAAAGACTTTTAAGAGTATGTGGTTTGGGCCTTTTTTGTATGGCAGTAATCTATAGGATCCACCTTGACCCCTTCATTTGAAACTATATGGCCTAGGTATTGTATTTCTTGCATCCCAAAAGAACATTTAGATTGTTTGGCACACTGTTGATTATTAGCCATGAGTTGCAGTGTCTGGTCAAAATGTTGCAAATGTTCCACCCATGTACGACTATAGATTAAAATATCATCGAAAAAAACCAAAATAAATTTACGCAGAAATGGATGAAAGATTGCATTCATGAGACTTTAAAATATGGACGACACGTTGGTAAGACCGAATGGCATGACGAGGAATACATAATGGCCTTCATAAGTGCAAAATGCTGTCTTTGGAATATCTTCTTCCTGTAATATGATCTGATGATAACCTAAACGAAGATCCAACTTTGAGAAGAAGCGAGCACCATGGAGTTCATCTGGTAACTCATCAATGACAGGAATGGGAAATTTGTCCTATGGTAATTTTGTCGAGTCCTTGGAAATCCACACATACTCGCCAAGACCCATCTTTCTTACAAACCAAAAGTACTAGGGAAGAATATGGGTTGACACTCGGTCAAATGACCCCTATTGCTAATAAATCCTGCACCATCTTTTTAATTTTCAGTCTTTGCACATATGGGTATCGGTAGTGATGAATATTCCACTGTAAGCTTCCCAGGATAAGCTTGATGGCATGATTGTGGGTCGCTGTGGTGGTAGGCCTTGTGGTTCTGTAAATATGGGTGCATTTTTGTCCACAGTTTCTTGTAATTCAGTTGGCTAAACTATATCATTGGTATTCAGGGCCTATAGTGCAAATAGTTGTGCCACCACCCCTTGAGACGATTTCTTCAAAAGTTTTTCATTCAATGTGAGCGGATGAGTTGGGTGGGAATTGTTGTCATGCCACAGAGAGTGTATTGCTTCCCATGTTCGATGAATTGCATCCATAGCTCAAAAAAGTCCCATATTATCGGGCCTTGTAATATCCTTGGCGGGTATAGTACTTAAATTTTTCTTTCCCAATTACCGGAATGCGATGTGTTTGCAATTTGCTTTGTTTTAATTTTTGTTTGAGGGTTTCGAGTTGCATACATGGATAAAAGCAAACGAATAGACCAAAAGCAATAAAGGAGCAAATTCCAGATTTAAATATTTAAATCATCAGAGTTATAAGCATATTCATATTCAACATAAATTCTGACTTGATATACACCATGTGCTGATCCGACCAGCAGATAGGTCGATTTAAATACAAATGGGGTGAAGAACGATTGAGGGGTCGCGGTCACAATATTCCGCGCGACCTACAAATACCCGTCCATACTTTGATTGCAGCGATCTTAATGCATATGCTGGCACGATTAGTGTAGGAGGTCTTCGGCAGCCAACGGTAAGGAGTCACAAGGTCGGCGGCGGCTATGACAAGCATGCAATCCACGTCACCTCCTTTCAGGTCCACGACACACAGAAAATGAGTCGGAATATGCTACGACGACACTAAATATGCATCGCGCAACCTTTAGTCAGCTACTCGCCCAACAATGACTCGATATCGGGTGTGTTATACACCCAAGCGACCGCTATAATATTTTATATTCTCCACGCGGTCGATGAGGTAAACGGTTGATATATCTGTTATTCTGCAAATTTGTTTCAAAATGAGACTTCACAAATTTGGGAAGATCCTTGCTGTTAATCGCACTGTGAGAAATTCGAACAATCTCTCCAACAAACCAACTAGGGCAGAATCTTTCACTGCCAAACTTGGTTGCCCACGGGGTTTCGTCCGAGGGTTTTGCTTTCGAAAAAGCTCTCCAAATCCACCTCCAGAAATTAGAATAAGCATGCATAATCCCAAATGAGCTCACAAACCCCCTTTTATAACTTTTTTCGAAAACTTTCCGGAAACTCAATATAAAATCACTTTATTAATTAAATAAGCCTTATACCCCCGAAAAATGATTTAATTCATTATTTAATTATTCTCGACACCAAAGTCACTTTATTAGCATCCCAACATTTAAAACTTTCCATCCTGGTTCCAACGAGCTATAACACTAAGGTGCCCATTAAAATATTTTAATTAAAATAGCAACCTTAGTGAAATTAATTAAAACATAACTCAAAATTACACCCAAGTTGCGGAAACGGTCTAACAACATCGGAATTGAAAACTGATTGCACTAGAGTGATCCCGATGATAAATAATGAGAATCAGACCCAATCGGGTGACTTACTATAAATAGACGCTCTCTCCAAGAATCTTGGAGAACACAGCGAAAGCCGAAAATAACATCTGCAAACGTCATATGGGTCCTCTAGACCATCTGAGCTCACTGGTAACCTCAAATAACCCCTTTGATAAGGTTGACACACACCCAAAAGGTCAGTGCCAATTGCCATGCAAGAGAACCCAAAAATGGGGACATTACAGGCCTAGGGTACGAAGCCATTGAGTCAACAACACAATGTCACAACCCCCCAAAGGAAGGGCAAACATGTTCGCCCTGAGGTTGTAGTCACTCATCATCACCTTTACATTTCTGCATTTTCCTTTGCACAGTATAGTACCCCCATTGGCAACCTTGACTTCAAATGAATTGCAAGAGTAAATGTAACAGGTTGTTTTTTTAGCTACCCGAGGATCAATAAAATTGTGAGTACTAGAATCAATGAGGATTATGAGTCGTTGGCCCTTGAAATGCTCTACCACTTGTAGAAATCCCAACTAATGCATGTACTGAAATTTGGTTGGTCCTCTATCGGTTCAAACTCTTCATGTCGATCTTCTTCTGTATGGTCCTCCCCTTCATCATGTGGTTCCTTGGTGGAAGGTTCTTCCACATTGAGTAAATATAGTTTCTATTATACACACTTGTGGCCTGGAGAATAATTATCATAACAGTTATAACATTGTCCCTATGCCTTACGTGCCTCCATTTCTTCTTGGGTGAGATGTTTGATTTTTTGGTGGTATGTTTCCTAAGTTTGATTATGTTTAGAATGGAAACAGGGTTCGAGCTTGTGGATGTCTTAAAGTACGCCTTTGTGCTAGGAATTTATCTTCAACAAGCCTAGCCAATCCTACAGCTGCCATAATGCTGTCTAGTTTGAACATTTTCATTTCAGCACGAATATCTTCCTTTAATCCACTAATGAAACAACTTTGAAAAAAATCGGCACTCCATCCCCTAGTGCGATTTACCAGCTTTTCAAACTATGGTAATCACAGACAAATGTTGTTTGTCTTAACTTGGTGAGGGCTCCAGTGAAATCTTCATACTCACTGGGTCCAAAACAGGTGAGTAGTTTTGTCTCAAATTCAGCCCAACTAAGTCGCGGATGCATACTCTCTAACCATTGGTACCATTGAACTGCTTCATGTTCTAGGTTGAAAAATGTAATAGCAACCCTTTGACTATGGGGAGTGGCATGAAGAGAAAAATAATAAAATATTGTTTGGCTTGATATAGCCAATTGGTTGGGTCCTCTCCATCAAAATTGGAAAGTCTAGCTTGGGCATTCTCTAAATTGTATTTAGAGACAAGGTATTTCGTGCTCTACCCTAAAAATGATCATCTTGACTCCCTAGTGATTGTATTGCCAAAACTTCGGATTTTGCATTTAGGCCTGTTAAACGACTCTTAAGGTTGTCCATATTATCCAATTTGTCAGTTTGGATAATGCCTGAAGGATTTGTGACTGATGGTTTTCAATTTGTTTTACTTGGTCACCTAATTGCTCTAGCTCTTGGTTGGGTAGCTCTAGTACCACAAACCATTTTGTCAATTTAGGGTCTCCAAAAAAGTTTATCTGAGTTATATGTCAAAACGATCAGTTTGAAGAGAGGATTGGAATGGACTATACCACAAAATGATGAACTTGGATTTTTGTACTCTTTTTGACTGACAAGTAACTGCTCCACTAGCAGATTACTAGCAATTGACTGATCTGACTGTCAGACTGGTTATTCTCTATACTATCAGATTGACAACTAACTGCTCTGACTGTCAGACTGATTATTCTCTATACTATCAGATTGAAAACTGACTGCTCTGATGATTGACAATTGATTGCATTGTCAATTATATATTCTCTTTATTCAGACTGTTTATTCTTTGTACTATCAAACTGTATATTCTCTGTACTATCATACTAGATATCAGATTGTGACTGGAGTCCTCTCTTCTACTTTATGCTCAAATCTGGTTTTAGTTTTGATTGGGAAAAGACCTAAAACAAGGTTTCAATAGGGATGACTTAAGTCAAGCTGTGTCTGATTTCATGAGCTCTCTGATATACAATCTTGTTCGTGATTAGTGGCTGGCCAAGATTTCAGAGCTCTAACTAGAGAGGGTTTCACCATACCCATAGCCGGACCATCTGTTTCTGAGGGTATTGTGAGAGTAACTTCCTAGGGCTAACTGCTTATTGGTGCACCACAAAACTCAAACAACCGATATCTTCCTATGGGTGAAGGCTTCTCCTATTCCTAGGGGGTCTCCCTATATACCCAAGGGTATGTGGGAGCTCACACTCGTATGTGAGTGTTGTCTAAGGCCTAGGTATTGGAGTTTGAGCACCCCTCACTTCACTAGACGTTTTATGGGCAATCTAGCTTAGCCAAAAATGACAGATCCTCCCTAATATTTTAAAACCCCTGACACAGGATTTCTAACCTAATCCACTAAAAGCAGAAAAAAATGTGTTTTTTTCCTAAGATACTTTAACTGAAAATGAGCAAAATGAAAAAATTATGGAACAAAAAAATGGACGGAAGGACAAGAATTTTTGTTGGTGCTGCAGAACACGGCCCTGGAAAGAGCTTTGATACCACTTGTTAGGAATCTTTAGATAAAAATAAGCATAACCGTAATAGCTATGCAAGAATTAATTAAAATGCTTATAAACTAAATGACCATGAAAATAAAATAACCAAAGTGCTTAAGAAAATAACTAATTGGAAATACAATAAACTTAGATTAATCATGTAGAACATATATCGCAAGCCTCTTCGAGGTAGCAACCTCCTTGGAAGTAGAGCTTCGATACAATTTGAGAAAAATATGAGATACATTCTACTCCAAACCCATGTCCTTATATAGATTCTCATTTACCCTAACCCTAATGCTCAAGGGTCAGACCACATGAAAGAGTGGACTAGAGCTACTAATTCCTACTTATAATAAAAGTAAAGGTTACATTATAATGGGCCCATACACACTAGGTGCCCAAGGTGCAAACATACACCAACACTAGACAAGTACATAACAATGGTTGTGTTAGGATAGGATCCTAACAAAGGCGAAGAAGCAGTAGTGTCAGAAGATGAAGATTCATTGTTGCAGGAACAACTAGCTGAAGTAGCCAATGCTGAGCATGAGGATGATACCATGGCTCTTTCTACTTTTGCCCTTATGGGGCTCCAAGCTCACCATACCATCAAGGTCCAAGGATTCATCAAACAACAATGCATCAATGTGTTGATTGATTTAGGTAGCACACAACTTTATTGATAGCAAGGCAACAAAGTCTTTGGGCTTGTATATCAAATGTTCAAACAAGGAAAAATTTCAAGTATTGATTGAAAATGGTGGTACAACTCAGTGTGTGGGTCGAACAACTAAGGTTGACATCTAGATGGGTGATTATACTTGGTCCAAAAATCTCTTCGCCATGAATCTGGGTAGTGCAGATGTCATCTTGGGAGCAAAAAAGCTATCTCAGCTTGGTGATGTTACTATTAATCTGCAATGACTATATGTCAAATGGACGGAGAATGAGAAGGTCATTTGTCTCCGAATCCAACCTTCTCCTTCCAAGGTGGTTAGTTCTCACAACATGGGGAAAGATATTGAACAAAGGCGGTTGTGGATTCTTCACCTAGGTCATTTGCATGCAAGTTTAGTCTTCAAAGCCGCTTCTCCCAGCTCTTCCTTTAGACTTGTTGAACATTGTGGATCGACATGCAAATGTCTTTGGTGAGCCTACATGTCTTCCCCCTAAGCCTACACATGATTATGCAATCCACTTAGTTTTGGGAAGTTGGCCTCCTAATGTGCTTCCTTACCACTATCCGCAACCACAAAAGTTTGAAATCGAGAAGTTGGTCCAGGAAATGTTGGAGCAAGGAATCATCTGTCCAAGCATCAGTCCTTGTTCCTCTTTGGTGGTTATGGTGTGGTGCACGGACAATTCTTGGTGCATGTGTCCTGACTTTCGACCTCTCAAAATTGAAAAGATCACCATCAAAGATAAATTTTCTATCCCTGATCCCTGTTTTAGATGATTTGTTGGATGAATTGGATGGTGCTAAATACTTTACAAAACTGGACTTGCATTCTAGGTTCCACCAACCCTTCATGAATTTATTTCATCCTTTTCGTTGCAAGTTTGTCCTAGTCTTTTTTGATGATATCTTATTTTATAACAAGTCTGAGAAGATCATCTAGTTCATGTAGACCAAGTTCTTCACCTCTTACAGATCAAATGTTCCTTTGCGGTCCATGAGGTAGAATACTTGGAAAATATAGTATCTTAGGAAAGAGTCAAGGTAGATCCTAACAAGATCAATGCCATGCAAGACTGGCCCTTGCTCAAATCCATTAAGCAGCTCCATGGATTGTTAGGTATCACAGGATACTATAGGAAAATTGTCTGTAATTATGGCATGATTGCTGCTTCTCTCACTGCTCTCCCCAAGGACACCTTTGTTTGGTTTGAAGCAGCCTCCTAAGCCTTCCATGCCCTAATGGAGGCTATGGATACCACCCTTGTTTTGGCCTCCCTAAGGACACCTTTGTTTGGTTTGAAGCAGCCTCCTAAGCCTTCCATGCCCTAATGGAGGCTATGGATACCACCCTTGTTTTGGCCTCTCCTGATTTTAGCAAATCCTTTGTCATAGAGTGTGATGCTTCAATCACATGAATTGGAGTTGTTTTGATGCAGGATGGACATCCATTAGCCTTTGAAAATAAGCAACTCTCTAACAAGAATCTAGAACAATCCACTCATGAGAAGGAAATGTTAGCTTTTTTGCATGCGGTTGAGAAATGGAAGCCTTGTTTGTTGAGGGCCTGCTTCATCATCAAGACTGACCATAGCAACTTTAAGCATTTCCTAGAAAAACTTCTCCTTTGTCCTAAGCAAAATAAATGGTTGACCAAGCTCTTGGGGTATGATTTTGTCATTGAGTACAAGAAGGGAAAGGAGAATGTGGTAGCCGGTGCTCTATCTCACAAACATGAAGAAGTTGTTGCTGTTAGTGTCATCTCTAGTCCTCTTCCACAAGGGCTTTCCCAGCTTTGGGAGGACTAGCCTTTTGACCTAGAGACTGCTTAGATAATTTAGCAAGCAAAGTCTGGATCCTTGCTGCCTTCCTTTTTCTCATCTGTTAATGGGATTCTCCATAGGAAGGATCACATATATCTTCGTCCTCGACTTTTAACACTAGTGTCCTCCAAGAATTGCATGCATGTCCTTTGGCTGGACATTCTGGATTCTTAAAAAATTATCAGTGGATGAAGCAATCCTTTTCTTTGGAAATGATTAAGAGCCAATGTCAAGACCTTTGTGGTCGAAGATGAGGTGTGTTAGCACAACAAGGGGAAAATTGTTAAATCTCCTGGTTTATTGCAACCCTTGCCTTTTCTTGACTGCCATTGGGAGCACATTTACATGGATTTCACTGAGGGTCTTCCCAAATCTGAGGGCAAAACAGTGATCTTTGTGGTAGTGAATCGCCTTTCCAAGTACACTCATGTTTGTGTACTCCAACATCCCTACTCAGCTAGCAAGGTTGCCAAGGTATTCTTTGATTCTGTTTTTAAATTGCATGGTATGCCCAAGTCCATTGTCAACGATTGCGACCCTATCTTCACCAGCAATTTTTGGAAGGAATTGTTCCGTCGTAGTGGCACTCAGTTGAATATGTCCTCTTCTTATCACACTCAGTCAGATGGCTAGACAGAGATTGTAAACAAATGTTTTGGTACTTACCTATGTTGTTTTGCCCAAGACAACCAGTATCATTGGGTTGATTGGCTCTCTTTAGCTGAATAATGATGCAATACTAATTACCATTTTTCCCTCAAAATGTTCCCGTTTGAGGTCTTGTATGGTTGGAAACCTCCATCAGTGGCAGACTATGTCCTAGGACCCTCCAAGGTGGCTTAGGTGGATGATTTGTTGCAGAACAACGAGTAGTGCTACAGCTTCTTAAAGATAATTTAACCTAGGCCGAGAATCGCATGAAGCAGCAGCAGGATTTGTCTCATTCTAAACAGCAATTTGCCATGGGGGATATGGCCTTTCTGTGCTTCTAGGCCTATAAGCAATTATCCTTGAAGACCAAGTCCAGTCAAAATTTGGCTTCTCGATTTAATGGCCCCTACAAGGTGGTTTGTGGCATTGGTGAAGTAACATCAGTTGGAGCTTCCACCATTACAACTTAGTTGCAGTTTTTTATTTAGGTTTGTTTCCACTTTGGGAAATGCAATCACATATTGATTTTTTTTTTCACTTCTTGAAATGGTAAAATAAATTGTACATTTACAAAAATGTCGCCATCCAAAGAAATCAAAATGTGTTAAGCACATTCCCCTATATTGCAGCCAGTGATTGGGATTAGACCTGATAGATGAACTCACAAAAACTGCACAGCAGAAATGTGCTCCATACATAATTAAAAAAAAAATTGGGAAGTGAGTTCAATTTGCTTTCTTCAGTTAATGTGTAAATCACATTTCCCTGTATTGAAATCAGTGTTTGGGATAAGACATGACATAATGCATAAATTTAAAAATCTTCAGAAGCGAGTTTGATTTCCTTTCGTCAACCATAGTTCACTGTAGAAAGGTTGCCAAACATTTAGATAATGGAATCTGGAAAACATTTTGCTTGAAGTGAAGGAGTAGCTTAGCCTTTTTGGAAACTTGCTGCTAAATGACAACTTGTAGCATCAATTATGTTTTGAACTGCCTGGCATATTTCAGAACATTTCTATCATGGATTCTGTTTCTAAGGCCTATTCTGGGGAGGTAAAACCCTTTGAGTTTTCAGGGCATGTACAGAGTGATCTCTTGGAGGAATGGAGATTTATTTCTTATTGTCATTCTGATGCTCCATATTTGATTTCTAGCAGTTCATGAGCCTGTGTCTTAAAATCTTGATTATTCAGATAACTTGGTATTCACGCAGACCTAAATGTTGCTTGGCTATCAGATTTGTATTCTATTTGGTGATCCACATTTCGACTTTTTGAATATAAGCTGCTAGAGGTACATGTAGATCCTATTTTCCCCTTACCTGGGTTTATAATCAGGTCTCTAGGATGCTCAGCTCATATTTAAGAATGCCTTCTTATCTGTTTATTTCATTACATCAAAAAATAATATTGCTTCTCTCATGAATTTGTATTTTGATGTTGTTTGCATCCTTATCCTAATTTTGAGTTTCCTCACTGCCAACTAATCCAACCTCATAAGTATAATCTACTTTGACTATCGGGGTTTTTACTCCTTTGGAAACATTGGATATGAAGTTCTGAATACACCAAGTGTACTGAGATCTGTGTCAACAACATCTGTAATGAAGAACTCTTACTTGATTGAAAATTTATTTTTATTTTATTTTATTTATTTTTAATTGACCTTTTGATGTTTAGCAGCATTGGTTCTCATCTTTGCATGCTATGCTACTTTGTTTGTCGTGTTTTTGTCATGTTGATTGTTCTATTTGCAGTGTTGTCGTTTGAAATGGTTTTTTATGATTTCAGCTACCAAATTATGCTTCTAATATAATCTGAAAACTCCGGGCTGTACTAAAATGACCCACAACAGTCTCATAAAGCCTTATAATAGCACTCACAGTAAGCCTTTGAAAATTTTCTGGTCTTCTCAATGAAGATCCTTCCTAGGGATGACCTTCCTATTCTTTGGTACATTTGAAAGATACATGACAGTAGCCATACGGTAAAGCTTGGAATAAGTATGCTGAATCTATTTGGCTTGATAATTGTTTGTATCTGCTATGAATGGAAAGAATAACGTGCCAAGACTATAACATGGGAAATCAGAATAAACTACTTCATAAGTTCATCGGAACATCAATGATGGAACCAGCCGAAGCACTTGTGCTCTGTGGGATTAGTCTAGATTACTTCGCTGTTTATTGCTTTGACAGAAATGATCTTAGAAATGGAGCTCTTGATGGTTATAGAGAGATCATGCATATAAATTGACAATTAATTTTGAAAGGAGCTCTCTTAAGAGAGGATTTGAATAGTTTGGGGTTAACTATGAAGAGAAGATGAAAGTTACAGGCTTCTTGTGAAACTTACGTTCCTTGCATCTAAGGTGGTGGCAATAATCACCCCAAAATAGGTCTTACAATCTTGCTAATGACCAAGCCCAATTTTAAGTCACAAAATCTTGCTAATGTACAGCCTTCCATAAATGATTATAACATGTGCCATACTATGTATACACAAGAGGATGTTGAACGTATTTTTATCCGCAACAGACAGAATATGGTTTAAAGTTCAGATCTTCAATGCTTAATCATTCAGAATAGTTCCTATCTTGTGAGGAAAAGATATGTACTTATCAAATGCTAAATAGGCATGATCAGCAAGAGGAAGATTGTTAGACACAAAAGTCCCATGTATGCAGGATAAGGGACAAACATGTCAATATACAATCAAACCAGAGTAGAACATGCTTTGTGAGGAAAACTCATGTCCTTATCAGATCAAGTGTGATTCTTAGTAAGCATGATCAGCAAGAGGAAGATGGCTAGATATATTGAAACCCTCAATATTCAGGATACTGACAAGCAACTCAAAGCATAATCAACCACACTAGCACCACCCATGAGAGGAAAACAGATGTACTTATTCAGAAGAAACAAGCCATTAGAATTGCCCATGAGAAGCGTCTTCCATAAGCAGTGATTGGACCTCTGTTAATTGCAGAAGATTAATTTGTCTTGAAATCCTCAATATCCTATTCATGGAGCATTGGTGAATCCCAACTCACCGATGTCTTCTTGAGTGAAATACTTCAGATTCAGGTACTGTGAACAAGCGCAACCCAATATCTAGAGGATTACTGGATTTTAGAGGACTACAATCTCTCTCTCTCTCACACACACACACAAACACACACACACATATGCGTGCATGCATGTGTGTTCACATGTGTCTTTGGATTTAGTTTGCACCACTAGTGCAACAGTGGGCGGTTTCATAACTCGTCTTGTATCCAAGATGGCAAGAACTAGGCTCCTCAATCTGCTTCTGTTTGAATTGATGTTGAGCACCAAGTTCATTCATAATGACTCATTCTGGGATAGAATCTCAGCTTGCTTGTGTTAATGTCTGTTATCTCAACCTGTAAGGGATCAAGGGCTCACATGTGTTAATGTCTGTTATCAGGGATTCTTTTTTTTTTGCTTGAGGCATTATGTTTACATTTGCTTTTCTAGAGATCTCATTATTATTTATTTTGCTTGGGAATTAATCTTACAAGTTGCATTGATTATTGTAGTCAGTTTTGCTATTAAGTTGTCATTAAATCTTTTGCTATTCAATGATCAATGATTTGAGAATTGTAAGATAGTCATGAAGTTAGGCAGGCAGCCATTTGTTGATATAATACATTAGCACAAACAAGTTTGAAAAGGTTCCTCCCTTTAATATTCAAATAACTCTGCAATAAATTTTTATCTAATTGTTTTTTTTGCTTGAGAAAAAGGGGTTGTACTTGGGTCCCCCACCCTTGATAAATCACAACTCTCTTTTGTAAAGCTTGAGAGTTTACAAATATATTTAATTCTCATCTCAATTGAGATGCTATAACTAGATACCTACATCTTTTTTCACAAGTCTGAATTTTTTATATTCATTTTTTTGATCTTCTTCAATTTTTTAAAATACAAATATTCATTTTCCTTTTTCTTGAGAATTTCCAATCTTGTTCATCCATCCATCCAAGTGAAATCCTGATTAGTGATGGTTTTTGATGATGCCAAGCTGCCATTGTGCCACTTGAATATTCATAACTGCTTTGTTGGCTCCATGCTTTTGCTGCTCTGCTCTAATATTTCGAACGGTTGGTCCTATTGTTCCTTGATGTTGTTGCACCCCTTTGAAATCCATAAACATTATGCTTTTTCTGCCAATACTTGATGCCTTTCTGACTCCATGTATATTGATGCCTTATGCCATGCCTCCAAAATTGTTGCCGCTCAGGGTGGTGTGTGTTGATATGTTGCAACCTTAACCTGACATTTTGTTCCCTTTGATTCTTCAACAATTTGTTTTTTTATTTTTTTGCGCATTACGACCGTTGTCGGGAGTGGGGGAAGGGCAACGAGGTGGGGATGGGGGGGGGGTTTCTGAGGGATGGCATCAATAGCGTTCGGTTGAATGATGGGGTTTGGATTAGGGGTTTCTTCACAGGGGATATCCTCAGATTGGAATTTACCATTGCAACCATAATTGCTAAGTAAATCAAATTTGTTGGAGATGGTGAACAAATTACTTGCCTTTGCTTGTCACCGCTTGGAGGGGGTAACGCCTGTTGCTTGCCTTTATGGTTCTGGTAGTGTCCCGTTCCAACCTTCGTCTTCTGATTTTCCCCTTGGACTGGGCAGGCCACAATCTGCGACTCTGTCTACGAGTTTTTGCGGTTTAGGCACTGGAACGAAAGGTGCCCTTGCAGTTGGCATTCGGAGCAAAAAGCGGGTTTGTTTTCATACTCCAACGGTTGGCTTCGCCTGTAAGTTCCGTAAATTAGGTTAACCTGGCTAGGGAGCTGTGTTTCCAAGTTGACATTGACGCATATGCATGCTTGCGTAAGGCGAGTCCGTGCGCGGGTTGCTGGATCAATGGCTACTAATTCCCCTATTGCTCGGGCTATCGCTTGGAGCGCATCTTCGTAGAAGAAGTGTGGTGGCAAGTTCGGGAGCTGCACCCAAATGGGAGCGTAATTTATGCTCTGCGACTCTGGATCAAAGTCTTCTCCCCACTTCCGGAGGAAGAGACTTCTCCTCCCAAAAAACCAAGGGCCTCCTGATAAAATACGGTCAGCGTCTTCCTGTGTGTTGAGGTGGACCATGAAGAACCCTTTGGACATGGCTGATAGCTCTAGGCACCCTCTGGTTTTCCACTTGATCGCCGCCCAACGCCGAAGTGAGTCCATGTCCGGTCTCCCTCCAAAAAATTTCCCTACCAGTGAAAATGAGTCTCGGTTAGCGTATTCTGTCATAACTGGCTCTGGACAAAGGACATTACAGCCTTGGGTTATGAAGGCGTTCGTTGTCGATGACCTAGGTTTAGGTTTTCCTTGAAGTGCTTCTGCGAAGGAAGATTGGTTGGTCTTCTTGTCGTCTTTTTCATTTTTAGCTGGTGGGTCTTTGCCTCTGCACCCTCCTTTCTCGTCTCCTCCCGCGCCTGGATTTGTTTCGTTTGCTGGTTCATCCTCTGCCTGGTGGGGATTGGATTCGTCTCGCGATCGTGAGCTGGTCCCAAAGTTTTTATTCCCGCCTCTCTGCTTCCCATTCGCCGACACGTCGCCCCTCGAGTGTTCGCTTTTACTCCCGTCCCTCTGTTTCCCACTCGCCAGTGACTCAATCGCCGCATGTTCGCTCGCCGTCAAAAAACCCTTTTTCATCTCTGAGGTCCGAAACCACTACAATCATAATTTGTTTTTTTATTTTAAATTCTTCTTCACAATATTCTCTCTTATACCTTTCTTTTGGTGCATCCTTGTGCACTTTTGACAAGGCTTCCTTGGACTTTGTTGTTGCTTCTTCCATGGATTTTATTGTTGCTGCTACTGTAAATTCAACTTTTGAGTTTTCTAATGGTTCTTCAACTTGTTCCCTTACCATAACTGCTTCTTGCTTCTCCTTGGATCCTTGCTTCTTAAGATTTTCCTTTTGAATGTGACCATGAACTTGCACATTGTCATATGTATTTTTTCCTTCTATTATATCCTTTTTATTCATTTCTTTCAGTTCCCTTTGAAGCCTTTTTATTTCTTCTTCATATCCTTTGATGGTGACCTTTAAACTAGCTATCTTTTTATAAGGGTTCCACTGACTCAAGAATGCATGCTCCATTTCATCCCATGTCAAAATTCTTTCCTTAGCATGACTTTCCTTAGTAAGAATATCCCACCAATCATAAGCTTCCTCTTTTAAAAGATAAAAAAGTTTGCAATTCCAAAAAATCTCACCAGAATATATAGATCTAAACTTCATCCACCATTCTCGAGCATCAATGTCATCATTTCCAATGAAAATTGGTAACTCCATGATCTCAACCCAAAAAAATCCCAAAAGCAGATAGGGTTTTGGAAAGGAAAAAAACTAGGGTTTTTTATTTTTTTATTTTTTTTAACTCCTCTAATCCTTGCTATCACCAGTAGAACAATTTAAATGCAATATAATTGACATAAAAAGGAATGCAACCGTCTATTACAACTTTGCATTAATCCATTACCAAGCTTCTCCTCCAAAGGGTTCAACACTGTTGCACAGACTGCTGCTGCTGTTGCGAAGAAGCATGGACGGCTTCGATGGCAGTGCGGTTCTTCTTGATGGCAGCAATACTTTTTTATCTAATTGTTGAATCTACAAAATGTTGGTCATATAGAATATACCATGATAAGACAAACAGGATCCGTGCTGCATAGTATGGTCAACCAAATATCTGTCAAGAGTTTTCTTCCACTGTTTGCTTTGGATAATAGACCATTGGAAACGGTCCTGTGTGGTGATCTATGTTTCTTCTTCTAGAATCAAGTTTGTTCCCCTTGACATGGCATTGTGATTTTTCATATCCTTACATTTATCAAATATTAAGAATATTTATTTTATATTGAGGGTGGTATGGTAGTCAACATTTCTGATTCTTTATGGATTGTTCAGGCTGCAGATTCTTCTAGGGGAAGTTTTGCTGATACCAATGTTAGTGAGTTGGCAGCATTCACATCATATGCTTTGGCATTTCCAAATAATTTTCAAGCTCTTGTGGACACTTATGATGTAGGTTACATTGTTTGTTGTTGATGTATAGGCACTTTTCATGTTGTTTTGTTTGTCCTGTATTATTTTAATTGCATTACTAAAGAGAGAAGGCACCCAAATTACATGCTTGATATCTTTGTGTTCGATGCATGTGAGTTTCTTTTATTTGTTACTGATGATGTACTATTCATGGCAGGTGATGAGAAGCGGGCTACCCAATTTCTGTGCTGTGGCTCTTGCCCTGCATGAGTTAGGGTGTGATCATCTAATCCTTGTAGTCTTGTTCATATATTGCAGTTGTTGTATACTTCTTTCTCAAGTTTGGCAGTTAACAGATTAGTCTTATTTATATGTTTAACACTTTGGTTGGCCCCACACCTTTTGTTTAGAAATGAAAGGCACCTTCTATTTTTGCATTGGCAAGGATGTTAGTCTTCAATGTGGGAGGGATTTATTTATTTGATATTTATTCTTGTTCTTTTAAAATGAAAAGCTTTGAGTTATAGAAAAGTTCATAAATACAATGCTCTAATACAAGAATGAGTCAGGCAGTATGGAAGCACCCCTTCCCCCCTCCGCCCCCCAACACCACCCTCTTTCTTCCCAGGGAATGTAACTGAAATATTACAAAACATGATAGATCATGGCAAAAAGTGTGTCAAGGAGAATGACTGTCACAATGCAACAAATATTTGTGGGGGAATGAAGAGAGCAATCATGTAACAGGAGCAGCCAGAGGAATTGATGGAGGATCATTATTGTCCTTCATCCATTCTTCCCATCCACTCAGCTGTTCAGGCGCAGAGAGAAACCAATTAATATTCTTCTTGAGGTATGTGCTTACCTCAGCCTATCACAAGGGCATATTGTTTGCTGAGATTTCTGTCCTCATGAGGTAGATCTACATGGGGATGGGAGCTGGATGATGGTCCAATCACAAGAGCCTTTGAAGGTCCTCTTATGTGCCTAAGAACCTTCTGTAGGCTGTGCTATGTAGATGACCCCTGCAAATGCTCTAAGCAATCTTCATGGTATAACACTAGAAGATGCTGCCTTTTACAGCTAGCGGATCTTCTCCTTACATAGTTCAGCTGAAGCTACAACTATCATTAATGACATTATATCTACTTAGTGTTTGGTTTCCATCTGTAGGGGTGAACCCCGTAGCGTGATGAGTGAAATGCTAGCTAAATTTCCTGCAGTAGTTTGCTCTACCATTGCAAAGAGTATTAACATTCAGATTGCACCAAATACAACAGAGAGACGTGTCAAATCCCAAAATTTCAACACTAAATTTTTTTACTTTAAACATGAAATCCCATCATAAATGTTAGCTCAGGCATACCATTTTATACACTTCAAGAATATCTACCACTGCAACTGGTGTCTTAAGTGCCCGGGACTGGCCACATCCCACGATTCGCCACGTACGATTCTGACTCCTCATATGAGTCCTCTCGAATCCGGCGAAGGGTTTTCCGCTCAGGGCCCATATCACCTGAACGGGGTACGCTATTTTCCCCTGTCCAAAGATGGAAGAACTCGCAGTTCTTCGTGTACTCAACTTGTCTCTTTGGAACCAACGTCTGTATGCCGGTGCTAGTCAATGACCTTCAGCTAAGGATTGACTAGAGCCCGCCATCGCATGGCCTATGGGCTAGATAATCATGTTCTTACTCGGACTAACGACAATGCTGCCCATAACCATCTGCCGCTGGATATGCCCTCTAGGCATTTCCCCAGTCCGATTGGAATGATGATTATCACCACCACTAACCGACGGAACACTTAGAGCAACGTCCCATACCGCCGCTCGTTACACTCGACGGCTAGGACCCCTGTCCCATGGTAGCCGATGTACAATGTCTAGTCACACATAAGTCACACCGAGACCTTATGTGGATGGGTAGTTGATAAAGTCCTATCTCGACTTTCTCAACAAGAATGTATAAGTGTTTTCTCCAAGGTGGTAAATGGCTTTATGTTCTTCTAAAGTAAGACTCTATTGACTTCACCATAGAATACACATTAATATTTTTTTAACATTAAACTCTTTCTATAATATAGCACAAAACCCACATCATTAAGCACATAATATCCTTTCCTTTAATTAAAAAAACTATAACATGCCTATTAAAAGTTACAATATGCTTATTAAATCACATTTCAAACTTTATTAAAATCAGAACTATAACATGCCTATTAAAAGTTACAATATGCTTAGTAAATCACATTCCAAAAATAAAGATTGATTATATTTTTCAGATCACAAAGTGTCGCAGCTATTTAAAAACATGCTCTATTTTGGAAATAAAACATAAAATCATCCTCAACAACTTATCTTTAAATCTTTACGAATTCGCATGTCTCATCTTTGTCTGATAGTGTTTCCACGATTTCGATTAGGATTTCTCGAAATACAATCTAATGTTCTCTACAAAGCTTCAACGTAAAACACATTATACAACTAACTCCTATAGTCAAATACAACATCCGGCACTACAAGACATTAACATATACATTCAAGGAGACTTTATCGTAAAGACCTTTAAAGGATAATAAAATGTTTCTCACTACATTATGTTTACTTCAAAAATAGATCGAATTTCTCAGGAAGGGCAGGCTTCAGCCAACAGAACAGTCCTTCACGGCATTCACAGAGAAAGTAATCTTTCAGTCATTCAGAACAATCCTAATTCAATCAACTTTTGGTCAAAGCATACTTGGAATTGGAGAATCGTTACAGGCTAAGAGCACTACAATTATATTTTTAAACATTTACTTTATATAAATTACCAATGTCAAATCTGGGTACATAACTCCAGAGGTTATAAAAATTATCAATATGATATCCCAAGCAAAAGAAAATAAACCATATATGTCATTTGGCCTCTTATTAATGCCGGACAATAAGGTAACGTTCTTTACAAACTCCGTTAGCATGGCGCCGGCTGGAACTTCGTTTAGAAACACCAAAGCACTCGCCATTGATGGGGAAATCGCGCCCAACGCCCACCCACAAAGACCGGACGTAAAACAGAAATCATGGTTTGGCTCAGGCTTGATCCATATGCATCTAAATGGCATACCCACACAGTTCAAACATGCAAACCGCAGCAGGCATCACACAGCCATAAAGAAATTCATGAAGAGTAATGTCAAATGCAATATTCACACACCAGATGCAGCAGAAATCTCGCAATCAATAAATTAAATAAAGGAAAGGTCCTCATAACCACCACACTATCCAGAGAAGAATCCAATACCTCAACCAGGCGAATTATAGGTTACAATTTTCATAACAGTGCTATCACAGCGTCTTAAACATTCTAGGTGTCATTTAATTTTATTCATTTCCTTTAGAGTTCTCTGGTTCATCGTTTAAAACAGATTTGTTCTTCCTTTTTAAACAAATCAAATATGATTAATAATGATATAATTGAAAACTCTCATAAATTCAGGCTTTCATAGCTCTACCATTTACGACTTAACAATCAGATTTTCCCTTAAATGGTCATTTCAAAATGGGTTTCATTATATAGCTCAAATAAAACACATAAACAGGTACAGAATAGAAATCTGTATTCCTAAGCTTTTATATATATATATATTTCTCACATTCTAAGAAAAATTCCACAGATTACATTTCAGAAACCTGACCTTTTCACACAGCTCTCCTTCCGCAGACGTCGTTGCCTTCGCTAGACTCAGCAAGTAGAAACTTCTTCCATCCGCACCCCCCGCCTTCAGGCAAGACGTCGTCTTATATAAGAGAAGGTGGTAACTAGAAAGGAGATACCTCATTCGATTCTGCCAGATAGAGCTTGTAATTGGCTTCCACGTATTGGCGAGTGACCACCCAAGGTTGTTTGATAATACACTTTGGCTTATAACACATAGGTCCCCTTTTACTTTTGAATGAATGAAAGATTTTAATTACGTCCGAGACCCAAATATGGTCTATGGGACCTCAAATATGGAAGTACAATTACTCAAATCATATCATATGATCTTTAATATCTTTGAGAAGGTTGTTCCTTCTCCTCGCTGATTTGTGTTAGCAATTCTCCAACTTTTTTTATTTTACTGTCTTCAAATAAATCTGTCATAAACTCGTTCCCAAGTGTTTCTTTGTATTTGTCACGGATATCTGAAAAACTCGGGCATTTATAGATGAAGTGTTCCTCTGTCTCTACTGCCCCTGTGCTGCATAGAGTACATATCCTTTCTTCCCATTGTTCTTTGGGCGTTGTCCATCTCCCTGTTTCACATCTAAGCCTATGAGAGCTAGTCCTTATCTGAGCAATGAGTATTTTTTCCTTCCACTTGATTTCAGCGCCTATATACGCTTTTTCCTTGTGGTCATACGTTGGGTTAAAATTTGCAATATAATATTGTCTTTTCTTGTTTGCATTTTTCCACATTCCACTTCTGAACTTTTCATTCACATAATTTTTTATGTCTCTGTTGACATTTGGGCATTCATTTATGTTGATTTCCCAACGTTTCATCCATTTATGATTTTGTTTCATCCACGTATTCTTTCGCCTATGCAACTCTTCGTCCCTAGCTGCCCTAGGCCATCTATCATTTGTCATGTTTTCTGTTTTTTCAAGTAACATAACAGCTTGGTCATAGCAATTGCTTCTAAAGGGAACATTCCAGTTTCAGCTAGAATAATTTCATAAGGGGTTGTGGCCTTAATTTTGAGAAAGTTTGTGATTAGATATTTTTGAATCCTTTCTATTTGCCTCCATTTTGCATTTGTTGTGCCACTAGCCCACACCTCGCAACCATACAACGGAACCGGTGTAACAAGTAGGCCAAATAAGACCTTGGTGGTCTTCCAGTCCCACAACTCGGCATTCCTACACCTGTTTTGAATTGCATATAGTGCTCTCCAGCCACTTTGAGTTCTTTTCATCCTACATGTATTCCAATTAAGTTTGTCATGAAAGTCTATGCCCAGGCATTTGTATTCTACCACTACATCAAGCGGTTCTCTTGCAAACTGAAACTTGAGTTGTTGCTTCTTCTTTTTTGCTGAAAAAATCATAATTTTTGTTTTGCTCGTGTTCACCTGCATCCCAACTTCTTTACAAAAGAGTTCTAGAGCTTGAAGGTGATCTTCTAGATCTTTGGCTGTTTTGGCCACAAGAATTACATCATCTCCATACATGAGGAGTTTTACCACATATTTGGCTAAATGCACACCCTCTCCCCCCAAATTTGTCTATCCATTCTTCTAACTTGTCAATGTACAGCCCAAATAAGGTCGGAGATAGAGGGCAACCTTGTTTGACACCTATGTCACTACCAAAACATTCAGATAACCCTTCTTGTGTTCTGATTCTAGCCTTTACATGCTCATATAGTCTGTGAACTGCTGCCCTGTAGTGAATTGGAATCTCTAGCTCTTCCATTCTGCTCCATAATTTTTTCCTTGGCATCGTGTCAAATGCCTTTTTGAAGTTTACAAAACAGCAAAAAGCCTCCTCTTTTTTGTCCCATATTTTTTCCACTATGTGTCTGAGCGTGATATAGTGATCAATAGTTGAGTGCTTGGGCCTAAAACCTGCTTGTCTCATTATACGAAGGCCACTTTCGTTTAATCTCCAATGAAGTCATACTTCTTAATTCTATACTCCTATTTACGTTATGACTAAGTGTTTGATTCATTTTATTGCCTTTTATTAGTTTTTAATATAATTATTGTTATTTTTATTATTTATTATATATATATTTTAAATAGAAAATTCCATGATAATGGGTTTTTAAATAAATACAAATCCTTTTCTCTTTTCTTTAATTTACTTTTATACTAGTATAACTACATACTTTATTATTTCTCATATATATATATATATATATATTTTATTAAAATATGTCGTTTAAAAAGACAACAATCAAAGAACAGCAACACGGCAGAACGTCTTAACATGCATACATTCAGTCAATATGACAAGCAAAATGCAATGCAATGCAAACCTATTGTGGGCTTCCATGTACCCACGGACCAAGGGTGCACGAGGCACCGCATCATAACCACTTACCCGGCGTTTCCGTTCTGCTGCCTCGGTCAATGGGGTGGGTGCTTTCTTCACTGTCCACCTCGAAACCTGCACCTGCACCACAAACACTGGCCGCAGAATCACATTCTTCAAAAAAAATTAATCATTAACAGTGGGGATGTGACAAGACGTTATATCATGAGAAAGCTGATTTCTTCATTAAAGCTTAATTATGATACATCGCCACACTTGCCTGTGGTGTGTGAAGTTGTGGCAGAGACTCTAATTGACTCTCTTCTACCCACAACCAGTATGATGTAAGCTATAAACACAAAATGGTCACATAATCTACTAAACCTTCATTGTTTGAGAGGTAGAATCATAATATAAACCTCAGGTTGCATGAAAATGGATATGCTATTAGATACAGATACAACAAATTTTCAAGATCCTGTAATATGGAATCATGGATACAGCTGGATATGACATTATAAAAAGCATATATATTTATACATTAAATGAAAAAACATATAACAAACAAATATTTACAGAAATATAAGTTTTATATAGGATATTTTCATCAATTAAGCAGACAATTGTCATTTTTTTTAAATTTTAAATTTATTTAAAAAACATTGTCTAATCTTCTTTTAATCTCATGTCATGGATACAACTCTAGATGTGCCTAGGCCATATCCTAATGTATTAGATATGGATGAAATAGGGTTATGTATTGGGAGATGTCTGGATACGATATGCATGTATTTGTATATGGTATCCGAGAAGTATTGTATCAATATCCATTTATGATACATGGATATGGGTATTTGAGTAGGAGGATTGTCAAATACGGTAACTAAATATAAACCCTTATACAGTAAGTATAATCATCTTATAACTACGAACTACAGTGATACAAAATCGATACTCAAACTATATTAAAAATTTCTTGTGAAGAAATACTTTTCAGGGAGATCAGGTAATCTTTGTAATGCTATTGATAATGTCACTGTGCTGTTTGATGTTTCCCATTTGTTTTAATTCTAACCATTTCATAAAGGTTTTAAGATGACAGTTTGAGGGATGAATCTATTGTACTTTGTGACAATAAGTTGTGGCCAAGTGTGTATGTTTACTTGTTTACTTTGACATTTGTTTGAATGCTGTCATACCATTCATATGCTGATCCTTTGATATGTAAAGCTGTTATGGAACTTTATCATCTTTAGAGATTTCACATAGGTGAATGTTGTCTACTAACTAAAGCTGTGCTGGGTATGTCAAGTTACCATTGTGGTTCAATTTGGTAAATTGCCCTTAATCTTTTTGCTAGGTGTGTAGCAGGCGAGTCTTTTTTCTTTGTTTACATCCCCTTCCATATTTCTCTAGCTCTCCTCAACTTCATTCCATTCATTAAGACTGATTTTAGATAGGTTTTCAATAAGTTTTGCATCTTTTCTTACCTTTTTTTATTATTTTATATTACTTGGAATACTTGTCCACACCTTTCCTGGTGGCTAGATTTATTTTCGTTAGCCATGACATGGTTTGGTGGGGAAATTTTGAACACCTCTGATATTGCAATTATGGATTCTCCCCCAGTATCTGCATACAACAATGAAATGCAATGCCGGAAGCTTAAACGTCTCCACCTATATTGTACATGTCAATAACCAAAACACTGTGTCTCAAGAATGAGTGGAAACAATCACCAAATCACATCCTGTGGATACGTATCCTTTGACATTTGCTGCCATAAGTCATCACTAATTGAGGGCCTCGGCTTTGTTTCTATCAGAATCCTTATTCCAAGAATTTGTCATTGTAAATCACAGTGATCTCACAAGTAAATTCTATAGTTGATTCTATTAGAGTTTAACATTGGTTTCAGTTGCACTACTATTCCTTGCAGGATTTTTCATTAAGTTTATCAGCATCCATTGTGGGACTGATTGCTAAAAGTTTGCAGTGTCTGTTATGATACCATTGGCTGAAGATCTTGTTCATTGTTGTTACTGTCTCTTACAAGATTCTTGGCTGATCTCATTTATCATCACCATCCTCTCTTCTAGGAATGGTTGGCTAAATATCACATTCATCACTGGGAGATGACTTTTGGCTAAACATCATCACCATTTATGAGATTGCTAAATATTTCATTAATTGATTGGCACCCTCCCTATGGGATGGTTGGTCAATTGCTTGTCATGGTAGCTAACATAGCTTGGAAAGTTAGTTTTGAATTGTCACTTTTGCCTTTAACAAATATATGAAACTTGGTTGATTGCTGTCATGGTGCAAACATGGGTGTAAAAGGTCAACACTACAACATGAAAGTCAATGCAGTGGAAAAATATCAATGTTGGCTGCAGAAACATAAGAAACCTGGATTGAACTCTGTAATCAGACTGTCAATCAGGAGCAGGAGAAGCCTGAACTGACCTCATCAAGCAAAAAGGAGCATGAGCAACCTGAATTGAAGCCTATCAATCAAACCGTCACTAGGGAGCATCGCCATTCTCATCCAAACTCCAATCAAGCATCGGGGAGCATTGTCAAGCTTAGTGGAACCCTGTCATCAATCAATCATTGGAGAGTGGGAGCAACCTCCATTGAACCTTGTTAATAACCAATCATTAGGGAGCATCAGTAAGCTGAACTGGACTTGACTGTCTATTATAGGAAGCATGAGAAACCTTGATCAAACCTTGTCAATCACACATGCATGAACATGAGTAACATCAATTGAACTACATTATCAAGTATAGGGAAGCATGATTAGCATTAATTGAACCACTCGATCAATCACGGGGAAGCATGATAAACCTCAAATTAACATCATCATCTAGTAAAAGTGAGCATCAGTAATCTCACAATGGATCCTTAGTGTTCTTCTCTAGTATACTCAGTATTTATGAAAATCCAACTCATGATGCAGTTACTACATGCAATCAAATAATAGAAGAGTTAAGTGGTCAAATAATCATTTTCTCTTTAGCAACAGCAAATTTGGCTAGACAACAATAGGGATTTCTAGACAATGTAGCAGGTCCAACAATTGCACTGGACAATGTAGCAGGTCCAACAATTGCACTGGTCAATGCATCACTACAGAAATCAAACATGTCAACACAGCTGATGTTCTTTGTCAATGCAATAGAACTAAGTTAATCAATGGTCCTTAGTGACAGCAACAGAATTTCAGTGATTGGAGTGTCAAAATCAGTTAAAATAAACAATAATCACCCCAAGATTCTATTTAAAATAGGACTTAGATATCCAACTGTAATATCCCACCCAAGCTGAGATACGAAATTTCTGCTTTGTTTTGTTATTTTGGAAATTTGCAAGGTTTTCGGTTTTTGTGCAATATTCTGATTTTTTTTGTATTTTTTTTTTATAAGTACAGAATATGCAGAAAAAAGTTAAACTGGCAACTTGAACAAATAATATCTAGCAAACTACGTGGCGGGAATCAATGAAACTTGGAATTTAGATAATATTTATATAAAACTATAAACCCTCTAAAGGACTTTGGAAAGTATCAAAATACCCGGAAGTTGTACAAGACTGAAAATGGCGACTTTATAGCTGAACAACAACACAGGAATATATGTATTTCTTTCCCAGCAACAAATAAAAGATGTCTTTTTACAATATCAATGCAAAGGAAAGCTTCCAATCCTTAGACGCCTCAATTACAATCATTAATTGGCACCCAAACTCTGAATATTAAAAACCACCTTCAATGCCAGGCAAGATATGGTACGACCAGGCTAGAGGAAATTATGGCCAGCAAGAAATGTTTGAAATCTGCCCTGAAACCATAAGAAACCCACTCTAAATGGAACGGCTGGAACTGTAGAAGCAAAATAACCAAGTCACCTTAAAACCCCAACTCAAATCATGGAATCATATACAATAAATGACTCCACTTGTACGGCTATGCTGAGAAATGAATGCTACAGAAATGTATGCAAAATATGCTTCGAAATCCCTTCCAAACCCCCTGAAAACCATTGTAAATCTACAGATATAAAGCTCCAATGCAACCCCTGAAGTAGAGCTGCTAATGAACACCCTGAGAATATCTTTCAACTTCGATGATGTTGTCCCTGCTGGTGATTTTCGTCACACAACAAGCTGAATTCGAAACCCCTTCAACTTTGCAAGAACTCCTCAAAATTGCTCCAAGAGAATGAATAGCCAAAGATGATGAAAATGAAGTTTCATTGCTCTTTTTATAACTCTCCAAGAGGGGTCGACCTCTTTTTTCCTCTTTCCAAAGCAACATTAAAATAAAACATTTTAATTTTAATTCTCATAACTTGGCTGACCATATTAACAATTGAATATTATAAGTCACCTTTATATTTCTACTTGTTTTTTAAGTAACTAATAAACCTTATATCTCCCACATATGAAATATTATAAAGTTAAACTATATTAAATATTTAATTTAATATAATTAACTTTACACATTAAAATCTCTGCTTCCTAGACCCCGGAATCCCAAACAAATTATGGAAACGGATACCCATTTCACCGAGGTATTCAATCGTATTGTTTGTTTCCACCGATTCCCAGTTGATCGACTTACTAAAAATAGTAAGTCCTCCCACAAGTGTCCGAAACGGCCTGAAAAGATGGCAACGGAAAATTCTGCTCGTCCAAACAACAATCCACGTCACTCGGTGGGCTCCCAACTAACTGACACTGCCTACGGGAACCCTTGAGTAGGCAAGTTCACTCATCTCCTGTTGTCCGACTAAGAAGGGGACATTACAGTCCTCCCTCCCTGAAATTGCTTGTCCTCAAGCAATTGGAGTGCAGGATGTTGTAAGATCTGCTCATCTTCCCAAGTAGCATCCTCTAAAAAGTGGCTGATATAGAAGAGGGCAGCAATGTCAACTCTGAGAACAATCATCCTGGGAATGCTTTCGCTGCCCAAAACTAGAAACACCCTGCTGGCACTTAAGCTCCAAGTGTCCAAAAAGTCATCCCAAGGATTCAAACATTCCCACTCAGCAGTAGTAATGAAAGCATTATTAGGAAATATAGCATTCCCCAGTATGAAGTGTATGTAACAACACTCCCAAGATGCCCAAAAATGAATATACATACTGCTGTCCAAGACTGAATTTATTATCTCAAGGTCTGATTCATGACAAATCAGTGATCTGCACAAAGCATATTTGTTATAATTCAGAATTACATCACCCGGTATGCAAAATTTGATCTCATTACCAACTGAGGTGACCTCCCAGCAAGTCACCAGCTCAACAAATCTCCAATTCATATTCAGAATCTCCCTCCAATACACTTGTATAAACACATATGGATTCATAACATGATTGCTTAAAGAGTGAACAGTAGCAAGTAAGAGAGCACCATTACAAGTTGTATCATTCATAAGCAAGGGGTGACTGTTACAACATACTCTGGAAACCCAAATACTCCTCCAAAACTGAATTGAGTTAGCTGCAACAATCATGTAATAACAAAATCCAACCTTACCATCCAGCTGAATGTTCCCAAATAGAGCAGTCCTACTTCTGTCCAAAACTGAAAATGTCATCATATGGTCTGATTTTTTGAAAATCAGCGTACCACATATATCACCACTACTGCATATCTGAAATATGTCCACTGGAATGCTAACACTGACCACATTAACGGAAAAGGTCTCCCAAAAATTTACTATCTCATCAAGCATCCAATCCTTGTTCAAAATTTCTTTCCAATCCATTTGTATGATGACAAATGGATATATATGGTGGCTGATAAAAAGAGGAGCAACAGCATACCTTTCAGCAGTGTCTATCAGGCTACTCCGAGCTCCAAGTGTCTCTTTTTTGACATAAGAAACATCTTCATCCCTTGGGTTCCAATTAGAAACAACATCATGCATGAAATATTCTGATTTTTCTAACAATTCATTCCCTTTTAAATTTTGCTCCAACTCAGATTTTGGAACTGCTCCTGGGTCCCATATCTTGATACTGTCACCAGTAGTTCCTCTGGAACTAATGAGTGTTCCCATAAAAGCCACTCCTAGATTTGAAATATTCTTTTCATGTTCCAAGCTGTCATAGCAAAAGTCAATGCGAATAGCCTTCTCCTTGATTTTTTGTAAGTATTGTTTTGCTTGAGAAGCTATCATTTCAGCTTCCTTGGCTCTCCTTAGCCATTCATCACACATTTTCTGGTTCCTCGTTACATCTTCTGTGTTTGTTGGAAGAATGATTAATTTCTTTCCTTCCTCATCTTCATATGATGTTTCAGTAGTTGCTGATTTGGCAAATTCCAAATCAACATACCCCTTAATCACCGTACTGTCAGGAAGACTTGTGTTCTTTTGTTTGCTTGCAGAAACACATGAGGAAACAACCTCATCAGCTGCTGATTTAACATCCTCCAAATCAGCATATCCCATAATCTCAATAATCTCATGATGACCATCATACACTTCTCCACAAGTAGACACACCATCATGCACCAATGAACTGCTGCTCGGAAAAGTGCAAGGCTCATCATACCTTATGTCCAAGGTCTCACAGACCCCACTGGATTGCTCAGGAAACAATTCCACAACTGCTGTCCTATCATTCCCATCATTATTAAAGTCATCCTGGGTCTCTGCCATGCTTACCGCATGAGGAGAAGCATCTGTTTCTAGCTCTAAGGTCTCAACCTCCCTGCTGTCCATAACTTTACTTGGATGCAATAAGTCATTCTCTTTGTTAATTTCACATGTGTGGCCAAGTGTCCAAGATTCCTGACATGTGAAACGCCTGTGCCCACGTCTCATTTGGTTCTTTCTCATCCGTGGTAGTCCTGCGACCTGTAAACCACTAGAAACCATTTCTTTTTCTGCCAACTGCCTTTTAAAATTTTCTGGAACAACAAGTTCTTCTATCATCTCTACCTTCTTGGACTCAACAACGTTTCTTTGTATAGGAATTGAGGTGGGAGACATTGGTTCATATTTTCTCTCCTTCCTGTGCAACTTCTGTTGATGATGTTTACCTCTCCTATTAGGTTGTTGCCTCATCCTCATGTCCACCCAATCATGAAGAGACATCATTTATTTGAATTTCCCACTAGCATTGGTCCATTCCTGAACAAACTGATCCCGTAACTCTGAGATGGTGGGCTCAACCTTAGCCTTAGAGGAAACCGTAGGTGCTGACTTAGGTGACATAGCAGCTGTCAACTGCTTTAGAGTTTGTTGCAACTCTCTCTGACCTTGCCAAAACTCACGCTGAAACCTATCCCAATCACTGTGTGGCTCCATCTTCACATTGAACTAACCAACTCTCAGCTGCAACTATTATGAGGAAACACACTAGATAAAGAACCCAGAAAGGCTGGCAGAATATTTGGCTTTGATACCACTGTAATATCCCACCCAAGCTGAGATACGAAATTTTTGCCTTGTTTTGTTATTTTGGAAATTTACAAGGTTTTCGGTTTTTGTGCAATATTTTGATTTTTTTTGTATTTTTTTATTTAAGTACAGAATATGCAGAAAAAAGTTAAACTGGCAACTTGAACAAATAATATCTAGCAAACTACTTGGCGGGAATTAATGAAACTTGGAATTTAGATAATATTTATATAAAACTATAAACCCTCTAAAGGACTTTGGAAAGTATCAAAATACCCGGAAGTTGTACAAGACTGAAAATGGCGACTTTATAGCTGAACAACAACACAGGAATGTATGTATTTCTTTCCCAGCAACAAATAAAAGATGTCTTTTTACAATATCAATGCAAAGGAAAGCTTCCAATCCTTAGACGCCTCAATTACAATCATTAATTGGCACCCAAACTCTGAATATTAAAAACCACCTTCAATGCCAGGCAAGATATGGTACGGCCAGGCTAGAGGAAATTATGGCCAGCAAGAAATGTTTGAAATCTGCCCTGAAACCATAAGAAACCCACTCTAAATGGAACGGCTGGAACTGTAGAAGCAAAATAACCAAGTCACCTTAAAACCCCAACTCAAATCATGGAATCATATACAATAAATGACTCCACTTGTACGGCTATGCTGAGAAATGAATGCTACAGAAATGTATGCAAAATATGCTTCGAAATCCCTTCCAAACCCCTTGAAAACCACTGTAAATCTACAGATATAAAGCTCCAATGCAACCCCTGAAGTAGAGCTGCTCATGAAAACTCTGAGAATATCTTTCAACTCCGATGATGTTGTCCCTGCTGGTGATTTTCGTCACACAACAAGCTGAATTCGAAACCCCTGCAACTCTGCAAAAACTCCTCAAAATTGCTCCAAGAGAATGAATAGCCAAAGATGATGAAAATGAAGTTCCATTGCTCTTTTTATAACTCTCCAAGAGGGGTTGACCTCTTTTTTCCTCTTTCCAAAGAAACATTAAAATAAAACATTTTAATTTTAATTCTCATAACTTGGCTGACCATATTAACAATTGAATATTATAAGTCACCTTTATATTTCTACTTGTTTTTTAAGTAACTAATAAACCTTATATCTCCCACATATGAAATATTATAAAGTTAAACTATATTAAATATTTAATTTAATATAATTAACTTTACACATTAAAATCTCTGCTTCCTAGACCCCGGAATCCCAAACAAATTATGGAAACGGATACCCATTTCGCCGAGGTATTCAATCGTACTGTCCGTTTCCACCGATTCCCCAGCTGACTGACTTACTAAAAATAGTAAGTCCTCCCACAAGTGTCCGAAACGGCCTGAAAAGATGGCAACGGAAAATTCTGCTCGTCCAAACAACAATCCACGTCACTCGGTGGGCTCCCAACCAACTGACACTACCTACGGGAACCCTTGAGTAGGCAAGTTCACTCATCTCTTGTTGTCCGACTAAGAAGGGGACATTACACCAACTCTATTGACAGTGCATTTGCTATTGCATTTGAGATTATCGATCCCATGCCACTTCTTCGAGTGTAAAGCAATAGCTGATTGTGGATCATTGCATTCTGTGTGGAAGAGAGGACACAATTGACCATGTCTTTTGCAGGCATTTTGCAGCCAGAACATTTTGGAATTGGCCATAGGCTAAATTCAATTTATGGTATTTGGAACCTAAAAGTTGTGTAGAAGTGATAAATTTTATTCATTCTTCATGATGCAGGTACAAAGCACATGGCATCAGATTGGACTCGGGTGACCTCGCATACTTATCAATTGAGGTCCGGAAATTCTTTTATGCAATTGAAAATGAATTTGATATTGCTAATTTTGGCAAGATGATGATCACTGCTAGCAATGATATCAACGAGGAAACACTTGATGCATTGAATAAACAGGTAACATGTTGATAAGTTCAATAGTTTTCCTTTGAAGATTAATAGATTTACATAGCAAACTGGTTAATAGAGGTATCTAATTTAATCTAATACTTTCTGCCTGTGAAAATGCACTCAAGGTTTTCTTTTCCTGAGGAATCTCATTTTTGCTTTAGTATTTTGTATTATTTCTTTTTTATATCTGATTTATCTTTTTGTTTCCTTGCTTCTAATATTAGTTTTGGGAGTGTTGTCTCAAATTATTCCAACTTTCAGGTTCCAATTTAAAATGTTTTTGGATGGCACAAAGTTTTGCTTACATAGGCTCTTGTACTTACAGGGGCATGAGATAGATGCATTTGGGATAGGTACCCATCTTGTTACATGCTTTGCTCAGCCTGCCCTTGGTTGTGTTTTTAAATTGGTAGAGATAAATGGTCAGCCTCGTATGAAATTATCTGAAGATGTCTCAAAGGTTAGAATATTGCTAAAAAATGCTATTTTTTTTCTATGTTTTTTAATAGAGGTTTTTAAGTACAATACCACAAATCATTTTCTGGTGCAGGTGTCAATTCCTTGCAAAAAGCGGTGTTACAGACTATATGGGAGAGAAGGTTATCCTTTGGTGGATATAATGACTGGGCCAGATGAACAGCCACCAAAGGTATTATTTCTATTTATACTATCACTGTTTGGTTTATGTTTTTAACTTGTTTGAACTTCATGTCAGAAATATAATTTTTCTCTCAATGGGCTTCAGTGCATTCTCTATGATAACTTATTATATATGAAGGTGAAAAGAAATGTTTAGAAGGATAATCTAATGTCCATCCTCTCAGTGCATTTCTAAGTCCTCAGACTGACATTATTCTCTGTTTTAGGATTGTAGATTAAGTAATCCTCACTCTATTCTTGGCATGTGTACCTTGCCATGGTCCCCAGTTTGGGATTTTGGTCAAGGACCCATATCCCCTTTTTCTTGGCATGGTCCCTGGTTTGGGCTTTTTGTTAAGGATCAATATCCACAAGGTTATGAATTTGATTCTCTCTCTCTCTCTCTCACACACACACACACGTGCACGTGCACGGCTGCGTTGTGTGGAAGCATGCAACACAATGTTTTATAGATATACAAGTGGTTTATGCATGTTTGCTTCTGGTATCCAATCAGATTTTTTAGTTTTTTTATCATGCATAAATGTCTTGTTTACTGATATATTTATGGTATAGGAATGTATAAAATGTTGTATAAGTGATATAAAATAAGCCTGTTAGTGAAGGGACAATTAGTTAAGAAGTGAAAGATTTATAAAGATTTAAAAGAAAACATATCATGCTAGAAATACAAGGACGAATGCATGAAGTTTACTTAGCAGTTAGCGAATACCATTAATCTTTCAAATGGGCAATCTAAAGGCGAATTAGAATGTCAGTTAATACGAGGATACAATGAAAAGATTAAAATTTATGGGACTGGGTGGCTTGAGGATAAACAGTTCCATTGATTGGTATCTACTATCTAGGGTATCCATTTAGTGATAGTTGTTCTTTTAGTGATGAACAATGAATATTATGTCTTCATTTAAATCTACTGTTGATTCCTTATGAGTACGTGCATTTGGTCCTTTATCCTGATAATTGTTTCTAATTTAGGCATCTGATGTATAGATGAACACTGGACATGTTATTGAACACTCATCAATATTTTTACTGAACATGCTGAAAATTGCCTAAAAAACTAAAAAAGTCAAGATATTTGTGTCTCCATGTTAACTAAAATATTTATATAGAGTCTTATATTACTGGCATCCTTAGAATGAATTGGATACTTCTAGCTTGATTACACTGAAGTGTTCCTTCTAGTTTCAATGACTTTAGAACATGTGACATTTCAACAAGCTTTAATGTTTTTGCTGAAGACTATAATTGTTTTTTTTGCATGCTGCCCACTGGAAATAGCTTACACAATAAAAGAAATTGAGTAAGAAACTTGTTAGAGTTTGAATTGCAGAACATTTCAAGTGTGAAGATGACAACAGATTTGATGTGAATGTAATGAAACCTGATTGTGATTCATCTAAAGTGCTTGAGGCAACCATTTCATCATTTACAGCAGAAAACTTAAATATTGCATGTGATTGGAAACATCGTTTCCTAGTAGCATGCCTATATTGGTTCCACTGCTTGTATTTTTTTTTTTTTGGTAGGTAAATTTTTTTTATTTACTTTTTGGGTTGAAGGGTCCCGTCCCTATTACATTGGGCATTGGCACTACCAGCAAAACAAAATTGGCACATTCTGTAAATTTCAACAGTCTGGGAACCCATCAACTGACAGACTAAGCAAACCAAAAAAATGGACAGCATATACAGGGACTGAAACCCTAAAGACAGCAGACACAAAACAGGACTGGAGACACCACAGACAAAGGCAGTTCTACTGCCTGCTAACACCTTCCTGTTCCTACTGGAACTCATCCTTATCCTTCTCCTTGTCGGCATATTTCTGTTCTGGGGCAAGGAGGACTTTGATCACAGCGAGGAGCTCCTAGATCTCGCTGATGGCATTTCGAAGGAATGAGCCCACCTCCCTGATGATGTTGGCAGCGGATTTAAGGTGATCCACTGCTTTGTTGATGCGGTTGAAGGTGGAGGTGCGCAGCATATCCTCTGCGCTACTAGAAGCCTCTTCGTCGTCGTCGATGATGACCTCGTGGGGGTGGTGCAGGGCACTCTTGCTCTTAGTCTTCAGCTGGCGAGATTTCCTGCTCTTCTGAGTGGGACGAACTGCTTTCCATTCGCTTCTCAGGCTGGGGCCGGGAGGGTGCCGCTCCGAAGGGACTATGTCCTTGGGAGAGGGGGCCGAGGTGGCCTCCTTCTTACCGTTGGCCTGGGCAGGGGTGGCGTTATCCAGGGGAATGTCTACAGGGGACTCAGACAGCGGGGGGGACTCAGCAGAGGGGTTGGGGGAGTGCGCCGGGGAGAGAGGGGCGCTCGACTTGGCTTTGTGGGCAGACGCTGAGGAAGGTTCAGGGCTCTAGGGGGGACCGAAGGGCCGCCAGAAGGCTGGTGCGCGAGGGCGTGCTTGTAGATGACAGAGAACAGACCTTGGTGGCGAGGGGGCTTAGACGACTTTCTTTCCCTGAAGTTCTCGATGGTTATATTGATAGACCGAAAGAGAAAATCGGGAATATTGACTGGTTTAACATCGCGGAGGTGGTTTACAAAAGCAAGGTGGTAGGCGCGAAGAGGGCTATTGGGGTCATTGACGACAATGTACTGGATAACGGGGACAACAACGGAGTCCCACGGGCGGGGAAGGGACGAACGGACCACACCCCCTTTCTCCCAAACCAAGTCCTTCCCTTTGTCAGGGAGGTGCTCTGTTTTGTCCTTAAAGTTGTGTTTATCCCTTCGGACAACCCTGCCTTTAGGAGGTAAACCAAAATTTTTTGCAATTAAATGAACGCTTACCTCAAAGAGAAGCCCACGGACCTGCATTGTACCGTTATTTCATGAGTGTTAGAAAAAAATAGCAAAATTACGTGCAAGCAGAAAAACACAATAACACAGGAAAAACAGTAACACGGATTTTACGTGGAAAACCTGCAATGTGCAAGAAAAATCACGGGGCAATGGCAGCTTGATCTTTTATTGATTTCGGCAGAATTACATTCAATCATCATTTACATGCAAGGGGTCATTCCCCTTTTATAGAAAAAACAAAAAACTGTTCGTTTCCTCTTCCAAAGGAAGAGTCCAAAAACTGTTCATTTCTTCTTCCAAAGGAAGAGTCCAAAAAACTGTTTGTTTCCTCTCCCAAAGGAAGACTACAAAATACTGTTTGTTTCTTCTTTATAAGCTGCACCACCATGAACCTCTCTGCTGAAGAACATTGGAGATTTGGATATTGACTTCACCTCCTAACATTCTCCCACTTGAAGTCGATATACAGGAATTCTTTACCTATGTTTTTCCATCCAAGTGCCAATTGCCCAATGCTGCCCTTATCACATTTTCAGCAAGCCCAGAGAAGTTCTGCACCACTCAAACTTCTCTGTCTTGACCGGCTTAGTAAGCATATCTGCAGGATTCACTTCAGTGTCGATTTTCTGCAACATGTTCCTACCTTCTTCCACCACATTTCTTATAAAGTGGTACTGTTGGCCACGAATCCGCCACGAGGAAAGGATTTGCTGCTATTGCGCCCTGGACCCGCGAACCAACATTGAAAGGCCGGAAGGAAGAGATGCCTTCCGGGCCGATCTTCGGAGAAGGCCGGCTCCTTTTGGGGGGGCTTGATTTAAGCTAAAGGGAACAGGAAAGAAATAAAGGAACGGAAAGAGACAAATGTACAGAAAGAGATACAAATATGTCCAAAGGTTGGTGGGGGGGAACTAACGATGCGGGAACACACCAATCACCGCTACTTACTGCATACAAACACAGAGCATGACAAGGAACTGCAAAACCTAGACGTACTTCCGATACACCAGCAGCGTATGCACAGCTTCAATAGCTCCCTAGCAAACATTCCCTACAAGGAACTAACAGCAGGGGATCGTATCAATCACCAGATACGTACACTGACAGGGGTAGAAAGTAAACCTAGAGATGTCAGAGCCAGGTATATGTGTTAGGTAGAGAGTTTAACCGCACAACTTCAATGGCTCCCTAGCAAACATTCCCTACAAGGAACTAACGACGAGGGATCGCATCAATCACCGGATACGGGCCAGCAACGTCACACACAACCGATGGAACTGCTACCAAATTTATAATGAATGCTTTAAATAATGAAGTACGAGAAGGTGCTTTAAGCAAGCAATGCTAGAGGAACCCGATCGCCAAATGCCAAAGTGAATTAACGAGCAGCGACACGGGTGGGCCTAAGGCATATAATGAAAGACAGACATAAAAGAATAAAGATAGTAGAACGAGAACCGGGCATACAGATTGTATTCATAAGCAGAAGCACGGTTACAATAAGCACAGTAGTTCCCTAACAAACATTCCCCTTCCACCACTTTACAATGAAAACGTGGTGGCTATTTATAGCCCAAATTTCCCCCGTTACATTAATGGGCACAACGTCCCAGTCAAACATTAGCTGACAAAAGCAGCCGTGGAACTGCTGATGCTGACCTCTGTCAGGCTGGACTGTACCCTCGACATGGTCTCCTTGAAGGTTGAACAGCCACGTGACAGCGCGTTGGGAAGAACTTTAAATTGACAGGAATGCGGGTAGCTGAGGCAGGTGGAAACTCAGATCAGCTTTGAATGAGGCTACTGACACAGGCGGTGCAGCCCATACTTATCCCTTTTGGTCGGCGGTCTTGGTTCAAATCCCGAAGGCTGGACACTTGTCGTATGATGGGTTATCTTTGTGTGACACATGTCCGCCTTGAAGGGCGATCTATCTATCTTCGCTTGGGATTGGAGCTCCTTGGGATGCGTGGGCAGAAAACAGTGCAGTTGGGAAGGCCTTCACGCCTTGGTCAAATTCCGGGTTTGTTCCCCTACTGTACACCTGTCAAGGGCACATTCCGGCTCTACTGAAAAGTCGGGCTGCGCACAGGTGAACACTGGTGTCTGCCGCTGTACGGACCTGCTCCGGCAGTTATCATTCTTCTTTGTCAGCCTGCCAGCCTGCCAGTTACAAGGTGCGCCCAGAAAGAGGGGCGAAGTCGGACTTCGCACCAAAACTGGGCGAAGTGCGCACTTCGCACCAAAACTGGGCGAAGTGCGAACTTCGCACCAAAACTGGGCGAAGTGCGCACTTCGCACAAAAAACTGGGTTTCCTGGTTCAGCTTCCCGGGGCCATAACTTTTGATCCGCTGACCCGATCGCCTATTATAATATATCGTTGGAAAGCTTGCGAGGAGATCTGCAATAATAAAATATCCAGGGCTCATTTTGTCCATTTTATCACCCCTGTTTATGGCCCGAAAAAACCCGAACTCCTCAGCATGCCCTGACACTTAGCCATTTTTCAGGGCAACTGCTGTCAATTTTGAGAAGAATGAGAATGTAGGGAAGAGAGAGAAAAGGGGGAGAAGGAAGAGCAGCTCTCTTACAAAAATTGAAAACATTGCACCCCGTGCAAAATGTGACGTGTCGAGCTCGCCTCGGCGCAAAGAACCTATGCCTTCATCCATTGGGCAACAGAGTCACCCACGCTGCAACTGCTCTTCAGATCCACCTCCGGCAACTGCCTACTCGGAACACTTAAAAAGAAAACACTGCACAGACTGAAAAAAGAAAAACAACTAAAACTTTAAATAATAGCCGGATTATTTACACAAAATTTTGCGGCGCTATTGGCATGCCGCCACCACAATTCTAACTTTGGTTGCCTATCCGGTAAACCTGCAGTGCCCGGACCAGATCTGATTGTACTTCAGACGATCTTTGAAGTTCGGCTGGCCTCCCAAAGCTTGCCAGGTTGCGAACATGGTGCAACGTGGCAGATTGTCGTTCATGCCGGTACCCGTACAATTGATGAACAATGTGGCAAGGAGATTTTTCAGACGGGAGCCCTCTTCGGGTACCGGTTGCGGTGATGATTGGAGCCAATACCACCACGGTGGAGACTGTAGGTGAACATTCATTTCTCCGCTTGTGAGGTCAAGGCTGCTCACCAAACCTTGATTCCTCCGGGTGTCTTCTATCGGCTTAAAAAGAGGGGCGCCTGCGATCAAGAAATCTAGATCTTCAGCTCAGTCGGAGTCGCCAGGTGATTTTGCCAGATGAAGGCAAGCCAAAGATTCACCAACTCGGGCTTCCTTAAAATATGGAGACTGTACGTCTCACCTCACGGATTCGTATATGCGAGCTTGGTAATCAGCCGGCTTTGACGCGCTCGCACTGGAGTGTTGGTATTAATTTCGCAAAGTCGGCTGGTTTCCGGGTTCCTCGCTCGCCACCTTCTTGCTTGAATGAAGGCGTCGGGACCGGTCTTTCGGACTCGAGAGAATATGAACGTGCAGAGTCGCCAGGTGCTCTGATTTTGAACAGCAATGAAGCGAGCACCAGTGCTTCAATTCTGTTTGGGGGTGAGAAACCTCCTTGTCCCACCGAGCATTCGGAAAGAAACTGTCAGCCCGAATGAGGACGAGCTTGAGATCTTCCAAATGCGAGACAAAGGGTCCCACCGGGCATGCCAAAAACTGTTGGCCACGAATCCGCCACGAGGAAAGGATTTGCCGCTATTGCGCCCTGGACCCGCGAACCAACATTGAAAGGCCGGAAGGAAGAGATGCCTTCCGGGCCGATCTTCGGAGAAGGCCGGCTCCTTTTGGGGGGGCTTGATTTAAGCTAAAGGGAACAGGAAAGAAATAAAGGAACGGAAAGAGACAAATGTACAGAAAGAGATACAAATATGTCCAAAGGTTGGTGGGGGGGAACTAACGATGCGGGAACACACCAATCTCCGCTACTTACGCATACAAACACGAGAGCATGACAAGGAGCGCAAAACCTAGACGTACTTCCGATACACCAGCAACGTATGCACAACTTCAATAGCTCCCTAGCAAACTTTCCCTACAAGGAACTAACGAGCGAGGGATCGTATCAATCACCGGATACGTACAGCGACGGGGGTAGAAAGTAAACCTAGAGATGTCAGAGCCGGGTATATGTGTTAGGTAGAGAGTTTAACCGCACGACTTCAATGGCTCCCTAGCAAACATTCCCTACAAGGAACTAACGGCGAGGGATCGCATCAATCACCGGATACGGGCCAGCAACGTCACACACAACCGATGGAACTGCTACCAAATTTATAATGAATGCTTTAAATAATGAAGTACAGAAGGTGCTTTAAGCAAGCAATGCTAGAGGAACTTGATCGCCAAATGCCAAAGTGAATTAACGAGCAGCGACACAGGTGGGCCTAAGGCATATAATGAAAGACAGCATAAAAGAATAAAGATAGTAGAACAGAACCAGGCATACAGATTGTATTCATAAGCAGAAGCACGGTTACAGTAAGCACAGTAGTTCCCTAACAAACATTCCCCTTCCACCACTTTACAATGAAAACGTGGTGGCTATTTATAGCCCAAAGTTCCCCCCGTTACATTAATGGGCACAACGTCCCAGTCAAACATTAGCTGACAAAAGCAGCCGCGGAACTGCTGATGCTGACCTCTGTCAGGTTGGACTGTACCCTCGGCATGGTCTCCCTGAAGGTTGAACAGCCACGTGACAGCGTGTTGGGAAGAACTTTAAATTGACAGGAATGCGGGTAGCTGAGGCGGTGGAAACTCAGATCAGCTTTGAATGAGGCTACTGACACAGGCGGTGCAGCCCATACTTATCCCTTTTGGTCGGCGGTCTTGGTTCAAATCCCGAAGGCTGGACACTTGTCGTATGATGGGTTATCTTTGTGTGACACGTCCGCCTTGAAGGGCAGTCTATCTATCTTCGCTTGGGATTGGAGCTCCTTGGGATGCGTGGGCAGAAAACAGTGCAGTTGGGAAGGCCTTCACGCCTTGGTCAAATTCCGGGTTTGTTCCCCTACTGTACACCTGTCAAGGGCACATTCCGGCTCTACTGAAAAGTCGGGCTGCGCACAGGTGAACACCGGTGTCTGCACGTCTGTACGGACTGCTCCGGCAGTTATCATTCTTCTTTGTCGGCCTGCCCGACCTGCCAGTTACAAGGTGCGCCCAGAAAGAGGGGCGAAGTCGGACTTCGCACCAAAACTGGGCGAAGTGCGCACTTCGCACCAAAACTGGGCGAAGTGCGCACTTCGCACAAAAAACTGGGTTTCCTGGTTCAGCTTCCCGGGGCCATAACTTTTGATCCGCTGACCCGATCGCCTATTATAATATATCGTTGGAAAGCTTGCGAGGAGATCTGCAATAATAAAATATCCAGGGCTCATTTTGTCCATTTTATCACCCCTGTTTATGGCCCGAAAAAACCCGAACTCCTCAGCATGCCCTGACACTTAGCCATTTTTCAGGGCAACTGCTGTCAATTTTGAGAAGAATGTAGGGCCTCAGCTCTCTTACAAAAATTGAAAACATTGCACCCCGTGCAAAATGTGACAACAGTACTTGACATCAATGTGTTTCGTGCGATCATGAAATGTTGGGTTCTTCACTAGCTGAATAGCACTTTGGCTATCACAATGCAACGTAATTTTCCCCTGCATTACCTTGAAGTCACCCAACGATCGCTCTAGCCAATTGCCTCTTTCTTGGCATGAGTCGTTGCAATATATTCTACTACTTCAGTGGTTGATAAAGCCACCACAGACTGCAACTTAGAATCCCAACTCACTGCTCCACCAGCAAGAGTGAAAGTATATCCTGTAGTGGACTTTCTCCCATCTCTATCTCCACCATAATCAAAATCCACAAAACCTTTAACTTGCAAACTATCCGATCCGTAGTAAATAGCAGCATTTGAAGTGCCTCTTAAATATCTAAATATCCACTTCACCGCATTCCAATGCTCCTTACCAGGATTTGCCATGTACCGGCTAACTACTCCCACTGCTTGGGCAATATCCGGTCTGGTGCTCACCATGGCATACATGAGGCTTCCTACTGCTGATGAATACGGTACACGAGACATGCTTGTCTTCTTTGCTTCTGTTCTAGGACACTGGTTGGAAGACAATTTTAAGTGTGAAAGAAGTGGGGTACTAACTGGTTTTGCATTTTGCATATTGAAGCGCTGCAGAATCTTTTCTATATATGACTTTTGACTTAACTAGATATTTCTTCCTTTTCTGTCCTCGTGTATCTTCATCCCTAAAATTTGGTTTGTTGCTCCTAAATCCTTCATTTCAAATGTCCTAGCCAACCGAGCCTTAAGATCAATGATTTTCTTCATGCTGGGACCTGCAACCAGCATATCATCAACATACAACAGCAAATTAATAAAACTGCCATCATCAAATCTCTTATAGTATCCACAATGGTCAGCTTCACTCCTGCTGAAACCTTGGCTCTTCATGAAGGTGTCTCTGTACCATATCCTTGGCGCCTGTTTCAACCCGTACAGAGATTTCTTCGATCTGCAAACCAGATGCTCTTTGCCTCTTTCCTCATAGCCCTCAGGCTGATCCATATAAATCTCCTCCTCAAGATCACCATGCAAGAAAGCAGTCTTTACATCAAGCTGCTCCAGTTCTAAATCTTGTGTAGCTACAAGTGCAAGTAGAACTCTAATAGTTGTCATCTTCACAAGTGGAGAAAATTTCATTAAAGTCAATACCTGACTTCCGCACATAGCCTTTTGCCACCAAGCGAGCTTTATAGCGTTCCAACAGCCCATCGCTGTTCTTCTTCACTTTGTACACTCACTTGTTTCCAACAGTATTTCTTCCAAGTGGGAGATCCACAAGTTCCCACGTTTTATTCTTGCGAAGTGCCTCAATTTCCTCCTCCATGGATTTCCTCCACTTTTCTACATTCTCATACTCTCTAGCTTCCTGAAATGAACTAGGCTCACCATCATCAGTTAACAAAGCAAAAGAGGACTAATAAACATGAGAATACCTTTCCGAACACTTTTGTGGACGTGTAGATCTTCTAACCCAATGATATGTTGATTGTGGCTCTTGGTCTTGTGACTGTTGTGGCTGCTCTACTTGCTGTTTTGCATGCTGGTCAAAAAATTCAGCATGCTGGTCAAAAATTTCAGCATGCTGATTTTCATTTTCATCTTCGTTCATGTCTACTTCAACTGGTACAACATTAGGTGTTTGCTGTACCTCCTTCCTTTGCATGGATTTTTCATCAAAAATAACATCTCGGCTAATAATTACCTTGTGGGCAGTAGGATCCCACAGTCTATTATTACATCTCCATAGCCGAGAAAAACACATTTGCTTGACTTCAGGTCAAGGTTGGACCTTTTTTATTTAGGCACATGGGCAAATGCATTACAGCCAAAGGTACGCCAATGAGAGTAATCAAATGGCTTACCACACCAAACCTTCTCTGGAATCTATCCATTCAACACAGCTGTAGGTGACCTATTAATGAGGTAAACAACTGTATTAACAACCTTTGCCTAGAACCTTTTATCCAACATGGATGCGCTGAGCATGCTTCTTGCATGTTCCATGATTGTGCGATTCATCCGCTCAGCCACACCATTTTGTTGTGAAGTATATGGTACAGTCTTCTGGTGCTTAATTCCTTCCTGCGTACAAAATTTATCAAATTCCTTGGAGCAATATTCACCCCCATTATCTGACCTAAGACATAAAACAGGCTTGCCCAAACTTTTCTCTACTCGAGTTTTGAACTCTTTAAATTTCTGCAAAGCTTCCGACTTCTTCAGAAAATAAACCCACACTCTCCTAGAATAATCATCTATAAATGTCAGAAAATAGATGGCACCATTTAAGGACTCGAGTGGGGACTGGTCCAAATATATCCCGAATGTATAAGTTGCAGAAAATCAGAACTCTTACCAGGGCTTGCAGTAAACCGAATCCTCTTTTGTTTACCAAAAATACAGTGCTCACACAAGTATAAATTGCAATACTTAATCCTAGAAAGCATACCTCTGTCATGCAGAATTTTCGGACCTTTTTCACTCATATGGCCTAGGCGTTGATGCCATAGCATTACTGCATCCTGAACTGAAGTTGTTGTTGTTGCATGGTTTGCCATCGTATCACTGCATAAACGATATAGGGTCCCATAAGATTCTCCCTTTGCTACTACAATAGCACCTCTGGTAATTTTGCAATAGTTGTTACCGAAAGTGACATAATACCCTAACTTATCCATCATCTTGATTGAGAGCAAATTCTTCCGCAAATCTGGCACATGTTGCACATCACATAACATCCTTTCTCTGCCATCGTACAGTTTGATCCTTATGTCCCCTCTTCCCACAATTTCTAAAGGGTGATCATCACCCAAGTAGACCTTCCCACCACTATATGGCTGATATTTGTCAAACCAGTCTCTGTGAGGAGACATGTGGAAAGATGCACCCGAGTCCAAAACCCAGGTATATAAAACAGATCTGCTGTTGCTGATACAGAAAGCCTCACATGTTGTCGTCTCTCCAGAATTTACTGTACTGGCCTCAATTGAAGGCTGAAATTGCTTTTCACCATTTTTTTCCTTTTTTAATTTCCAATAGTCCTTCTTTGAGTGCCCTGGCTTCCCACAATGCCAACACTTCCCTTTCAGCTTGCGTCCTTTAGACTTAGATCTGGACTGTGATCTACTTTGTTGACTCTTCTTGAAAGATCGACCTCTCACAACTAGGGCTTCATTGGTTGAGGGTTCCAAAGATGTTTTCCGCCTCAACTCTTCTGCCAACAAAGCGGCTACCACATCATCAAAAGTTAGAGCTCCTGATGATGAATTGCTGATGGTCATCACCAAATGATCCCAAGTCTTCGGGAGGGAACAAAGTAGGGTGATAGCTCTGTCCTCATCCTCCATCTTCACATTAACTGAAACCAGTTTACTAATAAGGGTATTAAACTCATTCAAGTGATCTGCCACAGATGAACCCTCCTTCATCCTCAGGTTGTAAAGCTGTTTTTCAGAAAAACCTTATTTGTTGCAGATTTTGTCTCATACAACTTTTCAAGCTTCTTCCAAAGGGTTTCCGCGGTCTTTTCTTCAACAACATTGAACAAGACGGAGTCCGCTAGGCATAGACGGATTGTAGAAACCGCCTTCCTATCCAGCGTTGCCCATTCCTCATCTTTCATGCTGCTTAGTTTACTCGCGACCCCTTTCAAGGCTAGGGCTTGGTCATTTTGAAACAACAAATCCTCCACCTTCATCTTCCATAGGGCAAAGTTCCTGCCATCAAACTTTTCAAACTCAAACTTGGTTACACTTCCAGTCATTGTTGCAGCTCCCACTTGCACAAAACCCTAGGCTCTGATACCAGATGTTAGAAAAATATAGCAAAATTATGCGAAAGTAGAAAAACACAATAACACAGGAAAAAACAGTAACACAGATTTTCCGTGGAAAACCTACAATGTGCAGGAAAAACCACGGGGCAATGGCAGCTTGATATTTTATTGATTTCGGCAGAATTACATTCAATCATCATTTACATGCAAGGGGTCATTCCCCTTTTATAGAAAAAAAAAAAAACAGTTCGTTTCCTCTTCCAAAGGAAGAGTCCAAAAAATGTTCGTTTCCTCTTCCAAAGGAAGAGTCCAAAAAACTTTTTGTTTCCTCTCCCAAAGGAAGACTACAAAATACTGTTTGTTTCCAATTTATAAGTTGCACCACCATGCACCTCTCTGCTGAAGAACATTGGAGATCCGGATATTGACTTCACCTCCTAACAATGAGTTGACAAAATCATTGGTCACTTGGTCGTCAACACCGTTGAAAAGCTTAAAAAAGGAAATGAACCTCTTAGTGTCGAGCAAAGCTTCAGTCGCCGGGTCAAGATGGAGGTTCGTGGGTTCGATGGTGGCCATCGTGCCAAAAAACCTTAGAAGGATAGAATTGTTGTAGTGACTTCTGCCAACCTGAATAGAGTGCCAAAAGAAAATAAGCATAGAAGGGGCGGGCCGGGGACTATAAGGCCAAAACCTAAGGCATGGGGAACAACCAAGTGGTGCACCTTTTCCGTGACAGATATGGGGAAGGCAAGAGCAGAGACCGGTCTTGTCAGCATTCGACGATCGGGTGGGGGGGTGAGGGGACACGATCTTGGTGGATGACTGCCAGAAAGGAAGGGAAAGAGAAGACTGGCGTAACGGGCGGTGCAAGAAGCGGGAGAGGGAGGGAAGAGGAGGGGGTGACGAGCGGACATCGAGGAATGGGGGAAAACGAGGGGGAAGGGGCAGAGGCACGAGGAAGGCGGAGGCCAGAGGGAGTGGATGGACACTTTAACACGAGCATGAGAGTCCGCATGATTAGACGTATAGGCAACACTACGGGAAATGATGATAGGGGTTAAGACGCAAACTTCCTTGGTGTTGAAAGGAAACACCTTTGGTGTTAAACAAACACCTTCGGGGCATCGAAAGCTACTATTTGAAAATACGCTCCACATCGCGATTGGCTGCTTTGATAACTTCCTGGGGGAAGGAGTCTTCCAAGATAATCAGGTTACTTTGATTGGCTGCTCTGTTAGCCAAAATATTAACTACCTTGTTCGCTTCTTTGAACACGTGTTGAATTGTGTTCTGGGGGCATTGGCTGAGGGAAGCTTGGCACTCTTGAATGATGATTTGGGTATTCCAGCCTCCGCTATTGTTGTTCTTAATGTGATTAACCACATTTAGCGAATCACCTTCAAAAATGATGGGGGTGGTCAACTCCTTGTTGACCTCGATGCTTCTCCACAGAGCCCGAGCTTCAGTGTAGTTGTTGGTCTGGACCCCTAAGTTTTCAACGAACGCCTTGATGATAGTGTCGTCGTGGTCCCTGATGACCCCGCTAGCCCCAACATCCCCAGGATTGCCTTTGGAAGCTCCATCAAAGTTTACCTTAAGCCATCCTGGGGGGAGGATACCACTTGGCCTCACTCCTGGAACTGGTGGTATTCTGGGTTTTGGAACACTCGGTGGAGACCCCCAAAGTCTTGATCAAAGAAGACTCCAGCCCAGGCGTAGGAGTGTTCGGGCAAGGAACTATGTTAGCGTTTTTGATTGCAAAGCACAAAGCTCTGTTGGCCACAGCTTCTGGGTCTCTAGGACGGTCGTTGAAGATGCGGTTATTTCGCTCGAGCCAAATTTGCCAAATAGTGTGGTGCAACAGGGCTTTCCAAAGGAACTTGAGCCTGGGATTCTGAAAAACAGTGGGCCACTGAGTGAACAAGTCAAGGACAGACTTGGGCCACACCCAATTGACGTGAAACTTGCTGATCAAGGAGGAGAACACATCGAAGGCAAAGGGGCATTCGAGCAGAAAATGTTGGGTGGACTCCCATGCTTGAGTGCAGAGATAGCACCTGTTGGGGACAATGATGCCCCTTTTGATCAGGTTGTCAGTGGTGAGTATCCTATTATGGACCGCGAGCCAGTAGAAATGAGCCACCTTCGAAATGAGATGTCTGAGCCAGATGGCTTTGGCTGTAGTAGGGCTGTCCATGGAGTTGGATATTTTTTGGGAAGTTTCTAACAAGAGGAAAGCGGACTTCACCGAGAATTGCCCATCATTGGTACCTTTCCAGAAAAGTTTATCTGCCGTTTGAGTCTTGGGGATGAAATTTGCCCTGAGTACAGACTGTAAGGCAGACGTGGCTCTATCTAAGACAACATTTCTGACTCTAAAATGGAGCTGCTTCCACCTGTGACTGTCTTGGTTGTTAGTAATGAAGTCTGCAACTTTAGGTCCAAATCTGTTGTCAGTGAGATGTTTAATTGCTGCAATGTCGGGGTCTCTGATGAGGGGCTCATCCCTAGCCCACGGATCATACCAGAAGTTGATGTCCTTACCATCTCCAAGCTGCCACCTGATCCCTTGCTGTAGAAGGTGTTTGGTGTGGGTTATGGACCGCCAAAAATGGGACCCAGTGCTGGGAGTCCCTTCATCCTTGAAGGAATGTTGTTGCAGATACTTTCTCTTGATGATAGAAACCCATTCCAAGTTTACGTTGGTGACCACCTTCCACGCCTGTTTGGCAAGGAGGGCCTAGTTCATTAGGCTGATCCTGCGAAGTCCGAGCCCGCCTTTATCTCTTGGAGTACAAACTTTGTCCCAGGCCACCAGATGAAACTTCTTCTGGTTGTCAGTCCCCGCCCAAAGGAAGCGCTTTTGGATTTTTTCAATTGCTTCTCCCACAGCCGTTGGGATTTTGAAGACTGAAAGAAAATACACCGAGATGCTTTGGAGGACTGACTTGACCAAGGTGGCTTTACCAGCTTGGGAGAGGAGAGCCCCTTTCCAACCTGCCAGTTTCTTATGAAATCTCTCGGTGACATTGTTCCACATAGACTTGGCTGGTCTCCCCTGGAACATTGGGAGGCCAAGGTAGGTGGTCAGGAGAGCGGCAATGGTGCATCCCAAGATATTAGCAATTTTGGCTTGCCGCTTTAGCGGGGTGTTGATGAAGTAAAGTTTTCTCTTGGTGAAGTTGATTCTTTGCCCTGCAGCTTCCTCGTAGAGATTGAGGATGGATTTGATGATTTTGGCTTCAGATACAGAGGCTGCAGTAGCCAGCAGGGTGTCATCTACAAACTGCTGATGAGTCGAGGGCTGGAGATTGGATGCAGCCTTAATGCCAGTAATCAGTCCTCTAGAACAGGCTGCTTTGATAGCCCTTCCAAGGCTCTCAACCAGGATAATGAAGAGGATGGGAGAGAGGGGGTCCCCTTGTCTCAACCCTCTGGTGCTAGGGAAATAACCTGCCATTGAGCCATTGACAAGAACTGAAAACCAAGATGAGGATATGCATTGTGAAATCAGCTTAACCTAGTCTTCATGAAAACCAAACTTCAGGAGGACTTTGGCTAGAAAATCCCGGTCCACTCTATCAAAGGCCTTGTTCATGTCAAGTTTCAGGAAGAAAGCAGACTTACTGGAGTTATGGACCGAGTGGATGAGTTCATGAATGGTGATGACTCCGTCAACAATATTTCGGCCCTTGACAGTACTTCCTTGGCAGGGATCAATAATGGAAGGGAGGATGCCTTTGAGTCTATTGGCCATGGCTTTGGATAGGATTTTATAGATGACGTTGCACAAGCTGATGGGACGGTAATCAGACAGGGACTTGGAACTGGGCCCTTTGGGAATGAGAGCGAGGAAGGTGGAATTGACGTCCCTAGGGATGGATCTAGATTGCTGCATTTTCGAGATAGCTTGGCAGAGATCGGGCCAATGATGTCCCAGTAGGTTTGGAAGAACCTCGGGGGAAAACCATCGGGCCCGGGAGCTTTGTCTGGCTGCATAGAAAAAAGAGCCTGGTGGATTTCCTTAGGGTTTAAAGGGCTAAGGAGAAGGGTGTTCATGGCATCAGGGATGGTTCTGGGAATGTTCTCAAGGAGGGAGTCCACAGCCTGATCGGAGGAGGGACGGGATCCAAGGAGGGACTCGAAGTGGCAGACTGCTTCATCCCGGTTCTGGTGGATATCTGAGGTGAACGAACCATCTTGCTTGATGATGCCTTTAATCCTGTTAGCCCCTCTGTGCCTGAGAGTGGAAATGTGAAAGAATTTGGAGTTGGAGTCTCCTTCCTTAAGCCACAATTGTCTTGATTTTTGGCGCTAGAACATCTCTTCATTCCGCAGGGTATTGTGGTATTCTGATAGCAGAGACCGCTCCTCAGTTCTCAGGTTGTCATCCCCTTGTCCCTGCTGAAACCTGTCCTCAATCTGTTGGAGCCTGTTCTTGATGTTTTGTTTATTTTCAAAGATGTTTCCAAATGTTTCTTTGTTCCAGACCTTCAGCTTAGCTTTGATCGACCGTAATTTCTGCATTACCTGGTTTGTTACAGTCCCAGGGAATATTTCCCCCCACTACTCGGCAATCCGATTTTTGAGGTTCGGATGTTGGGTCCACATTAATTCAAAACGGAAAGGGTTTTGAACTAGGATCTGTTGGCAACTTCAAAAATCAGGGGGCTGTGGTCAGACCCAATTTTCGGTAGAGCCTGCAAGCTGGCGTCTCCAAACAGGGGAAGCGCTTCCTGGGATAGCAGAAAACGGTCAAGTATTTCTTGGATAAGGTCTCTGCCCACCCTTGTGTTGCTCCAAGTGAACTGGGACCCTCTCAACTGGACATCCATAAGTTCGTTTGTGTCTACAAAGTGTGCAAAGTCATCTATGGATTTGGGGGTGATGACATTCCCACCTCTCTTCTCTGAGGGATGCAAAGGGGTATTGAAGTCCCCAGCTAGAATCCATGGGATGTCGCTGAAAGCTTCTCTCCTGTGGGTGAGGTTGTTCCACAGGGTCGATCTGCCCTGCGGACTGTTAGGGGCGTACACATTCGCCTGAAATGACTCTCCCTTCCACCTTGGCTGGGTCCCAGAGACAGAGGAGTCCGCCTGAGGTACCAAAAGTAGGTGTAAAGGCAAACTCACATTTTCTCCAAATGACCTTGGCAATTTTGGGCGACCAGTGCTCGCCTAATTTGGTTTCTTGAATTAAAAAAATAGTGGGATTTGATTCCTTCCGCATAGCAACAGCCAATCTTTGTTTGGCTACCCCATTTAACCCTCTCGCGTTCCAGGAGAGGATTCTCATTTGGAACTTTTGGAGGGTTTCTTGCCCCCTTTGCCTTGTTGCGCGGGGGGTTTGGATCTCTTAGTTTCTTCCCTGTTGGGCATTCCCAGTTCCTGGAATAGGGTTCTTTGGGTGCCATTGGCTATGTCTTCTGCTGTGTCTCTGCTTCTCAGGTCAGCACCAGAAGGCCTGCCCTTTTTCCTATCACCTCCCACATCTATTTGGGATTTTTTGAAGCTTCGGGTTTGTTTTGGGCTCCATGCTTCTGGGGATTCATGGGAGGATTTGCCACTGTCAGCCTCAACATCGTGGAATTCGGATGGGGAGTGGGGCGACCCAGTCCCGATGGGTGGGGGAGACCTGGGCAGGGGTTTGGGAGATTGGGGGGGTTTGGAAGGAGAGCTTTGGGACTCGGGACCGGATCAAGCGGGGAAGAAGGGCACGGGGGTGGGGAAGGGAGATGGGTTTTCTGGGGGGATTTGCCTTAGGGTAGGGTTGGCTCATTTGGTTTGGAATAGGGATTTCCTTGCAAGGGAGCTCCTCATCATAGTTTTTATCATTATGACCAGAATTACCAAGTAAATTGAACTTGTTAGAGGAGGTAAACAGACTACTTGCCTTACTCGTTTCGCTGATTGAGGGGTGTAGGACCTGCTGCTTGCCTTTATGGTACTAGATTTGTCCTACTTTGGTTTTCATCTTATGAGTTTCTCCTTGGACCAGGCGGGCCAAAATCTGGGATTTGTTCTACGTGCTTTTGTGAGTCGGGTAATGGGTAGGGAGATGCCCCTGTGAGTGGCATTCAGAGCAGAATGCGGGTTTATTTTTGTACTCCAATGGTTGGCTCCGATGGTAAGACCCATAAATTAGGTTAACATGGTCTGGGAGCTAGGTTTCCAAATTGACATTAACGCATATACGGGCCTGCGTCAACCGAGATTGGGCGCGAGTTGCCGGGTCGATAGTAACCAGTTCCCCAATCGCTCGGGCTATCCCTTGCAGCGCATCCTCGTGAAAGAAGTGTGGGGGCAGATTAGGGAGCCGTACCCAAATGGGAGCGTAGTTGATGCTTTGAGATTCCGGGTTGAAATCCTCTCCCCACTTGCGGAGGAAGAGGCTTCTTCTTCCGAAGAACCATGGGCCTCCTGATAAAATACGATATGCATCTTCCTGCGTGTTGAGGCGTATCATGAAGAACCCTCTGGACATAGCTAACAGTTCCAAGCATCCCCTGGTCTTCCACTTCATTGCTGCCCAGCGACGGAGTGAATCCATATCGGGTCTCCCTCCTACAAATTTCCCCACGAGGGAAAAGGAATCGAGGGTAGCGTAGTCTTCCATTACCTCCTGTGGATAGGAAACATCGCAACCCTGGGTGATGAAGGCGCTTGGCACTCCAGGCAAGGGTTTAGGTTTTCCCTTGAGCGCTTCTGTGAATGTTACCGAGGTGGTTTTACTGTCGCCCGTCTCTGTAATGTCCCCTTTTCTAGGCAGTCAGTGTGCAAAGCAGATTAGCCTATACATGAGCTCCCGTAGGCTAAATCGGATGTAGGGGAGCCTTTGGAGATATAAGAATCTTTGACAGAACCCAGATTGCTCTTGATTGACTATCGTTTGGGCTCGTTCGGAGGTCATTTGACGGGAATTCTATTTTTAGCAGTGGCCGTTTTTAGGGTTTCGGTCAACAGGTCAGCTGCAGGATTATTCTTCGGCGAATTGGGTATCCAGAACTATTCACAGTTTTTCATTCTGACAAGCGGAGGTCCAGTATTTTAATGGCCGAAGTTAATTTCATTAAGTGACATTATATAATAATATTTATAAAGTTTGTACTTTATATTATAAAGGGTCACTTATAACGTTGTAAAAAGGGGCCACTTTATAAAATAACTTTAAGTGGTTGAACCTAGTGCACAAGGGGGCCTATTGAGGGAAAATAAGAGAAAATTAGAAATAAAATTATTTTGTGTGCACAACCCTAATTTTGCCCTAATTTGGGAGAACCCTAAAAGGAAAGATTAAAAAGGCTTTTGGGAGATCATTTGGATTATGTGTGGATTATTGTTTCTTCCTTCCCTCTGGGTTTTGGAGAACTCTCTAGCAGATACATTGCAGAGATTCTGGAGCTTGTGAGAGCCGGTAACCTCTTACAGGGACATTGACTTCGGGGTTGAAAGATTACTCTCAGGCCAATCAACGGTATTTCAATACAGGGAATACATTCGGACTTCATTATTCACTCTTTTGGAGTTGGGGTTTCCACACAGGGACACAGAGCTTTATACAGGGGAATATATGGAGCGGGGACACCACACAGAGTTCCAATCTGAAGGGCTGAGCCTTCATATTTATCTATACAGAGATCAAATCAGCTAGGGTTTACAGAGGTATTTATTTTATTGTATTGATTTAATGTTTCCAGAATTGAAATCATTGTAATTGTTGTGCCCTAGTTCAGTATTTGAAATTAAAAAACAAAATACCTCTATTTCTGGATTGTTTGTGTTTTCACACAAATTGTATCAGCAAAATTAAAAGATTGAAAATTAGACCGGGGGAGGGTCATTACAGCCTCTGTTTTTTCCGAGGGGTCTTTCCCCCCATGAGCTCCATTCCCGTCTTCCGTCGCCTCCGAAAAACTTCTGCTTGCTGTTTCACTCCCTTTATCTTGCCCGGTGCACCCGTTGTTGGCGCGTGCTCGTGATCCGCTTCCTGGGACCTTACTCCCTCCTTTCTGCTTCCCGCCCGCCGCATAACCAAATTTCGAATATTCGCTCGCCATCACTCCTCTCTCCAAAACCTGGATGGGATGTCTCCACTGCTTGTATTGACCTCCATTTTAGGTTGGCAATTTCAGATGCAAGCCAACACAGCTCGTGTATGACATCTTAGGTTTTTTGTTTAAGTGATCTTCAATAATATTTGAGAAGACATTAACCATGTCAAAGCTGATGAAATGGAAGTGCAAGGATTTCTATGCTTTAATTGTATTGATCATTATTCATAGGAGAATTACACGCTCCTTGTTTGTGTATCCGGTTGAGAAATCTAGCAGAATGGACTAGCGATGAAAGGTATTTGCTATTTACTGTTGCAAGAATAATATGATGTTTTATTCCTCAAGTTATTAGTCTCATTCATAGGAAGCATGGTTAAAATGTTTAAGTGATTTCCAATAATATTTGAGATGTCTTAAACCATTTCAAAGCTGATGAAATGGAAGTGCAAGGTTTTCTTTACTTTAATTTAATTGATCATTATTCATAGGAGAATTACATGCTTGTTTGTGTAGCTCATTGAGAAATCTAGCAGAAAGGACTATTGATGAAAGGTATTTATTGTTGCAAGAATAGTATGATATTTTTTCCCTCAAGGTATTATTCTCATTCCTAGGAAGCATGGTTAAAAAATAATCACAGTTACACAACTGCTAGTTATTTTTGTTTGCCCACGTTTTCAATTTTCAGTTTTAGTCAGCTTCTTTACTTCACATTCTTCTGTTTCATATTATAGTTTCTTAGCAGTAAGATGCGGTTGGTAATTGCATCAGATTTTGTTTGACATATTTTCATGTGCGTCATAGACATCAGTCTTACTTGTTATGTTACTTCATTGGACAGGAAGGAGAGCGGATTTTGTGTCGACATCCATTCAATGAATCTAAACGAGCGTACGTTGTGCCTCAACGAGTGGAGGAACTTCATAAATGCTATTGGCCAGGAACTTCTGGTATATGTTGTGCTTTTTCTTTTAAATCATTAATTACCTTATGCTTTGGCCTTGCTGTTTGCCAATGTTTCTTCTTGGTAATTCCAAGTGTACATAGGAAATGACTTAAGTCACAGATGGTCAAAACATGTGTGGAACCTAGAGTAGGACAAAAATACATCAGTGATACTAGTTAAGTACAACTGGCTATGATAGTAGAAAAAGGAGGTACCCAAACTACTACCCATGACAAAAAAGTAGTAGTTAGTTATTTCAGATTTTTGCAATTCATATTATTTATTAAATGATGTTCTGGATATTTCTGCATTTGAGTCATTGCTTTGATGTTTTGAGTCAGTACTTTGTGTTCCTCTTCAGGAATTGTCTTAATGATTGTGCCGTTCTTAACTTCATATAAATACTTGCCTCAAATACATATGGTGATTAGCCATGCAAGAAGTATGAAACTATAAAATTATGGAATAGATTAATGCAACTAGATTCATCATTTTTTTAATTTCTAAAGAGGGCATAGAATTTCACAATTACAATCACATTACAATTCCAATTGCAAGGTTCCCAGCCGAGATTCAATATCAAGGACACACTTCTACAAACATGTCTCACATGCTGACCCTTCTACCTCCGGAGGGAAAGTGTAGTTTCCACTTTATAGCCGTTGAGATAATTAAGTAAATTTATATGGTTCATGATCCCTGTTTATGCCATTTTCATGCGTGTGCTTCCCTTAAGTGTCTTTTCCTGTAGTGATCAATCGTGGCAATCTTATCTGTCTAAGATACTTGAAATAATGACAATAGCTGCAAGAAATGACAAGAATTAATGGCAATTAACTATAAGAATAGTCATGATATACAAGAAACAGAACCCCTGACCTACAGAAGTGATAAAATGATGGTTTATGGCCAGAAGAAGATCTGGAGGGTTATCAACCATTCTGTTCACCACTACAGTACCTTTAGGAAGCAAAGAATCGTGTGTTACCTTAACATCCAGGTTGGGAGATCTCCTAGAGGAGCTCATAAAATGAGCAGCTGTCCATGAAAGAAAGTAATGATAGCATTTTTCATTGTTTAAGGAAAATTGCTCCAAATTGACTACCCACCATGAATAAGGAAAGTGTTGTCTACTCAGGTTCCAATAGGCTGTCCATAAATAAGGAAAGTCACTAACAGATCATATTATAAAAAGAAGACTGACTCTACAAAACCACCAGGAAACCTTCTTTCAACTTATATACAAACCTAAACAGCATGGTTGCCAGGGGCCTGTCCATCTTAAAGGAAAATCTTGACTATTGCAGAAACTGGAAAACAGTCCTTCAACTCAGAAAGTTTCAATTGTTCAGCTGTCAGAAGACTAATTAGAAATTGGAATTATTCAGCTAACATAAGTTTGTCTGGGTTAATGAAACTTGTAAAGCCTCTGTTAATCTCAGAAACACTAATGTGGTGTCTCATATTTATTATGTACTAAGAGGATTTCTATAAACTATTTGATTGCATGTATGTCTTTCAAGACATTCTGGAAGAATCCAGAGTATAAAATCTTAAGAAATAGTCCTGACAGATACACCACAATGGCAAAAGGTATTGGTCTTTCCTAACGGAGACCCAAGTTCAATTCACGGGAAGGATGGCCCCGATATGCCCCCAACTTTTCAATCTATTCAAAAAACAATCTTAAGAAATATGATCTGATTCAGTTACTGAATATCTTGAACATCTCTTTTGGAGCCAAATAGAGTTTAGGATATATCTCTTCTTCTGATTAGGATATGGAAGTTTCTATAATCTTTATTTATTTATTTATTTTGTTAAGTTTTATCATTAATATTTAGAGAATTGCATTGTGTGGTGTTTGCTTTTGAAATAAAGGTTAGTAATGATATTTCAGCAAAGTCATAGCTTGATAACCTAGCGTCTTAAATCATGAATATCCTCTTCTCAATTTTGTATTTGCTGCATTTGATAGTTTAAGTTTCTGTTATTTAATTCTTAAGGATGGATTGTATAGTGCTTCATGCATATCTTGTGGACACAAGACATGCATGCTCACTCCTAGTCCGAGTCTTAAATGTGGTTTTTATCTGGATTCTTCAAAGTGGAATTGAAGGGAATGAGTGCCCACTGCAGCCTTCCGAGATTATTCTCATTCTTATTGAATTGAATTTCAAACTAATGGGATTGGATGCAGGTAAAAAACGCGAGCCATTGCCATCGTTAGAGAAAATTAGAGAGCGATGTTTAAAACAGTTGGCTGAAATGCGATCTGATCACATGCGTAGCTTAAACCCCACACCTTATAAGGTTGGAAGACACCTGCTCAGTAGTGCATGTTTTTTTCCTTTGGCAAGCAGTTTGATCTTTATTAAAAAATTTATTATTGATTTGTCTGCAGGTTAGTGTGAGTGCAGAGCTTTATCAGTTTATCCATTTTCTGTGGCTGAATGAGGCACCTGTTGGAGAGTTGCAATGAAGGATGAATCCCATGTTTTGTCTCTCTAGTGGAGTAGTTCACTTCATTCATCAGAATTTTTTGTTCAAGGCTTGGTTGGTCTTTATGGTGTTTGAAGAAATTGCTGAGATCACTAGCCTTGTTTGCAAGACAATGACATTTTTAAACAAATAAATTGAAGCCATCGGCTATCAATCAAAGAAAAAAAAATTAAAAAGGAAAACAATCTACAAAGCAAATTGCCCAGATATAGCATGCTTTTAGTATGTTATTTTATTGCCCAATCTATTGTTACTCTAATTTCATGATTTCAAGAATTCCCTATGAAAGTTTGGAGAATCAAAAACCTACTTCTTGTTAAGTGGGAGATCTTCATTTGCTGTTATGTTGTTTTTCTTTAATACAATAAAATTGTAGTATTTGCCTAAACCACAACTTCTGTCACTTGAACAATTTGTGTGGTCTTTTTGAAATGGCAAAAACACAATATGAAATTTCCCCTCGTAAGATCGTCATAATTTGAGCTTTGGAAATAAATTCTTAATTGTATTTATCAACGTCAAGGGATTGGGAAATGACAGTTTTGTGAATCATTTTGTAGAAATGTACAAGAATTTGAGTTTGAATGATAGATCTTCCTGTTTTGGACAAAATTGGGTGACTGGGTTGTTCGTGATTTGAAAATGGCAATTTTGTGTCATATTGTAAAAATGTACAAAATTTAAGTTTAATGATGACACTTCTTACGTTGGACAGAAATGCAGTTCAATTTCAGCCTTTAGAGTAGCTGGTATGCTTGGAAGCTGTGGACTACCTTAAGTTTTTGACAATTTTCACAAGAAAACATGCCGAGATATTTTAAAGTGGTAAATTTGTGTAAAGCAATGATTTGAAAATAAAATGAAAGATGACAGTTTACTGCATAATCGTTCTTAAAGTCAAAGAATGATAAACTTGATACAAATAATTAAATTTATAAAATTATATAGAGGATTGCCCTCCTAAGATTTCTTGTCATTTGAACTTTGTAAATGAACTCTTTAAATGTAATTGATGACACCTGTAAAGAAGTTGAGTGATTAGAGAATGATAATTTTGTGAGGCATTTTGTAAAAATGTACGAGTTGAGTTGGGTGATCAACCTTTTTGCCTGGACCAAAAATTATTAGTTCGGTGGTATGTGCTTTGGGCAAAATTTTTAGTGGTTGGCGTATGTGATTGGGGAATGGCAATTGTGAGTTTATTTCGTAAAAATGTAAAAAAAAAAATTATGTGGGGCTATAAATCTTCTTTTTCCTTTGGTCCATGTTGTTCAATTTTTAAACTTAACCAACTACGTGGTATGGGAGGAAGACTATGGGCTACCTTAATATTTTGGTAATTATCATAAGAAATTGAATTGGTAAATTTGTGTAAAGCAAAGATTGTAGAATAATTAAAAGATGATCTTTATCATTTTTCAAGTCAACTTAAAGGATAATATAAATTTATAAAATTATTTAGAGTTGTGTCTTCTAAGGTATAATATTAACAAAATATGATTTTAAGAATTTTTTGGAAGATCATATTAATGATATGTATAAGATTTAACACTGACCATTCAATTCTCATTGTTCAATAATATATAGAGAGGTTACATACTTTAGGTAGGACTTCTATTGGTGAGTTAAAATCCCAATTAATCAAACAATCTTAGCACCAGTTAATAGATAAGTCGAGAATAGATATTGCTATCTTAACTACTAATCATATGACCTTTATCCTAACACCCCCTCTTTAATGGGTAAACTAGATACAATCCTAAGTTTATCCCTCAATCTTATAAATTTTTCTCTGCCTATGGGTTGTCATTAAATTTGCAATTTGTTAAGAAGTTGGACAATAATCTAGACAAATTTCTTCATGATCCACAACCTATCAGATATAATGATAATAGACTTTAGTATGATATACTACGTTTTCCACAAACTTGAGCACACTTTGATTATCACAATGAAGAGGTGTTGATGCTATTTGATCCATTTGAAGATTACAAAATATGCATTGTAACCAAACAACTTCCCAACTTGTACTAAATGTCGACTTATATTTTGCTTCAGTTCATGACAAAGCAACTGTATGCTAAAGTTTAATTTACCAAGAAACAACCCCCAATCTAAGACCAAACATATAACTAGTCATGGATCTTTGATCATTAATTGATCTGACCCTATTAGCATCTTGTATCCAATCATTTGAAAATCATTAGATTGCTACATTAGAATACCAAAGTCAAGGGTACCTTTGATATATCTGAGAATGCGTTTTGTAGCTTGCCAATGCTCTCATCATGGATTTGGCATGAAACATGACTAATAACTCAAATCAAAACATAGAGGTTGAGTGACTATAAGATAAATCGAGTTTCCAACCAACTGACAACATATTGAGTGATTGACAAGAGACGAATTAGGCTGAGCTAACAATTTCAACCTAACTTCTATAGGTGTAATTATTGGATTACAATTTGACATCTATTTTTTTTTTCAAAAGTTTTTTGCAATACTTGCTTTGTGATACAAAAATAACATGATCAAGTTGCCACAATTCTACACATAAGAAGGAATGTAGGAGCCCTCAAAACTTGAACATAAGTTAGATTTTACCGTAAAGGTAGAGTCTACTACCAGTGATGACAAGACCATCAATATGCACAATGAGAATTACAATGTCATTACTTGTAGTTTTAATATAAAAATTAGGATCAAAGAAACTTCGACTAAAACCTCAATCTCTAAGTTGATCAATCTTGAAGTAGCAGGGTTGAAGAGCCCTTATGGTTTCACCATAAAGACTTCTTCTAAATCTCCACTTAGAAAGACACTGTTGACATCCATTTGATATATAGTCCATCTAAAGTATGTTGAAACAAAGAACTAATAAAAAATTCACCATCTGTGTAGTTGAGACAAGTGTTTTTCCATACTCCATTCCTTCTTGTACATAACATTTATAACAAGACAAACTTCAAACTTGTCAATTGAGTCATATAATTTGCATTTTACTTTATAAACCCATTTACAACCAATGGGTTTCTTTCCATGGGGTAAATCACACAATTCATGTGTTTTATTCTTCATTAAAGAATCAAATTTTGCCTTCATGGAAACTTCCTATTATGGTTTGCCTTTGATCTCTCCATATATTTTTTGGGATCATGAACCTATGAAAACAAAACAAAATTTGCCTACTCAATCATTTGTCTAGGGTCTTTTGTAGCTCGTTTGAATTGTCTAGCTATTGATTTTTCATCCTTTGATATCTCTGATAATCTTTTCATACTATTTTGGCTATTGAAATGGCTCTTGATGCTGGTGGGGTAAACCTCTATCAAGATTTATTCTTCAAGGTCATGGCAAAGTGGATTTGCAACACACTAATACAATTTAGTCTTCACATCATTCTTTTATCAATAGTTTCTATTTTTTTTAAAATCCAAGTGAATTTGACTACTTGAACCTATTTCAACACTATTAGTAGTTTTAAAGCATAGAAAATGACAATGGGTTTACCATCATCTAAGAGGAAAGGTTTCTTCTTGTATTATGATATTTTTTCTAATAACAATCTTATTAGTTGAAACATCAAGTTATTTGTATGCTTTAGATTGTTCATTGCATTTTGCACCTAACTTCTCTTATTCTTGGGAATTAATGCAAAATAAACACAATAAAAAATATATAAATAACTAGATGATGGTTTCCTTCCAAACCAAGCTTCTTCAAGGATGACATTCTACAAAGCTTTGCATGGATATTTGGTGAGAATGAAGATTGTTGTATTTACTACTTCTGCCCAATAATAATATGGTACATTTTGGCTATGCACTATGCATCTTGCCATACCTATGATTGTCCTCTTTCTCCTTTCTACTACCCATTTTGTATGGAGTTTACATAGTTGTATGTTGCCTATGTCTACCCTTATACTTGGAAAAATATTGAAATCCTTTTGAGGTAAACTCACCTCCATTGTGTGACCTCAAGACCTTGATATAATTTTCAAAACGTGTCTTTACTAGAGCCTTGAATGCTTAAGTATGAAAAGAATTCCAACTTGTATTTTAGGAAGTATACCCACATCTTCCTCAAATAATAATTTATTATAAATAGAAAATATTTGGCATCACTAATTAAAGTTGTATTGGTTGGACCACACAAATCAATATGTATTAAATTCAATACACTTTGTTCATGCTAAGACTTACCTGTCTCAAATGGTTTTCAACTCTATTTGCCAAATTGCTAGTCTTGGTAAGAACTGATAAATATATATAATCTAGGTGTCCAAACCTTTCATGCCAAAGATTATAACTACTATCTTCAATTGGCAATGCAAATGAATTAATAGACTTGACATCATATAACTTGTATAATTGCTTTTCTCTTATAGTAAGAGCAATACATTTTTTAATACCAACATATACCACCTCACATCTATTTTTATGAAAATTTACTGCAAGTTGAGAATTTTTGATGATTTGAGTTAGAGACAATATTCTTTATTCATTTTAGGAACATATCGAACATTCTTGAAGGTGTATGTAACATTATTGTTCAAAGTCCAACAAACATCACCATATCCTCCAAAAAAGTATGATCTTTAATAAGATTATAAGACAAATATTTTTGACATGTGTAATGTTTAGATGCTTCAAAGTCAAAGTACTACTCAATGGATTGATTTGATGAGCCCATGTCTTTACAAATGTAAATCTCTTCTTCATATTTTATCTCAACAACATTGACTTGTTTTGTTCTTTGCTTTCTTTACTCTTTAATTTTCTCCAATCTCTTATGGCATGGCTAGGATTCCTATAATAGAAACAAATTGTAGACACTAAAATCAAGCATAATTAAATACTAATTAATTAGTATATTTAATATTAATTAAAACTAATTAATATTAAATAAAGGTGCAATTACCTAAGGTATTAATTAATTAATTAATTAATTTATTCATTAAACAATTGATTAATTATTACCTAAGCTACACAACCAATCACCCCTCCTCAATGGGACCACTCACCCTTGCATACCCCGTGGCCATGTCATCCGCAGTTCACTTCAGTTCCACCCCACAAGCCCCATACCCGTTACGCGCAAGAAATCATTACCCTATTATAAAAATGGACTTTAGTTTACTACACATATCAACATGCACATTTAAATTAAATAAACATATTTAATTTAAATAAAAAAGAAACAAATCAAATATGCATAATCAATTTAAAATGCATTTTTAATCCACATGCACTTTCAGTTCAACATGTATATTTAAATTAAATAAACATATTTAATTTAAAATACAAAAGCAAATCAAACATGCATAATCAATTTAAAATGCATATTTAATCCATATGCACTTTCAGTTCAACATGTACATTTAAATTAAATAAACATATTTAATTTAAAATACAAAAACAAATCAAATATGAATATTAAATTAAATAAACATATTTAATTTAAATACAAAAACAAATCAAACATGCATAATTAATTTAAAAAAAATATACACATTTAGTTTAGAAAAGCACCATTGAACACCATTTATCTGGTTGAACCACCACTTCATCCATTCCCTATGGGAAGTCTATAAATGCAACCTCTCCTTCTTCATGGAGCATGAGGATGCTTTGAGTACACTCATGCTAACAAAGTCCCGAGCTAAATTCTGCATTCAATTGCCCAACACAATCACACACAACCATCCTCATCCTGTGCCAGACCCCGATCCTAGACTTAGATTTCAGACACAACATGACACAGTTTAGATGTAGCATGACCACAATAACAATAACAACAGTCGTAAGCAAGGTAAAGATATGCTTACAATTACTTTTGTTTTATAAACTCGCATTTTCTTTATGCATTCCAGTTGTAGTTCATATATTTTTTGAATCCAAGCCTCACTTCAAGAGGCCCAACATATACTACTAACCATTTGCATTTAGCTTGTGCATAAATATGTAGATCCATAATATGTAGATCCGTACACCGATCTAGAACACACAGAGTCAAACATCAGTCACAGATCCAGAATATGTAGATTCGTACACTAATCTAGAAAACACAAAGTTAAACATCAGTCATAGATCCAATAGACGCAAACACTGATTCAGATGCAGATATTTTAGAACCAAAGTAACCTCAGATCCAACAAAGCAACAATCACTACAAACCTGCTTGATAATTTGTTATAGTGATGAGAAGACAAAAGCACCATTTTATTTGTAAAAGAGAATCAATCCCTTATATCTTTGTATAACTTTTACGAGGGTAAGCATTGTCATCGGACAAAAAACATAATATATTACAATACATATCATTTATTGCTTTTTATTCACATGTTTTCTATGGTGCATCTTTTTATCATCTACAAGATGGCGATCATAGTTGCAATCAACATACACAGGGAAAACCATCCGACCAAGGACGTCCACAAAACGTAACCATCAGAACCTAGAAAACCTTGGATAGAAACCGTCTGATCCCCGATGGTTGCAGAACACAGACGTCTCCAGATGTCGATCTTCAACATGGCGCAAAATCACAGGTAGGGGGTTTTAGTTTTTAGTTTTTTTAAATTTATAGCTTTTACATTTTTATTTAAAAAAAAGGTTTTAGTTTTTTTTTTTTTTTAATTTATAGCTTTTATAGTTTTATTTTTTATTAAAAAAAGTTTCATTTTTTTTTAATTTTTAGCTTTTACAATTTTATTTAAAAAAAAAAGGGTTTCAGTTTTTTTATTATTTATTATATTTTAGCTTTTACAGTTTTATTTATTCTAAGATTAAACAAAGAGAGCATTCTTAGAATTAGTGGTTCTTGTCATTGCATTTAGTTTTCATAAACATTACATGTAGATAACACTTGCATTTAAGCATTCTAAAAAAAAGTGAAAAATCATTCTAGAATTAGTATTTATTTCTTTTGTATTGATAAAGTTGCTTTAGGCATTTTAAAACAAGAAAAAAAACAAAAACTTAAAAAAAAGAAAACAATTTACATCACACTGCACGTTCCATAAAAACATCAACAAAGTTAGATTTCATCACCAATCGTCGATCGAGACCAATGATGTTCAAATTCATCTCCTTCCGTTGGCTTGCCCCCTAGACATCATAGTAGCCCTTGTGAGCGATTTTTTGGACTTCATTACCAGGAAATCCCCCACTCTTGAGGATATCTCGAGGTGGGTTAGGTTAGATACCCCTTTGTTCATGGGGTTTAATAATCAATGGACTTGTAGCTGTCGTTATTGTCCAAGCCCACCTAAGGGTGAAGCGAAAGCCCGATTGGGCAAGTAGCAGGACTTAGACAACACGACCTCCTTTGAAAGGGTTATTTTGTCCCCTTAGGTTACCATAAGCCACATCCACCTAGGAAGCCATTTCAACAATTGTATCACTTCTTGTTAGAGAAGTGGGCACAACACACCCATTAGATTGCATCCCACCATCATATTCGTAGTTATAGGTTAGGTGCATCAACCACAAAAACATAAATCCAAATATAAAAATCAAAACAAAACAAAACTTCAAAAAAATCTCAAAATACAAAAAATCAAAAATAAAAAACAGCTCCAAAAATATCAAACAAACACATCAACTCAAACATTGTCACCCTGAAACAAAGAAAATTAAAACTATTGTTTGTTTGATTGCTTGTTTGTGTAGATAGAGAAATCCGCCATCACTATCACACCGCCAAGCCCACATTCCATCCATCTTACCCGCTCAGCTTATGGTCTTGAATCGAAGTAAAGTCCAAGCCCAAGCTCAAGCTCAAGCTGCTACCCAAGCCATAATGGATCAATCCAGTCAGGCTTCCCATCCATCCATAATCCTCCAATGCAGTAAGAGGTAACCTCGCAACCACCCCAAGGTAGTTTGTCCATCTACACCCATAAGACCACCACCAATCCACCTGAGACACACAACTTGGGCACTACCTACGACCACATCCCCACCAACATCCCCAAGTCCATTGGTCCAGGGATACCTATGTCCATGGGCCATATAACCCGCATTGACCTTGATGCTGCATGAGCCCTCTAGGGGGGCTCATTTTCCCCACCTGATTCACCATGACCATCCTTGTTGAAAATTTCACCTTGTTTAGTATCCCTAATACCCCAAGAGCAGGTATATACTCATGCAACTCGCCCTATCAAGCCACGTCTCCAGTATGACATGCTTATCAAATGCTTCCCACTCAAGGGTTCTAACCCCTAATCCAATGCAGGCCATATATCTGCGTCTGTGAATCCAAACCAATACCAAAGGGCCTATGTTAACACATCTCACTTGCTTGTATCTTCTCCACCCACCTCATCCCATCCACCACAACCACCACCCCAAGGGCCAAGCCACCCAACTTTTATAGCTGCCCAAGAATTGTTCTTTTCACAATCTCCATCATGAACCACCCGCTCGTTGGCCATACAGGATTTAATACCTTTACAATAATACCAACAATAATCCACTCAACCACTAGAGCTAAATATCTATGGCTAGTTGCCATCCCAATAGTACTAGCAGCTACCATTGCAACAGTACTACCAAATTTTAGGATATGAAGTCACTATGTAGTGTTTTTAGTAGGAAAACTATGGGCAACTGAGATGGTTGCTAGACGTATTGGCCAGACGTCTAAGCCAGACACCTAGGATGCTAGACATCTAGGCTAGATGTCTAGGCAGCAGACGTCTAGGCCAGACGTCTGGATTGCTAGACATCTAGGCCAGATGTCTAGGTTAGACGTTTGCATTGCTATACGTCTAGGCCAAACGTCTAGGAAGAAGACATATAAGACATATAGGCTACTAGACATCTAGGCCAGACATTTAGGCAACAAACATCTAGGTCAAACGGTAAGAGACGTCTAAGTCAGATGATAGCAGTTTGTGCCAAACTACTAGATACAGAAGACGAACAGTTTTAGACGCTTTCCTTGGGAGTGAAAAAAAAAATTTGGAGGCTTCCTTTGGGAGAGAAAACAAACAGTTCGAGGTCTTCCTTTGTTGCTCTATAAAATGGATTTGATCCCTTGCATATGCAATGTTGTAATGTGAATGTAAAGTTCTGTTGAAAATAATAAAGATAGGGAAGTTGCCATTATCTCGTGGTTTTCCTACACAATGCAGGTTTCCACGTAAATATTTGTGTTACTTGTGTTGCTGTTTTTGTTCTCTGTCATTGTGTTTCTACTTACAGGTATAAAATCTGAAGTTTTTCCTTACATATGGTATCAAAGTTCAAGGTTTTGTGTGAATGGGAGCTGCAATAATGACAGGAGGTGTAACCAAGTTCGAGATTGAGAAATTTTATGGCAAGAACTTCGCTCTATGGAAGATGAAGGTGGAGGATTTGCTGGTTCAGAATGACCAAGCTCAAGCCTTGAAAGGGGTCATGAGTAAACCGAGCAACATGAAATATGAGAAGTGGGCAACGCTGGACAGAAAAGGAATTTCTACAATCTGTCTTTGCCTAGCAGAATCTTTCTTGTTCAATGTAGCTAAAGAGAAGATCACGGAAGCCCTTTGGAAAAATCTTGAAAAGTTGTATGAAACAAAATAAACAACAAATAAGGTTTTCTAAAAAAATAGCTTTATAGCTTGAGGATGAAGGAAAGTTCATCCGTGATAGATCATTTGAATGAGTTTAATACTCTTATCAGTGAAGTGGTTAATGTGAATATGGAGGATAAATATAGAACTATCATCCTACTTTGTTCCTTCCTGGACACTTGGGATCATATGGTGATGACCATCAATAATTCATCATTAGGAACTCTAAAATTTGATGATGTGATAACCACTTTTTTGGTAGAAGAGTTGAGGCGAAAAACATCTCTGGAACCCTCAACTAATGAAGCCCTATCTGTGAGAGGTCGATATTTTGAGAGGAGTAAACAAGGTAGAAAACAGTCCAGATCTAAGTCTAAAGGACAAGCAGAAAGCGAAGTGTTGACATTGTGGGAAGCCACGACATTCAAAGAAGACCTTTTGGCAATTAAATAATGGTGAAAAGCAAACTCAGCCATCAATTGAGGCTAGTACAGTAGATTCAAGAGAGACGATAACATGTGAAGCCTTCTGTATAAGTACTGATAGATTTGTTTTATATACTTAGGTTTTGGACTCAGGTGTATATTTCCATATGTCTCCCCACAGATACTGGTTTGACAAATATCAGCCATATTATGGTGGAAAGGTCTATTTGGATGATATCACCATTTAGAAAATATGGTGAGAGGGGATATAAGGATCAAGTTGGACGATGGTAGAGAAAGGATGTTATGTGATGTATGACATGTGCCCGATTTGCGAAATAATTTGTTCTCAATCAAAATGATGGATAAGCTAGGGTATTCTGTCACTTTCGGTAATAACTACTGCAAAAATACCAGAGGAGCTCTTGTAGTATCTAAGGGAGAATCTTATGGGACCTTATATAGTTTATACGGTGATACAGTGATAAATCATGCAGCAGTAGCAACTTCTGTTCAAGATGCAGTAATACTATGGCATCAACGCCTAGGCCATATGAGTGAAAAAGGTTTGAAAATTCTCCATGAAAAAGGTATGCTTTTTGGGATTAAGTCTTGCAATTCAGACTTGTGTGAGCACTGTATTTTTGGTAAACAAAAGAGGGTTCGGTTTACTACAAGTCCTGGTCAGATTTTAAATTTTTTGCAACTTATACATTTAAATGACACCATCTATTTTCTAACTTTTATAGATGATTATTCTAGGAGAGTGTGGGTTTATTTTCTGAAGAAGTCAAAAGCTTTGCAAAAATTTAAAGAGTTCAAAGCATAGGTAGAGAAGAGTTTGGGAAAGTCAATTTTATGTCTTAGGTTAGATAATGGGGGTGAATATTGCTCCAAGGAATTTGATAGATTTTGTATGCAGGAAGGAATTAAGCACTAGAAGACAGTACCATATACTCCACAACAAAGTGGCGTGGTTGAGTGGATGAATCACACAATCATGAAATGCGCAAGAAGCATGCTCATTGCAGCGTGATGTAAAGACTGCTTTCTTGCATGGTGATATTGAGAAAGAGATTTATATGAATCAACTTGAGGGCTATGAAGAAAGAGTCAAAGAGCATTTGGTTTGCAAACTGAAGAAATCACTGTACAGGTTGAAACAGGTGCCAAGGATGTGGTACAGGAAATTTGACACCTTCATGAAGAGTCAAGGTTTTAGCAAGAGTGAAGTTGACCATTGTGAATACTATAAGAGGTTTGATGATGGTAGTTTTATTATTTTGTTGTTGTATGTTGATGATATGTTGAATGCAAGCCCCAACATGAAGAAAATCATTGAACTTAAGGCTCAATTGGCTAGGACATTTGAAATGAAATATTTAGGAGCAACAAACCAAATTTTAGGGATGAAGATACACAAGGACAAAAAAGGAAGAAAGATATGGTTAAGTCAAAATTCATATGTGGAAAATATTTTGTAGTGCTTCAATATGCAAAATGCAAAACCAGTTAGTACCCCACTTCTTCCACACTTAAAATTGTCTTCCAACCAGTGTCCTAAAATAGAAGTAAAGAAGAAAATCATATCTCGTGTATTGTATTCATCAGTAGTAGGAAGCCTCATGTATGCCATGGTGAGCACCAGATTGAATATTGCCCAAGTAGTAGGAGTAGTCAACAAGTACATGGAAAATCCTAGTAAGAAAAATTGGAATGTGGTGAAGTGGATATTCAAATATTTAAGAGCTATTTTAGATGTTGCCATTTAATTTGGATTGATAGATTTGCAAGTTAAAGGTTTTGTGAATTCTAATTATGGTGGAGATAGAGATGGAAGAAAGTCCACTACAGGATATACCTTCACTCTTGCTAGTGGAGTAGTGAGTTGGGCTTCTAAGTTGCAGTTTGTTGTGGATTTATCAACCACTGAAGCATAATACATTGCATTGACTCATGCTAGAAAAGAGGTAATTTGGCTAGAGTTACTGTTGGGTGACTTCAAGGTAATGTAGGAGAAAATTATATTGTATTATGATAGCCAAAGTGCTATTTAGCTAGTGAAGAACCCAAAATTCCATGATTACATGAAACACATTGATGTCAAGTACCACTTTATAAGAAATGTGGTGGAAGAAGGTATGATCATGTTGTAAAAAATCGACACTAAAGTGAATCTTGAAGATATGCTTACAAAGCCGATCAAGGTAGAGAAGTTTGAGTGGTGCAGAACTTCTCTGGGCTTGCTGGAAACATAACAAGGGTAATATTGGGAAATTGGCATTGGATGAAAATATTTGGTAGAAGAATATTTGAATACTAACTTCAAGTGGGAGAATGTTAGGAGATGAAGTCACTATGCAGTATTTTTTAGTCGATAAACTATGGGTAGCTGAGACGGTTGCTAGACATCTAAGCAACAAATATCTCGGTCAGATATCTAGGATGCTAGATATCTAGGCCAAATGTCTAGGTAGCAGACATCTAGGCTAGATATCTGGGCTGCTAGACATCTAGACAAACGTCTAGGTCAGAAATCTAGGCTGCTATATGTCTAGGCCAAAAATCTAGGTAGTAGATGTCTAGTATAAATGTCTGGGCTACTAGATATCTAGGCCAGATGTCTAGGCAACAAACATCTAAGATAGACATCTAGGTTGCTATATATCTAGACCAGATGTCTAGGCAACATACATCTAGGTTAGATGATAAGATACACCTAAGTTAGACAAAAATAGTTTGTGCCAGACGGTTGGATACAAAAGATGAACAATTTCAGATGCTTTCCTTGGGAGTGGAAATGAACAGTTTTCAGAGGCTTCATTTGGGAGAGGAAACGAACAGTTTGGGATCTTCCTTTGCTACTTTATAAAAGGGATTTGATCCCTTACATATGTAATGTTGTAATGTGAATGTAAATTTTTGCTGAAATAATAAAGATAGAGAAGTTGACATTACCCCATGGTTTTCCTGCACATTACAAGTTTCCAAGAAAATATTTGTGTTACTTGTGTTGCTATTTTTGTTCTCTATCATTGTATTTCTACTTGCAGGTGTAAAATCTGAAGTTTTTCCTAACACCAACAACAACCTCCACCCACGCAACAGTACCAACAACTACTACTATAACAGTACTACCAACCCTAACCTTCGCCCACGCAATAGTACCAAAAACTACTACTGCAATAGTACGACCAACCACAACCGCCACCCACACAAAATTATCAACGACTTTTGCCATAATAGTACTACCTACAACAACCTCCATCCATGCCACAACATCAATAACAACCCCCTATCTAGTATCAACAACAGTAGGTACCGTAACAACCTCCACCCACACCACAATATCAACGACAACCCCTCATCTAGTACCAATAGCAACTACCACAATAACCTTTGTCCATACCACGACATCAACAACCTCGCATATAGTACCAACAACAACAACAACCTTTGCCCATTCCACATCATCAACAACAACCCATCCAAAATCAACAAGTCATCCCACATCAACATCAACAACAAACCATCCAACATCAACAAGTCATCCTGCATCAATATCAACAAAAACCCATCCAAAATCAATAACTCATACCACATCAACATCAACAACAACCCATATAACATCAATAAGTCATCCCACATCAACATGAAAAAACCATCCAAAATCAACAAGTCATCCCATATCAATACCAACAACCACCCGTCCAACATTAACAACACCAACCACCACCACTCACACACCAAAAATATTTCAACTAACATCCATCGACTCACCCCACCTATGTCCATCACCAATCTATGTAATACAACCAATATCCACCCTCGGGTTTCTAAGCTGTCACATATCATACAATCATCTTAGTCATCCCAAACAGAGTTCAAATATTGGTCGACAAGGTTGAAATTTTGACATTACAATTTATGGATACTGGATATCAGAAACCAATGCTTAATCAATTGTAGAACTACCCAATTCACCCTTCAGTACTGTCACTGCCATATCCTCTCCTATTCGTAATGCCAAAATTTGAAAAATTTAAGGGGAAGGAGGATTCGTAGGATCATATAAGCTCATTTATCAATGCATTCTACCTTATAAATGAGATTGATCCCCTCCTGCTTCGCATATTCCTGCTATCATTTGGGGGGAGCCTTAGATTGGTTCAACCATTTTCTTAGACACAATCTATATACTTTTAAGCAATTGGCCAAACTAGTTTTGGAATACTTTGTCATTATTGTTAAAAGGAAAATGACACTTACAGATCTGTACAACCTTCATCAATTCGATGATGAGTCTATCTTAGACTATGGTGCATGATACAGAGTTGTAATAACTAAACTCCCTTTGCCCTCCCCATCATAGAGACGACTCGATTATTCATGAGGATTTTTTCGAAACCAATATCATTACTACCAGAAATCTAGCAATATCGCACACTCGAGGAAGCTTTGGTACAAAATAAGACCATTGAGGACATTAAGATCCAAGAGGGTAAAATAAAACTCATAAATAAGGAATGACCAACTAAGAATTCCAAGGGCACTTATAAAAACCAATCAAATCCCAATGAAGTCAATAAGAAACTGTTGAGCAATCCAAGTGTACCTAATCAAAAACCACATCAATTGCAATAGGTGTAATTGCAGCAAGGACAAAATCCATCACAATGACTAACCTACAACGCCATGCCACCTCTCACCCAACTGCAAAACCCTCAACTAGACAACTACACCAAGCATCCTGCTGGGCTCCTACAAAATTTCACTCCACTTCCTAAGCCCTACTTGGTAATTTTTCAACGACTTTATGAGGCACAAGCAATATCATTGCTAGAAGACCAAAAGACCACAATAGGCCAAGTCCTACATCATACAAATAATATCACCATTATGCTTACCATAGGTGATAAGATCATGACATCAATAATTGCATTTTCTTCAAACACCTGATCCAAGACCTTATCAACAAGGGGGTCATTGCCATAAATAATCTTCTTGCATCACCCAACTAGAAACTCCACATTTACCAGGATTCCTTACCACAACATAGGTATAACCAATAGTTTCAAGTACCACCAACTGCCAACACCCCTCCAAACTAGGTCAATCACCTCAACATCATGCAACATCATAACTTTGTAGGGATTATCCATGTCGTTACTCAAAATCAAAATTATCCTGATCGATGAATCCCATTGAGTACTACTACCAACATGCCTTCATTTTCTACTATGTTTACCTCCACCAGTCCAATTGAATATGTGACCACACATCTTGGACTAAATCCTACCTTATGAGTATGCCCCTAGGAATATACCCTCTAATTTACCAAACTCCATCACCCCACAAGTCAACATGGTCTCCATTGACTTGTTCACACCCATCTACAATCCAAGAAATCCGTCAAGGTCCCACATCGACCCAAGTCTCATCGAATTTGACAGCATTTTTTACCTTGTCATCCCTCATAGATTTCCTACCATCTAGCCAATTCATCCATCAAGCCAATGCCTATATACCACCCACCTCATTGCCTTCTTCAACCATTGTTCATCATGTTAACATAAATGAATCTAAGTCATCCATTTTTAAAAATGTGGTGGATGACATCCACCTCATTCCCACTCCTCACCAAATAGAGGAAGGTTCCCACATGCTCATTGAGGACACCATCGACATAGACCTCAACGATGATCCAGAACACCCGTAAACCATTAAACTTGGAGAAAGCCTTTCTACCAAAGAATGGGCACAATTTTTCATCTTTCTCACTAATACAAACAAACATTCCCATGGTATTACAAAGATATATCAAGCCTTGACCCTAATTTAGTGGTCCACAATCTCATATTGAGCTCAGATGCAAAATTGATAAAGCAAAAACTATGAAAGCTTCATCCTACCATAGCCTTGATGGTTAAAGAAGAGTTATAAAAATTATTAGACATTGGTTTCATTCAACCCATCGACTACCCAGAGTAGGTTTCTAATATAGTCCTTGATAGTAAGCGTAATAGGAGGATACACATTTGTACATATTTTCATGACCTCAAAAAAGCATGTCCTAAGGATAACTTCTTGCTTCTGAACTGGATATGCTCATGGATTCTACTATTGGCCATGAAATGCTCTCCCTAATGGATGGTTTCTTGGGATATAATAAAATTTGATTTAATCCCAAGGATTAACATAAAATAGATTTCACAACATCTTGGAAAACATTTTACTACAAAGTCATACCATTCGGTCTAAAAAATGTAGGCACAATGTATCAATGTGCCATGACTTATATCTTCCACAATTACATGCATAATATAGTGGAAAATTATGTAGATGATTTATTGGCCAAATAAAAAATGCATCATGAGAACATAAGCATTTTGCGTAAGATATTTGATTAGTTACTAAAATATAATATTAGTTAAGACAAGTGCTGGAAACTATGGCAAATCAAAATTTGTAGGCTAGAGATTCAAAAGTCAACCAATTTGAGGGGCTGACAACAGAACAAAAGCAAGAAAGAACCCTCTTAGAGAAAGATAAGGTAAGAGACCTAAAGAATGAATGTATATCCAATTTTTATGGAGAAGGGGAGGGAGACGCTGTTGAAGCTTGGTTAAGAGAGCTAGAAGTCTTCTTCATAGTAAAGGGGTATTCCTCAGGTGCTCGGATGGTTTGGGCTACTATTTACCTTGAAAGAGTTGCCCTGGATTGGTGGGAGACTTAATTTGAGGAAATAAATATTGAACTGATAGATATTCCATGGAAGGAATTTATAGTCATCTTCAATAAGAGATTCCTCACAGAGCACTTCTATACCTTGAAGTTTGAAGAGTTTGCTAGCCTGAGACAAGGGACTAACTTAATGGAGGTATACTACAGGAAGCTGGTAAATCTGTTGAAGTATGTACATGCCTATAATGAGAAGATATGGATTCAAAAGTTTACTCATGGTTTACAATCTAGGATAAATCATGACGTAGAGATGCGGGATCCTAAGTCCTTGCAAAAGGCCTATGATTTAGCAAAGAAAGCAGAGTCACATTTCCAATATAAGTATGAAAACCTAACCGAGCAAGAATGTCAAAAATTAAAGAAATGGAATAGCAATGGGGTTATAAAATGGGAGGTAGAGCAAGAATGAAAGGCTAAGAACCCCCATAATCTAGAGAAGAAATTCAATGGAAGCCAAAAGAAATTCAAGAACTTTTTTAAGAAAGGCAACAAACCCAATAATGCTAAACCTCCCTCGTAGAAGCCATTAGCTCTAGTATCAGTGATTAAGGGCAAGGGGTAGAAAATGGAAAAGAGACAAGGGCCCAAGGATGGATGTTACCATTGTAAAGGGGTACACTATGCTAATAAATACTCGTATTGACCAGGAACAATCACACCCAACAATAAAGAAAAAGAACCAATGCATAAGATCTACGCTGCAACTGGGAATCAAAAACTTGAGGGACAAGCCACTTTGTTAATCATCAAAGGTAAGATTTTTGATAAGCAAGTGGATATATTAATAGATAGTGAAGCCACTAATAGTTTCATTTCTTATAAATTAGCCAAAGATATGTTGAAAAGGATAGGGTATTTGGTTCATAGATGGAAGGTTGAGTATGGATATGGACATACCTACTTTGTAAACCAATGTTTCCCAATGATGGAAATTACTTTGGACAATGGAACCATGAAAGGTTGCTTATATGTGATCCCACTTCACACCTTTGATGTGGTCATAGGAATGGATTGGCTACAGGCCCATAAAAATGTAATCAATTTGTGAGATAGATGGATTGAATATTCTGAGGTAAATAAAGAGAGGCTATGAATTTATAGCAAGCAGAGGACATTGAAACCCCATATGTTATCAGCTATGCAGTTAAAGAAAACCCTCAAGAAAGGAGAGATTGTTTATGTTGTCATGATGAATAAAATTGAAAGGAATAGGTGATTGGGGCACACCTAATTCTACGAGAATTTGAATATGTATTTCCAAAGGATCTTCCAAGGCTTCCTCCCATGCGAGAAATTGATTTCACTATCGATCTTGTACCCGAAGTGGATCCCATCTACTGATCTCCATACAGGATGTCATCTATTGAGATGCATGAGTTAAAGGTAAAACTACAAGGGTTATTGGAAAAAGGGTTTATAAAACCAAGTGTGTCACCATGGGGTGCACCCATTTTATTTGTGAAAAACAAGGACAAATCTCTAAGATTATGTATTGACTATAGGATGTTGAATAAAGCTATAATAAAAAACTGGTACCCCCTATCCAAGATAAAATATTTATTTGACTAGCTAAGAGATGCCATGGTATTTACCAATATAGACCTAAGGTCAGGGTATTACCAGATGAGGATTCTTGAGGAAGACACTCACAAAATAACATTTAAGACAAGGTATGGGTATTACAAGTTCACCATCCTACCTTTCGAATTGACTAATGCTCTTGCAACCTTCATGAATTTAATGAATAGTGTGTTTAGAAGGCATCTGGATAATTTTTTCATTGTATTTATAGATGACATCCTCATATAATCACGGATCAATGAAGAGCACGATAAGCATCTCAAGATCATGTTGGAATTGCTAAGAGAGAATCAACTCTATGGGAATCTAGCCAAGAGCGATTTCTATGTTTCAGAGGTGTGCTATTTAGGGCATATTATATTGAAAAAAAGGATTGCAATAGATCCAAAGAAAATAGAAGCCATGATAAAATAGTCATCCCCTACCAATGTTACTGAGGTAAGAAGGTTGTTACTAAGGTAAGAAGCTTCATGGGTCTTACGAGCTATTACCAGTGCCACATAAGGGATTTCTCAAAAATAGTCTCAATGATAACTAATCTCTATAAGAAGGGGAAGGAATTCAAATGGATGGAGAAGTGTGAGGATACTTTCACCATTTTGAAACAAAGGCTTACTACTACACCAATATTAAATATTTTGGATCCTCAAGGAGAATTCACAGTATGCACTGATGCATCATTGGAAGGACTAGGGGAGTGCTCATGCAATGAGAGTCAGTAGTGGCTTATACTTCAAGGAAGCTTAAAATGAATGAGGTTAATTACACCACTCATAATTTAGAGCTAGCCGCTGTAGTTCATGCTTTGAAGGCTTGGTGCCATTATCTAGTAGGAAGACCCTTCGAGTTGAAATCAGACCATCAAAGTCTGAGGTAATATTTACTCAACCAATGCTCAATGCAAGGCAAAGAAGGTGGGTCAAGTTTCTAGTTGAGTACGATTTTGAAATTGAGTACATTAAAGGAAAATAAAATAAGGTTGTGGATGCCTTGAGTAGAAGGAGACACATAAAGCTCATGGACAAAGTGAGAGAGGAGCAATATCAGGACGAATATTATCAAGAAATTTGATCCAAGTTAAGAGAGGACCTGAAGATAAATAAGAAATTTGAGGTAATAGATGACCTTGTATGTTATAAAGGAAGTATCATCATATAAAAATTAGGGGATTTAAGGAAGCTATTGATGCAAGAAGCCCATAGATCTCGTTATATGGCTCACCCAAAAGGGGTAAAAATGAGAGAAAATCTAAATAGGACCTTTTTCTGAGTAGGGATGAATAGGGATATTACAAATTTTGTGGCCCGATGCCTTGAGTGCCAAAAGGTCAAGGTAGAATGTAGGAATCCTGTAGGATATTTGTATCCCCATAATATACCTACTCAAAAATGGTAGGTCATATCGATGGATTTTATTGTACGCTTGCATAATACTAGGTACCAACACAATGCAATCTTTGTTGTAGTTGACAAATTGATCAAGGTCACACACTTCATGCCTGGGATCACCAAGGATGATGCTCAAGTGGTGGCTAATAGGTTTGTTAGGGAGGTGTTCTGATTGTATGGGTTCCTGAAGGTAATTATATCAGATAGGGATTCCAAGTTTACTTTAAAATTTTGGAGAGCCCTACATCAGGAAATAGGCACAAAGTTGCACATGAGTTCAACATACCACCTTGAAATAGATGGTTAGACAGAGTGGGTAAACAAAGTTATAGAAGATATGCTCCACATGTATTGCATGGACCACAAATATCGATGGGAAAACAATCCGCCATTGGTGGAATTTTCCTACAATAAGGATATCATTCCTCTTTAGGGATGGTACCTTTTGATGTATTGTATGGACGAAGGTGTAGAACACCACTGTCATGGGACAACCTGAAGGATAGAATAGTAATTGGACCAAAAATGGTCAGGGAAATAGAAGATCAAATCAAGGCAATCAAGCAAAGGCTCAAGGATATTGTTGATAGGTAGAAGAGCTATATCGATTTAAAAAGAACTCCTAGAGAATACTCGATGGGAGATAAAGTGTTCCTAAGGGTCAAACCAATAAAAAGTGTGATCAAGTCCACAAAACTGGATCCACAATTTGTAGGACCCTTTGAGATCACTGAAAAGATTAACCCGGTTGCATACCGACTCGCCTTACCTCCTAATTTATCAAAAATCCATGATACTTTCCACATATCTTTGCTTATAAAATATATTACTGACCCTGAACATGTGTGTGATATCTCTAACTTGTAGATAGCAAATTCAGAGGCAATCAAAGTAATGCCAGTAAGGATCCTATAGTTATGCTCTAAGGCTATGAGGAATCAGACCCTTGAGCAGTGTAAGGTCCAATGGGATTGTTTCTCTGAAGTAAATGCTATGTGGGAGAAAGTGGCGGATATGCAAAAACACTTTCTTTTCTTGTTTTATGAACTTTAAAGATATTATAACAAATTGGCTAATTTTGTATACCGTATGAAACTAAGAAACACCGAGGATGATTTTAGTCCTAGTGGGGGAGGATATCATGACCCTTTTATATGGACCTTTGAACATGGAAAAATAATGTATTAACAAATGTGACTAATACTCAATTTTGTGCAATTAAGCAACCTCACAATAATAAATAGATAGTGAAGGATATGATACTGCTAATGAATTGCCAATGTGTAGGATCAGGTGCGCTCGTGAGTGGAAGAAATTAAGTCATCCACTGGAGACGAGAGTACTTGAGGAAGGGGAAATGATGATAAGACAACTCGAATATAACAAGGATACATACCTTCATATAGGCATGCATTCGGTTAGGGATAATCATCAATATCTAACCACTTCGAGCCCCAGACTAACGACCTAGTAGCTATCATAAGTTCTAGAGGATAAGATAGGTGGTTAGATTGACAAAAAGACTCTCTTTGTTTGATGCACTTGCATGATCGTATTTTACTTCAACACTATTAACCTTTATAACCGGTGAGCATCGAGTAAATGGTTTACCTTCACAACTTCATGTGTGCTTGTTTAAATAAATATTTGATTTATTTAAAAATGAAAAAGATATTGTTTAAATAAATCTTTGATTTATTTAAAAAGCAAAAAAAAATATTGTTTAAATAAATGTTTAATTTTTTTAAAAAGCAAGAAAAATATTGTTTAAATACATTGTTTGATTTATTTATAAAGCAAAAAAGATATTGTTTTAATAAATCTTCGATTTATTTAAAAAGAAAAAAGATATTGTTTAAATAAATGTTTGATTTATTTAAAAAGCAAAAAGATATTGTTTAAATAAATGTTTGATTTATTTAAAAAGCAAGAAGATATTGTTTAAATAAATAATTATTTTATATAAAAGCAAAGATCTCATTGAAAATGAGCAGTTGATTATTTAAATGATGCTGGTAGATGTTATTTGTAATAAAATGATTGATTTATTTAATAGCATTAGTATTGAAATAAGTAAAGAGGTAATCAATTTACTAAATGCTTGCTAGTGGAGAACTTACCTTGAAATAAAAATAAGAAAATAAATACAATTCTTTAAAAGCTCCAAGGTAAGGTCTTTGCCATGGCGTGTCTAGGAAGTCATCGCCCACTCGATGATCGACCCATAAGGTGTAAATGCGATATTATGAAATTCGATAGAATAGGCCTAGTTGCCCTTTGAAGACCCGATTGGGTCAGATGCACGAAGCTCACTTGACAGGAAAGGAAAGCTATTTATGGCGATCACATTGGAAAGAGGGGGAGAGGTATTTTTACCCTACCACCTATCGAAGATGGTCGAGAGTAATGGTAGGTAGGCGAGGACATAGATTGAGGAGGGAGATAATATGCGTATGGGAAAAAGCATGAAGAGAAGGAGTTGGTAGAGAGGATGAGGGGCGAATGAGCATGAAGAGGAGTGGAGGAGCATGAAGGAGATCAAAGTAGAATGAAGAGAGAAAGAACACTTAGAGCAAAGAACAACATATGATGAACGTCCATGCAAGCAGTGTAGGCGGTCTAGGTGGGTTCATCTTGAAACTGTTACTATCTTTATTTCCTTTGTGAATGCTGTGTAGCCATAGTCATTGGCAACGTGGTCTACATTTTCCTTTGTGAATGTTGTGTAGCCACTACCATTGGTAGTGTGGTCTACATATTCCTATTTGAATGTTGTGTAACCACTACCGTTGGCAACATGGTTTATGTCTTCTTTATAAATGTTGGGTGTAGCCACTATCATTGGCAGCGTGGTCTACATCTTCCTTATGAGTGTTGTGAGTAGCCACTATCATTGGCAGCATGGTCTACATATTTCTTTGTGAATATTGTGTAGCCACTATCGTTGGTAGTGTAGTCTACATATTCCTTGTGAATGTTGTGTATCCACTACCATTGGTAGCATGATCTATGTCTTCCTTTATGAATGTTGTGTAGCCACTACAATTGGCAGCATGGTCTACATCTTCCTTGTGAATATTGTGAGTAGGCACTACCGTTGGAAGTGTGGTCTATATCTTCCTTTGTGAATATTATGTAGCCACTACCATTGATAGCATGGTCTACATCTTTCCTTATGTATGCTAGACATAGTGGTATCATCGCCTTACCAATGTCATTGGAAGTAGGATAGGTGTATTAGGAGGTAGCTAGTCAAGTAGTGCCATGGGTAACCCTCCCATTGCAGTCACAACTTGGTTGGGAAGTCTCCTCAGATGTCGTTGGCATTGAGGATGATCTGCTATGTCGCGACAACAATCAACATCACAGGTAAGTAAGTACCATCTGCATTGAGCTATCAAGGCAGAAGCCACTTCGTATGAACCATAGTACACCCTGTGTCTTTCCTCACGATGTGGAATGCGCTAGCCCATATGCTGGAGGTTGGTCATATTCTTGTTTGCTAAAGTGTAGAAGCTTTAAGTGTTGCTCATTATTTAAAATGATAGATTTTAGAATAATGAAGTGTAGAAGCTTTAAGTGTTGCTCATTATTTAAAATGATAGATTTTAGAATAATGAATTGTAGAAGCTTTAAGTGTTGCTCATTATTTAAAATGATAGATTTTAGAATAATGAAGTGTAGAAGCTTTAAGTGTTGATCATTATTTAAAATGATAGATTTTAGAATAATAAAGTATAGAAGCTTTAAGTGTTGCTCATTATTTAAAATGATATATTTTAGAATAATGAAGGGTAGAAGCTTTAAGTATTGTTCATTATCTAGTGTATCGTTCCAAATTTTCCGCACCCTTACCTTCAGGCTAAAGGATCCATGCCCGAAAGGGGGATGCGGGAAGGATGGGACAATACCTCGGACTGAGAGGCCTTTCGAAGGTCCCGCCTCTCGGGGGAGGTGTATTAAGGTGATTTTTTGACGGATGGTGGGTTCACCAGGAAACTTTTGAATGGCAGTTTCCATGCCTAGGTTGGGAATGTGTTTGATGTGTTCAATTTTATGTTTGATCATTCAACTCCTAGGTTTGGCCAAATGAATTTAAGTTGTTCTATATGAAATGCAGATTTAAATGAATACAAAAAATAGATTTGAACAGAAAACAGAGAGAATAAGCTAGATTAAAGAGCCATACCTGATCCGGATGTCTGATGGAGGTTCTGATTCTTGAAGCAGTCAGGATCGCCTCTGATCTGACAGGATCATCTACGATCAGACAGGATCGTCTGAGATCTGACGAATTCATCAGAGACCTGCAATCAGAGAAATAGATACAAAATACAGAAAATGCAGCTATGCCAACAGAGGGCAATGATGTAGAATGACAATAATAATATTAAAATGATAATAATAAACAAAAACACGAGTGCATTACAATGATTTAATGACAATTTATGATTTTATTATGCATTAAGACTATATGGGTGAACTCCAGGATGCAAAATAATAATAAGTTTAACTAATGCAAAGCAAAATAGTAGATAATGGAGAAAGAATGCAAACTCAGGGCACTGATTGCCCCCAATGTTGACTGTAGTTGAAATCATCTCGGATTGGTATGAAATCGTCTCGAATTGGACAGGATCATCTGCGACGATCTGAGCTTGCTCCGGCTGAAGAATAACAAAGTTCCTGCAAGAAAATTTGAAAAGGGACAAAGGCAAACAATAGTCTAGGATATTCTAATGCATGTAAAACTCGAAGTGCAGAAAAATTCAGCCAGGGGAATGTCAAGGGGAGGGCCTAAGATTAAATAGGCATAGGAAAGAGGTTGGGAGGTTGGAGATCATCCCAATTTGGGAGATCTCCAATGGGGGAGGTCTCTAACCGTGCAGACACGCTTTTGCCCAGGTTAGAGACGTCGTTGAAACAGAAGCTAATTATGAAAAATCAGTTTTGGGACGAAATCGTCTGGACGTCCTAGTCCAGACGAAATCGTCCGATCTGAGGCGATATCGTCTGATCGGTGATGATATCGTCCAACGGTCACAAAAAATCCTAAAAATGGCATGAAAAATGAGGAAAGCGGTTAAAAGGCGGTTCGGGGTTGAAAATTTGAATTTGAATTATTACCAAGATAATTTTAATTATTGCTAAGGTTTACTGCGCCAATTTTAGGGTGCTACATTTTGCCCCCTCTTTAGCGAATTTTTCAAAGAAAATGCGTTAAATATGAGTTCTTCTCGATCTATGAGAAAGCAAAAATTATTCCCATTTTTAGGCGACGATTCTAGGTCGAATCGTACGACAACTTACTATGGTGCCCCCTCCGTGTTTTTACCCAAATCGAACGTTTGAGGTAAAAACATGGAAAAGCAAAAGTTTAAAATGGTTTTAGTTGTTTTTGAATAAAATTAAGAAAAATAGGGTAAAACCCTAATTCATTGTTATTGTTCATTTTTACTGATTTCTAGAGCTCTGCAGACAAGATGGTCGAGACAGCGCACAGATCGACAGAGGTCCGGCGTGGGCTACGGGTAAGGGTCTAAACTTAGTTTAGAATGCTTTAATTTAGAATTTTATGCTTTTTAGATCAATTTTGACTGATTTTTGAGCATCGCGGCCATTTTTGGGCCGTCGACGTCATCGGGACGAAATCGTCTCGATTTCGCCAAAATCGTCTCGATATCGCCGATTTCGTCCAAGGGCGAAATCGACGATATGGGGACGATTTCGTCCAATAAGGGACGATTCTCTCATGCAAAATCGGAAATGAATTTGCTCAAATTTGGGACGATATCGTCCAATAGTGGACGATATCATCATTTATATGAAAGTGAACTTATGTTACTTGCATTTTTTAATTAATGATTGTATTAATGATTTTTATTGTTTTGTTGTTTATGTTGCAGAGAGGATTATTAAAGAGTCGAGAATGGAAATACGATGGACTGAAGGATGACTTGGCCGCTCTATCTCAGGCAGAGCGAGATCAGTTGGTGCAAGTCGGCTTGCAGCACATGGCAGATATGCCACAGGTGTCTCAGACATGGGGCTATTGACAGCCCTAGCAGAGAGGTGGTATCCGGGTTCTTCTTGTTTTTGGTTATCGACAGGGGAGATGACTCCCACATTGGAGGATGTATGGAGGATTTTGAGGATCCCCATACAAGGATGGCTAATCACTCCCATGGCCAATCAGGGCCACGCGATGATGCGACTGTGCAGAGATCCGAGCTTCACCCTGGAGAAGGGCGGAGTGAACATCGAGTCGCTACGCCAGATGCCTAGGGCATCCAGACTGACATAGGTTTTGGCTGGGGTGGTAGGTGGTCTCGTTGCTATGCCATCAGAGTGGATGCAGACTACCATGGCTACTGACAGATGTGGTCTACGACATGAGAGACCACGGGTACAGGTTTTCTTGGGGGAGCTTTGTACTATGCCGATTGTATAGGATCCTGTATGGGGTCGTATACAAGGGCGACCGATGTCTAGTCATGACATCACTACTGCAGGTTTGGTGTTGGGAGCACATCATGGTGCGAAGGCCGGTAGGGCTCCCACTAATAGGGATTGATGGGGAGAGGCCCCGAGTTTTCTATTGGTGGCTCCGAAGAGGGTCACAACGGCGGATAGATCTGCCAGTGTCCCGAAGACTACTTGATGACCTTGTCTCCGACCAGATCACCTGGAGGCCTTGGAGAGATCATCCAGGGTGGGCCGAGGATGGACAGGAGCTGGCTCACATCAGGCGAACCTGCTGGCTGAGGATGGAGAGGGGAGAGGTGGAGCTCCACCGGTATGACCGAGTTTTGAGGCAGTTCGGTCTACAACAGGGGATCCCATCTCTCAGGGACTACGAGTTTTCCCGGACCATCCGGGATAACACTACAGTTAGCGGGGCTCCAGATATGCAGCGCTTCTGGAGTCAGGACGTAGATGATGCCCCCATCCAGCCAGTGGATGGGGACGACGTAGGGGTCACAGACGGCTACGATGCCTGGTACGCAGGCATCCGCCCTCCTCGGATGATGAGGGCTCAGGGTTCGATTCATGTAGTTGTGCATCGAATGGGGAGGCGATGCCAGGCGGCCATTGAGGCGACACAGGGTCACGGAGGGAGAGAGCAGAGGAGGCCATAGGCTCAACAGAGGCCGTGGCAGTGGGAGAGGAGGGAGGAGAGACCCCCTTCTCCATGGAGAGAGAGGCCACCATCGCCCGATAAGGGCAAGGGTGTCGAGGTAGGAGAGAGTAGCGAGATGGCTACTCTCCGGGCGAGACTGTTCATCTTCGAGCTCAGGTGCAGTCCTTGTAGGATGAGGCTGCATGACTCAGGGCTCGGGGCGGAGGGGCGAGCACTCGGGATTTAGCATGAGCTATTGCCCAGGTTACATTCTATCAGGCTCTATATTACCAGGCGGTGCCAACAGAGCAGAGGGTGCCATTACCAGCTCATATTGCAGAGCCTATCGTGATGGGGTCATCTAGGACATCATCACGATCGACATCCAGGACTCATGGCACCACACGGACTACGATGGGGCCACCTCCTCCACCTCAGGGTGGGGGAGGAGATGAGGCTGAGAGCTCGAGGGCTTCTCGAGGCTAGCTGATATAGACTACATTGCACATATTGATACATAGTGTTGATATTTTTGATAGAGGATCGAGTATGCCGAGGTATAGATTGTGGCATACCGATCCAGTTTTGAGATGATGTATATATTGTTGATATATATATAGAGATGAGATATTTTTGATCATATGACTTGTCTTATGTGTTTGTTATGATGCTTTAATGTTTGGTGTGATTGATTTGATGATTCATGTAATTATGTCGTTGGAAATATTATGGTTTGAATGTCACGCTTTTAAAATTTAAATGAAATAATCTGATGTAAACAATTGGTTGTTGTGATGTGATTTGATAAAAAATAAAAGGGACTTCTAACAATAATTTCAAAGGACATTGTCATTGTTATAGACCATTTCATGGAGTCGCCGCTCACTCGGTCGTCAAGCTAATCCCAGTATAGAAATATTGTTAAAAGTAAAAGAGTGCTTAAGAGATTGTCTTAAGACTTTGTTGTGATGATGCAAATGATGATGATGATGGTGATTTGTTTTCAGATTTTCATAAAAATAGTATGCATGAAATATTTTAAAATGATTTTGCTAGGCATAAATTCCTAAGTGTGATAAAATTTTGAACAATTCCTTAGGAATTATACCATGGTTGCAATATTGAATTTGAACATAATGACATGAAATAGAATAAGTGTTCGTTTGTTTTAAAGCATAATTGTGTAACACAATGATTTAAGTCATATGTTTTTGATGAATTTATTTGAAATAAATGGGAAATAAAAGTAAAACAATGGTTTGCGCTAGGCATAGAATATTTAGGTATAGACTTATACCATCATCGCGAAATCCGAAGAAGAAATTGATATTGTAGTTTTATTACATGGTTTAATTTTTAATTTTTGAAAATAAACAAAAAATATGAAGATGAGGACTTGCGCTAGGCATAAAATTCCACTTGTGGTTTTGGAACTATACCATCGTCACGAAAGTCAAAAGTTATATGTAACTTTATTACATGTTGTTGAAAAATGATTTTGATTTTTTTTTGGTAATGCATGTAGTTGTCTTTATACTAAACAACTGTTCTCAGAGAAGAAAATGAAATTATTCCAGACAATTTGCAAAAATATTTCAAAGAATCTTAAAGACAAAAGTTAGATTTATAAGGAATCCCATGTGCGTATGTGAGTTCATTTCCGATCTTGATTTATCATAATGATACACAAAATCTCTCAAATACAAATGTGTGTGCAATTGTATTGTTCATTTACCAATTTTGAGCAAGATACTTTGATACAAGTGATTTAAAGTAACCAAATAAGTGTTCATTAACCATGATTTAGATGCATATAACCATACCAGACTACTATGTAAGTCGGGTTATCAAGAGCTAGCTAATCCATAAGCAGACATAGGTCTGTACAAAAGAAGGTCGCTAATGTGACAGACATATCACCACGCTAGGAGTTACCCAAGGCCAAGCGGGTTGGGCACAAACCACCTGTTATGGGGCTTACCTCACAGTTTTCGAATAATTGAGAATTCCAGGGATTCAAGCTCATCAACCCTTCTTTTCTTTTCAATGGGTAGGGAAAGGGATTTTACTACTTTTGCTTTTGCTTTCTTTTGCTTTCTTTTCTTTTTGTATTTTTTTTTGTACTTTTGCTTTGATATTTGAGATAATGCTGAAATAACCTTTTTCTTTTTCTCTTTTTCTTGAACTTTTCTTTTCTTCCTATGCTAGGGATACTTGCTCGGATTAGTTGTAGAGCAAGGGATTTTTATTCCGGGTAGGGGTGAGCTTGTCCTTTTGTCAATTCTCAAAGATTCTAGACCATGTGCATGATAGGATAGCAGGGGAAACTTTTCGCTCAAGAAACCACTTCTACTATGTAGCATAGCATGGACATTACAAATATAATCATTTTATTGTGAAAGGATATGCTTGGCTTAAGTAAATAACAAGATCAATTCTCTGTGCTCAAACTTTATTTAATTGAATTTTGTGGACTTTGATATAAGAGAGATTAGTAATCATGCCAAATAAATCAAGATATTTATTCATGTGAATGTGAAAGTGCGGGATTCCAAATAAATGCTAATTTATCCAAAATAACTTGAAAATATAACTGCAATATGTCACAATTTGAGAAGTACAAAATAAAAGATGTTTTTGAAGATTTTGATGATTTTGGATGTTTTTGGTGTTTTTAATTTTAAGTTATGAATTGAGAGAAATATAAGATAGTGATTTTTTTGAAATATTTTAAACAAATATATACAATGATGAAATGACCAATTTTTTATGCATAGTAACGTTTAAGATGCAAAATATTCATGGGTTCTTTAAGTTCTTTTCCATCTAATGTAGATAATTTGTATGCTCTCGATTCAAATTTAGCAGTGATAATATATGGTCCAAGCCAGTTGGGCTCAAATTTACCTTTAAGGTCTTTAGTTGCATTAGTATTCTTTTGATTTTCTTTTAAAACAAGATCGCCGACCTCAAAGGATCGATGACGAACTTTCTTAGCATATGATCTTTTAAGCTTGTTTTGGTAGGCACGAAGATGCTCCAAAGCATTGATGCGCTTTTCATCTAGGAGCTCCAGTGACTGAGTCTGCCAGCTCGATATTCATCTCCTACTTCGGTATCTTGAAGTAGTAGAGCCAAAGAAGGAACTTCTAATTCAAAGGGAAAAATGGCTTCAGCGCCATAAACCAAAACAAAAGGTGAAGTTCCAGTGGGGGTTCGAACACTAGTTCGATAAGCCCACAAAGCTGGATATAATTGAATGTGCCAATCGCGGCTAGATTTATTGACCAATATTTTGAGAATTTTGATTAAGGTTTTGTTAGAAGCTTCTGCTTGGCCATTACCCTGAGGATAATAGGGAGTGGACCAATGATGTTGAATCTTATATTTTTGGCATAATTTCTTAACATCTTTATTTTTGAAACAAGTTCCATTGTCTGAGATAAGATTTGCAGGAATTTCGAACCTACAAATGATTTGATTAAAAATAAATTTAGAGACTTGTGTTCCAGTGCAGGAAGCTAAAGGCATAGCTTCAACCCACTTCATGAAATACTCAAGTGGCGGTTATGATGAATTTGTGTCCATCAGATGACACAGGATTAATTTTGCCAATAATGTCTAAGCCCCATTTTGAAAAGGGCCAAGGAGATGAAATAGCCTATAGTTCTTGTGCAGGGGCATGGACAAGGTCAGCATGTTTCTGGCACTTGTCGCAATGGCGCACATAATCATGTGCATCATTCTCCATGGTAGGCCAAAAGTATCCTATCCTAAGGAGCTTTTTAGCAATGACACTACCACTGAAGTGTCCTCCACAAGATCCATCGTGGGCTTCACTCAAAGCTGATTTGGATTCTTCTAAATTCAAACATCTCAATAGGATACCTTCAAAAGATCTCCTATATAAAGTATTGCCAATTATGACAAATCGACTTGCTCGTCTACGTAATAACCGACGTCTGGTTTCTATTAGAACTGGCAAGGAAAGTCCCATTGTGAAGAAAATCAAATATATCCGTATACCAAGGTTCAGGAGTAGTTTCATTGATTAGAAACACATCCAAAGGTTCTAAGCATGACTTATTTGAAGTGGGTTCCTAGAGTCGACGAATAATGATGGTGGCATATTCGTCATCTAACTCCAAGGGCAGAAGAGATGCAGTTGCGGCCATAGCGTCAGCCGCGCGGTTGCTAGTTCGAGGAATAGCTTCCAAGGTAACTTGATCAAATAAAGATATTAATTGTAAAACATATGCTTTATATGGGTGCAATTTATCATCTCTAGTCTGATAAACGTCATTAATTTGGTTTATAACAAGTTGAGAATCACCAAAAACTAGCAGATGTTTAATTTTTAGCACCAAGGCAGCTCGTAATCCAAGGATTAGAGCTTCATATTCAATAGTATTATTGGTGCAAGAAAATGTTAATTTAAAGGACAAAGGTATAATGTGTTTCTGTGGAGATATTAAAATAATACCTGCACTAGCCCCACTCATGCATCGGGCTCCATCAAAGTATAAGGACCATTGTTCAACATGGTCTGCCTCTAATTGAAGGCATTCATTAGGAAACTCAATGATGAGGGGATGGGTAGACTCTAAGGGTGCAACAACTAATTGATCTGCTATGATTTGACCCTTAATAGACTTTTGTCCTATAAACGTGAGTTCAAACTCGCTCAAAGCAAGAACCCACTTAGCTGTGCGACCCGATAAATAAGGTCGACTCATGAGATACCGCAAGGGATCATATTTAGCAATGACATAAGTTTTCTGATTGAGCATATAATGGCATAATTTTTGCATTGAAAATATGACTGCTAGACATAGTTTTTCTAATGCTGTGTAGCGGGTTTCATAACTGATTAAAGTTTGGCTAATATAATAATTAGCACGTTCTCTTTTCTCATCATCAAGTTGAGCTAACATAGCTCCTAAAGCAAAATCTGAAGCAAAAATATATAGGATAAATGGGCGATCAGGTCTAGGTGGTGAAAGCACAGGCGGGTTAAGGAGGTATTGTTTGAGGAGTTCAAAAGCTTCCTTACATTCGTCGTCCCAATTAAAAGGGACATCCTTCTTAAGGAGCTTAAGAAAGGGACCGGTTTTGTCCACCAGCTTATCAATGAAGCGACGGATAGCTTGAAGCTTACCTTGTAAACTTCGTAACTCAGATATATTGGTAGGTGTGGGCATATCAGTGATAGCCACAATCTTGAGAGGGTCGATTTTGATGCCACGTAAAGAAACTATAACCCCTAATAGTTTACCGGACTTAACGTCGAATATGCATTTAGATGGATTTAGTCGGATAAGATATTCCCTTAACCAATCAAACACTGTCCGTAAGTCATTTAAATGATCATCTTCTGTGATGGAACGAGCTATAATATCATCTACATAATCATGTAGAATATCATGCATCATATCGTGAAAGATATAAGTCATAGCTCGTTGATAGGTTGCACCTGCATTCTTTAAACCAAATGGCATTACTTTCCAACAAAAGGTTCCCCAAGGGGCAATAAAGGCTGTTTTAGCCTGATCTTCAGGAGCTATCCTGATCTGATTATAACTAGAAAATCCATCCATTAGGGACATCATTCCACTCCCAGCAGTAAAATCAATGATTTGATCCATGTTTGGAAGAGGAAAATCATATTTAGGGCATGCAGCGTTAATATCTCTAAAGTCTGTGCAAACCCTAACTTTGGTAGCTTCTTTCTTGGTGATTGGAACTACATTTGATATCCATTCAGCATAATCAATAGATTGTATAAAAACAACATTCAGGAGTTTTTCTAACTCCCTTTGACTAGCAAGGCCACTTTGGGATGCATTTTTCTAAGTTTATGTTTAACAAGTTTAGCATCCGGATGGACTACTAGGTGATGCATGACTACAGAAGGGTCTAAACCTGGCATATCTTCATATGTCCAAGTGAAGACATCTTCATATTATTTAAGGAATGGAATGTATTGCTCTTGTTTTTCTTGACTTGATTCTGATCCAATATTGATTATGTGGGGATTATCCTCAGTTCCAATGTTAACTCTAATGATGTTTTCTACTTCCATGTGTAGGTCTCTTTCAAAATTAGGTGGGGTGAGTGAAATGCCTAATTATTGTAATTCTTTTAAGGTTAACTTAGATAATTCATCTTGAGGAGTAGTGGCCTCAAGATGGGCTATAGTAGGTATAGAACCATCAAAATAAAAACCATTGTGTAACATCTCTTCAACGGAGACATCATGGAAGATATCTCCTTCCAACTCATCGTCAGATTCAACAATCATTTCAGGATAAACTATGGATAGCATATTACATGTAAATGGCTGATTTTTTAGAGGCAAATCATCACGCCCATCCAAATAATCTTGATAACATATGAGTTGATCATCATCTTCAAAAGGGAAGGGTTGACCCTTATTAGGAAATAGGCCCACACCACATCGGGCGAGCCATGGTTCTACCTCAAAGGGTTCTTTCATACCATCTTGGAAAGGTCCCAAGCCTTTCCCTTTATATCCCATTTTAAGCATCATAGGTTTAGCTTTAATATACTCATTAGTAAAATAACATCGAGCATATCCCTCATGATGAGTTTTGATGTTCCTGGGTATTCTTCCCTAGTCATATCTGTAGCACCCTAAAATTGGCGCAGTAAAATTGTCATAATTACATTCACCTTAGTAAATAATTTAAAATTCAAATTTAACCTCCCAAACCGCTCGTTAACCGTCGGGTAATCCGTTTCCCCCTTTTTCGTGCCATTTTTAGAGGTTGTTTTGACCGTTTGACGATATCGTCGCCGATCAGACGATATCGCCCCAGATCCGACGATTTCGTCTGGGCTAGGACGTCCAGACGATCTTGTCGCAAAACTAATTTTGCAAAATTAGCTTCTGTTCCAACGGGCCTCTAATCCGGGCAGAAGCGTGTCTACGCCGTTAGAGACCCTCCCCGTTGGAGATCTCCCAAATAGGGATGATCTCCAACCTCCTAACTACTCCCCTAAGCCTATTTAGTCCCTAGGACCTTCCCTTCCCAACCCCTGGCTGAAATTCTCCGTAACTTAGCTTCATGCACGTTAAATCATCCTAAGTTTTCATTTGCAGTAGTCCTATATCAATTTTGTTGCAGGTATCATCTTGTTTTTCAGTCGGAGCAAGCATACATCGTCGTCGACGAACCTGTTCAGATCGGAGGCGATCTTGTCGAATCAGAGACGATTTCGTACTGATGCGAGACGATCTCGATTGCAGTCCACATTGAGGCAATCAGTGCCATAAGTTTGCATTTCTTCACCTTTTCTCTGTTGTTTTATTCTGCAAATTAGCTAGTTTATTTGATATTTTATGTTATATTGCATTTTGGAGTTCACCCATCTAGATCAAAGGCATAATTAATCCATAATTGTGATTTAATTAGCATCATTCATACATGTTTCGGTCTTTAAGTTTCGGTTCGGTGTTGTCATTGTTATTTTGCACGTTTCCCTCAACTAGAACAGTAGTATTCTCTGTATTTTGCATCTGTTCTTTGTTTGCAGGTCTCGACAATTGAATTCGATCGGATCTCCAGACGATCTTGTCGATCTCAGATGATTCTATCGAATTCCAGACGATCCTGACTGCTTCAAACATCAGAATCTCCATCAGACATCCGGATCAGGTATTCTTCTTATTCTTCCTTAATTTCTCTATTTTTTTGTCTTAAATTTGTTCTCTGTATTCATTAAATCTGCATTTTCATATAGATTAATTTAGACTCATTTGGCCAAACCTAGGATATGAATGCTTAAGGTTAAAAATGAACACATAAAAACACATTCCAAACCTAGGCGTGGAAAGCGCCATTAAATGTTTCCTGGTGAACCCACCATCCATCGAAAAATCATCAAAATACACCTCCCTTGAGAGGCGGGACCTTCGCAAAGTCCTCTCAGTCCGAGGTACCGTGACATCCTTTTCCCATCCCCCTTTCGGGCACGGATCCTATAGCCTGAAGGTAAGGATGCGAAAAATTTGGAGCGATACATTTTGGTGAACCCGACGTGAATGCATCATAACCTTTTGAAAAAAAAAAAAAAAAAAAAAAAAATAGAACAACTAAAACATAGATGCATTTTAAAACATTTAAAGTTTAAAATCATGTTTAGATGGTAGCTCCTAAGAAAATATTAGGAGTTACTATAAATGTAGAAAACCAATTGGCAGTCGTAGAAATCAATTCTATGCTTAATGTGCCTGAAACAAGTAGAAATCAATTCCTGTGGAACGAACTTGATAGAAGACTTAGTCTCATCTCATCTAGGTCCACACAACTTAAGCAAATCAAGAGGCTAGTCCTAGATAGAATCCTGGATCCTCATCAACTAGTTTTTTATCATGAACTTAGAGAGCCTGCCATAGATGGTTAGCTTATAGGAGAGCTCTAGTATCTTCAGAATTGTTCACCTTCGAGGAATACCTCGAGAACGCAGCCATTGTGCACCAGTTCCTAGGTTGTGTAGAAGACCAAGAGGTTGTTCTTACAGATAGGGAAATATGGAATAGAGTTCCCTGAGCTGTGCTATATCGAGAGTATTGCCATGAGCTTTACTTTTATCAACCAACATACGAGACAGATAATATCACTATAGCTCTTTTCATCAAATTTTTAAAAGAAAACTTTCAATTTGAAGAAGAACACTTCATGACTCCTGAACAACTCGAGCCTATTAATGATATTTATAAATTATTTATAGAAAACTAGATTATTACTTTCGGTCTTATTTCTTGCATTTATTGTGTTGATTGTCTTTACAATATTATTTCAAAAACAAAGAAAAACTAAAAAACTAAAAAAACATAGCAAAAACTTAAACATTTCATTTCAAATATTGTAGTAGGTATATAGTAAATATATACCTCTTAATTTGTTGCATATATATATATATATATTTTATATATATATATATATATATATATATTTGCTGAAATCAAAATTTAGCACCATGCCTAAACTTAGGAATGGTAAAGAAACTTTAGGAGAAGAAGAAGATTGGTTACAAGATACAACTGGAAACCCAAATGTCCTTCCTGAAGATCCAACTTCGGAAGGAAAAACTCTAGTTCAACCAGAAGATGACCTAGGTGAAGATAAGGAACAAGAAGGAAGTGTTAAAGAGGATGGATCCTCATCCCCTAGAGTAGCTCCAAATGGAACTATTGCTTTTGACAACATAGATCATTTCAAGAAATTTCTCAGTGATAACATTGATGACCTTAATGTGGCAATTCGTATTGATAAAGGGCAAATTAGTGACACTCAGGCAGCTTTGGAACATATGTATGATGTGCGCATTAATCCCTTATCTTTCATTGATCAAGAAAGTGATAAGGTTGGACCATCCAATACGGATATGGTCTCTATGATTCAAAACATGTCAAAACAACAGGCTATCCAACCTCCTAAGGAACCTGTTATTCAACCTAAAATCATTCCCACACAAAAGAAACCTTCCTTCACTACTTTATTCCGCCAAACTATTGAGCAATATGCTTCAAGTAAACAAAAACCTAAAACGAAGCCAAATACAAATTTTCAACAATCTGAAATACATCATAATACAACTTCAAAATTCCTTCATAATACTTTTCCTACCAATAATTTGCACAATAGTAACATGGCATCTAATCTTCATGTTCCTCCATCATATGCCCATAAAACCCATGTCAATGCCCTACCGAACCAATATGGGGGGCAAACTAGTAATCTGGAAGCCATGGTGAAACAGTTAGCTTCGCGTATGGACCGAGATAGATCCCTACCGTCCCTCGTATAATTATCGAGAGATATGTAGTCAACCTTTGGATCCCATAGTTGTAGCTCAACCATACCCTAAGCATTTTCCCATGCCTATCTTGCCTATATATAAAGGAACCGAAGATCCCATAGAGCATCTTCGCATGTTTAGGATAGCATGTCATGACATATCGCATGATGACTTGCTATTATTAAAAATGTTCCCAAAAAGTTTAGGTGGAATGGCATTAGAGTGGTACTATCAATTGCCCACTCATTCTTTGAGAAACTTCGAAGAAAGCAATGGAATCATTTGTCCATCAATTTAGTGCCTACATCGAGAGGCATGTAACTATTAAAGATTTATACAATTTAAAACAAGACAAAGATGAATGTTTTGCCGATTTCTTAGCTAGATGGAGGCAATTGACAGGAAAACTGCACTTTGTGCTACCTTATAGGGAAATGTTGGACATTTTCATCAACAATTTACAAGAACAAATATCTTATGAGCTATCGATTGCTACCTTAACTACCTTCGATCAAGCTATAGATTTAGCTCGAAGAGTAGAAGATGCCCTCATTAGGAGAGGCCAACTTAGGAAGAAGGATGATGAGAAAACATCCAGAAATCAATATAAAAACAAACAAGTCGTCGGTGACGGAGTCACTGATAGCAAAAATGTTGCTAATATCAATGCAACAAAGACAACAAAAAATTTATATTGAAACCTCCTGACAAGCCTCCTCGAGAATTTACTAGATTAAACCAACCCTTATCAACTATTTTACCTCAATTACTCGAAAGAGGTTTGATCCAATTACCAGCTATCTAGGAACCTGATCCAACTATACCCGGATACAGAGGTGACTTACACTTGTGATTTCCATAGAGGACCTGGACATTATACCAACGCTTGTAAAAGGTTGAAACATAAAATACCGGATTTGATTGACAATAATGAAATGGAAGTGCAAGCCTTCCAACCTAAACAAAACCCTCCTAATAATACTCAAAAGACCGTTCCCCAAAATCAAAATCAAAATGCCAATCAAACTCTAGACATATTTCAACACCCTTTACCACGACATGGTAAAGAGGTAGCCAATCAAATCGAACATCATAATGTTCCCCCTCCTACCCGATATGTAGGAACCATTAGCGGACAATTACCTATTCGGGATCCTCAAATATTTGACACAACCTTATCCCTGGTTACGACCAGGCCCTTACATAATTTTCAAACTTCGATTCTAGTGATATAGAATCGAGATAGTGAAAGTGAACTAGACATTACTTCAAACCAATCGAATAGTTTTGAAAATGAATCAGATCCTATTCAACCCATCACAGATGCTATGGTTCCAGAAGGACCATTTCCTAGACGAGTTACTACTCGACCTTCTTCTAATATATTCCTTTCTAATGAACAAGCCATCAATGCTCAACCGAGACCGGTTCAGCGTCTTCATTATAACATTGTAGGTACCATTGGAGTCGTCACCCGACAAAAAGCTCAACATTCCCAACAAGAACCAAACCCGAACGATGGATCGGCTCCATTCGTTTTGAAAAACCCCAATAAAGGGAATCATGCTCCCTATTGTTCAACCTAAACCCCCTTACAATATTAATGAGCAATTGTCCAATACTACGGCCAGAATTTCCCTTTTGGATTTATTAAGATCCTCTCCCACCCATAGGGATGAGTTGATGCTTACATTGAGCCAAATGATGGTACCTCAAAACATTCAACTTGAAGCTATGGCCAATACTATCATCACTCGAGAGATTGATTGTATTGACTTTCGGGATAAAGATATCCCACAACACGGTTTACATAAGGATAATCCCTTATATATTCTTGCTCTAATTGGAGATGTAGTCTGTCAAAAGAGTTTTGATTGATAATGGCTCATCTCTAAACATTTGCACTTTTGACTTCTACCAACGATTTGGCTTTAGAAGTGATGAAATGAAGAAAAGCGATATGATTATCAAAGCTTTTAATGACGAAACACAAGAAACGTGTGGAGTTATTACCATCCCATTGCAAGTTGGTCCTAGAACCCTAGAAACAACCGTGTTTATTGTACATTGCCCGACATCGTACAATATACTTTTGGGTCGCCCTTGGATCAACGCCATGAGAGCGGTCCCATCAACCTTACACCAATGTGTTAAATTTGAGTTTAAAAATCAGTTGGTCACTATTCATGGTGACCCTAGACCTTTGATATGTGTGCTTTGGCGAGAACCCGTTAGAGTGCAATTTCGCCCTGCTCTGCCGTCCACACATCCTAGTTCTTATTTTTCATCTAAACTGTGAAACACACACCCATAACTTCACCTATTTCCCCTCCATTAATTTCATCCTCCTATATAGACCAACAACCCTCTAAACAAATCATTTTAGAACCTCAAAAAGATCTTAAATCTACAACCAATCCTTCAAGTTCTATCCCTATAAATTCAAAACCTATAGACACATCTATCATTCCTCCCACATCTAAAGATATAGGTAATAAGCCTTCTACATCTTATGCCCTTTCTGATGAACTTTTACCAGATTTATCCACAACCTTAATATCAGAAAAAACAAATGCTTTCATGCAAGATTCAATTCTTTTAAATAAATTGCCGCCATCTCCTCGTACTTTGGGCCTCCCACAACCTATGGGAAGTACTTACCAAGTCGGGAGTTGTGCCTTCATTTATAAAGGATATGGCTGGGGAAGAATCCCTCGAAATATCAAAACTCATCATGAAGGATATGCTCGGTGTTATTTTACCAATGATTATATTAAAGCTAAACCCATGATGCTTAAAATGGGATATAAAGGGAAAGGCTTGGGACCTTTCCAAAATGGCATGAAAGAACCTTTCGAGGTAGAACCGTGGCCTACTCGTTGTGGTGTGGGCCTATTTCCTAGTAAGGGTCAACCCTTTCCTTTTGACGATGATGATCACGTCATATGTTATCAAGATTATTTGGATAGGCATGTTGATTTGCCTCTTAAAAATCAGTCGTTTTCATGCAACATGCTATCCATAGCTTACCCTGAAATGATTGCTGACCCCGATGAAGAGTTGGAAGGAGATATCTTCCATGATGTCTCTGTTGAAGAGATGTTACACAATGGATTTTATTTTGATGGTTCTATACCAACTATAGCCCAACTTGAGGCCACTAATCCTCAAGATGAATTATCTAAATTAACCTTACAAGAATTACAAGAATTGGGCGTTTCACCCCCCCACCTAATTTTGAAAGAGATCTACACATGGAGGTAGAAAACGTCATTAAAATTAATATTGGAACTGAGGACAATCCTCACATAATCAATATTGGATCAGAATTAAGTCAAGAAAAACAAGAACAATACATTGCATTTCTTAAAGAGTATGAAGATGTCTTCGCTTGGACATATGAAGATATGCAGGTCTAGACCCTTCTGTAGTCATGCATCATCTAGTGGTCCATCCGGATGCTAAACCTGTTAAACAAAAACTTAGAAAAATGCATCCCAAAGTGGCTCTGCTAGTCAAAGGGGAGTTAGAAAAACTCCTGAATGTTATCTTTATACAAGCTATTGATTATGCGGAATGGATCTCAAATGTAGTTCCAGTCACCAAGAAAGAAGCTACCAAAGTTAGGGTTTGCACAGATTTTAGAGATATTAACGTTGCATGCCCTAAAGATGACTTTCCTCTTCCAAACATGGATCAAATCATTGACTTTACTTTCGGGAGTGGGATGATGTCCTTAATGGATGGATTCTCCGGTTATAATCAGGAATCAGGATAGCTCCTGAAGATCAGGCTAAAATAACCTTTATTACCCCTAGGGTACTTTTTTTGGAAAGTGATGCCATTTGGCTTAAAGAACGCAGGTGCAACTTATCAACGAGCTATGACCTATATTTTTCATGATATGATGCATGATATCCTACATGATTATGTAGATGATATTATAGCTCGCTCTATTATTGAAGATAATCATTTAGATGATTTGAGAAAAGTTTTTAATCGATTACGAGAATATCTTATTCGATTAAATCCAACAAAATGTATATTCGGAGTTAAGTCTGGTAAACTATTAGGGGTTTTAGTTTCTTTACGTGGTATTGAAATCGACCCTCTCAAGATTGCGGCCATCAACGATATGCCCGCACCTACTAATATATCTGAGTTACGAAGTTTACAAGGTAAACTTCAAGCTATCCATCGCTTCATTGATAAGCTGGCGGACAAAACTGGTCCCTTTCTTAAACTCCTTAAGAAGGATGTCCCTTTTAATTGGGACACAGAATGTAGAGAAGCTTTTGAACTTCTCAAACAATACCTCCTTAATCCACCTGTGCTTTCACCACCTAAACCTGATCGCCCATTTCTCCTATATATTTCAGCTTGATTTCTGCCTTAGGAGCTATGTTAGCTCAACTTGATGATGAAAAGCGAGAACGTGCTAATTATTACATTAGCCGAACCTTCATCAGTTATGAAACCCGCTACACAGCATTAGAAAAACTATGTCTAGCCGTCGTGTTTGCTACGCAAAAATTACGACACTATATGCTTAGTCAAAAAACTTATGTCATTGCTAAATACGATCCCTTGAGGTATCTCATGAGTCGACCTTATTTATCGGGTCGCACAGCCAAGTGGGTTCTTGCTCTAAGCGAGTTTGATCTCACATTCATAGGACAGAAGTCTGTTAAGGGTCAAATCATAGCAGATCAATTAGCTACTGCACCCTTAGAGTCTACCCATCCCCTCATCATCGAATTTCTTGATGAATGCCTTCAATTAGAGGCCGACCATATTGAACAATGGTCCTTATACTTTGATGGAGCCCGATGCATGAGTGGGGCTGGTGCGGGTATTATTTTAATATCCCCACAAAAACATCTTATTCCTCTGTCCTTCAAATTGACATTTGCTTGCACCAACAATACTGCTGAGTATGAAGCTCTAATCCTTGGATTACGAGCTGCCCTAGCGCTAAAAATTAAACATCTTTTAGTTTTTGGTGATTCCCAACTAGGTTATAAACCAAATTAATGAAGTTTATCAAACCAGAGATGATAAACTACGCCCATATAAGGCCTATGTTTTACAATTAATGTCTTTATTTGATCAAGTTACCTTGGAAGCTATTCCTCGAACTAGCAACCATGCGGTGATGCTATGGCCGTAGCTGCATCTCTCCTACCCTTGGAGTTAGATGACGAATATGCCACTATCATTATTCGTCGACTCCAGGAACCCGCTTCAAATAAGTCATGCTTAGAGCCTTTGGATGTGTTTCTAATCAATGAAACTACTCCTGAACCTTGGTATACGGACATATTTGATTTTCTCCAAAATGGGACTTTCCCTGCCAATTCTAATAGAAACCAGCGTCGGTTATTACGTCGACGAGCAAGTCGATTTGTAATAATTGGCAATACTTTATATAGGAGATCTTTTGAAGGTATCCTATTAAGATGTTTAAACTTAGAAGAGTCTAAATCAGCCTTGAGTGAAGCCCACGATGGATCTTGTGGAGGACACTTTAGTGGTAGTGTCATTGCTAAAAAGCTCCTTCGGATAGGATACTTTTGGCCTACCATGGAAACGGATGCACATGAGTATGTGCGCCATTGCGACAAGTGCCAGAAACATGCTGACCTTGTCCATGCGCTCGCCCAAGAACTGCAGGCTATTTCATCTCCTTGGCCCTTTTCTAAATGGGGTTTAGACATTATTGGCAAAATCAATCTGGTGTCATCGATGGACACAAGTTCATCATAACCGCCATTGAGTATTTCATGAAGTGGGTCGAAGCTATGCCTTTAGCTTCCTGCCTTGCACACAAGTCTCTAAATTTATTTTTAATCAAATCATTTGTAGGTTCGGAATTCTTGCAAATCTCATCTCCGACAATGGAACTTGTTTCAAAAATAAAGATGTTAAAAAATTATGCCAAAAATATAAGATTCAACATCGTTGGTCCACTCCCTATTATCCTCAGGGTAATGGTCAAGCAGAAGCATCTAACAAAACCTTAATCAAAATTCTCAAAATATTGGTCAATAAAACTGGTCGTGATGGCACATTCAATTATACCCAGCCTTGTGGGCCTATCGAACTAGTGTTCGAACCCCCATGGGAACTTCACCATTTGTTTTGGTTTATGGTGCTGAAGCAGTTTTCCATTTGAATTGGAAGTTCCTTCTTTGGCTCTGCTACTTCAAGATACCGAAGTAGGAGATGAATATCGAGCTGGCAGACTCAGTCAGCTGGAACTCCTAGATGAAAAATGCATCAATGCTTTGGAGCATCTCCGTGCTTACCAAAACAAGCTTAAAAGATCATATGCTAAGAAAGTTCGTCATCGATCCTTTGAGATCGGCGACCTTGTTTTAAAAGAAAATAAAAAAAATACAAATGCAACTAAGGACCTTAAAGGTAAATTTGAGCCCAATTGGCTTGGACCATACATTATTACTGCTAAATTTGAATCAGGAGCATATAAATTATCTACCTTAGATGGTAAAGAACTTAAAGAACCCATGAATATTTTGCATCTTAAACGTTACTATGCATAAATTTGGTCATTTCATCCTTGTATATATTTGTTTAAAATATTTCAAAATCACTATCTTGTATTTCTTTCAAATTTATAAAAATCCAAAAACATCAAAAACATTCATAATCATCAAAAATCTTCAAAACTATTTGTTGCATTTATTTATGGCACTTGTTAAATTTTTTGCTCAAAAACAAAAATAAAACCAAAAATCAAAATAATGATAAAAATATAAAAACAACAATATGCTTGACTCTTTCGAAACCAAAACAATATAAAGAAGAAAGAAGGAGTCAACATTCTCAAAACTTCTCAAAAGTGTTTATATATATTTTCTTACAAATGTTGCAGTTATATGTTTCAAATTATTTTTGATAAATTAGCATTTATTTGGAATCCCTCACTTGCACACTCACAAAAATAAATATCTGGCATGATTACTAATCTCTCTTATATCAAAGTCCACAAAATTCAATTAAATAAAGTTTGAGCATAGAGAATTGATCTTGTTATTTACTTAAACCAAGCACATCTTTTCACAATAAAATGATTATATTTGTAATTTCCATGTTTTGCTACATAGTAGATGTGATTTCTTGAGCGAAAAGTTTCCCCTGCTATCCTATCATGCACATGGTCTAGAATCTTTGAGAATTGGCAAAAGGACAAGCTCACCCCTACCCAGAATAAAAATCCCTTGCTCTCCAGCTAATCCGAGCAAGTATCCCTAGCAAAGAAAAAGAAAAGAAAAGTTCAAGAAAAAAAGAAAAGAAAAATGTTATTTTATATCATTACAACAATATTTCAAGCACTATCTCAAAAATCAAGCAAAAAATACAAAAAGAAAAAGAAAGCAGAAAGCAAGAAAGCAATAAAATCCCTTTCCCTACCCTTTGAAAAGAAAAGAAGGGTTGATGAGCTTGAATCCCTGGAATTCTCAATTATTCGAAAACGTGAGGTAAGCCCCATAACAGGTGGTTTGTGCCCAACTTGCTTGGCCTTGGGTAACTCCTAGCGTGGTGATATGTCTGTCACATTAGCGACCTTCTTTTGTACAGACCTATGTCTGCTTATGGATTAGCTAGCTCTTGATAATCCGACCTACATAGTAGTCTAGTATGGTTATATGCATCTACATCATGGTTAATGAACACTTATTTGGTTTCTTCAAATCACTTGTATCATATTATCTTGCTCAAAGCTGGTAAATGCACAAAGCAATTGCACACACATTTGTATTTGAGAGATTTTGTGTATCATTATGATAAATCAAGATCGGAAATGAATTCACATATGCACATGGGATTCCTTATAAATCTAACTTTTGTCTTCAAAATACTTTGAAATATTATTTTTGCAACTTGTTTGGAATAAATCAAGTACAGTTGTTTACCATAAAGACAACTATATAATAGAAAAATCAAAAATTTCTTTCAAAATATACAATCAAAACATATATATCTGGTTGACTTTCTCGACGATGGTATAGTTCCAAAACCAAAATTGGAATTTTATGCCTAGCGCAAGTCCTCATTTTCATATTTTCTGTTTATCAAAAATCAACCATGCAATAAAACTATCTTTTTTGGATTTTCGCGATGATGGTATAAGTCTATACCTACATATTCTATGCCTAGCGCAAACCATCGTAACAATTTTTATTCCCCATTTAAAAATCATGAAAACCATATGACTTAAATCATTATTTTACACAAATTATGCTTTTAAAAAGCAAACCCATTTTCATTATTTCATGTCATTATGTCAACCTTCAATTTTGCAATGATGGTATAATTCCTAAAGAATTATCCAAAATTTTATCACACTTAGGAATTTATGCCTAGCAAAAATCATTTTAACATTATTTCATGCATACTATTTTCATGAAAATCTGAAAACAAACCATCATCATCATCATCATTTGCACTATTGCACCAAAGTCTTAAGGCAGTCTCTTAAGCACTCTTTTACTTTTAACAATATTTCTATACTGGGATTAGCTTGACGACCGAGTGAGCAGCGACTCCATGAAATGGTCTATAATAGCGACAATGTCCTTTGAAATTATTGTTAGAAGTCTCTTTTTATTTTTATCACATTTCATTACAAACAATCAATTTGTTACATCAGATTATTTCATTTAAAATATTATAGCATGACATCAAAGTTATAAATTTTCAAAATGACATAATTTTATGAATCCTCAATCCAATTATCAAATTAATCAATCAAACATAAAAGCATCATAAGCATACACATAATACAAGTCATATGATCAATAACATATCATATATATGTCAACAGTATATATACATCATCAAAACTGGATTGGTATGCCACAATCTGTACCTCGGCATACTCAATCCTCTATCAACAAAAAAATAATAATACAATGTCAGTCTGTACAAAGCTGTGTAGCCCTCTAGCCTCGAGAGCCCCTCGAGCTCTCCGCCTCATCTCCTCCCCTACCCTGAGGTGGACGAGGTGGCCCCATCGCAGTCTGAGTAGTCCTAGTCCTCGATCGGGACGTGGTCCTCGACGACCCGATCTTGATCGGATCTGCAATGTTGGCTGGCAGGGGTAGTCTATCCGCCTCTGGCACCAGTGATAATACAATGTTTGATAGAAAGTGAGTTGGGCGATAGCCCGTGTCAGCTCTCTAGAGCTCGCCCCTCTGCCCCGTGCCCTGAGGCATGCAATCTCGTCTCGCAGCTGTGCCACCTCAGCTCGGTGGCATGCAGCCTCATCCTGTAGAGTCTGCACCTGTGCCTGGAGATGATCTCTCTCCACCCGGAGAGTAGCCATCTCGCTACTCTCTCCTGTGTCAATGCCCTTGCCCTTATCGGGCGATGGTGGCCTCTCCCTCTATGGAGATGGGGGTCTCGCCTCCCTCCTCTCCCTCTGCCGTGGCCTCTCCTGTGCCTGTGGCCTCCTCGGCTCTCTCCCATCGTGACCCTGGGCCGCCTCCATCGTTGCCTGGTGTCGCCTCCCTATCCGATGCACAACCGCATGTATCGGACCCTATGCCCTCGTCATCCAAGGAGGGCGGATGCCTACGTACCAGGCATCGTAGCCATCGGCTACCCTCGTCGTCACCATCCATTGGCTGGATGGGGGCATCGTCTGCGTCCTGGCTCCAGAACCGCTGCATGTCTGGAGCCCCGCTAACTATGGTGTTATCCCGGACAGTCCGAGAAAACTCATAATCCCTCGGAGATGGGATCCCCTACTGTAGACCGAACGACGCAAAACTCGGTCATAGCGGTGGAGCTCCACCTCTCCCCTCTCCATCCGTAGCCAACAAACTCACCTGATGCGAGCCAACTCTTGTCCATCCTCGGCCCACCCTGGATGCTCCCTCCATGGCCTCTAGGTGATCTGGTCCAGGACTAAGTCATCCAATAGTCTCCGGGACATAGGGAGGTCGATCCACCTGTGACCCTCTCCGGAGCCACCAGTAGAAGACTCGGGGCCTCTCCCCATCTACCCCTATCAGAGGAAGCCCTATCGGCCTCCGCACTACAATGTGCTCCCAGCACCAAACCTGTAGGAGCGATGTCATCACCAGACATCGGCCGCCCTTGTACACGACCCCATACAGGATCCTGTACAATCGGCATAATACATAGCTACCCCAAGAGAACCTGTACCCGTGGTCTCGCATATCGTAGATCACATCTACAGCATCCACGACACCCTGCACCCGCTCTAGTGGCACAGCAAAAGTCCACCAACCACTCCAGCTAGCACTCGTGTGAGTCTAGATGCCCCAGGCATCTGGCGTAGTGCCTCGATATTAACTCCGCCCTTCTCCAGGGTGAAGCTCGGGTCACCACACGGTCGTCCCATAGCGTGGCCCTGATTGGCCGTAGGAGTGATCAATCGTCCTTGTATGGGGATTCTCAGAATCCTCCATACATCCTCTAGAGTGGGAGTCATCTCCCCTGTCGGTAGCCAGAAACATGAGGAACCCGGATACCATCTCTCTGCTAGGGCTGTTAGTAGCCCCATATCTGTGGACACCTGTGGCATCTCTGCCACATGCTGCAAGCCGACCTGTGCCAGCTGATCTCGCTCTGCCTATGTGAGAGCGGCCAAGTCATCCCTCAAACCTCCATACTTCCATTCCCTGCTCTTTAGCAAACCTCTCTGCAAACATAAACAACAAAACAACAAACAATCATTAATAAACAATTCAAGTAATTAATAATGCAAGTTAAAATTCAATTTTATGCAATTGATGATATCGCCCACTATTGGACGATATCGTCCCAAATTTGAGCAGAATCGTCTCCGATTTTGCAAGCCGAAATCGTCTCTAATTTGATGAAATCGTCCCCCTTTCGCCGATTTCGCCCTTGGGCGAAATTGATGAAATTGAGACGATTTCGTCGAAATCGGGACGATTTCGTCCCGACGACGTCGACGGCCCAAAAACGGCCGCGATGCTCAAAATTCATCTAAAAATTACCTACAAAGCATGTAAAATTAAATTAAAGCATTCTAGTTAAGTCTAGACTCTTACCCGTAGACCGCGTCGGACCTCTGTCGATCTGTGCGTCGTCTCCACCATTTTTGCTTCGAGCTCTAAAAAACCCAGAAAATGAACAGTAAAAATGAATTAGGGTTTTACCCTATTTTTCTTAATTTTATTCAAAAATAATTTTTTGCTTTTCCGCGTTTTTACCTCAAACGTTCGATTTGGGTAAAAACACGGAGGGGGCACCATAGTAAGCTGTCGTACGATTCGACCAAGAATCATCGCCTAAAAAATGGGAATAATTTTTGCTTTCTCGTAGATCGAGAAGAACTCATCTTTAACGCATTTTCTTCGGAAAAATTCGCTAAAGAGGGGGCAAAATGTAGCACCCTAAAATTGGCGTAATAAAATTGTCATAATTACATTCACCTTAGTAGATAATTTAAATTAAAATTTAACCTCCCAAACTGCTTGTTAACTGTCGGGTAATCCGTTTCCCCCTTTTTCGTGCCATTTTTAGAGGTTGTTTTGACCGTTTGACGATATCGTCGCCGATCAGACGATATCGCCCCAGATCTGACGATTTCGTCTGGGCTAGGACGTCCAGACGATTTTGTCGCAAAACCGATTTTGCAAAATTAGCTTCTGTTCCAACGGGCCTCTAATCCGGGCAGAAGCGTGTCTGCGTCGTTAGAGACCCTCCCCCGTTGGAGATCTCCCAAATAGGGATGATCTCCAACCTCCTAACTACTCCCCTAAGCCTATTTAGTCCCTAGGACCTTCCCTTCCAAACCCCTGGCTGAAATTCACTGTAACTTAGCTTCATGCACGTTAAATCATCCTAAGTTTTCATTTGCGGTAGTCCTATATCAATTTTGTTGCAGGTATCATCTTGTTTTTCAGTCGGAGCAAGCATACATCGTCGTCGACGAACCTGTTCGGATCGAAGACGATCCTGTCGAATCAGAGACGATTTCGTACGCGATGCGAGACGATCTCGATTGCAGTCCACATTGAGGCAATCAGTGCCATAAGTTTGCATTTCTTCACCTTTTCTCTGTTGTTTTATTCTGCAAATTAGCTAGTTTATTTGATATTTTATGTTATATTGCATTTTGGAGTTCACCCATCTAGATCAAAGGCATAATTAATCCATAATTGTGATTTAATTAGCATCATTCATATATGTTTCGGTCTTTAAGTTTCAGTTCAGTGTTGTCATTGTTATTTTGCATAGTTTCCCTCAACTAGAACAGTAGTATTCTCTGTATTTTGCATCTGTTCTTCTGTTTGCAGGTCTCTGACGGATTTGTCTAACGAATTCGTTAGATCTCAGACGATCTTGTCTGATCTCAGACGATTCTGTCGAATTCCAGACGATCCTGACTGCTTCAAACATCAGAATCTCCATCAGACATCCGGATCAGGTATTCTTCTTATTCTTCCTTAATTTCTCTGTTTTTCTGTCTTAAATTTGTTCTCTGTATTCATTAAATCTGCATTTTCATATAGATTAATTTAGACTCATTTGGCCAAACCTAGGATATGAATGCTTAAGGTTAAAAACGAACACATAAAAACACATTCCAAACCTAGGCGTGGAAAGCTGCCATTAAATGTTTCCTGGTGAACCCACCATCCGGTCGAAAAATCATCAAAATACACCTCCCTTGAGAGGCGGGACCTTCGCAAAGTCCTCTCAGTCCGAGGTACCGCGACATCCTTTTCCCATCCCCCTTCCGGGCACGGATCCTATAGCCTGAAGGTAAGGATGCAAAAAATTTGGAGCGATACAATATCCCTTATAAACGAATGCGTAACTCCCGACTTGGTAAGTACTTCCCATAGGTTGTGGGAGGCCCAAAGTACGAGGAGATGGTGGCAAATTACTTAAGATAATGGAATTTTGCATAGAATCATTTGTTTTTTTTTATATAAGAATGTTAGATAAATCAGGTAAGAGTTCATCAGAAAGAGCATAAGATGTAGAAGGATCATTCCCTATATCTTTAGATGTGGAAGGTATGATAGATGTAGATAATGTAGAGTTGTTAATAGATGGGTCTATAGATTTTGAAATTATAGGGACGGAACATGAAGGATTGGTTGTGGATTTAAGATCTTTTTGAGGTTCTAGAGTAGTTTGTTTAGAAGATTGTTGATCTATATATGAGGGTGAAATTAATGGAGGAGAAATAGATGAAGTTATGGGTGTGTGTTTCATAGTTTTAGATGAAAAATAAGAATTAGGATGTGTGGATGACAGAGTAGGGCAAAATTGAACTCCAACAGGTTTTGCCAAAGCACACCTATCAAAGGGTCTGGGATCACCATGGATAGTGACCAACTGATTTTTAAATTCGAATTTAACACATTGGTGTAAAGTTGATGGGACAACCCGCATTGCATTGATCCAAGGATGACCCAAGAGTATATTGTATGATGCGGGGCAATGTACAATAAACACGGTCTTATCTAGGGTTCTAGGACCAACTTGCAATGGGATGGTAATAACTCCACACGTTTCTTGTGTTTTGTCATTGAAAGATTTTATGATCATGTCAGTTTTCTTCATTTCATCACTTCTAAACCCAAATCTTTGGTAGAAGTCAAAAGTGCAAATATTTAGAGATGAACCATTATCAATCAAGACCCTTTTGACTGCTACATCTCCAATTAGGGCAGTAATATATAAGGGGTTATCCTTATGTAAACTATGTTGTGGTATATATTTATCTCGAAAGTCAATGCAATCGACTTCTCTAGTGATGATAGTATTGGTCATGGCTTCAGGTTGAATGTTTTGTGGTACCATCATTTGGCTTAACGTGAGCATCAATTCATCTCTATGGGTAGGAGAAGATCTTAATAGGTCTAAAAGGGAAATTCTGGCTGTAGTATTGGATAATTGTTCATTGATATTATAAGGAGGTTTAGATTGAACATTAGGAGCATGATTCCCTTTATTGGGATTTTTCAAAACAAATGGAGTTGATCCATCGTTCTGAGTAGGTTCTTGTTGAATATTTTGAGCTTGTTGTCTGGTAATGACTCCGATGGTACCTACAATGTTATATTAAGGATGCTGAATAGGTCTTGGTATAGCATTTATAGCTTGTTCATTAGGAAGGAACTGATTAGAAGAAGGTCGAGTAGTAACTCTTCTAGGAAATGGTTCTTCCGGAATCATAGAATCTGTGATAGGTTGAATAGGGTTTGATTCATCTTCAAAACTATTCGATTAATTTGAGGTGATGTCTATTTCACTTTTAGTATCCGATTCTACATCACTGAGATCCGGTGTTTGAATATTATGTAGGGGCCTGGTCGTGACCATGGATAAAGTTGTGCCAAATTTTTGTAAATCATGATTAGGTAAATGTTCACTGATAGTTCCTACATATCGAGTAGGAGGAGGGACATTATGATGCTCAATTTGATTGGCCATCTCTTTACCATGTTTTGGTAAAGGATGTTGAAATATATCTAATGATTGATTAGCATTTTGATTTGATTTTAGGGAGTGTTCTTTTGAGCATTATTAGGAGCATTTTGTTTAGGTTGGAAGGCTTGCACCTCCATCTCATTATTATCAATCAGATCTTGTATTTTATGTTTTAATATTTTACAAGATTTGGTAGAGTGTCCAGGCCCTCTATGGAAATCACAGTGTAAATCTGCTCTGTATCCAGGTATGGTTGGATCAGGTTCTCGGATAGCTGGTAATTGGATCAAGCCTCTTTCAAGTAATTGGGGTAGAATAGTTGATAATGGTTGATTCAATCTAGTAAACTCTCGAGGAGGTTTATCAGGAGGTTTCAATATAAATTTTTTTGTTGTCTTCATTGTATTGATATTAGCAACATTTCTACTGTCAGTGACTTCGTCACCTACAACTTGTTTGTTTTTATATTGATTTTTGGATGTTTTCTCATCATCTTTCTTCCTAAGTTGGCCTCTCCTAATGAGAGCATCTTCCACTCTTCGAGCTAAGTCTATAGCTTGATCGAAGGTGGTCAAGGTAGCAGTTGATAACTCATAGGATATTTTTTCTTGCAAATTATTAATAAAAATGTCCAACATTTCCCTATAAGGTAGCACAAAGTGCAGTTTTCTTATCAACTGCCTCCATCTAGCTAAGAAATCAGCAAAACATTCATATTTGTCTTGTTTTAAGTTCTATAAATCTTTAATGGTCACGTGTATCTCGATTTAAGCACTAAATTGATGCACAAAAGACTCAGTGGTCTCTTCAAAATTTATCAAAGAATGAGTGGGCAATTGATAGTACCACTCTAATGCCATTCCTCCTAAACTTTTCGAGAACATTTTTAGTAATAACAAGTCATCATGTGATATATCATGACATGCTATCCTAAACATGTGAAGAGGCTCTATGGGATCTTCAGTTCCTTTATATATATGCAGAATGGGCATGGGAAAGTGCTTAGGGTATGGTTGTGCTACAACCATAGGATCTAGAGGTTGACTACACATCTCTCGATAATTGTACGAGGGACGGTAGGGATCTATCTGGTCCATGCGGGAAGCTAACTGTTTCACCATGGCTTCCAGATATCTTGGTTTGCCCACCATATTGGTTCGGTAGGGCATAAATATGAGATTTGTGAGCATATGATGGAGGGACATGAATATTAGATGCTATATTACTATTGTGTAAATTGTTGGTAGGAAGGGTGTTATGAAGAAGTTTTAAAGTTGTATTATGTTGTATCCTAGATTGTTGAAAATTGGTGTTTGGCTTCATTTTAGGTTTTTGTCAATTTGAAGCATATTGATCAATAATTTGGCGAAATAAAGCAGTGAATGAAGGTCTCTTTTGTGTGGGAATGATTTTAGGCTCAATAACGAGGTTCCTTAGGAGGTTGGGTAACCTGTTGTTTTTGCATGTTCTGAATTATAGCGGCCATATCCATATTGGATGGTCCAACTTTATCACTTTATTGATCAACGAAAGACAAGGGATTAGTGTGTATGTCAAACATATGTTCCATGGCTGCTTGAGTGTCACTAATTTGTCCCCTATCAATATGAACTGCCATATTAAGAGCACCAATATTATTGTTGAAGAATTTCCAGAAATGATCTATGTTATCAAAAGTAACAGTTCCGTCTGGAGCCATTCTAGGGGATGAGGATCCTTCCTCTCTAACATTTTCTTGTTGTTCATTTTCTTCAACCAGGTCATCTTCTGGTTGTTCTAGAGTTTCTTCTTCTGGAATTGGATCCTTAGGAAGGGTATTTAATTTTTTATTTTTCTTTCCTAACCAATCTTCTTCTTCTTCTTCTTCAGTTTGTTTACCATTCCTAAGTTTAGTCATTGTGCTTAAACTTAGATTTCAGAAAAAAAAAAAAAAATATTATATATATATATATATGCAACAAGCTTAAGAGGTATATATTTTAATTATATACCTACTATAATATATAAAAAAAAATGTTTTGATTTGATTATGTTTTTTTTTGGTTTTTCTTGTTTTTTTTTTTTTATAACAACATTATAAAGATAACAAACAACACACAACACACAAGAAATAATAATAATGAAAGCAATGATCTAGTTTTCTATAAACAATTTATAAATATCATTAATGGGCTCGAGTTCTTCAGGAGTCATGAAATGTTCTTCTTCAAATTGAAAATTGTTTTTCAGGAAGTCAACAAAGTGTGCTATGGTGATATTATCTATTTCAGACTCTGGTCGGTAGAAGTAAAGCTCGTGGCAATACTCTCGATATAACACAGCTCTAGGAACCCTATTCCATATTTCCCTATCCGTAAGAATGACCTCTTGATCTTCTACACGACCTAGGAATTGGTGTATAATAGCTACGTTCTCGAGGTATTCCTCAAAGGTGAACAATTCAGAAGACACAAGGGCTCTTCTATCTACTAACCACCTATGGCAAGCTCTCTAAAGTTCATGATAAAGAATAAGTTGATGAGGATCCAGGATTCTATCTAGGACAAGCCTCTTGATTTGTTTAAGCTCTGTTGACCTAGATGAAATGATACCTAGTCTTCTATCAAGATTGTCCCACAAAATTTGGTTTCTATCTGTTTCAGGCACACTAAGCACATAATTAATTTCTATGGCTGTTAATTGGTTTTCAACATTTATAGTAATTTCTAGTCTTTTCTTAGGAGCTACCATATAAACATGATATGCAACTTAGTAGTTTTCTAATGCATCTATTTTTTGTTTTTTTGTTTTCCAAAGGTTTTAGTTTCACGTCGGGTTCACCAAAATGTATCGTTCCAAATTTTTCGCACCCTTACCTTCAGGCTAAAGGATCCGTGCTCGGAAGGGGGATGTGGGAAGGATGGTACAATACCTCAGACTAAGAGGCATTTCGAAGGTCCCGCCTCTCGGGGGAGGTGTATTAAGGTGATTTTTCGATGGATGGTGGGTTCACCAGGAAACTTTTGAATGGCAGTTTCCACGCCTAGGTTGGGAATATGTTTGATGTGTTCAATTTTATATTTGATCATTCAACTCCTAGGTTTGGCCAAATGAATTTAAGTTGTTCTATATGAAATGCAGATTTAAATGAATATAGAAAATAAATTTGAACAAAAAATAGAGAGAATAAGCTAGATTAAAGAGCCATACCTGATCCGGATGTCTGATGGAGGTTTTGATTCTTGAAGCAGTCAGGATCACCTCTGATCTGACATGATCGTCTGCGATCAAACAGGATCATTTGAGATTTGACGAATTCGTCAAAGACCTGCAATCAAAGAAATAGATACAAAATACAAAAATTGCAGCTATGCCAACATAGGGCAATGATGTAGAATGACAGTAATAATATTAAAATGATAATAATAAACAAAAACATGAGTGCATTACAATGATTTAATAACAATTTCTGATTTTATTATGCATTAAGACTATATGGGTGAACTCCAGGATGCAAAATAATAATAAGTTTAACTAATGCAAAGCAAAATAGTAGATAATGGAGAAAGAATGCAAACTCAGGGCACTGATTGCCCCCAATGTTGACTGCAGTTGAAATCATCTCGAATTGGTATGAAATCATCTTGAATTGGACAGGATCATCTACGACGATCTGAGCTTGCTCCGGCTAAAGAATAACAAAGTTCCTGCAAGAAAATTTGAAAAGGGACAAAGGCAAACAATAGTTTAGGATATTCTAATGCATGTAAAACTCGAAGTGCAGTAAAATTCAGCCAGGGGAATGTCAAGGGGAGGGCCTAAGATTAAATAGGCATAGGAAAGAGGTTGGGAGGTTGGAGATCATCCCAATTTGGGAGATATACAATGGGGGAGGTCTCTAACCACGTAGACACGCTTTTTCCCAGGTTAGAGACGTCGTTGAAACATAAGCTAATTATGAAAAATTAGTTTTGGGATGAAATCGTCTGGATGTCCTAGTCTAGATGAAATCGTCCGATCTAAGGCAATATCGTCTGATCGGTGACGATATCGTCCAACGGTCACAAAAAATCCTAAAAATGGCACGAAAAATGAGGAAAGCGGTTAAAAGGCGGTTTGGGGTTGAAAATTTGAATTTGAATTATTACCAAGATAATTTTAATTATTGCTAAGGTTTACTGCGCCAATTTTAGGGTGCTACATCTAAAATGGTGGAATTTAGGATAATGAAAGTGTGAAAGCTCTAATTATTGTCCATTAACTAAAATGGTGGATTTTAGGGAAATAAAATGGAATAATGGTTATTTTGTAATTTAAGGGTATGGGACCTTATGTTATGAAATAAAATGGAATAATGGTTATTTTTTAATTTAAGGGTATGGTACCTTAGGTTATGAAATAAAATGGAATAATGGTTATTTTGTAATTTAAGGGTATGGGACCTTATGTTATGAAATGAAATGGAATAATGGTTATTTTGTAATTTAAGGGTACAGGACCTTATGTTATGAAATGCAATGGAATAATCGTTATTTTGTAATTTAAGGGTATGGGACCTTATGTTACGAAATAAAATGGAATAATGGTTATTTTGTAATTCAAGGGTATGAGACCTTAGTTTAAAAAATAAAATGGAATAATGGTTATTTTGTAATTTAAGGGTATGGGACCTTATATTTTGGAATAATGGTTACTTTATAATTTAAGGGTATGGGAACTTATGTTACAAAAAAAATGGAATAATGGTTATTTTATAATTTAAGGGTATGGGACCTTATGTTACGAAATAAAATGGAATAATGGTTACTTTGTAATTTAAGGGTATGGGACCTTAGGTTACGAAATAAAATGGAATAATGGTTAGTTTTTAATTTAAGGGTATGGGACCTTAGGTTACAAAATAAAACGAAATACTGATTATTTTGTAATTTAAGGGTATGGGACCTTAGGTTACGAAATAAAATGGAATACTGGTTATTTAGTAATCTAAGGGTATGGGACCTTAGGTTACGAAATAAAATGGAATAATGGTTAGTTTTTAATTTAAGGGTATGGGACCTTAGGTTAAAAAATAAAATGGAATACTGATTATTTTGTAATTTAAGGGTATGGGACCTTAGGTTACAAAATAAAATGGAATACTGGTTATTTTGTAATTTAAGGGTATGGGACCTTATGTTACGAAATAAAATGAAATAATGGTTATTTTGTAATTTAAGGATATGGGACCTTAGGTTACAAAATAAAATGGAATAGTGTTTCTTTTGTAATTTAAGGGTATGACCCAGGTGTTGTAGGTGAGTTGGAGAGGAGAGGGCAATCCTCCAAGGGAGGTCCTAGGTTCGAATCTCCACCCTACCAAAAAGCTGAATTGGGTACCCAAAATCCAATTGATAATGTTGGTGCGGGCGAGGTCGGGTGTGACCCCGGGTGACTTTGATGGTGTAGAACCCCCTGTTCATGGCCTCTTAGACCAAGGCGGCCCCGCAAGGGGTTTTTCGCTTAAAAAAAAAAAAAAAAAATTAAGGTTATGGGACCTTAGGTTACGGAATAAAATGGAATAATGGTTCTTTTGTAATTTAAGGGTATGAGACCTTAGGTTACGAAATCAAATGGAATAATGGTTCTTTTGTAATTTAAGGGTATGGGACCTTAGGTTACAAAATCAAATGGAATAATGGTTCTTTTTTAATTTAAGGGTATATGACCTTAGGTTATGAAATAAAATGGAATAATGGTTCTTTTGTAATTTAAGGGTATGGGACCTTAGGTTATGAAATCAAATGAAATAATGGTTCTTTTTTGTAATTTAGGGTATGGGACCTTAGGTTATGAAATGAAATGGAATAATGGTTTGTTTTGTAATTTAAGGGTATGGGACCTTATGTTACGAAATGAAATGGAATAATGGTTTGTTTCATAATTTAAGGGTATGAGACCTTATGTTACGAAATAAAATGGAATAACAGTTTATTTCATAATTTAAGGGTATGAGAACTTATGTTACGAAATGAAATGGAATAATGGTTTGTTTCATAATTTAAGGGTATGGGACCTTATGTTATGAAATGAAGAAAAAAATTTATTTGGAATTAAAGTAGTTGCTTTAAGTGACGAAATGTGTAAACCCATTTTACTTAGCAATTAAGGGTATGGGACTTTAATTGTTGAGAAGGTTATTTAATTTATTGCAAATAGAGCACATGAGCTAATGCATGGTTGACTAATTCTATCAAGTTGGGGAAAATAGAAAGGGTAGTTTCTATGATAAGTACTATGCATAAGTAAGTTGATTTGCTTGGGTTATTTGTATAGTTACAATTTGGCAATGAAATAAGTAAATGTATTTAGAAGCATATCTATTTGGATCCATGAGTGTCCTGATCCCCTACTATCCTCACTTGATCGATGGAAGAGCGGGAAGGCCAATATCATGAGATGGACCAATTCACAAGTTTTCTCTCTACCTTACATATTGTTATTTATGCAATAGATTAGATTGTGGGGATATTTCCTCAATAAAATGGATGTAAAGTATTGTGGAAAGAATAGGGTGTACCATACTTATGTATCTAAATGAAAATTGCAACTCCTACATTTAGTACCTCTTTATTTAGTTTACTGTATTTAAATATTTTAATGTATGTTTAATTGGTGATTGTTTCTTTACGCTTGATTATTATTGCTTGTTGATAATTCTTTTTTTGTTATATTTAGTATCTAGATATTTTATGCTCTTGTGAAGTTAAAAAATAAAAAAAATTAGTAAGTTCTAGGTATCTTAGAGGTTACCCTAAGGGCTTGAGACCCCTCTTAGGGAGATTGGTAACTAGGTTTAGAATATTGTACTAGAGTTAAGATAGCTTGTTAGTGAACAAGATTGATATCTTAACTTGCAGTACACGTAGCATGCCCACACATAACAACTTGTGTGGATATGGAGATGCGTGTACACCTTCTAATGATTGAAGGTGGTAAGTCTAGCTCATCAAGACTGATGAGAGGGATGGACTTATGTGCATAACATAAGATAGGCTTACGTATATGGGACTTACGTGAAGGGAATCTTGTGTGGTATAGTTCTTGAGAAACTTAGGGGATGTCAAAAATTAAGTGGGTCTAAGGTTGGTTGAGGATTTATAAATTCTTATCCTTAGTCTATACATATATATATATATATATATATATATATATATATATAAATATTTTCTTTTTGTTTGTGTGTTTTCTTGTTTCATGTTTTTGAGTTGTTACAATAGGAGTGGAAATATGGGCCAAATATCATTTGTTAGAAGGATTGGAAGACATAGAAGGTTGTTGTTTGGATGGATTTGGTGGGGGATAATGGATAGAAGGGGTTGGAGGAGGAGGATGAAGTGGTGAGGGTGATATGTGAGGTTTCAACAATGGATTTCTAGTAACTATGGATTAAAATGGTTATGATAATATTATGGAGAATGGGGAGGTTGAGGAAGGGAGTGAGCTAATTGTAAGCTAGAATAAGGGTGGAATGGTTGAGTAGTGGGAGAAGGGTAGAAAAAATGTGGATAGTGTTGAGGAGGGAGATGTGAAGAATATGGAGGGGGTGTATGAGTTTGATTCATGGTGAGATGAGAAGTGTGGTTAGAGCCCAAATATGAAGAAGGATGAATCAAATTGGGTGGAATTAAGTGGGTAGGTTGCAAATTGGGTACATGCAGTGCAGATGAGAAAGTATGAGATGTGGTCAAGTGGTAAGATGAGTTGAGTGGGAAATGGGTAAGGGATGAATGTATGGAAGGTAAAGGAGACTCATGCAGGTGGGTGACCATATGATAATATTTGAAAGGTTCATCGATCATAATAATGTAGTGAATGTGACCATCGTGTGTATATTTAAGGTAATAATGCATTATTGAGGGTATACACGACATATATCATATCCATGGTATACTAAGGAGCACATATATTCTATTTATCTATCCAATAAATTATAGAAGGTGTGGATGGTTTGAACCCCTACTTGAATATGGAGGACAACTATCCCAAGTGTTGAACAAAGGGCATTATTGAAGACCCATAGAGTGAAAGTAAAATCAACTAGATAGGTGGGTGGAAGGTTGAGATGATAGAGGGTAAATTATGTGATAATGTTGATGGAAGAGCCTATGTCAATCAAAACATGTTTGAAAAATTTGTTATTGATAGAAACCATGATTTGCAAGGGTGGATTTGGTCCTTCGATTGAAACAATTTTGATTTCACTTTCATAAAAGATAACGGTCAATGGAGTGCAAGTTTAAATATTACCCATAAAAGTAGCAAAAACATTGGGATATTGGGTTTGCAACTCTATGGACTTAAGTATGTGATGAGGCCAAATAATACCTCATTTTTGCACCACTTTTTGACATAAAAACTGCCATATTTCAATAAATAATATAGATATATGTCAAATATTTGATTAAAGTACATTATTTTATTAATGTTTGTATGATTAAATATTAAGAGATAATATTCCATTGTTTTAATTATTTTCTATCTTGTTTTTACATGATTTTAGTACTAAAACAACATAGTGAAATTGGTAGCAAATAAAGGTTTTTATAACTAGTGATTGGTTGAGCTATTTTGAATGGTTTTATTTCCTAAAACAAGTTGTTGAGGTGATGTGGTGCTAAATCAACCTCTCTACTATTGAAATAGGGCATGATAGTTGTACATAAATATTCTGGGCAGCCACCTGCAACATTAAAGTAAGATCAAAATAAAGTCAAAATACTATGTTAAAACCCATTAGAGGATATTAAAAGAAACAAGGGAGGACTTACCATGTACTTGAAAGCACCTCCACATAATTAAATTGGTAGAAACAGAGAATTATAGGTATTCAACCTGATATTTTGGAGTTGCTTCAAAATGACAAGCAAAAATAGTCAACAGTAGCAGAAAAATAGGGTTTTAATCCAATCTACAAGGAACGAATGAGTTGGCATAAGGACAAGTGTGGTAGTTGACAATGCACCTATTCATAAGTCAATAGAGATCATATTAACTTGGAGGAATTAAGGGGATGGTGGGTTTATGAAGGCGGTATTGGAGATGCAGATAAGGATGTCTATGAAAAGGGATGGGAATATAGATGAGGGTGGTGAAAAAGGAGTGTGTGTCACTTGAACAATGTCAAGGATGAATGGGTTCTCATTAGATGGATTTGGAGGTGGGGGTGGGTCAGGTGCCATGGAAGGAGACATGGTTTGAAAAGGTTATGTGGGTGTGCATATGGATAAGGTAGAAATAGTGATAATGGGTGGAGTGATAGTGGTAGTAACCAATCCAATGATGAGAGTGATAGGTGTCATGACCCTCCCAGATGGACCTTTGAACATGGAAAAACAATGTATTAAAAAATGTGACTAATACTCGATTTTTTGCAATTAAGGAACCTCACAATAATAAATAGATAGTGAAGGATATGATATTGCTAATGAATTACCAATGTGTAGGATCAAGTGTGCTCATGAGTGGAAGAAATTGAGTCATCCATCGGAGACGAGAGTACTTGAGGAAGGGGAAAATGATAAGGCAACTCGAAGGTAACATGGATAGATACCTTCATATAGGCATGCATTCAGTTAGGGATAATCATCAATATCTAACCACCTTGAGCCCTAGATTGATGGCCTAGTAGCTATCATAAGTTCTAGAGGCTGAGACAGGTGATTAGATTGATGGAAAGACTCCCTCTTTGTTTGATGCACTTGCATGATTGTCTTTTACTTCAGCATTATTAACCTTGATAACTGGTGAGCATGGAGTAAATGGTTTGCCTTCACAACTTCATGTGTGCTTGTTTAAATAAATGTTTGATTTATTTAAAAAGCAAAAAAGATATTGTTTAAATAAATGTTTAATTTTTTAAAAAAAAAAAAGATATTGTTTAAATAAATGTTTGATTTATTTAAAAAGCAAAAAAATATTGTTTAAATAAATGTTTGATTTATTTAAAAAGAAAAAAGATGTTGTTTAAATAAATGTTTGATTTATTTAAAAAGTAAAAGATATTGTTTAAATAAATGTTTGATTTATTTAAAAAGAAAAAGACATTGTTTAAATAAATGTTTGATTTATTTAAAAAGCAAGAAGATATTGTTTAAATAAATAATTATTTTATATAAAAGAAAATATCTCATTGAAAATGAGTAGTTGATTATTTAAATGATGCTGGTAGATGTTATTTGTAATAAAATGATTGATTTATTTAATAGCATTAGTATTGAAATAAGCAAAGAGGTAATCAATTTACCAAATGATTGCTAGTGGAGAACTTACCTTGAAATAAAAATAAGAAAATAAATACAATTATTTAAAAGCTCCAAGGTAAGGTCTTTGCCATGGCATGTCTAGGAAGTCATCGCCCACTCGACGATCGACCCATAATATGTAAATATGGCAAGATGACATTCGACAGAATGGGCCAGGTTTCCTTTGAATACCTGATTGGATCAGATGCATGAAGCTCTCCTGAATTGAAGATAAATCTCTTTATGGTGATCACTTTAGGAAGAGGGGGAGAGGTATGTCCACCCTACCACCTATCAAAGGTGGTGAGGAGTAATGGTAGGTAGGCAAGGACATAAATCGAGGAGGGAGAGAAGATGTGTATGGGGGAAAAGCATGAGGATAAGCAGGAGTTGGCAAAGGGGATTGAGGGGTGAAAGAACACGAAGAGGAGTAGAGGAGCATGAAGGAGAGAAAAGGAGCATGAAGAGAGGAAGAAAAATTAGAGCGAAGAACAATGAATGATAGATGTCCACACGAGTAGTGTAGGCGGTCCATTAAAACTAATATTGTCTTTATTTTCTTTGTGAATGTTGTGTAGTCACTGCCATTGGTAGCATGGTCTACATTTTTCTTTGTGAATGCTATGTAGCCATTACTGTTGGCAATGTGGTCTACATATTTCTTTGTGAATGTTGTGTAACCACTACTGTTGGTAGCATGTTATACATCTTCTTTGTGAATGTTATGTGTAGCCACTACCGTTGCAATGTGGTCTACCTCTTCCTTATGAATGTTGTGAGTAGCCGCTACCGTTGGTAGTGTGGTCTATGTATTTCTTTGTGAAAGCTGTGTAGCCACTACCGTTGGTAGTGTGGTTTACGTATTCTTTGTGAATTTTGTGTATCCACTACCATTAGCAGCGTGATCTATATCTTCCTTTGTGAATGTGGTGTAGCCATCACCATTTGTAGCATGGTATACATATTTCTTATGAATGCAATGAGTAGCCACTATCATTGGTAGCATGGTCTATGTATTTCTTTGTGAATATTATGTATCCACTATCGTTGGCAGCATGGTCTACGTATTTCCTTGTGTATGCTAGACGTAGTGGTATTTTCACCTTACCGCTACCATTGGTAGTCATCTAGGTGTATTAGGAAGTAGCTAGTCAAGTAACACCACAGGTAACCCTCCCATTGTAGTCGCAGCTTGGTTGGGAAGTCTCCTCAGATGTCATTGGAATCGAGGATGATCTGCTATGTCACAATAACTATCAATGTTACGGGTATGTAAGTACCATCTACCTTGAGCTATCGAGGTAGAAGCCACTTCGGCCGAACCTTAGTCCACCCTGTGTCTTTCCTCATGATGTGGAATGCACTAGCCCATATGTTGGAGGCTGGTCATCTTCTTGTTTGTGAAGGGAGAGTGTAGGATATTTAGAGATTTAAAGTGTAGAAGCTTTAAGTGTTGCTCATTATTTAAAATGATAGATTTTATAATAATGAAGTGTAGAAGCTTTAAGTGTTGCTCATTATTTAAAATGATAGATTTTAGAATAATGAAGTGTAGAAGCTTTAAGTGTTGCTCATTATTTAAAATGATAGATTTTAGAATAATGAAGTGTAGAAGCTTTAAGTGTTGCTCATTATTTAAAATGATAGATTTTAGAATAATGAAGGGTAGAAGCTTTAAGTATTGTTCATTATCTAAAATGGTGGAATTTAGGATAATGAAAGTGTGAAAGCTCTAATTATTGTCCATTAACTAAAATGGTGGATTTTAGGGAAATAAAATGGAATAATGGTTATTTTGTAATTTAAGGGTATGGGACCTTATGTTATGAAATAAAATGGAATAATGGTTATTTTGTAATTTAAGGGTATGGGACCTTAGGTTATGAAATAAAATGGAATAATGGTTATTTTGTAATTTAAGGGTATGGGACCTTATGTTATGAAATGAAATGGAATAATGGTTATTTTGTAATTTAAGGGTATGGGACCTTATGTTATGAAATGAAATGGAATAATGGTTATTTTGTAATTTAAGGGTATGGGACCTTATGTTATGAAATGAAATGGAATAATGGTTATTTTGTAATTTAAGGGTATGGGACCTTAGGTTATGAAATAAAATGGAATAATGGTTATTTTGTAATTTAAGGGTATGGGACCTTATGTTATGAAATAAAATGGAATAATGGTTATTTTGTAATTTAAGGGTATGGGACCTTATGTTATGAAATAAAATGGAATAATGGTTTGTTTTGTAATTTAAGGGTATGGGACCTTATGTTATGAAATGAAATGGAATAATGGTTTGTTTTGTAATTTAAGGGTATGGGACCTTATGTTATGAAATGAAATGGAATAATGGTTTGTTTTGTAATTTAAGGGTATGGGACCTTATGTTATGAAATGAAATGATGGTTTTTTGTAATTTAAGGGTATGGGACCTTATGTTATGAAATGAAATGGAATAATGGTTTGTTTTGTAATTTAAGGGTATGGGACCTTATGTTATGAAATGAAGAAAAAGGTTTATTGGGAATTAAAGTAGTTGCTTTAAGTGATGGAATGTGTGAACCCAATTTACTTAGCAATTAAGGGTATGGGACTTTAATTGTTGAGAAGGTTAGTTCATTTATTGCAAATAGAGCACATGAGCTAATGCATGGTTGACTGATTCTCTCAAGTTGGGTGAGAGAGAAAATGGAAAGGGTAGTTTCTATGATAAGTACTATGCATTAGTAAGTTGAATTTCTTGGGTTATTTGTATAGTTGCAATTTGGCAATGAAATAAGTAAGTGCATTTAGAAGCATGTCTATCTGGATCCATGAGTGTCCTGATCCCCTACTATCCTCACTTGATCGATGGAAGAGTGGGAAGGCCAAATTCATGAGATGGACCAATTCACAAGTTTGCTCTCTACCTTACATCTTGTTATTTATGCAATAGATTAGATTATGGGGAGATTTCCCCGATGAAATGGATGTAAAGTATTGTGGAAAGTATGGGGTGTACCATACTTACTTATGTATCTAAATGAACATTGCAACTGCTACATTTAGTACCTCTTTATTTAGTTTATTGTATTTAAATATTTTAATGTATGTTTAATTGGTGATTGTTTCTTTATGCTTTGATTATTCTTGCTTGTTGATAATTCATTTTTGTTAGATTTAGTATCTAGATATTTTATGCTCTTGTGATGTTAAAAATAAAGAAACATTAGTAAGTTCTAGGTGAACTTAGAGGTTACCCTAAGGGCTTGAGACCCCCTTAGGGAGATTGGTAACTAGGTTTGGAAGATTGTACCAAAGTTAAGATAGCTTGTCAGTGGACAAGATTGATAGCTTAGCTCATAGTACACATAGCATGCCCACACATAATGACTTGTGTGGATATGGAGATGCATGTACACCTTCTAATGATTGAAGGTGGTAAGTCTAGCTCATCAAGATTGATGAGAGGGATGGACTTATGTGCATAACATAAGATAGGCTTACGTAGATGGGACTTGCATGAAGGGAATATTGTGTGGTATAGTTCTTGAGAAACTTAGGGGATGTCAAAAATTAAGTTGGTCTAAGGTTGGTTGAGGATTTATGAATCCTTCTCCTTAGTCAAAAAAAATATAAGTTAACTTTTCTTTTGTTTGTGTGTTTTCTTGTTTCATGTTTTTGGGGTGTTACATTTGGTATTAGAGCTCTAGGTTCGAGGGTATAGAGCTTCTTATGTGTTGTAAAAGAGATTCAGGGATCTCCAATAGAGGCTCACTTGGGAATAAGCTGAAAGTGGAGTAACCTAGAGTCTCTGCTTATTAGGATCTAATGGAATTGATTCTAAGGAAGGATGAATATTAAAGATACCTTAGTATGGGCTTTGGTATTAATGATATATCCTCACCTTGGAACCTCATCCTAGTTAGACCTCTAATAATTAGTGAAATAATGACTCTGTATTGTGGTCAAGTTAGTGATTCAGTTAAGGGAAAACTGTAACCTAACTTTTTTTGGTGGAAACCAGATCAAGATGCCACCCAAGGCCAGGATGAAAAGGCCTCCACCTAGATAGACTCAATAAAGTAATATCGAAGAAGAGATCCAGAATGAGGATCTAAGAGTTCCCAATGTAGGAATAGAGGAACTTACTACTACAATTGTTGAGTTACAAGATCAGTTAAGACAAGTGCTAGAAACTATGGCAAATCAAAATTTGTAGGCTAGAGATTCGGAAGTCAACCAAGTTGAGGGGCTGACAATGGAATAAAAGCAAGCAAGAACCCTCTTAGAGAAAGAGATGGTAAGAGACCTAAATAATGTATGTATCTCCAAGTTTGATGGAGAAGGGGAGGGAGACGCAGTTGAAGCTTGGTTAAGAGAGTTGGAAGTCTTCTTCATAGTAAAGGGGTATTCTTCGGGTACTCGGATGGTTTGGGCTACTATTTACCTTGAAGGAGTTGCCCTGGATTGGTGGGAGACTTACTATGAGGAAACCAAGATTGAACTGGTAGACATTCCATGGAAGGAATTTATAGTCATCTTCAAGAAGAGATTCCTCATGGAGCACTTCTATGCCTTGAAGTTTGAAGAGTTTGCTAGCCTAAGACAAGGGACTAACTTAGTGGAGGTATACTACATGAAGTTGGTAAAGTTGTTGAAGTATGTACCTACCTATAATGAGAAGATGTGGATTCATAAGTTTACTCATGGATTGCAATCTAGGATAAAGCATGATGTAGAGATGTAGGAGCCTAAGTCCTTGCAAAAGGCTTATGATTTAGCAAAGAAAGTAGAGTCACATTTTCACTATAAGTATGAAAACCTGATCGAGCAGGAACGTCAGGAACTAAAGAAGAGGAATAGCAATGGGGTTATAAAATGGGAGGTAGAGCAAGAACGAAAGGCTAAGAACCCCTAGAATCTAGAGAAGAAATTCAATGGAAGCCAAAAGAAATTCAAGAAGAACTTTTTTAAGAAAGGCAACAAACCCAATAATGCTAAACCTCCCCTGCAGAAGCCATCAGCTCTAGTACCGATGATTAAGGATGACGGGCAAAAAATAGAAAAGAGACAAGGGCCCAAGGATGGATGTTACCATTGTAAAGGGGTGCACTATGATAATAAATACTTGTATCGACCAGGGACAAGCACACCCAACAATAAAGGAAAGGAACCAATGCATAAGATCTATGCTACAACTAGGAATCAAAAACTTGAGGGGCAAGCCACCCCATTAATCATCAAAGGTAAGATTTTTGATAAGCAAGTAGATATCTTAATAGATAGTGGAGCCACTGATAGTTTCATTTCTTGTAAATTAGCCAAAGATATGCTAGAAAGGCCAGGGTATTTGGCTCATGGATGGAAGGTTGAGTATGGATCTAGATAGACCTACTTCATAAACCAATGTTTCCCAATGATGGAAATTACTTTAGACAATGGAACCATGAAAGGTTGCTTATACGTGACCCCACTTCATGCCTTTGATGTGGTCCTAGGAATGGATTGGCTACAGGCCCATCAAGCTGTAATCAATTTTTGAGATAGATGGATTGAATATTCTGAGGGAAATAAAGAGAGGCTATGAATTTATAGCAAGCAGGGGATATTCAAACCCTAGATGTTGTCAGCTATGCAGTTGAAGAAAGCCCTCAGGAAAGGAGGGATTGTTTATGTTGTAAATATGAATGAAGTTGAAAGAGATCAGAAGGAAGAGGTGATTGAGGCACACCCAATTCTACAAGAATTTTAGGATGTATTTCCAAAGGATCTACCAAGGCTTCCTCTTATGCAAGAATTTGATTTCACTATCGATATTGTACCCAAAGTGAAACCCATCCATTGATCTCCGTATAGGATGTCACCTATTGAGATGCATGAGTTAAAGGTACAACTACAAGGGTTATTGGAAAAAGGGTTGATAAAACCAAGTGTGTCACCATGGGGTGCACCCATTTTATTTATGAAAAAGAAGGATGGATCTCTAATATTGTGTATTGACTATAGGATGTTGAATAAAGCTACAATAAAAAACTGGTACCCCCTACCCAGGATCAAAGATTTATTCAACTAGATAAGAGATGCCATGGTATTTACCAAGATAGACCTAAGGTCAAGGTATCACCATATGAGGATTCATGAGGAAGACACTCACAAAATAACATTTAAGACAAGGTATGGGTATTACAAGTTCACCGTCCTACCTTTTGAATTGACTAATGCTCCTTGCACCTTCATGAATTTAATGAATAATGTGTTCAGAAGGCATATAGACCAGTTTGTCCTTGTATTTCTTGATGACATCCTCATATACTCATAGAATAGGGAAGAGCATGATAAGCATCTCAAGATCATGTTGGAATTGCTAAGGGAGAATCAACTCTATGGGAATCTAGCCAAGAGCGATTTCTATGTTTTAGAGGTGTGCTATTTAGGGCATATTATATCGAAAAAAGGGATCATAGTAGATCCAAAGAAAATAGAAGCCATGATAAACTAGCCACCCCCTACCAATGTTACTGAGGTAAGAAGCTTCATGGGGCTAATGAGCTATTACCGATGCCACATAAAGGATTTCTCAAAAATTGCCTCAACGATAACTAATCTCCAGAAGAAGGGGAAGGAATTCAAATGGATGGAGAAGTGTGAGGCCACTTTCACCATGTTGAAGCAAAGGCTTACTACTACACCAATATTAAATATTTTGGATCCTCAAGGAGAATTTATAGTATGCACTGATGCATCATTGGAAGGACTAGGGGGAGTGCTCATGCAAGGAGAGTCAGTAGTGGCTTATACTTCAAGGAAGCTTAAAAATCATGAGGTTAATTACACCACTCATGATTTAGAGCTAGCCATTGTAGTTCACACTCTAAAGGCCTGGCACCATTATCTAGTAGGAAGACCCTTCGAGTTAAAATCAGACCATCAAAGTTTGAAGTACATATTTACTCAACCAATACTCAATGCAAGGTAGAGAAGGTGGGTCGAGTTCCTCATTGAGTACGATTTTGAAATTGAGTACATTAAAGGAAAAGAAAATAAGGTTGTGGATGCCTTGAGTAGAAGGAGACACATAGCAGCCATAACCAGGAGCCACATAAAGCTCATGGACCAAGTGAGACAGGAGCAATATCAGGATGAATATTATTAGGAAATTCAAGCCAAGTTAAGAGAGGACCCAAAGAGCAATAAGGAATTTGGGGTAATAGATGACCTCGTATGTTACAAAGGAAGGATCATCATACCAAAATAAGGGAATTTAAGGAAGCTATTGATGCAAGAATCCCATAGATCTCCTTATATGGCTCACCTCGAAGGGGTAAAAATGAGAGAAAATCTAAAAAGGACCTTTTTTTGGGTAGGGATGAAGAGGGATATTACAGATTTTGTGGCCCGATGCCTTGAGTTCCAAAAGGTCAAGGCAGAACGCAAGCATCCTATAGGATATTTGTACCCCCATAATATACCTACTCATAAATGGCAGGTCATATCGATGGATTTTATTGTAGGCTTGCCTAAGACTAGGTACCAACATGATGCAATATTTTTTGTAGTTGAAAAATTGACCAAGGTCACACACTTCATACTCGGGAGCACCAAGGATGATGCTCAAGTGGTGGCTAATATGTTTGTTAGGGAAGTGTTCTGATTGCATGGGTTCCCAGAGGTAATTATATCAGATAGGGATTCCAAGTTTACTTCAAAATTTTGGAGAGCCCTACATCAGGTAATAGGTACAAAGTTGCACATGATTTTACCATACCACCTTGAAAAAGCTGGTTAGACGAAGTGGGTAAACTAAGTTCTAGAATATATGCTCTGCATGTTTTGCATGGACCACAAATCTCAGTGGGAAGACTATCTACCATTGGTGGAATTTGCCCAATAGGGTTTTGGAGGTAGGATTCATTTACCCAATTTTTGGTAGGTGATGGGTTTCTCCATTGGTTATTGTGCCAAAGAAAAATGGAAAGATGAGAGTGTGTGTAGAGCACATGAAAAGGTTAGTTAATTTATTGCAAATAGAGCACATGAGCTAATGCATGGTTGATTGATTCTCTCAAGTTGGGTGAGAGGGAAAATGGTTTCTATGATAAGTACTATGCATTAGTAAGTTGAATTGCTCAGGTTTTTTGTATAGTTGCAATTTGGCATTGAAATAAGTAAATGCATTTAGAAGCATATCTATCCAGATCCATGAGTGTCCTGATCCCCTAATATCCTCAGTTGATCGATGGAAGAGGGGGAAGGTCAAAGTAATTAGATGGAGCAATTCACAAGTTTGCTCTCTACCTACGTCTTGTTATTTATGCAATATATTAGATTGTGGGGAGATTTCCCCAATGAAATGGATGTAAAGTATTGTGAAAAGTATGGGGTGTACCATACTTATGTATCTAAATGAACATTGCAACTACTACATTTAGTACCTCTTTATTTAGTTTACTGTATTTAAATATTTTAATGTATGTTTAATTGGTGATTGTTTCTTTACGCTTGATTATTATTGCTTGTTGATAATTCATTTTTTGTTAGACATAGTATCTAGATATTTTATGCTCTTGTGAAGTTAAAAAATAAAGAAACATTAGTAAGTTCTAGGTAAACTTAGAGGTTACCCTAAGGGCTTGAGACCCCCCTTAGGGATATTGGTAACTAGGTTTGGAATATTATACCAGAGTTAAGATAGTTTGTTAGTGGACAAGATTGATATCTTAGCTCATAGTACACGTAGCATGCCGACACATAACGATCTTGCGTGGATATGGAGATGTGTGTACACCTTCTAATGATTGAAGGTGGTAAGTCTAGCTCATCAAGACTGATGAGAGGGATGGACTTATGTGCATAACATAATATAGGCTTACGTAAATGAGACTTATGTGAAGGGAATCTTGTGTGGTATAGTTCTTGAGAAACTTAGGGGATGTCAAACATTAAGTTGGTCTAAGGTTGGTTGAGGATTTATGAATCCTTCTCCTTAGTCAATATATATATATATATATATATATATATATATATATATATATATATATATATATATATATTTTTTTTTTTTTTTTTTTTTTTATTATATATATATAACTTTTATTTTTGTTTGTGTGTTTTTTGTTTCATGTTTTTGGGGTGTTACAATAGGAGTGGAGATAGGGGCTAAAGATCAGTTGTTCAAAGGATTAGAAGATGTACAAGGTTGCAGTTTGGATGGAGTTGGTGGGGGATAATGAATAGAAGGGGCTAGAGGAGGAGGATGAAGTGGTGAGGGTGATATGTGAGGTTTCAAAAATGGATGTCTAGTAACTATGGATGAAAATGGTTATGAGAAGATTATGGAGAATGGGGAGGTTGAGGAAGGTAGTGAGAAAATTGAATGCTAGAATAAGGGTGGAATGGTCGAGTAGTGGGAGAAGGGTAGAAGAATGTGTATAGTTTTGAGGATTTATATGTGAAGAATATGGAGGAGGTATATGAGTTTGATTTAGGGTGAGATGAGGAGTGTGGTTAGAGCCCAAATATGAAGAAGGATGAATCATATTGGGTGGAATTAAGTGGGTATGTTGCAAATTGGGTACATGCGATGTAGGTGAGGAAGTATGAGATGTGGTCAAGTGGTAAGATGCGTTGAGTGGGTAATGGGTAAGGGATGAATGTATGGAAGGTAAAGGAGACTCATGCAGGTGGGTGACCATATGATAATATTTGAGACTCATGTGTATATTTAAGGTAATAATGCAATGTTGAGGGTACACACAACATATCTCATATCCATGGTCTACCAAGGAGCACATTATATTCTATTTATCTATCCAAGAAATTATAGAAGGTGTGGATGGTTTGGACCCCTACTTAAATAGTGAGGACAACTATTCCAAGTGTTGAACAAAGAGCATTATTGAAGGCCCATAGAGTGAAAGTGAAATCAACTAGATAAGTGGGTGGAATGTTGAAATGATTTAGGGTAGATGATGTGAAAATGTTTATGGGAGGGCCTATGTCAATCAAAACATGTTTGAAAACTTTATTATTGATAGAAACCATGATGTGCAAGGGTGGATTTGGTCCTTCAATTGGAACAATTTTGATTTCACTTTCATAAAATATAATGGTCAGTGGGGTGCAAGTTTAAATATTACCCATAAAAGTAGCAAAAACATTGGGGTCTTGGGTTTGCAACTATATGGACTTAAGGATGTGATGAGGCCAAATAATACCTCATTTTTGCACCACTTTTTGACATAAAAACTGCCACATTTCAATAAATAATATAGATGTATGTCAAATATTTGACTAAAGTAAATTAATTTATTGATGTTTGCATGATTAAATGTTAAGAGATAATATGCCATTGTTTTGATTATTTTCTATCTTGTTTTTGCATGATTTTAGTACTTAAACAACATAGTAAAATTGGTAGCAAATAAAGGTTTTTATAACTAGTGATTGGATGAGCTATTTTGTATGGTTTTCTTACCTAAAACAAGATGTTGAGGTGATGTGGTTCTAAATCAGCCTCTCTACTTTTGAAATAGGGCATTATAGCTATACATAAATATTCTGGGCAGCCACCTGCAACATTAAAGGAATACCAAGATAAAGTTAAAATACTATGTTAAAACCTATTAGAGGATATTAAAAGAAACAAGGGAGGGCTTACCATGCACTTGAAAGCACCTCCACATAATTAAATTGGTAGAAACAGAGCATTATAGGTATTCAACCTAATATTTTGGAGTTCCTTCAGAATGACAAGCAAAAATAGTCAACAGTAGCAAAAAAATAGGGTTTTAATCCAATCTACAATGAATGAATGAGTTGGCATGAGGACAAGTGTGGTAGTTGACAATGCACCTATTCTTGGTTGATTCCCACTACTTTGGGAGCATAGATAAGCTTACAACTAGCTACCAACATGGATTCTGTCTTAAATTAGATTGAGTCCATTGTAAAATAATAGCAAATCAATCATGTACAATAGATTGTTTATTTTGTATTTGTAAATATGAATGTAAGAATTAGTATAAATAAGAATATTAACTTATTGGTTAGAGTTAGTCACAAGTTAGTCATAAGTCAAAATTTAGAGTCAAGCATAGTGGATTGTATTTTGCAAATTGTAATAATTATGAGTGAATGAGTGCTTAAGACTTAGTTTAGAGTGTTGAATAACTTCTGATAGACCATGGAGAAAAGGCCCACTCTTGAGGCTAGTGGAAGGAGACAATTTCATGGTCAAACACAAAATCTATTTCCTAGTCTTGCTCAGATTTTTTTTGAAGGAAGACAAAAAAAATAACAAGTGAAGCAACCTCCACTTTTGACCCAACCTGTGGTCAACACTAACAATACTAGACAAGTAGCTCATATCTATGTGGCTAAATCTAATGAGACTACCATGATAAATGTAATCGATTGTAGTAACATCCAACTATGATAAAAAAAGACACTTCCTGAGCCTAATCCACTTGTTATTGAAGAAACAAAAAGTTATGAAGAGAAAAAAGAACCTTCATCCTAGAGCCACCAAAATCAATTTTGGATAAAGGAAAAGAAAAAGAAGAGAACATTCCTTAAGAAAATTTACCTTCTTCATATGAAAAGATACCATATCTTGAACGTTTTGAAAAATCTAAAATCACTTTGAAATTAGATTAGGTAAAGGAGATAAAATGTTTAAACATTTTAATTCCTTTACTACAAACCATTAAAGAGATACCATTAATCAATAAAACTATTCAAGACCTCTGCCTTAAAAATTTAGGAAGGAAGAAGAAATCCCAAAATCGTATAGGTAGATGGAAAATTGACTGACCTATTTTTTAGAAACTTTATTCTACCCAAATATGGTGATCCAGGGAGTCCAATAGTCACAATAAAAATAGGATCAATGTAGATGTCCAATGTTTTGATTGATATTGGGGTAGCCATTAACGTTATGGCTAAAGATACAATGCATATATTACAAATAAACAACTTGAATCCTACATCTACTGTATTAGAAATGGTTGACCGATCTATTGCAAAACCAAAAGGAATCATAGAAGATATTTATGTGATAGGTTCCTCATGGAAATATCCAATCAACTTCTTGGTATTGCAACCTTGCAATTCTGTGAATGGTTATCCAATAATCTTAGGAAGGCCTTGGCTTACTACGATAGTTTCTTTCATCAACTGTAGGTTAGGATAAATAACCATTTAAAATGGGATCAATTCAAAGAAGATCTCTTTATATCCTCCTGTGAAACCTTCAATAAAATTTTAGGTCGCTTATGGTTTCCTGAGTCTGATGAACATAAAGAAACTATATTGACACTGGCCACTACAATAGTGAAAGAACATGTAGAAGAGTTAAATTCATATGAAAGTGAGACATTTGAAGATGAAACCATATTGGTTATATAATGCATGAATCAAGACTCAAAGATGAACCAATCATTGTTCATCACCTATTATGGAATGACGAAGGTCAAACGTATGAACAAATAACACCCATTCCATTATAGGAAAGTCCCTTCAAATTACCACATGGATGGCATCATCATCTTCTATCATATTTTATTATCCCATATCAATCATGATTCCATCAGGAATCATAGTTAAAAATGAGACAAAAATATTTCACTCTCTTCTACCACATAATTATCCTCTTAAATCCCTAGTAACCAAATTTGAAGGAGTTAATTCCATTCATCTAGGAATAAAATAAGTTGAGGTACAACCAAGGAAATGTTTGAAAATTAAGAATTGGTTGATCAATGAACATGAAGTAAAATTGCTTGCTGTGATTAAATAATATATCAATGCCTTTGCATGGGAGTAGAAAGATATGACAGGGATTCATCCTGATGTATGTACCCATAGGATATATATAGAAGATGTGAAAATTGTATGACAACCACAAAGGTGATTGAATCCTACTTTAATAGATATTATCAAAGAAGAAATCAAAAAATTATTGGAGGTAGGATTCATTTACCCAATTTTTGGTAGGTGATGGGTTTCTCCATTGGTTATTGTGCCAAAGAAAAATGGAAAGATGAGAGTGTGTGTAGACTATCAAGAGTTAAAAAAAGTCATATACAAGGACCATTTTCCATTACTATTTATTGATAAAGTGTTAGACACACTCGTGGGAAAGAAATATTTTTTTTTTATTGATGGCTTCAATGGATATAATATTTTTTTTGGTGATAAGTGTAACTAGTGTTAGATTTTGATACTATATACAATGGGAGATAGAAATTACAAGATGCAAAATAATAATATGAAAGAAATTAATCTACGATAAGACTGGAAATATATTATAAATAGAAATAATAAAAATGAATACAATGTAGCTATGGAGGAAATGAACACTCCATGAATAATGCTACTGGACTAAATTGCACCCATATCCAATATGGGTGACTTTATCTAAGCCCTATGATGCACCCTATCTGAAACTATGCTATATGTGTTCTTCCTTTATATCTATGACTATGCCAATAAGGCCATTATATAGGAAGATAGGTTCCTTAGCCAAAACTCTATCTAGCAGTGCAAGGGACAACTTGCACATGTACAACATGCACATTGACACTTGTGCATTTATTACATTTCATAAAGATACTAAGTAAATTCCCCCTCAAGTAATCTAATGTCTTTAGTATGTATCTTGGTAGATACATTTACATGACCCAAATAATGTAATATGATCTATTTCTAACACCCCCCTATATTACAATATTTGGGTATTGAAGACTTTTAGTCTTCAGTGTGGATCTTCCTCCAATGAATAACCTTTTGATTGTTCAAGTTCTTCTTTTGTAGTTGCTCCAGTATTTAGATGATGCAAAAAATAGGTTGAAACTATAGGTTCTTCTTTTAATTGACCTTGCATTGTATTCCTCCTTATTTAGATTCAACTTCTTCTTCTTATTCTTCTTCTTCTTCTTCTTCGTCTTCTATATAGCCACCTTTGTTGAAGTATTCGTGAGTATCTTCATTTGGTTTAGATTGTTGATGACCGAGTAGAGCATGGTGTAATTGTCCTCTCATCTTCTTGACTTTTCTATGCTTGCCCTTTTGGTAAAAGATAGTTCAATTTTGGTTTATTTTGTAAAGCTTTGAAAATATCAAAAATCAACTTTTATATATATTCCTTATTGCTCCTATTCAACTAAGCTCTTTTTCTCATTATGCAGAGGTTTTAATGTTGGATTTATTTTGTCCCTTTTTTGATGTGTTTGAGACAAGTATATACAAAAGTTTCCAAACTTAGCCTAAAGCTTTTGATAAACTCTTTTTAAAAATCCCCCATGTTTTTATTGAAGTGTATCTAATTTCCAATAAGATAATTTGAAGTAGTAACCCTTATAACTCCCTAATGTTGGAAAATTAGATCACAATAATATTTGAAAATATTTTAAATAAATTTCAGTAGAAGTCCTTATTTCTCCTATGTTAATATTGCAAATATTTTATTGAAATGATATATATTTTTTATCAGTTAAAAAATTATATTATGCATAGGTTTTGACAGGGTCTCAAAACCTGATTACAAACAGGCTATATAAGCCAAAAATCCAATATAGGACAACACAAGACACAACCTTTCAAAACTAAGATGCAAAAAAAGCTATCCATGAGTTATAGCCAATGAACCATAGAAAAAATAGAGGATATATTTAAGTATAACACAAAACTAGTAGACAAAGGATGCTCCAGGTGGCAAGAAAAAAAATGTCCAGCACAACTATGCAAAAAGCATATTATTAGGCATCTTGGGATTCATCTGGTTATGCTTCAACCTCCTGAATCTCATCATTCAATGTATCCAGGTCAAAATCCTTGTCCTAACCATGGTCACCCGTAGGAGTAGCAATAACCTTAACGTCTTCAGTAGAATTATTATCAGTCGTTTTGATAGCATCCTCAGAGAAACCCTTCCTAAAGAAAAATAGATTTAGTACATTGCGCAAGTTGGTCAGTTGATACAAACAATTGGAGATAGAGTTAATGATAATTTGCTACATGTACTGGTCAGGGACATCCTTCTCATCGTCCTTTGAATAAATTATCATGAATTTATTTTTTTGGGCCAAATTCTTTAGACGAATAAAGGAGCATACATTTTTTAGTTCAGGCTTAGGGTTTTCACTCTTGGATCTTTTACTTAGCCTATGGACTATTTCAATTATCTCTCTTTTCTAAAAAAAGTATAGGAGTTCCTAAAGATTGAGGAGTGTTCTAAGATGAGCTAGGCTTTATGGGGCTAGGCTTGGCCTTAGGAGTGGGAGACATAATGATATTTTGGGGGCAGTGGATTAGCCAGTGATTAAATAGAATGTTAATTGGCCTTGGTGAGCAAGAAAATTAGAGCCATTTTTCTTCTGACTATGATCAATGGTATAATTTATGGAATTAAATAGAAACTAAGGGACATTCACCATGTTAACATGTCAAAAATGGTTGAAAAATGTAAAATAAAAGCTACAAAGGACATTATCAGGGTCATTGACAATGATGAAATCCATGATAGGCTTTAAAACACTACTCCAAGGAAAGGGAATCTCCTCATGATGAATTCCCATCTGGGATTTTTTTTTTGTTAAATTAAAAGTGGGTTTTTATCAAGGATCCCAAAACCTGATTACATCAAACTTCTAGAGGAACAGTCCAAGGATGGACAACATGAAAGGCTTAAGGAAATCCTTGAGGAACACCTTCAATAAAGGCTTGAGGAAATCCTTGAGGAACATCTTTAGGAAAGGCTTGAGGAAATAATTCAGGAAAGTAGTGAGGAAATTCATGCAGAGCAAATTTTGAAAATCTTGCCAAGTGAGAATGGAGAAGGTGGCATAGAAGAATGAAAAAGCCTACCTAAAACCAAATCTAAAACCTCCCAGAGGTGGGAAAAAGAAATAGGCACCCAAATTGAAAATTAAAACATCCCAACAGTGGGAAAAGGATAAATGCACCAAACCACCCATGGGAAACCAGGATCCAAGAGAAAAACCACTTCCCACGCAGGGGAAAACTAGTTGAATGTAGAAAAAACCACCCTAAGCCAAGGGTGGAGCAGAAAAATAGAGATCCACTTCCCACGTAGGGGAAAACCAGCTGAATGTAGAAAAAACCACCCTATGCCAAGGGTGGAGCAGAAAAATAGAGATTACAGTAAAACCCATCAGAATGAGGACGAGTAGCAGGAAACAAATCCCTTGTGAGCCTGAAAGGATGAACAAAAAAATAGAGGATTTCCTCAGGCTACAAAATCCTCATGTAATGTATCACCAACCTAAAAAGTAGGTCAGCATATAGAAGAACTCCACAGGCCACGAAATCCTCATGTAGTGTAGAAAAGAGCCTACGAGGATGCCAACCCAGTAGAGGAAACAACCGAAGTAGAACAAAATACCTTAGAAAAAATATAGGAAAGTTCCAAAGGAACCCAAGAGGATAGAAATCCTAGGAAACCTTTAACACCACCATCAAAATTCTTCAGGGAAACAGATGAGGAAAACTTGTAAAATTGAAATCCTGAAGAGCAAAGTCAGAGGAAAGCATGTGGTCCTCCCCAAGACCAAAAATATGTTGTGCAAAAATGCTCATGAAGTCACTTTTCTACAGACACAACATTCCACAACTGAAGATCCTCCAAGGGCAAACATCAAGAAGACACCATGAAAACCTAGAAAAAACTAGGAAATCCAAGGAAAAATCCTTGAACAACCCAAAAAACCTAGGAAAAGTCCTAGGGAAAAACCCAAAACCATCCCAAGACCCAAGCACCAAAGGAAAACCCCACCACAGGGCAAGGAAAGGGGTAGAACATTGGAATAGTGATCTCCCACCCTAGAGAGATTGTCTACAACACCATCCTGCCAAGAGGGAAGGGTTAAGGAAGTGCCAAGAAAACTAGGATAGGATCAGGGACCTGGGGCAGGGCCAAGGAAGGGATGTAGGGAAGTGGAACATGAATTCCATTGGAAGTCACCTGCAAAGCCTACAGAGCCCTTGATGGGACCCGTTTCACCCCCATCTGGACTTTTTTGCATAGATTCTTGTCCTTAATATTTTTAAGCTCAGAATCCCAGTTATGTTTCTCTCTATAGATTGATATACCTTTGGCCTGTTGTCCAGTGAGTTTGACCAAAGTCTTGATGTCAACATCATACATCCTGTTACGAATGGTCACTCTGCCATTATCCCACAAACTTAGGAATACCACAATAATATTAGGATTTTACCTTTAAATTTCTAAAAAAATAGGAGGAAGCCCCTGATAGAAAGGATGGTTTCAGAAATTTAGGCCATATTAATACATGATGGCTCAACGAAATTCATGGCTAAAACAAAGAAGTAGCTTTGGATATGCAAATGGATTAAGCAGAGATGGAGATGAATTAGAGCAGGGCAAGAATAAAAAAAATAGTTGGGAGATCAAAAAAGGAAACAATCCAACCACCTTATTGACAAGGGTGTCGAGAGAGTCGAGGATGGGAAAAATTGCACGAACCAAGGAGCTCATGACATAAAATGCATGAAAAAAAATAAAAATGAAGCATGTGGGAATCCTCTCCAAATGCCCACATGATGGAAAAGTCGGTATGGGAAATGAAACTGAGGACAAGACACAAGGGAATGGGCCAATGTGGATGGAGGAAGGAAGGTGTTAGAAAGAAATAGTGCAATGAGGTGGAGACAAGGCAGTGCCAAGATGAATGGGTATGATAACCAAGGGGGATAGGAGGGAGCAGATGATGGAAAAGTGGGTGCTAGTGTGGAAAGAAAGGAAAACAAAATAATTGAATGAAAAAAATTTGTAAAAAGGAAAGCCTTGAAAGGCGGTGGATTGGGGAATAAGATTGACAAACCCCAAAAAACTAGATAACCCATGAACCATGGTTGCATGGGATGAACGAAGAAAGGAGAAAATTCAATTAATATTTGTCCTATTTAGAGAGGATCTGACTTGATCCCTATCAACATTGGCCTCTCTTGAAGACAAAATGTCTTGTTCCACGATAGCCTCCAACACCTGAGGAAGACTATTGGTCCATTTCATCAAATTAGTGGAATAGGCACAAATATTAGCCAATTTGTCAGTTGTCTTATTACTTTCTATGAAAGTATGCTAAAAGATTATTTCTTGGAAGTTTTGACGAATAGTTCTAACTTCATCATTGCAATTCCTTATCCTCCAAGAGGGAATTTTCAAAAATTTTAAATGATAGTCAAAGAATCACCTTTGACTATGAGCTAATCAAAGTAATATTTAGCCAAGACCATGCCACACCACAAAGCTCTAGCTTTAGCAACCTGATTAGTTTGGATTTCCAAAAATTTAGCAAAATCAAGGATGAACTTACCACTAAAATCTCTAAGGATACCCCATCTCCAAAAATTCTTGGGTTGCCCTTAGCAGCACCATCAAATTTTTAAAAGAAATATCCTCTATAAGGGATTATTGCATTGAATAAATATATATCCTATAAGTATTTACAGCTAAAAATGAGTTTCCAATTAGACTTCACATTGAAAATTAGTCACCAAGCTTGCTTAGCTAGAAGGGCTAAATTTAGGAGGTGGATTCTCCTAAGTCCAAGCCCTCCAAAATGTTTTGGTTGGAAAACTTTGTCCCAAGCAAAAATATGGAAACATGTTTATTTTTAGACCAAGACCATAAGAAGTTCTTTTGGATTTGCTCAATCTTATGATAAAATCTTTTAGGGACTTTGAAAATAGACATGAAATAGATGGGAATGCTTTGGAGAGAAGTGTGTGTAAGGGTGACATTTCCAAATTGAGACAATAGATTCTATTTCCATACAACTAATTTATTTTGCAATATTTAAATAACATTGTTCCACACTGAAGAATTATGATGACCTATAAACAAAGGATACCCAAATACATACCAATAAAGGATGACACCAGGCACTCAAGGATACAAATTATATTGATCTACCTTTGAACAAGAGTATTAAAAAAGTAAATCTTGATTTTGTGGAAGTTAATTTTTTTCCCAGCTGCATCTTCATACAAGAGTAATATATGTTTGATAACCATAGCCTCAAAGATAGATGCAACCCTGGAAATAATTGTATCATCCACAAATTGCTTATGAGAGACTGGTCTGGTTTGTGAAGTAGCTTTTATGCTTGAAATAAGGTTAAGGCTATAGGATACTTTGATGGTTCTTCCAAGTGCTTTAGTAGCTAATATAAAAAGTAGAGGGGATATAGGATCTCCTTGATGAATGCCTCTACTTGTTTGAAAGTAACCTATAGTAGATAAATTAACAAGCATAGAAAACCATGGTGTGTAAAATCATCCTTTGATTAACTCAAACCATTCAGGATGAAATCCAAACTTGAGAAGGATGGCAACAAGAAAATCCCAATTGAGTCTATCATAGGCCTTATTCATGTCCAAATTTAACACAAAGGCAAATTTTTTAGCATGATGAACATAATGAAGGGCTTCATGAATGGTAATGACTCCATCGAGGATGGACCTTCCTTGAACAAAGCTTCTTTGACTAGAGTCAATAATGGAGGGGAGGATATCCCTCATTCTGGATGCAATGACCTTAGTGAGGATTTTGTAAACCATATTACACAAAATTATACGCCTAAAGTTAGTCATGGATTTGGTAGTGGGGATTTTGGGTATGAGAGCAATGCAGGTTGAATTGAAGCCCTGGGGAATAGATTTTGATAACTGAACTCCCTAACTAAGGAGTAAACATTAGGACCAACTATATCCCAGAATGTTTAAAAAAACCAAGGAGGAAAGCCATCAGGTCTAGGGGCCTTATCAATATGCATAGAAAACAATGCCTGATAAATATCCTCATCAGAAAAAGGGGCCAGGATCTTGGAATTTGTAAATTCTAAAACCAACTAAGGAATGTGATAAAGCATGGAATTCAGGGTAAGGTCAAAGGGTGACCTACTCTCACCAAGAATATTGGTGAAATAAGAATTTGCTTCCTCTTTGATTTCTAGAATATTGGTAGTAGAGGATTCATCATTTTTAGTAAGCTCTTTGATTCTATTGTGACTTCTATTTCTCATGGTGGAAGCATGAAAAAAATTATTATTTGAATCTCCTTATTTGAGCCACAAAGCTCTGGATTTCTATTTCCAAAAGGTTTCTTCACAAGCCAAAATATTATGGTATTCTGGTAGGATGTTTCTTTCCTTAGACTAAATTTGCTTATCACACTGTCCTGCCTGAATTTTATTTTGGATGGAAAGAAGCCTATCCTCAATAGCTTGTTTGATTTAAAATAGGTTCCCAAAAACTTCTTTGTCCATATTTTCAGGTTTTCTTTAACATGATTTAATTTTTGGGTAAGACAGAATGAAGGGAATCCTTGGACAACATGTTGCCACTATTGTGTAATTCTGTGCCTAAGGTCAGGATGCTGAATCCACATTGCCTCAAATCTAAAGGGCCTTCTAAAAGGACTATCTTTTGCAACATCCAAGAGGAGTGAACAATGGTTAGATCCAATCTTGGGGAGATATTGAAGGTTAGCATCCCCAAGAACTTGAACCATTTCTTGGGATAAGAAAAATATGTCCAGTTTGACTTGTATAAGCTGATTTCCTGATCTTCTATTGCTCCAAGTAAATTTGGCATTTTTAATATTGACATCCATGAGGTTATTAGCATTGACAAATTCAAGGAAATCTTCCATAATTTTTTCAGGAAAGCCATTACCTCCAAAATTGTTTGAAGGATAAAGAGGAGATTTGAAATCTTCTGCAAAAATCTAGGGGACGTTGTTGAAGGATTATTTGAGACTACTAAGGATATCCCAAAAATGAACTCTTTTAGATAAAGAATTTGGTGCATAAATGTTTGTCAAAATCCATGAGAAATTGGTTTCTCTATATTGAAACATAACACTTAACATTATTTCACTGGATTGAATCAATTTTCCTTCTATCTTTCTTGGGTCCCATAAATAGAGGAGACCTCTTGATGATCCTCTTGCTTGACTAAAGGTAAATTCTCCTTTGCTCCATATTTTATTTGTAGGAAAGGTAGAGTTATGTTGATCAAGTTTAGTTTCTTGCATAATAAAAATTGTAGGTCTTAGTTCTCTTCTTAATGAGCTAACAACCCTTTGTTTGGTTAACCCATTAAGACCTATCACATTCCATGAGAGGATATTCAATTGGGAACTTTGGAGGATTTCTTGCCTCCCTTGCCAGTGGTTTGGGAAGGTTTGGTACTTTTTGGTTCATCTCGGGCTTGAGAACTAACAGGGGGAAATAAAGTTTTTTGGATGCCATTAGCAATGTCATCCTAAAATTTATTTTTTCAATGATCACTTACAGAAGGTCTTTCCCATTTTTTATCACTCCCACAGTCAATTGGGGATTTCATAGAACTATGAGAGTGCTTGGGACTAAATTTATAAGGAACTATTTGTTCAACTACAGGGCTGGAAGACATTATGAGATTTGAGACTTTTGTGGGAATAAAGGTTTCATGATAAGGAAGGAAATATCCAAACCTTGTAGGAAAATCAAGGTTTTGAGGGATTTGAAGCTCTATATTTTGAATGTTTTGTTGATTCTCTTGCTTAAACAAATTTGGATCAGCAAGAGCTAAAAATTTATTGGGGCTATCAGTAATAGGACATACCTCTTCATTGATTTATAGAGATGGGGTTGGGGATGTACCAATCTATTTTCCCTTATTTGCTAACTATACAAGAGCTGGAGGAGCTTTCTTATCCTTAGGTTCACGAATAAAATCTCCTTTATTAGCATGGTGATGTCCTTGCTTAGATGGTTTGAATCCTTTTTTTGAGCCTATGCTCTTCCAGTCTTGTGGATTATGATTCAGAACTTTTGGCCTTGATTTCTTCCAGCCTTGAAAATTACATCTGGGACCTTCAAACTCTTTGATAGGTTCTTCCATAGTTTTATCCTTCAACGAAGGGCATTGGCTCTAATGATGTCCTTGAGTGTGACATTCTATATAGAAGGCTGACTTATTTTTGTATTCAATAGCCTGTTTGCAATTGTAAGAACTGTATTCCACCTCCAAAAAGGTTGGAAGCTCTGAATCAAGGTTTGCATTGACACATATTCTAGCTATAGCCATCTTGGTCCTGTCCAGGGTCTCATGGTCAATAGCTACCAAAGTGCCAATAGTTTTGGCAATGGTAGCAAGGATATCCTGGTGCCAAAACTACCAGGGAATATTAGGAAGACGAATCCAAATAGGAGCAAAATTGATAATTTGAGTCTTAGGGTCAAAATCAGCATTCCACTTGCGAAGAAAAAGACTATGACACCCTAGAAACCATGGTCCTCCAGTAAGAATTCTACTGGAATCATCATGATTACTTAAGCGTATACCAAAGAAACCTCAGGAGAGGCCAAAAATATCCATCAACCCAATAGTTTTCCACTTGGAATGAGTCCACCTTTGAATGATTTTGAGGTTAGGGTGACCTCCAATTAGTTTACCAACCAGGTTGAAGGATTCCAAAGGCAAATAATTTTTAATCAAACTATCAAGAACTTTAAATTTTGTCCCAATAGGTTCCATCATGGAAGAAATATTGACCAAGCACTACTGTCCTCCACCCAAAGCTTTGGAAAAAAACACATTTTTAGGATTGGGGCTCTCAAGGGGAGGGGACCCATGAGGATCTCCTTTTTCAGGGGGTTCATCACCCCAAATCCTGATAGGTTTGATAGGAAAAACATCATGGACTTCACCGTCCTTAAGATCCCCACCAGGTTGACTGCTTCCAAGGCTAGCCTGAGTTCTAGAATTTTGAACTTGGCCCTTCCCGCCCATAGGATTTTGAATAATTTGATTCCCACCTGCACAGTGGATACAATCGATCATCATCATAATACATGCACAATATTTTGAATTTCTACTTTCACTTTTTATTGAAATGATATGTTATTCCACTTTTTAAGTATTAATTTTAATGTAGTTGAATTATTTTAATTTCAACCTTATGAATCCCAAGTAAAACAAAGCATATTATGGTGAAATAAATCTTACCTTATATCATTCAATATTCAACATTGTATTTGCTATGCATGCGCTCCAATATGGATGTTGATTCCATAGCTCTTCTTTCAATGATTTGCTTGGAACCTTGGTGGTAAGTATAAGTTCCAAATGTGGCTATTTCATAAATGATTTTATTGGAACCTTGGTGGTAAGTATACATTCTAAATGTGGCCCTTCCATCAATGATTTTCTTGGAACTTTAGATGTTCCAAAATGTGGCCCTTCCATAAATGATTTGATTGGAATATTAGATGTTCCAAAATGTGTCACTTCCATAAACAATTTGTTTGGAAATTTAGATGTTCTAAATGTGTCACCACTTATGTTTTATCTTGACCTTCCATATTTAGAGCATTGAAGGCTCTTCCATGCCTTTCTTCCATGCTACCACTATACCTTATGATTACAGACTCCAAACATAAATGTTGCTCTCATTTTTACTCTCTTTAATACATTTAATGATGGTAAATGATGGACAAGTGGCACCTACATTTATTGAGAGTACTGCTACTTCTTCTTGTAATGCTACTACATCGAATATTACTTCTTTATAATGTATGTGAACATGCTATGCTTGTAACTGCTTAATGTTAGTTTATTGAGCATTAGAAATATGATAGGCATTAGGGAATATTATGCCAAGTGGTATATGGACTTTGTGCATGCAGATTTTGATGTAACACCTTCAAGAAGGAGATTGTACCTCCTTCATTATTCTTATCCTTAGCTTGCTATTCTTTCTTGGGCAGCAAGCAACATGTTTTCATCGTAAGCAATCTGTGAGCCATATTGGAGCTTCAAACAAGGATGGGGTAGCTATTTTGATTTCCTCTATTGATGCTATTTTCTAGCATAGAATATATCCTTCTCTTTGTGCTTATGCCTTCAATATGCTCCCTCATCACGTTGATAGAAGTGAAGATTTATGCACCTATTTTCTGGATGTGCTCTATCCTTTTTTTTTTTTTTGTAAATAGCTTCTTCTTGTACTTGAAAATATTTATGATGATCGTGCTATGATTTACATAAATAATTTTGATAGAATTACTTTGGCTTACATAAATAACCTTGGTATGCTTATTGTCATTTACGTAAAATATTCCTTTGTCTTGTAGGTTCATTCCTGGAGAGAATACCCTTTCATTATTGGAGAACGCTTGATCCTTTGGCCCTTCTTTTGGCTACATTTTTACTATACCTATTGTGCCTATTGTGACACCTTTAAATCTTCTCCTTTCCCTATATTTGATGTATTGTAGAAGTGCAATACCATTTAATATTTACATGTATATAGAACTTTTTTATTGCACCTTTACTTTCACTCTTTTGTAGGTCTGAGTTATTAATTTATGTAGTAGATTTGTGAGTGCAAATATGAGGGTTTTGAGGATATCTCTTTGGCTAGACTCCTTGCACTTTTTTCTTGGATGATTGATGGTGAATCTAGTCCTTTTAAATGATATAAAATGAAGATTTCTTTTAGTTGCACTAACCCCTGAGTGCTTTGGATTTGATATTCACCAAATATCAATCTCTAAAGCTTCTTTTGGTTAGTTTCCTTTTGCACGTACTAACCAATTTTGATGGCTTCTATTGGCCACTTAGAGTTTTAGATTTTGTGCTTTCAAGAATATCTTTAGACACTTGATACAAACTAGATTTTGTAGCCTTTTTCAAAGTACAAAAACTAATTTCTTTTGAGAGTAATGATAGTGCAAATGAATTTTAACAAATTTCACTTTTCAATGCACTAACAAATTACACCTTATCACTCCAATTTACTCTAAAAAATTAATGCACTCAATCAATTTACTACAACTAATCAAGAATAATCTAGAATGAATCTTCAAGACTTATTCTGCAATTTTGTTATAAGTAAAGGTAGCGGGAGCTAGTCTTCATTTTGCTTTCCAAAGTAGATGATATGTAGTTGATAGATAGTTTGAATTCTAAGTCTAATAAACTCCTAAAGTGAAAATTAACCTAAAAGGAATATTTCTATTTTTGCACTTTTGAAGACTTTAATTCAATTCTCCTATTTGCAACTTCAATTTAAATTAAGGTGCTTAAATACATTTGATAAGTAATCCAATTAATGAATCTACTTGCACCAACAGTTGCATACCTTTTTTTGAAATCTCTTTTGTCTCTTTTGTAGAGGATGTAGATCTTAGTGTCTAGGATCACCAAGTTTTTGCCTTATGTAGGATGTTGCAGCTCTTTGTAGGATACCTTGAACAACTTCATCTTCACCAAAAGATGGTCCTAAAATTACTTTCATGAGCCTAGGATTTTTGGTGGCTTTTTCTCCTCTTGTAGTATCCTCCTTTTGCTGTAAATTTGAAGAGATATTCGTTTATGGAGTAGTACCTTTTGCTATGGGAGGAAATCTCTAAATCTCCTAGATTTTGTAGGCTCCTCACTTGATCGATGGAAGAGTGAGAAGGTCAAAGTAATGAGATGGACCAATTCACAAGTTTGATCTCTACCTTACATCTTATTATTTATGCAATAGATTAGATTGTGGGGATATTTTCCCAATGAAATGGATGTAAAGTATTTTGAAAAGAATGGGGTGTACCGTATTATGTATCTAAATAAACATTGCAACTACTACATTTAGTACCTCTTCATTTATTTTACTATATTCAAATATTGTAATATATGTTTAATTGGTGATTGTTTCTTTATGCTTGATTATTATTGCTTGTTGATAATTCATTTTTTGTTAGATTTAGTATCTAGATATTTTATGATCTTGTGAAGTGTAAAAATAAAGAAACATTAGTAAGTTCTAGGTAAAATTAGAGGTTACCCTAAGGGCTTGAGACCCCCCTTAGGGAGATTGGTAACTAGGTTTGGAATATTGTACCAGAGTTAAGATAGCTTGTTAGTGGATAAGACTGATATCTTAGCTCATAGTACATGTAGAATGCCCACACATACTGACTTGTGTGGATATGGAGATGTGTGTACAACTTCTAATGATTGAAGGTGCTAAGTCTAGCTCATCAAGACTGATGAGAGGGATGGACTTATATGCATAACATAAAATAGGATTACGCAAATGAGACTTGTGTGAAGGGAATCTTGTGTGGTATAGTTCTTGAGAAACTTAGGGGATGTCAAACATTAAGTTGGTCTAAGGTTGGTTGAGGATTTATGAATTATTCTCCTTAGTAAATATAATATATATATATATATATATATATATATATATATATATAAACTTTTCTTTTTGTTTGTGTGTTTTCTTGTTTTATGTTTTTGGGGTGTTACAATAGGAGTGGAGATAAGGGCTAAATATCAGTTGTTAGAAGGATTGGAAGATCTAGAAGGTTATAGTTTAGATGGAGTTGGTGGGGGATAATGAATAGAAGGGTCTATAGTAGGAGGATGAAGTGGTGAGGGCGATATGTGATGGTTCAAAAATGGATGTCTAGTAACTATGGATGAAAATGGTTATGATAAGATTATGGAGAATGAGGAAGTTGTGGAAGGGAGTGAGCACATTGAATGGTAGAATGGTAGAATGGTTGAGTAGTAGGAGAAGGGTAGAAGAATGTGTATAGTTTTGAGGAGGTAGATGTGAAGAATATGGATGAGGCATATGAGTTTGATTCAAGGTGAGATGAGGAGTGTGGTTAGAGCCCAAATATGAAGAAGGATGAATCATATTGGGTGGAATTAAGTGGGTAGGTTGCAAATTGGGTACATGCAATGTAGGTGAGGAAGTATGAGATGTGGTGAAATGGTAATATGAGTTGAGTGGGTAATGGGTAAGGTATGAATGTATGGAAGGTAAAGGAAACTCATGCAGGTGGGTGACCATATGATAATATTTGAGACTCATGTGTATATTTAAGGTAATAATGCAATGTTGAGGATACACACCACATATCTCATATCCATGGTCTACCAAGGAGCACATTATATTATATTTATCTATCCAAGAAATTTTAGAAGGTGTGGATGGTTTGGAACCCTACTTAAATAGGGAGGAAAACTGTTCCAAGTGTTGAAAAATGGGCGTTATTGAAGGCCCATAGAGTGAAAGTGAAATCAACTAGATAGGTGGGTGGAAGGTTGAGATGATTTAGGGTAGATGATGTGATAACGTTTATGTAAGAGCCTATGTCAGTCAAAACATGTTTGAAAAATTTATTATTGATAGAAACCATGATGTGCAAGGGTGGATTTGGTCCTTCAATTGGAACAATTTTGATTTCGCTTTCATAAAAGATAATGGTCAGTGGGGTGCAAGTTTAAATATTACCCATAAAAGTAGAAAAAACATTGGGGTCTTGGATTTACAACTATATGGACTTAAGGATGTAATGAGGCCAAATAATACCTCATTTTTGCACCACTTTTTGACATAAAAACTGCCATATTTCAATAAATAATATAGATATATGTCAAATATTTGATTAAATTACATTATTTTATTGATGTTTGCATGATTAAATGTTAAGAGATAATATGCCATTGTTTTTATTATTTTCTATTTTGTTTTTGCATGATTTTAGTACTTAAACAACATAGTAAAATTGGTAGCAAATAAAGGTTTTTATAACTAGTGATTGGCTGAGCTATTTTGTATGGTTTTATTACCTAAAACAAGCTATTGAGGTGATGTGGTGCTAAATCAGCCTCTCTACTGTTGAAATAGGGCATGATAGCTATACGCAAATATTTTGGGCAGCCACCTGCAACATTAAAGGAAGATCAAAATAAAGTCAAAATACTATGTTAAAACCTATAAGAGGACACTAAAAGAAATAAGGGAGGACTTACCATGCACTTGAAAGCACCTCCACATGATTAAATTGGTAGAAACAAAGCATTATAGGTATTCAACCTGATATTTTGGAGTTGCTTCAGAATGACAAGCAGAAATAGTCAATAGTAGCAGAAAAACAAGGTTTTAATCCAATCTACAAGGAAAAAATGAGTTGGCATGAGGAAAAGTGTGGTATTTGAAAATGCATCTTATTGGTTGATTCCCACCACTTTGGAAGCATATATAAGCTTACAGCTAGTTGCCAACATGGATTCTATCTTAAATTAGACTGAGTTTGTTGTAACAGAATAGCGAATCAATCATGTACAATAGATTATTGATTTTGTATTTATAAATATGGATGTAAGAATTAGTATAAATAATACTATTCACCTATTGGTTAGAGTTAGTCACAAGTTAGTCATAAGTAAAAATTTAGAGTCAAGCATAGTGGACTGTATTTTGCAAATTGTAATAGTAGCATTAAGCAATAAAGTGCAATATTTTTAAATGTGTTAAATTGTGAGTGAATGAGTGCTTAAGACTTAGTTTGGAGTGAAGAATACCTTATGCTAGACCAGGGAGCAAGGGCCCACTCTTGAGGCTAGTGGAAGGAGCTAATTTATAGGTTTTTTTATAATTTTCTATTTTATGCAATTCTTGATAAATGTTATCAATTTCTTGTCATTTCTTGTAAACAAAATTTCCCCTATTTTTTACCCTATTTTGAATTATATTTTAAGTGTAATGTATGAGAGTGTATTTTTAGCTAGATGACCTCTATTTATATTTGTATTTATCATTTTTGTTTTCTATAATTTTAGACACAGTAACGTTTTACAAATTTAACAACTTTTTACAGTTTTCATCAACTTTTCCTATTTTAGTAGTTTCAATTTCAGCAATGATTAAACTTAGGGATTTTAATTTTGCATTTATATTTCATGTTTTTTTATTTAGCAAGAGTAACATAGTTTTAGTTCTAGCACATTTCAAATTCTGGAAATTAAGTAGTTTTCAACTTTTGCAATTTAAATAGTTTCAATTTCTATAATTTAAGTAGTTTCAATTCTGTAAATTAGATATAGTGTAATACATGAAAGAATTTTATGAACCTTTTTTACAATGAATAATCATGTGTTCTAACATATGAACTATAGAATCTTAAAATTCCTCTATCATTGATAGCCTTGGAAACCACCTTGGATTTGATACATTGAAATTAAATGATGACATTAATGACACTCATCATTTTTGATGTCATTGCTAGGGAAAACATAGGTGTTGTTGGAGGATAAAATAGTCATACAATTATTATTTTGTTAATTTGTAAAAAATGAACCATAGAGTACTTTTTGATATAATAACTCGTATGAAACATAGTTGTGTAGCTGACAGTTGCATTTTAGACCATTAGAACACAAGCATAGAATGAATGAATAGGTTAAGGGATTAAAAAGGATGATTTATCAAGATAAATCCTTTACCTACCATAGGGAGGTAATATTCATGCCAAGGGACAAATTACCAGTATTTGAAATTCTTAATGTTGTTGAAAGAAAACCACCATCCTCATAATTAGGAAGTATATCTCCTGAGAGGGAATTACAAGAGGAGTAAATTGCTAGTACCCCCTCACCTACACTTACTATATCCTTACCATAAAGGTAGTTTAAATAAATCTATACTAGGTGTTGGGAATACATAATGGTAGAGATACAAGGGAACTTAGATAGGGGTAGAAATGCTCACACTCATGGGGCTACTCCTAATAGGACTATTGAGTATCCTATTAGGTTAAATCCCATACAAAAATCTCCAATTAAAACAATTTCACCTTTGATGCTACCAAACTTTAGGATAGTTGCATCTGAAGACCTTAATCAATTTTTGTTTGAGTTCAAGGTTTAATGCCAAACATATGATTACACAAATGACAATAAAAAACTTAAATTTTTTCTTCCATACTTAAATATGTAGCTTTATGTCATTTTATGAGTTTAGCATCTCAATCAATCCGAACCCCGAAAGAAATAAAGTATTTTTGAATAAATACCAAGAATACTACCAGGTGAAAAATAAGAAGGATGAATTATTTAGAATCAAACAAGAAGATGAAACTTTAGAGGATTACTTGGATAGGTTTGCATTTGTATAAAAGAGATGTGGGTTTATTAAACCAAAAATATGCAAGACCATATTCTTAAGAGGATTACAAGATGAATCCAAAGATGTGTTAGACTTAATGGGCAAGGGATATGTGAGTACCCTTGACACCGATGAGATTTTAGAACTATGTAGAAATTATTCTCGTACAAAATAAAGAAGACAAAATTGGGGTAATAATGGTAGTGATATGAAAGAGATTATGGAAGAATTTACCAACTTAAAAATTGATATCCTGGTACATCTAAATACTATGCTAGGGGAAATGAATGTAAAATCTAAATCTACAAAACCCCTAGCCATTTGCTATTTATTATGTAGAAACAAGCATGCTATTCAAAAATATCTTTTAAATAAAACCTCTATATCTACTATTTGTAGCCTTTATTCAAAAAGACATATCATTGACCAATGTCATTTACTTCCAAAACTCAAAAATGTCTTGGAAACACAAACAAAAGAACTCAACTTTGTTGGGTAAAAACAAGGAGGAAATTTTTCATAATATCCAAATGCCCCATGTTTTTCCATAAATTGGAGACAATATCCTTGGTATACATCATGGTATTACTCAAAACCACAACAACAATATTAGAGTCAACCTCCATGGACATCTTCTCAAGATTGGTCACAATCCGGGTGAATGAATCCAAAGTGGAATCAACACAATCCACCATGGATGCAAGTACCATCTTATGGATAAAATTTGGGATAGCAATATCAACCATACCAAGGAAAATGAATATACCAAGGTCAAACACAAAATCTATTTCCTGTTCTTGCTTAGAATTTTCCTCAAGGAAGACAACAAAAATAACAAGTGAAGCAACCTCCACTTCCGGCCCAACCTGTGGTCAACACTAATAATACTAGACAAGTAGCTCCTATCTATGCGGATAAATCTAATGAGACTACCATGATAAATGTAATTGATTATAGTAATATCCAGCTATGCTCAAGAAAGACACTTCCTGAGCCTACTCCACTTGTTATTGAAGAAACAAAAATTTATGAAGAAAAACAAGAACCCTTCATCCCAGAGCCACAAAAATCAACTTTGGATAAAGGAAAAGTAAAAGAAGAGAATATTCTTTAAGAAAATTTACCTTCTTCATCTAAAATGATACCATATCTTGAACGTTTTGAAAAATCTAAAATCACTTATGTAGATTAAAAATACACGCCAAACAAAAATAAATAAAATCACAATGACAGAGTACAGAATAGTTGCACAAAAACAAACGATTTCTATTAATCGATGGAGTTTAAAAACTCCTTTTTGAATACAACTGGGCTCGTAACCCTTTATTTGTGATACAAAGTTACAAGTTATGCTAGGGTTCTCCGAAACCCTAGCTGGCACAAATGGTGGCGCTTCCGAAGAATGTATCTTCAATCCCAACAGAGTGAGTGGGCTTTGTTGTATCCCTTGCTTGGACCACTCCAGCTTAATCAGCTGCCATCAATAAACTGGATCTGTTATCAAAAACCTGCACACATTAACACTATCAAGGAGTTAGAAATTAATAAGAGGGCTCCACTGCGTGAGCCCTCAGAAACAATCTAAAACCCTAGAAAAATGAAATGCAGGAATTCAATAACAGATCAATAAAAGAAAAGAAGTTACTTGCTTTAAACTAATTTATACCTATTCTCTGTTAACGTAGCTAGACCAGGCGACACCTGGAAGTAATGTTGTTGTCAGAATAGGCTGCGAAAGGCACCCTGGTGCACTCGCCGAACGCCCGCGTGCTTCTGGATCTGGATTACAGACGCCGGTCTGAGTCTGTGGCTGTAGGTAAACGCCCGCGGGCACTTGGTAAACGCCCGTGGGCACTTGGTAAACGCCCGTGGGCACTTGGTGAAGGGGTAAACGCCCGCGGGCACTTGCGACAAGAATGGGAGATTCTGTAGAATGCTGCAGAAGGAATGGCGACGAAAGCGGCGACGAAAGCGACGATGGATGCGGCGAAAGGGTAGCGGAAGAGAGATGGAGGGGATAAGCAGATAGAAGAAGTTAAGAAGATAGAAGATCCAGGATAGAAGTAGCAAAAGACATAGGGTTTGAGCCATCAAAGTGACTCAATTTATAATCTACTCTTAGGGCACACTTTAGGGTTTTAACGACACTTTGAACGTGTGGCTAAGATTAAAGTGGATCCAAGGGTAGAGAATAAATCTTGGTTGTGAAATGGATTAAGATGGATGGACGGATGAGATTAAATGAAGGATGGACGGCTCGGATTAAATCACTTAAACTATTATTTAAATATATATATTAAAATATTAAAATATAATTATATATTATATATATATAAATATTAATTTAAATAAATTTGGGGATGAAAAATGGCGGGAAAGGTGAAATTGGGCCAAATAATGGCGGGAAAGTGTGGATTTGGGCCAAATAATGGCGGGAAGGTGGATGACCGACACGTGGCTGACAGGAAGGTATAGATGACTTGCAAGTGGCTGGATTTTGGTGTCTACAGATGCCCCTTTTTGAGTTGCTTTGTGTGAAGACACAATGCAGCACAAAAAACTTAAGACACCTGAAAAGCTGGATCAGACGCAACTCTCTCTCAAGATTAAAGCACAACTTTGAAGACCAAAAAAAAATAAAAGAATATTTAAGATTTATCAGCTTACCCCCTCAATTGGCGAGTGAGAATGGTTCTCACAAGCCAATTGGAAGAAATTTGGAATATAATGAACCGTTTTTGCCCCAACGGTAAAAAGGGGTTGGTGTATGAACCATCTGTTTATGTCCCAACATAAAAGGGGTTGGTGTACAAACCATCTGTTTATGTCCCAACAGAAAAGGGATTTGTTTACAAACCATCTGTTTATGTCCCAACAGAAAAGGGGTTGGTGTATGAACCATCTGTTTATGTCCCAACAGAAAAGGGGTTGGTGTACAAACCATCTGTTTATGTCCCAACAGAAAAGGGGTTGGTGTACAAACCATCTGTTTATGTCCCAACAGAAAAGGGATTTGTGTACAAACCATCTGTTTATGTCCCAATAGAAAAGGGGTTGGTGTACAAACCATCTGTTTATGTCCCAACAAAAAAGGGGTTGGTGTATAAACCATCTGTTTATGTCCCAACAAAAAAGGGGTTGGTGTACAAACCATCTGTTTATGTCCCAACATAAAAGGGGTTGGTTTACAAACCATCTGTTTATGTCCCAACAGAAAAGGGGTTGGTGTACAAACCATCTATTTATGTCAAAAAATGGGTTGTTTAAAACCATTTTATGTCCCAACGGAAAAGGGGTTGGTGTACAAACCATTTTGTCAAAAAATTTTATAAAAGATTGACCATGTTTATGTCCCAACAGAAAAGGGGTTGGTGTACGAACCAGAAAAAAATATGAAAGATTGACCGTTTTCTGCCCCAACGGAAAAGGGGTTGGTGTACAAACCAGAAAAAATATGAAAGATTGACCGTTTTCTGCCCCAACGGAAAAGGGATTGGTGTACAAACCAGAAAAAAATATGAAAGATTGACCGTTTTCTGCCCCAACGGAAAAGGGATTTTTGCGAAACTGTAATAATTTTTTTTTTTTTTTTTTTGAAAAAAATTTGTAACAAAATTTTGTTTTGTTGTTTTGCAGCTTAGGGTGTTAGAGGCGCGACACCGATTCTCCCCTATCATTCCGGGGATGAGGAGGTCATTGTCCCAGGCAGACTGGGAGATATTGGAGGCAGTGGGGCTAGCGGAGGCAGCCCGATGAGAGGATAGTTCGAGCGCGATGAGGGGAGGGGGGGGGGGGGGGGGGGGGGGGGGGGGGGGGGGGGGGGGGGGGGGGGGGGGGGGGGGGGGGGGGGGGGGGGGGGGGGGGGGGGGGGGGGGGGGGGGGGGGGGGGGGGGGGGGGGGGGGGGGGGGGGGGGGGGGGGCGTAGTGAGTCTAGGCACACCACTAGGTCTAGGGCTCCTACTAGGTCACAGGGGTCCTCTTTTGATGGTTAGCTTAGTGCTTAGATGCACTCTTTATGAGCCTTGGTGCTCTATTGTATATTGTAGCCTTTTGGCATTCATTGTACATTTTGACCTTTATATATATATATATACATGGCTTTTATTTATTTAGTGTTTTACTTTCTTTTGTGTGAATGCCTATGTTTTTGTGATGCATGTTTTTATATGTTTTAATGTTTTATGTGATGGAATGGAATGCAAAGTTATAGATGATTAATGCGAGACTAAGTAAATGAAATATGCACTAAGAAGCACTCATACTTTTAGATAGTTAGATTTAGCCAACCGTTATCATAATTGTTTAATCAGGGGCACCGAACTTGGTGGCTTGTGAATGGATGACGTATGGAATGACATGAATATGGAAGAAGATATGGAGGTTGATATGGAAGAAAATATGGAGGAAGACTGTTTTACAAAGACTCAAACATGCTAGTGGTATCAAACAAACTTACTAATATCGCCTAATTCAACTAGGACCAAATGTGTGTGCATGTGAGTTCATTAACCAAATCCGAAGCATGGTAGTGACTCTAGGCAATCAAAAACTCGTGTGTGTGCAAGTGTGTTCATTAACCTCATCTTGCACAAATTAGGTAACCTTGTTATGGAGAAGACCCCGAAGCTAGTTTGTCCGTATGAGCATTCAGAGGTCTCTCTTTGAGGAGAGACATGTCGCCACGCAATGAGTATACTCCACTCGCCACCAAGCGTCTATAGCCCCGGTGAAGGTTAACTCCATAGTCCATGTTGTTTTTGACCTTTGTAAGCCTTGGGGATGACTACCTATCCGTCTGATCGGACAAGTAGTACGATCCTTACAACTTATTTGGGATCAGTGGTGTGTGAAAAATGTTCATTTCCTTAGAGCTTTGGGGAATCGGATTCTCAACCGAAGTATGATGAGAATTTTACCCTATCCTTACTACTCTGTTTATATTTATATTTTGTGATTGCTTGTGATAGTGGTAAGAACCACTGTTTTATGGACTATGTTTGCATGATAGGACAAACGAGGATTACCCTTTTCACTTCAAGGCACAACCCAAGGATGGTGTTATCTCTCTTTGACACAAGATGTTTTTAAGATGTGAAAATGTGATAGGTTCAAGACCGCTTTTGAAATCATTTCCCAATACTCAAGATTTTATTTAGTGTAATTTGTGATATGGCCCTAGAGAACTTTGACATGCATTTCGAAGTTTGCTTAAAACACTAGGAATGGCTGAGTGACTCGAAAACATTTTGGCAATGTAAATATGTGCAAATGGAAAATGGGTGTACGAATGACAATTCGGTTTGATGGATTTTATGAAGGTGCCCCCGATTAAGGCAACATGACTTTTGCTTGACCAAATTTTATATCCAAAAGATAGAATGGTCTCTAACATGATATGCAACTATGGCTGAAAATGAAATGTTATGGTTTTCAATGAGATGTATGCACATGAAATGCAATGTTTTTGAATGAGATGTATGCAACTAACAATGAAATGCAAATTCTTTTTATTTTATTTGTTTTTTTTTTTTTGTTTTGAGCCATGTATATATGTACATATAAAATTCAAACTATGCGTAGAATGCCCTCAAGTGTATAACATTAAGTGGTTCGGGTTCTTCCTCTCCCTCTAAATCGGCAAGTCTATAAGTTCCATTACCCACTCTTTCAGTGACCATATATGGACCTAACCAATTAGCCGCGAATTTATCTCGAAGATGCGGCAATGCATTGGTGTTTTGTTGATTCTCTTTAAGGACAAGATCCCCTACTTGAAATTCTCTTAGATGAACTTTGGCATTGTAAGCACGTTTCAATCGGTCTTGATAAACTCGCAAATGCTCTAAAGCATTGATTCATTTTTCATCTATGAGTGTGAGTTGATCAAGACGTGCTTGTCTAGCAGTATCATCATCGATAAATTCCTGCAAAGAAATTCGCAAGGAAGGGATCTCGAGCTCAAGAGGCATGATTGCTTCAGCTCCATAGACCAAAGAAAATGGCGTTGCCCCAATGGGAGTTCTGATGCTTGTTCTGTAAGCCCATAATGCCAAGGGGATTTGTGTATGCCAATCTTTATGATTTTCTTTAACAAGTTTCTTAAGAATAGCAATTATGGTCTTATTGGAAGCTTCAGCTTGTCCATTGGCTTGTGGGTAGTAAGGAGTTGAGAAACTATGTTGGATATTATACTTTTCGCAAAGAGCTCGAACATCCTTATTCTTAAAAGACTTGCCGTTATCGAAAATGATTTTAGAGGGAATACCAAAACGACAAATGATATGGTGAAGTATAAACTCCACAATTCTAGGACCGTCGTCAGATCGGTTAGAGGAATAGCTTCAACCCACTTTGTGAAGTATTCAAGTGGTCGTAATGATGAAAGTATGCTGTCCCGAAGAGGCAGGTGAAATCTTGCCAATTAAATCGAGACCCCATTGTGAGAAGGGCCAAAGGCTTTGGATGGGCTGTAAAGCTTGTGATGGTATATGGATTAAATTAGCGTGTTCTTGACACTTTTTACATTGTTTAACATATTTGCAACAATCTTGTTCCATAGTGGGCCAATAATACCCCATACGTAAAATACGCTTCGCAATGGCCATTCCACTAAAATGACCACCACAAGTACCATCATGGGCTTCAAAAATAGCTCTATGTGTTTCACCCGCTTCTAGACAGCGGAGGAGTACTCCATCATATCCACGTTTATACAACACATCCCCCAAAAGAACAAAACGAGCTGCCTTTTGCTTAAAGCAATGGCAGGCAGTTCGAGACAAATCAGGTGGAAGTGTTCCAAACTTGAGGAAGGCTACTATCTCACTAGACCAAGGCTCATATGGATCCGAATGGATAAAGCAAACATCTTTTTCATCTTTAGACTCAGCACGGACAATTGCAGACTTAGAGATTGTGGAAATGATTAGGGGTCGTACCTCTCCAAGGGAGTCCTTTGGAATCAATGATCCAAGAGAGGCCATGGCATCCGCAAATCTATTAGTCGAACGAGGCAAACTAGTGATCTCATACCAATCAAACTTAGAGAGCAACTTCATTGCTACATCATGATAAAGCTTAATGGTAGGTTCTTTGGCTTGGTATTCTCCTGTAATTTGTTTAACCACGAGTTGAGAATCCCCAAATATCCGAATACGCTTAATACTCATAGCTATGGCTGATTGAAGACCTAAAATTAAGGCTTCATACTTTGCTGTATTATTGGTGCATTGGAAGTCTAGTTTGAATGATAAAGGGATGGGAATCCCTTGAGGTGTATGAAACACAACTCCAGAACCTTGACCTTTCGCGCACTTAGAGCCATCAAAGAATAGCGTGATGTCAACATCTTCCTCCGAAATGATGTCCTCTTCTTGTTCAATGATAGCAAATACCGAATCATCTGGGAGCTCAATAATCAAAGGATGATCACTAGGTAGCGGAGCTTCCGCAAGTTGATCGGCTATAACTTGACCTTTAACAGATTTTTGGCTAATGAATTCAAGATCGAATTCGGTAAGCAACATTATCCATTTAGCGGTACGAGTGTTATTATAAGTGCGAGACATCATATAACGCAGAGGGTTTTCTCTAGCTATGACATATGTTGTATGGCTAAGCATATAATGACGAAGTTTCTTAGTGGCAAAAACCACCGCTAAGCACAACTTTTCCACATAAGCATATCGGGTTTCATAGCTTACCAATGTTCGACTAATATAATAGATAGCTTGCTCACGATTTTGTTCATTCTTTTGTGCAAGCATTGTCCCTAAGGCAAAGTCTGTTGCTGAGATATAAAGGTTGAAAGGGACCCCTGGACGAGGCGGAGCTAAGACTGGCAGAGATGCTAAGTATTGCTTGATGTCATCAAAGGCTTTCTGACATTCATCTGTCCATGAAAATTGTACCCCCTTTTGTAGTAGGTGGCAAAATGGCCTACATTTATCGGAAAGTTGTGCAATAAAGCGACGGATTGAATTAATCTTTCCTTGCAAACTACGCAACTCCTTCAAATTAGTTGGGGGACACATTTCCATAATGGCTTTGACCTTGTTTGGGTCCACCTCAATACCTCGTTTAGAGATAATAAAACCTAGGAGTTTGCCCGAGGTAACACCAAAGACACATTTCTTAGGGTTCAACCTTACTTTATGCTCTAGAAGTCTATCAAAAACTTTTTCCAATACATCAAAATGCTCTTGTCGAGTTTTAGATTTTGCCAATAAATCATCCACATAATCTTCGATAATCTTATGCATATAATCATGGAAAATATAAGTCATGGCTCGTTGATAGGTTGCACTTGCATTCTTAAGGCCAAAGGGCATCACCCCGTAACAAAAAGTTCCCCAAGGTGTGGTAAATGTTGTTTTGTGTTGATCTTCGTGGTTTATTCGAATCCGGTTGTATCCCGAAAATCCATCCATGAACGAAAGCATTTCATGACCAGCGCAGTGTCGACAAGAGTATCAATGTTTGGAAGAGGAAAGTCATCCTTAGGACACGCTTTATTTAGATCTCGAAAATCGGTGCAAACACGTATCCCCCCGTTAGGCTTGCGAACGGGTACCATGTTAGAAAGCCACTCAGGATAATCAATCGGGACGACAAATTTAACATCCAAAAGTTTCTGAATCTCCGATTTAACTAGGAGGGCCACAGTAGGATGCATTTTCCTAAGTTTCTGTTTGACAGGTTTAGCATCTTTTTGTAAGGTGAGGTTATGGACAACCAAATTAGGGTCTAGGCCTGGCATGTCTTTGTAAGACCATGCAAATATCTCCTTCTTCCGCTTGAGTAGAGCAATCATTTGCTCTTGTTCCTCCGATGATAGACTTTTAGCCGCTTTCACAATTTGGGTGCCATCTTGGTCCGTACTAAGGTCTACATCGATAGTTTCTTCAATAGACATGTGGGAACCTTCCTCAAGCCGATGGGGAGTAGGGATCGGATTTATGTCATCTAAAATGTCATCAAGCTCCCGTGCCTTGCTCTCATCTATGTCCGCTCGGAAGACCTCTCGGCTTAGAAGATGAAGGTGAATGTGGAGGTGAAGGAGGAATGTAGTTGGCGGAAGCCCTTAACAATTCCTCGGAAAGGATGAACTCGAAATAGATGGAGGGGATGAAATCCGATCCATGTCAATCAGGCTTGGATTGATCGGGATTGGCTTATCCGGATCATATGGATTATGGAGCGGGGTGAATAAGTCTTCAAAATTCATTGTCGACTTATGGAAGAAAGGATGGGCGGAATGGAAGGGAAAACCGGTGAAGACCTCGAAAGACCTGAAGTGCAAAACAACATAGTTTTTCAGTTTTTTTTTTTTTTTTTAGTTTGAGTTTTTTTTTTTTTTTTTTTGTAGTGGTGAAAACCACTATTACACACATACATAAAGCAATAAAGTATTTTTATATATTTTGATTTTTTTTTTTTTTTTGGAATTTTCTGATTTTTTTTTTTTTTGGTAGTGGTGAAAACCACTATTTTAGTATATACATATAATACAGAGTTTGGATTATGGCTTATGGATGTGGCGGAGGGGGTGGTTCACCTCGTTCTTGTGGAAGAAGCAAGCGAAAGATGGCCTCTTGGAGAGGGAACAATTGGAGATAAAACTCGTCTTGTTTAGTGAGGGGAACAATGGGCGCCGACTCTTCTTCAGATTCATCACCATTTGACATGACGTCAAATTCTTCATAGGCTTCATCTTCGGATTCATCGGGGTGGAGGATTTCTTCTTCTGAATTAAGATTAATGCTTTGAAAAGCTCGTTCAAAAGAAGAAAGGGATGGAAGTGGTTGGTAGCCCAGACCAAAATGCTCAGTGGGTCTCTGGTATGGCATATCGATGCGTTCAGTTACCCCTTGCTCGTATCGACCTAGGCCAAATTGCCGCCAATTATGTCCGTGGAAATAGCGAGAGGGAAAACCCTCCATCCTTTCGATATTGGCAGGGACTGGATGCTTAGGTTCTAGTATGGTGGTAGGACTAGAAGATGACTCTATTCCCCCATATACAAAATTAATGGAATTTGGCATAGAACCCATGTTATAAACCGATCCAATGGATAAATGTTGGTCATGTGGACGACCAAAATCTTTAACTGTTTGCACATTGAACGGTGTGATGTGGACATCTTGAATGGCATACTCACCAATACCTGCATCAATGAGATGGACCTTGACTTGGGAGGGAGATGGACTTGATGATGGAATAGAAGAATGTGGGATAGAAGAATTGGAAGGATTTGGTTGGGTTGATGCTTCACTAACTTGTGAAACATCAGCCGGTGATGGTTGGGAAGATGGAGGAATAATAGGTGATGTTGAAGAAGGTGTAGAAGAAGGGGGTAATGACGTGGAAAGAGATGATTGGTCATGGCCACATGTGCATGTGGTCACTGATGAAGAAGAAGGAAGATTAGTTGATGAAGAAAGTGGTGAATGAGATGGAATAGCGGAAGAGGAAAATGGTTGCGATATGATGGGTGGCTCCTCAAGAATGGGAGCTTTAGAAGAAGATGGTATAGAAGAAATAGATGGGGTCAAGAAAAGATGAGTGGATGGCAACACAATCTCATAAGGATTTGAGACATAGTTGCAATGTTTGAAGGGTTCAAGTGTCGACAGGTACACAATGAACCTGTCCCTCATATACATACTTCAGACATTGATGCAGTATAGAAGGGACACATCTCATCTCCCTAAGCCAAGGCCGTCCAAGCAATACATTGTATGCCATGGTCCCTTCCAAGATGTGAAACAAGGTATGCAAAGTTCGGGCCCCTACCTCAATGGGCAAGATAACCGTGCCAACCGTGGAAGATAAAGCATCATTGAATGCTTTAAGAGTAAAAGTCGACTTTGTGATAAGGGATGGCGACAGCTTTAGATGACTCAACGCCGATGTTGTAATGATATTGATTGAGGAACCGGTGTCAATTAAGACTCTCTTGAATGGCTTGTTATCGATCTTGGCCATGATATGTAGTGGAGGATCTATACTTTCTGTTGACATAGGTTTGATTTCAAAATCATAGAAAGTGATGGAGGGCTCCATGCATGTTTGAATACTCCCCACAAAGTTGTTGAAGGCATTAGTATCTTGAGTTTGAAGCTCGATTGACTTTAATATTTCCATTAATGCCTCTCTATGCGGGGGAGATTGTTGAATGAGGTCATAGATCGATAACTTGGCATAAGCCATTTTTAAACTGGTAGTTAACCGGCTACTCAATGACATGATGGGTCGTTGGCGTTGAGTAGAATGATTTAGCGGTTGTTGAGAAGTACTAGCACGTCGTTGGGTCACCGTTACCCGAGGTGGACTGGGGTTTGTACAGGTGGCTGTGGTTCACCCTGATTTGGTTGGTTCGCCCTTTGACCCCGGGTTACTACGTTAATAGTACCCACAAAACCTTGGTATTGTTGTACATGGTTGACTTGATTAGGAGGAGTTACCTGAGTTACTCCCCCCGAAGTTGTTGGAGCTTCCTCCCGATGTGGAAGGGGTGTTTGAAATATACCAAGATTTTGATTTTGTTGGGCTAAGGGGCTATCCAATTTAATGGCTCCAATCTCAATAAGATCTTGGATCACATGTTTGAAAGTTGTACAATTATTGATATCGTGCCCATTTTGCCTATGATAAGGACAAAATAGGTACTCCTTGTAATACTTCCCCCTTCTAGATGGGTCTAAAGGTTTAAACTCAGGTAAAGTTAACTGATTTGTGCTATATAACTTGTTGAATATGACCGCATATGGTTCATCTAAAGGTGTGAATTGTCGCTTGGGACGATTGTTTTGCCAAGGTCGAGTTTCCATGGTTGGCCCAGTATTGGGAGTTGGTTGAGCTGGTTGAGGAGGGGCGGGTACCGCATGATAAGCAATTGGTTGCGGTTGACTTTGCATTACTTGTTGTTGTTGAGCCATTACGGGCTGACTCGCCACCACTTGATTAACTTGGTTAACATTTGAGGCTCGTACTAGCCTCGTGCTTGTTTGTTTTGGCCATAATTATTATTTCATTATTGGCCCTTTTGTTGCCATTCTTTTCTACGAGGTTTTAAAACACCCTCTTGGACTTTAATGTCTTCTATGATACTTGCTTGGGCCAAAGCCTCTTCAAAAGTCCCGTATTGTTGTAATTGGAGTAACCAAGAGATAGGTTTTAGACAACTCGGGTGAACATTTTGGTTAACTCCTCCATTGGTAGGGAGAATGGCAGTTTATTAATGATAGCCCTCCAACGGTTTCCAAAGTCATAAACAGTCTCATCGTCATGTTGCTTGAGCTTGTATAAGTCGGACAATGAAACTCTCTTTTGTACATTCAGGGAGAATCGTTCTAAAAACAGATTAATCAATTGCTCGTAAGCATAAATGCTATGGTGAGCTAAATGATTATACCATTGTACAAAATCTCCTCCTAATGTCTGAGGAAAAGTTCTGAGCATAAGAGCATCATTATTTTGGATTCTAAAGCAAGCATGCATGAATGAGCTCACATGTTCATGAGGATCCTCAGTTCCTCAAAATTTGTCAAACTTCGGTAATGTGAAATCAGTCGGATATGGTGGTGAAGGTACCGAAGGATGAATTGGTTGATTGATCAATGACCTTAGCGTAGGTTTCTGACTAAATGAGCCAGGCGCATTAAGCATAAGGTTGTCAATCTGTTGTTGCATAGCATGGAGTCGAGAATCTTCATGAAAATTTTGACTCGTTTGATGATTATGATGATGTAATGGAAGAGTGGAAAATTGATGAGATGGGATGAAATTGCCTGAATTAGGCGGTGTGGAATGGACAGGGTTGTTGGTATGGATGATACCGAAAAGAAGGTGATTGGGGTAGATGATGAACTAGACTAGGTTGGGAGAAAGGTGGGGTAGGAATGGACACCACCGAAGATTGGGGTACCCATGTGGGGCCTGAGCTAATAAAAGTTGGCTGGGTAGAAATTGGTTGGGGTGTAGGATTTACTACGATAGGTGGTTGAGCATTTTGTTGCTGTTGTTGCAAAATCAATTTGTCGAGATACTCCTTAACCTTATTAATCTCTAACCCAAGGGAGGTGGGATGATTGGATGAAGGTGGAGGGCAGGCTGCCATGGTAGTCACAGGAGACTGCATAGCAGGGGCAATGAAGGTGGCTGAAGTAGGCGATACTCGGGAAGGAACAGTAGACTGTGTCCCATGTAGGGTGAAACCATAAATGGTTTGGGAAGAAGAGGGTTGAAATTGGTTATGGCTAGAGGAGTTTCCACCAACTTCATAAAGAGAATTGGTGTACACCCGGTACATGGAGGAGAAGGTGGTCGGGAAGACACTACATTTGTCTCCAAAGGAGGACAATTGAGCATCTGGGAAGATGTTGGAGATGAAGCCGGCTGAACAGATACCACATTAGCCTCAAAAAAAGGGTTAGTGTAGACCTGAGTGAAACCAACGGGTATGGTTGATGCAATATCCCGCTGAAAAATAGAATCTTGCATAGGGGAATCTTGGATTGGCTCAAGGACATAGCCAGTGCCATCTCTTAAGTGAGTTTGCACTTGGGCCATATCAATGTGGGTAATATGATAGGAATTGTCTTCCTCCATGGGCATGGCCATGTGATAGACTGGTAGAAGGACGTGAAAGACCTGCAGGCGAACCTGCCTGAAATTCACTAGGATAAGTGGCCATGTTGGTGGTGGGGATGTTCTGTGAATTACCCATTTGATTATTTAGATTTAACATTTTAGATTGATTCCTTGTTAAGACCATGAAGCAATAAATCTAAACAAATTCAGAAAAGAAGAATGCAAAACCGGAATGATAAATTTACACTAAAAAAAATTATCGTAAAACAGTCACAACCTAGGTTTCAACCAATGTGTCTTACCTTGCGGTTAATTAATTATTTTCTGATCTTAATCTGTAGTAAATTTTAAGTGTCCGGTTTATGAGTTTTGCATGTGATCTAATCTTGAATTATTCACAAAAAAAGGTAAAAACTATGGCTAGGAAAGGACAACGAGATTCTTACTGGTGATGAAATCCAGCAAGTTTGCTCGGGGGTGACCTATGGTGTCTAAGGCAGAAGTTTAATGGATGGAGATGAATTCCACCGTCACTAAACTTCAAGCAATACCTGGTGATGAAATCCAGATATTACCGTTTTAAATGCAATATGAAAATGCAATGAATTTTTTTTTTTTTAAATGTTTTAGTTATCTAATGTGTACATACAAGGCTATAAATCAAAATTTCTAATGATCTAAGCAAGAGGCTACCGAAAACATGTCATTTCCTCCGAAGAAGTGGAGTACACCGTTTAAAACCCCCCGCCTACCAATGATATCGGATATCAAAGGAGCAACCGGAAGGTTCGTCCACTTCTCTGCTTGGAATCACCCAATGGCAGGAGTACTATTGACATCCAATCAATAGTCCTACTTAGATAATTAAAACAAATAATTCGTAGCTATTCTAATATGCAGCTAGGTATGCAAATTTTTTTTTTTTTTTTAATGCAAGCAACAATCAATAATGCAATGCAAAGAAAAATGTAATTAAAAATAACTGTTCTTTTCCAGATTACTTAGTTTTTGTTCATTTTAAAGTAATGATCTGAAAAAGAAACAAAATATGGCGTAAAAACCAAAAACGTAAAAAGTACAAAGACTTACTTGGAAGCCTACGCTTTTCTGTAAAACTGACTTCAAACGCCCACGGGAGTCTGCATAGGCTGAAACGCACCTCTGCGTTTCGTATTGGACTTCCAGACGCCCCTCTGTGTCTGCTACGTTTTCTGCAAACTCAGAAACCCTAGTTCGCTGGAACAACGAATTTCACGATTTCTGGAACCTGCAAAATGAAACAGAAAACAAGAACAGATTAGTAAAGCAAGTATTAAAAATATGAAACCCTAGGGGGTCCCACCGTGATCGCCATTTGTAGATTAAAAATACATGCCAAACAAAAATAAATAAAATCACAATGACAGAGTACAAAATAGTTGCACAAAAACAAACGATTTCTATTAATCGATGGAGTTTAAAAACTCCTTTTTGAATACAATTGGGCCTGTAACCCTTTATTTGTGATACACAGTTACAAATTATGCTAGGGTTCTCCAAAACCCTAGCTGGCACGAATGGTGGCGCTTCCGAAGAATGTATCTTCAATCCCAACAGAGTGAGTGGGCTTTGTCGTATCCCTTGCTTGGACCACTCCAGCTTAATCACCGCCATCAATAAACCGGATCTGTTATCAAAAACCCGCACACATTAACACTATCAAGGAGTTAGAAATTAATAAGAGGGCTCCACTGTGTGAGCCCTCGGAAACAATCTAAAACCCTAGAGAAATGGAATGCAGGAAATCAATAACGGATTAATACATAAAATATGGCTACTTGCTTTAAACTAATTTATACCGTTCTCTCGTTAACGCAGCTAGACCAGGCGACACCGGAAGTAATGTTGCTGTCAAATAGGCCGCGGAAGGCGCCCTGGTGCACTCGCCGAACGCCCGCGTGCTTCGGATTAGGGTTTCGGACGCCGGTCTGAGTCTGTGGCTGTAGGTAAACGCCCGCGGGCACTTGTTAAACGCCCGTGGGCACTTGGTAAACGCCCGTGGGCACTTGGTGAAGGGGTAAACGCCCGCGGGCACTTGCGACAAGAATGGGAGATTCTGCAGAATCGTCGCAGAAGGAATGGCGGCGAAAGCGGCGACGGAAGCGGCGATGGATGCGGCGAAAGGGTAGCGGAAGAGAGATAGAGGAGATAAAAGCAGATAGAAGAATTAGAAGATCGTAGATAGAAGTAGCAAAAGACATAGGGTTTGAGCCATCAAAGTGACTCAATTTATAATCTACTCTTAGGGCACACTTTAGGGTTTTAACGACACTTTGAACGTGTGGCTAAGATTAAAGTGGATCCAAGGGTAGAGAATAAATCTTGGTTGTGAAATGGATTAAGATGGATGGACTGGATGAGATTAAATGAAGGATGGACGGCTCGGATTAAATCACTTAAACTATTATTTAAATATATATATTAAAATATTAAAATATATATATATAAATATTAATTTAAATAAATTTGGGGATGAAAAATGGCGGGAAAGGTGAAATTGGGCCAAATAATGGCGGGAAAGTGTGGATTTGGGCCAAATAATGGTGGGAAGGTGGATGACCGACATGTGGCTGACAGGAAGGTATAGATGACTTGCAAGTGGCTGGATTTTGGTGTCTACAACTTCAAAATTAGATGTTGGACATTTTGAGTCCCTAAGTCAAAGTTGTCATTGATGTCACCATTGATGCCACTAGAAGGAGTCATCATTAATTCCAAAGATTTTAGCAAGAATAAAGGTGATAAAGATGGTCATTTGATACCTAGCAAGAAGGTAGAAGTTCGAGTAAAACAATGCAAAAGACAAAATTTAGAAATGAGTAAAAATATTTATTTTAAAAATTATTTAAATTTATGATGAATTTAAATTTTATAAATAAATAAAGGTGAAATATTATAATGGTTAGAAGTATCATGGTGAAAACTCAAATAAAATATTTGTAATTTTTATTACAATATTTTATATTGCAATAGTGGGTTTAGAAAGTCTAAAAATATTTTAATAAACCCAAAGGTTGGGTTAAAGGTTGAAGACCAAAGCATATTTTAAATAAATCCAAAGTTTGGATTTCAACAAGGCAAAGCTTATTTTCGCTGACGTCGTAGAAGACAAGGAAGCGCCGACGTTTTTAATATAATGGGAATGCATATTAATACCATGCCAAAGTTAAGTTTCGAATCAATTTGAAAGAGAAGCACATCGAATTTAATGCAGAGCTCGTGATAGTGTTGTGCGAATTTCATGGTTTGACTTGACGGTGAAAAGGAAAAAAGCAAGTGCATTGATTGTTTGGAATCCAACAAGGCACTTTGGCCTAGTGGCAAGTGGGTTGCAAACGTATGTTTTGGTGTGCATGGTGGTTAGTGTTCGAATCCTGTGAAAGCTTTTGGTGGACGCGCTGAAGGCACCAATCAATAGGTTCATACATTTTTGCAAGACTAGGAAGGAGTGTTGAAGCACGTGGTGCTTCTTCCTTCCCAACGAGATTGTAAGTTCGTGTGGTGTGTGCGCCATTAGCAAGACATTGTGAGGGCTGCGTTGAGAGTTCGAAACTCTCCAAAGGCAAAGGTACATTTTTAATGTTTTATTTTATTAATGCCTATGTTGGAGGTATAAGGTATTTGGTGGTTGAAGTCTTTGCATTGTGATAAAGGTTGGTAGTTGAGAAATATCATTAGGAGGTATAAGGAGAATTCTATTTTTATTTTCAAGTCTTAAGTTTTGTTATTGTGGAATATTGAAAGGTTAAGACTTTGAGAGTTGTGTGTTATTTCCAATAAAGGGTTTTGTAATTATTGTGAGGATATTGCTTATTGTTTAAGTTGGAGTGATAAGGTGTAATTGTGATATTATTTTTGTGATACAAAAATTATCCTCTAACCCTTATTGAGTTTTTCAAAGAAGTAATTGTAAGTGTGGCAGATTTTTAAGGACAATTACTCTTCAAGAAAAGGTATGGGAAAAATTCTTCTTTGTTGAGTTAGATGGTTGGCTTGATTGAAAATTAACTTTGGAGTGAAAAGGATTTGATTAGGGTTTCCTTGTCGAAAGTCGTTGAGTTTATGCTTCAAGGTTTTTTTAATTGAAAGTTGTCATTAAAACCTTGTCTTATTAGCATTGTTGTTGAAACCAATGGGTGATGCAAAGAACTTGAACTTGAGTTAGAAAAGAACATGAGTATCATTGTTATGTGAGATTTGTTAGTGAACTTTTTGAGCAAATTTGAGCAAGTTCTGAGTGAGCTTGTTGAGAATAGTTGAGTAGGTTCTGAGTGGACATATTGAGTAGATTTTAGCAGGTTCTGAGTGGACCTGTTGAGCAGATTTGAGCAGGTTCTAAGTGGACCTATTGAGAAGATTTGAGAAGGTTCTAAGTGAACCTATTGAGCAAATCTTTGGAGGTGATAGAGAAGAGATGATAGAGACTCCAATGTATAGAGATCCATCAACCAGGATATTGAGGACGGATCTTCTGAGTGAGGACAAGAGTCTTCAAGTGGAGAGAGATCCATATTCAATGCAGTGGAGGAAGTATCTTCTAGAGGTTCACCAGCCAGAGCATAGGAGAAGGAGTTCTCCTGTGGATAGAGATCCACAATCCAAATTTAGGGGATCAACATCTCCTTTGGACAGAAGTCCATAAACATTGTGATTGGGAAGGAATCCCAAAAGATTATTTGAGAAATATTTAGAAGAAATATTTTTCTATGGAGGTAGCCCACATTGGGTGAACCATGTTAAAATGATATTTGTCATGTGTGTGATGTTTTGTGTGATGTTTACTATTTTATTAATGTTGATGCTACTATTTGGATTAAAATGGAAATTTTTTTATTATATATTGTTCACCCCCCTCTTAGTATAAGCACATGTTCTACAATTGGTATCAAAGCAGGTCTCTCAGTGATGAGTCTAACAACTTGGAAGAGGATCCTTCAGTAGCACACATGACTTAAAAAAGTGAAGAAGAGACTATGTTTGATATAAAAGAAGAATTCTTTGCTGCTCTCTGAAAATTGAAAAGAATTAGAGAGAAAAATTCAAGCTTGAAAGAACAAATTTAGGAAGATGAAGAAGTAAGAGTGGAATTTATATAGAATATCACATAGCTCAAGATTAAGGTAGAATAGGGAAAGAATATTGAGCAAGATATGACAGATCTATTGAGAGCCAGGGAAATAAAATGTGAAATATTGGAAGCAAAAATTGTTCTCCTAAGGAATAAACTGGAAAGGACCAAGATACTACAAGATATAGAATATGAGAAGTAAAAATAGGAATCAAGCTTCCAAAAGGCAAAAATTTCAAACAAAGAAAAGCAAACAAAGGACATCAGAAAGGAAGAAAGGAAAGAAAAACCTTGGATAAAGGTTAATCACAAGAAGAAGATGACTTCTTCACAACATTCAAGACCTCAAAACATGTTACATAATTTCTTCCATGGTCATTATTTTTCTTGCAATAAATATGGTCATAAAGCTACACATTGTATTCATAATGTAAAATACAATATAAATTTCAATTCCTTTCCACCTCTCATGGATGATGATGTTATATGTTACAAATGAAATAATTTTTGGCACAAGGCTAGATGGTGTAAAATGATATTTCCTGAGTCTAGAAAAATAATTCCAACAACTAGGAAGGATGAAAGAAAGAATCTGTTAGTAAAAACAGCTCTGCATGCTCAAGATAAAGAAGAACAATGGTATCTTGATAGTGGTTACTCTAGTCACATGACAGGAGACAAAGACAAGTTCATTGTACTAAAGGAAACAAATAAAGGATCATTAAGTTTTGGTGATAATGGATCAACAAGGATTGTTGGGAGAGGAACTCTAAGTCTAGACAATGGAAAAACAAAAATAGAGAATGTTTTATATGTCAAAGGGTTAAAACACAATCTTATGAGTATGAGTCAACTTTGTGATCAAGGATATATGGTCACCTTCCATTTAGATAGAAGTGAGATAAGAAAAATAGAAACTGGAAGAATTATTGCAAATGCAAGAAGGACCCCAAACAACTTATATATGCTCAATGAGATCAAAGGGGAAAATTGCTTTCTATCACAAGAAAATGAGAGTTGGTTATGGCATAGAAGATTGGGTCATTTAAGTTTTGACAACATAGTCAGTATAAGCAATAAACAGATAGTTAGAGATTTACCCAAAATAAAAAAACCTCAAAACACAATTTGTGCACCTTTTCAACATGGTAAGCAAACTACGACAACCTTTAAACCAAAAGGCTATATATCATCTGAGCCATTGAGTTTAATACATACTGATTTGTGTGGTCCTAACAGAACACAAAGTATTCATGGTGAGAGTTACTTCATGTTGTTTATAGATGATTATTCCAGAATGGTTTGTGTAACCTTCCTAAAAGAGAAATCAAAGGCCTTTGAAAAATTTAAAGCATTTAAGAAATTGGTTGAAAATAAAACAGGCAAAAGGATTAAGTGTCTATGACCCGATAGAGGAGGAGAATTTACTTCAAATGAGTTTATAGAATTTTGTGAACAACATGGAATCAAGAGATAGTACTCAATAGCGAGAACTCCCCAGTAAAATGGAATAGTTGAAAGGAAGAACAGGATTGTTGAAAATATGGTTAGAGCTATGTTAAATGAATCTAAATTATCAGATATTTTTTGGAAAGAAGCAGTATCCAGAGCTATATACATAATTACTAGGGCTCAATTAAGGGTAAATCATCATAAGACTCCTTATGAGTTTTGGAAAGGAAGACCTGCTACTGTAAAATATTTCAAAATTTTTGGAAGCAAATGTTACATAATACGGGAAGATTAGAACTTGGGTAAATTGGATCTAAGATGTGATGAGGGAATTTTTCTTGGTTATTCTACAAAGATCAAGGCTTACATATGTTACATGAAAAGAATACGCACTATGGTGGAAAGTATGTATGTAACAATTTATGAGAAGATAGATTCTAGAGAACCGGTTCAGCAAACTATGTACCAAGAAGATGGATGTTTTCAAGAAGAATTTTGTGAGGAATCAGATAATTATGAAGAAGAAACACAAAGGCTTCTTCCTAAGAATCCCTCCAGGTATGTAAAAAAACATCACCCAAAATATTATATCATTGGGAATCCAGATGAAAGACAGATAAGGAGAAGAATAATAAAACCATCTCAACAAGAAAATTTTTCTTTGCTATCTAATATTGAGCCAAAATATTTCACTCAGGCTAGTGAAGATGAATTTTGGGTAAAAGCAACAAATTAGGAATTGGATCAGATAGAGAAGAGCAAAACTTGGGAATTTTTTCCATGACCAAAGGACAAAAATGTGACTGGCACAAAATGGGTATTCAGAAATAAGTTGAATGAAGATAGACAAGTGGTCAAAAATAAAGCAAGGTTAGTATGCAAAGGTTATGCACAAGTAGAAGGAATTTATTTTGATGAAACCTTTGCTCCAGTTGCATGACTTGAAGCTATAAGTATATTTTTAGCTTTTGCAAGTTTCAAGAACTTCAAATTTTATCAGATGGATGTCAAGTCAGCATTTCTAAATGGGGTTCTAGAAGAAGAGGTCTACGTTGAACAGATAGAGGGATTCACACTAGAAGATACACCAGATCAGGTATGCAGATTGAAAAAGGCATTGTATGGTTTAAATCAGGCTCCCAGAGCATGGTACTCAAGATTGGATAAGTATATATAGGAATAGAAATTATAGAAAGAAGTAGCAGATAGTAATTTGTATGCAAAAATGAGGGAAATGATCTTCTAATAGTGGTTATTTATGTTTATGACAAATTTTTGGGGGAAACAATGACAAGATGTGCAAAGAATTTGCTAAGAATATACAAAGTGAATTTGATATGTCTATGTTTGGTAAATTATCCTTCTTTTGGGGTCTTCAGATTTCACAATCAGGAAATAGAGTGTTTCTTTCTCAAGCCAAGTACATCAAGGAGATGTTAAAGAAATTCAGGTTAGAATATTGCAAACCATTAAGTACTCCTATGGTCACAGGGTGCAAGTTGAGTAAGGATGATGAATCTCCAAAGGTAGATCAGATATTATACAGATCCATGATTGGTAGCTTATTATATGTCACAGCTAAAAGACCAGACATAGTACAGTCAGTGGGATTAGTGACAAGGTTTCAAGCAGCACCTAAGGAAACACATGTGGCGGAAGTAAAAATAATTTTTTAGGAATCTAAAAGGGACTATGGATTTTGGGCTTTGGTATCCCAAAAGTGACAGTTTCACACTAACAACATATACAGATGCATATTGGGCCGACAATATTGATGATAGAAAAAGCACAAGTGGAGTAGCTTTCTTTCTTGGAGAAAGTCCAGTCTCCTGGTTAAGTAAGAAGTAGGTTTCAATATCACTATCTACAGCAGAGGTAGAATATATTATAGCAGTAGCCAGTTGTACACAGGTGTTATGGATGAAGAGAACTTTAGAATAATTCAAGATAAAGCATGATCAGCCCATTCCTAAACTATGTGATGATAGCAGTACCATATGTATCTCAAAAAATATGATAATGCACTTCAGGACAAAGCACATTTCGATTAAGTATCATTTTTTGAGAGAACAGTGTCAGATAAATAGGTCATATTGGAGTATACCACTACAAAGGAAAAGATAGTAGATATTTTCACTAAGCCACTCTCAAAGAAAACTTTTGAGTATCTTCGAAGAAAATTTAGAGGGAGACTCCCACCCCAAAATTTAACCACATCATGTGAAGGTGGGGAAGGGGCTAATCTAAGAGGCTCATTCTTAGCCCCGAGCCCCAAAGTTGACCATTTGTCATTAATTTCAAATGGGAGAGAGATTTGTGTATTTGGGAGAGATTTGGTATGGGGAGAGATTTGATATTTGAGAGAGCATTGAGCCAGGGGGAACAATGTCCCAGGGGGAGCAGAAGAAAAATAAAGATTAGGTTTCAGTAAAAGGATATGGGTTGCCATCAATGACAATGGGGGATATTTGGACATTTTTAGTCCCTAAGTCAAAGTTGTCATTGATGTCACCATTGATGCCACCAGAAGGAGTCATCATTAATTCCAAACATTTCAACAGGAAATAAAGGTGACAAAGATGGTCATTTGATATTCAGAAAGAAGGCAGAAGTTCAAGTGAAACAATGCAAAAGATAGAAGTTAAAAAGGAGTGATAATATTTATTTTATAAATTATTTAAATTCAGGATGAATTTAAATTTTATAAATAAATATTAAAAGGAACTTTATCAAAGATGAAATATTATAATGATTAGAAGTGCCATGGTGAAAACCCAAATAAAATATTTTTAATTTTCATTACAATATTTTATATTGCAAAAGTGGGTTTACAAAGTCTAAAAATATTTTAATAAACCCAAAGGTTGGGTTAAAGGTTGAAGACCAAAGCATATTTTAAATAAATCCAAAGGTTGGATTTAAACAAGGCAAAGCTTATTTACGCCGATGTCGTAGAAGACAAGGGAAGCGTCGACATTTTTAATATAATGGGAATCCATATTAATACCATGCCAAAGTTAATTTTCGAATTACCCTTGCTCGATTTGAAAGAGAAACGCGTCGAATTTAATGCAGAGCTCGTGATAGTGTTGTGCGAATTTCATGGTTTGACTTGACGGAGAAAAGGACAAAAGCAAGCACACTAATTTTTTTGAAGCCAACAAGGCACTTTGGCCTAGTAGCAAGTGGTTTGTAAGCATATGTTTTGGTGTGCATGGTTGTTAGTGTTCGAATCCCATGGAAGCTTTTGGTCGATGCGTTGAAGGCACCAATCAATCACATATATTTTTGCAAGGCTAGGAAGGAGTCTTGAATCACGTGGTGGTTCTTCCTATCCAACAATCTTGTAAGCTCATGTGGTTTTTGCATCGTGAGAAAGATGTTGTGAGGGTTGCATTGAGAGTTCAAAACTCTCCAAAGACAAAGGTACATTTTTAATGTTTTATTTTATTAATGCCTATGTTGGAGGTATAAGGTATTTGGTGGTTGAAGTCTTTGCATTGTGATAAAGGTTGGTAGTTGAGAAATATCATTAGGAGGTATAAGGAGAATTCTATTTGTATTTTCAAGTCTTAAGTTTTGTTATTGTGGAATATTGAAAGGTTAAGACTTTGTGAGTTGGGTGTTATTTCTAATAAAGGGTTTTGTGATTATTGTGAGGATATTGCTTATTAGTTAAGTTGGAGTGATAAGGTGTAATTGTGATATTATTTTTGTGATATAAAAATTATCCTCTAACCCTTATTGAGTTTGTCAAAGAAGTAATTGTGAGTGTGGAAGATTTGTAAGGACAACTACTCTTCAAGAAAATGTATGGGCAAAATTCTTCTTTGTTGAGTTAGATGGTTGGCTTGATTGAAAATTAAGTTTGGAGTGAAAAGGATTTGATTAGGGTTCCTTTTTCAAAAGTGGTTGAGTTTATGCTTCAAGGTTTTATGAATTAAGAGTTGTGATTAAAACCTTGTCTTATTAGCATTGTTGTTGAAACCAATGGGTGATACAAAGAACTTGAACTTGAGTTAGAAAAGAACATGAGTATCATTGTTATGTTATATTTTTTAGTGAGCTTGTTGAGCAGATTTGAGCAAGTTTTGAGTGAGCTTGTTGAGCATATTTTACCAGGTTCTAAGTGGATCTATTGAGCAGATTTGAGTAGGTTCTGAGTGGACTTGTGAGTGGACCTGTTGAGAAGATTTGAGAAGGTTCTAAGTGAACCTATTGAGAAAATCTTTGGAGGTGATAGAGCAGAGAGGACAGAGACTCCAGTGGATAGAGATCCATCAACCAAGACATTGAGGATAGGTCTTCTGAGTGAGGACAAGAGTCTTCAAGTGGAGAGAGATCTACAGTCAGTGCATTGGAGAAAGTGTCTTCTAGAGGTTCACTAGCCAGAGCAGAGGAGAAAGAGTTCTCTTGTGGATAGAGATCAAAAAACTAGATTTAGGGGATCAACATCTCCTTTGGATAGAGGTCCATAAATATTATAATTGAGAAGGAATCCCAAAATATTATTTGAGAAATATTTAGAAGAAATATTTTTCTATGGAGGTAGCCCACATTGGGTGAACCACGTTAAAATGATGTCTCTCATGTGTGTGATGTTGTGTGTGATGTTTACTATTTTATTAATGTTGATGCTACTATTTGGATTAAAAGAGAAAAAGTTTTATTGTATACTGCTCACCCCCCCTCTCAGTATAAGCACATTTTCTACACTATATTTGGTAAAGGAGATAAAATGTTTAAACATTTTAATTCCTTTACTACAAGCCATTAAAGAGATACCATTAATAAATAAAACTATTCAAGACCTTTGCCTTTAAAAGTTAGGAAGGAAGAAGAAATCCTTTCCCAAAATTGTACAGGTAGATGGAAAATTGGTTGACCTACTTTTTATAAAATTTATTCCACCCAAATATGGTGATCCAGGGAGTCTAGTAGTCATAATAAAAATAGTATCAATATAGATATCCAATATTCTGATTGATCTTGGGGTAGCAATTAATGTTATTACTAAAGATACAATGCAGAGATTACAACTAAACAACTTGAATCCTACATCTATTGTATTAGAAATGGTTGACCAATCTATTGCAAAACCAAAAGGAATCATAGAAGATATTTCTATGATAGTTTCCTCATGGAAATATCTAGTCAACTTCTTGGTATTGCAACCTTGCAATTCTATGAATGGTTATCCAACAATCTTAGGAAGGCCTTGGCTTGCTACGATAGTGGATTTCATCAACTCTAGGTTAGGAAAAATAACCATTTAAAATGGGATAAATTCAAAGAAGATCTCTTTATATCCTCCTGTGAAACCTTAGATAAAAGTTTTAGGTCACTTATGGTTTCCTGAGTCTAATGATGAACATAAAGAAACTATATTGACACTGGCCACTGCAACAGTGAAAGAACATGTAGAAGAGTTAAATTCATATGAAAGTGAGACATTTGAAGATGAAATCATCTTGGTTAATACAATGCATGAATCAAGACTCAAAGATGAACCAATCAATATTCATTTCCTGTTATGGAATGATGAAGGTCAAACGCCTGAACAAATAACACCCATTCCATTATAGGAAAGTCCCTTCAAATTACCACATGGATGGCATCATCATATTCTATCATCCTTTCATTATCTCATATCAGTAATGATTCCATTAGGAATCACAGTTAACAATGAGATACAAATATTTTACTCTCTTCTACCACATCATTATCCTCTTAAATCCCTAGTAACCAAATTTGAAGGAGTTAATTCCATTCATCTAGGAATAAAATAAGTTGAGGTACAACCAAGAAAATGTTTGAACATTAATAACTGGTTGATCAATGAATAGGATGTAAAATTGCTTGTTGTGATTAAATAATTTATAAATACATTCGCATGGGAGTAGATATATATGATAGGGATTCATCCTGATGTATGTACCCATAGGATATATACAGGATATGTGAAACTTGCATGACAACCACAAAGGTGATTGAATCCTACTTTAAGAAATATTATCAAAGAAGAAACAAAAAAACTCTTGGAGGTAGGATTCATTTACCCAATTTTTGATAGGTGATGGGTTTCTCCATTGGTTATTGTGCCAAAGAAAAATGGAAATATGAGAGTGTGTGTAGATTACCGAGAGTTAAAAAAAGTCACATACAAGGACCATTTTCCATTACCATTTATTGATCAAGTGTTAGACACACTCGTGAGAAAGAAATATTTTTGTTTTCTTGATGGTTTCAATGGATATAATAATTTATTTGGTGATAAGTGTAACTAGTGTTAGCTTTTGATGCTATATACAATGGGAGATAGCAATCACAAGATGCAAAATAATAATATGAAAGAAAGTAATCTGTGAGATGACTAGAAATATATTATAAATAGAAATGATAGAAATGAATACAATATAGTTGTGGAGAAAATGAACACTCCATGAATAATGCTATAGGACTACATTGCACCTATATCCAATATGGGTGACTTTATCTAAGCTTTATTATGCACCCTCTCTAAAACTATGCTATATGTGTTCTTCCTCTATATCTATGACTATGCCAATAAGCCCATTATATAGGAATATAGGTTCCTTAGTCAATACTCTATATAGTAGTGCAAGGGACAACTTGCACATGTACAGCTTGCACATTGACACTTGTGCATTTATTACATTTCATAAAGAAAATAAGTAAATTACCCCTCAAGTAATCTAATGTCCTAAGTATGTATCTTGGTAGATACATTTACATGACCCAAATAATGTAATATGATCTATTTCTAACACCCCCATGTATTACAATATTTGGGTATTGAAGACTTTTAGTCTTCAATGTGGATCTTCATCCAATAAATAATATTTTGTTTTTTTAGGTTCTTCTTTTGTAGTTGCTTCAGTCTTAAGATGATGCAAAAAATAGGTTGAAACTTTAGTTTCTTATTTTATTGACCTTGCATTGTATTCCTCCTTCTTTAGATTTAGCTTCTTCTTCTTCTTCTTGGTCTTCTATCCAACCACCTTTGTTGAAGTATTCATGAGTATATTAATTTGGTTTTGATTGTTGATGACTGAGTAGAGCATGGTGCAATTGTCCTCTCATCATTTTGATTTTTCTATGCTTACCATTTTGGTGTACTGGTGCTTCATTTTATTCAACCTGTTTCTTTGAAAAATGTAAGTATCATTTTGAAACATCACGGTATCTTGTGAAATTTCCATTGTATCCAAGATATATGTATCTACATGGATTGATCCTATTACCTTTATTTTACCTTGATTTATGATGAGATATGTATTGAATCCATTATGTATCCAAATTTCATCATGTAGTTGTCTTTTAATAAATTGCTCATAGAGATAAGATTGAAGGTTAATCCTGGAGCATACAATACTTTTTGTAGTATAATATTTGTAAATGATATGATGGGTGTTACAAATCCATAAAAATGTATGGGATAATTTTGGCTATCTGTAATTCTTATCCTGTAGCCTTTAGCACCTTCAATACAGTCAAACCATTGTACACTTCCTATCATATGATAACTGGCTCCTGAGTCAATGTACCACATGTTTTTATGTTTCATAGATTGGTTGAGGTAAGTTTCACATTCATTGTATGGCAATATTTTTCCCATTTGAAGAAGTAAAAATAGAAAAATAAGATAGTACTTAGAAACTTGAAGTATTTAAGCTTGATTTTTATGAAACTTTTCTTATTCCTTAGGTTGTAGGCTTCCTTATGTCTCCTTTTTTTTGTAAAGTGAAAAACCCCTTGCAAGACCGCCTTGGTCTAGGAGACCACGACCAGGTGGTTCTACACCATCAAAGTCACCTAGAAGTCGTTCCTGGCCTTGCCTGCACCAACATTATCAATTAGATTTTGGGTACCCAAGTGAAACTTTTATTATTACTTAGGTTGTAGGCTTCCTTATGTATCCCTAGTTATGAGAGATTATACACCTAATGGAATTTTAGGTTTTGTAAAATCTTATATTTTCCCAATGGATTTGCTACTTGATAATTTATAATCAATGTTGATATTACCAAGTTTTGTGGAATTCCTTATGACTCCCTAGGGATATAATATAGTGCTTTTGAAAATATAGTTCAATTTTGGTTGATTTTGTAAAGCTTTGAAAATATCAAAAATTAAATTTTATATATTACTTATTGCTCCTATTCAACTAAGCACTTTTTCTCAATATGTAGAGGTTTTAATGTTGGATTTATTTTGTCCCTTTTTTGATGTATTTGAGACAAGTATATATAAATGTTTCCAACCTTAGCCTAAAGCTTTTTATAACCTATTTTTAAAAATCCCCTATGTTTTGATTGAAGTGTATCTAATTTCCAAAAAGTTAATTTGAAGTAGTAACCCTTATAACTCCCTAATGTTGAAAAATTAGATCACAATAATATTTGCAAACATTTTAAATAAATTTTAGTAGAAGTCCTTATTGCTCCTATGTTAATATTGCAAATATTTTATTGAAATGATATATTATTCCACTTTTTAAGTATTGCTTTCAATGTAGTTGAATTCTTTTAATTTCAACCTTATGACTCCCAAGTAAAACAAAGCATATTATGGTGAAATAAAGCTTACCTTATATCATTCAATATTCGATGCTATATTTGCTATGCATGCACTCCAATATGGATGTTGATTCTATAGCTTTTATTTCAATGATTTGTTTGGAACCTTGGTGGTAAGTATAAGTTCCAAATGTGGACCTTCCATCAAAGATTTTCTTGGAACCTTGGTGGCAAGTATACGTTCCAAATGTGGCCCTTCCATAAATTATTTGCTTGGAACTTTATACATTCCTAAATGTGGCCCTTCCATCAATGATTTTATTGGAATCTTAGATGTTCTAAAATGTGTCCCTTCCATAAATGAGTTGCTTAGAACTTTAGACATTCCAAATGTGTTGCCGCTTATGTCTGCTCTTGACCTTCCATATTTAGAGCATTGAAGGCTCTTCCATGCCTTGCTTCCATGCTACCACTGTGTCCTATGATTATAGAATCTAGATATAAATGCTTATCTCCTTTTTATCTCTCTTCACTACTTTTAATTATGATCAATGATACAAGTGGCACCTACATTTATTGAGAGCACTACTACTTCTTGTAACACTTCTGCATCGAATGTTACTTATTTGTAATGTATGTGAACTTGCTATGAGCACTTGTAACTTCTCAATATTAGTTTCTTGAGCATTATAAATTTGATAGGAACTACATAATATTATGCCAAGTGGTATATGGACTTCGTGCATGCAACTTTTGATGTAACACCTTCAAGAAGGAGATTGTACCTCCGTTATTATTATCCTTAGCTTGCTATTATTTCTTGGGCAATAAGCAACATGTTTTTCATTGTAAGCAATCTGTGAGCCATCTTGGAGCTTTGAATGAGGATGGGGTAGCCCTTTTGGTTTCTTTTGTTGATGCTATTTTCCAACATAGAATATATCCTTCTCTTTGTACTTATGTCTTCAATGTGCTCCATGTTCACATTGATAGAAGTGAAGCTTGATGCACCTGTTCGCTGGATGCACTCTATCCTTTTTTTATTTTACGTAAATAGCTTCTTCTTGTCCTTACAAATATCGATGATGAATTTGCTATGATTTACATAAATGATTTTGATAGAATTACTTTGGATTAAATAAATAACCTTGGTATGCATACTGTCATTTACGTAAAAACTTTCTTTGTATTACAGGTTCAATCCTAGAGAGAATGCCCTTTCATTGTTTGAGAATGCTTGATCCTTTGGTACTTCTTTTGGCTACCTTTTTCCTGTACCTATTATACCTATTGTGACACCTTTAAATAAGCTCCTTTCCCTATGTTTGATGTATTATAGAAGTGCAATACTATGTAACCTTTACATGTATATATAATTTTTTTATTGCACCTTTTATTGCACTCTTTTGTAGGTCTGAGTTTTTGATTTTTGTAGTAGATTTGTGAGTGCAAAGATGAGGGTTTTGAGGATGTATTTTTGGCTAGACTCCTTAACCTTTTTTCTTGTGTGATTTATGGTGAATCCAAGACTTGTAAATGCTATAAAATAAAGCTTTATTTTAGTTGCACTAACCCCTGAGTGCTTTGGATTTGAGATTCACCAAATCTCAATCTCTAAATCTTCTTTTGGTTAGTTTCCTTTTGCATGTACTAACCAATTTTGATGGCTTCTATTGGCCACTTAGATTTATAGGTTTTATGCTTTCAAGAATGTCTTTAGACACTTGATACAAACTAGATTTTGTAGCCTTTTTCAAAGTATAAAAACTATTTTTTTGAGAGTAATGATAGTGCAAATAAATTTTAACAAATTTCACTTTTTAAATGCACTAACAGATTACACCTTATCACTCCAATTTACTCTAAAATATTACTACACCCAATCAATTTACTGCAACTAATCAAGAATAATCTAGAATGAATCTTCAAGACTTATTTTGCACTTTTTTTATAAGTAAAGGTAGTAGGAGCTAGTCTTCATTTTGCTTTCCAAAGTAGATGATAGGAAGTTGATATATAGTTTTAATTCTAGTTCTAATCAACTCCTAAAGTGCAAATGAACCTAAAAGGAACCCTTCTATTTTTTTACTTTTGAATACTTTAATTATATTATCCTATTTGCAATTTCAATTCAAATTAAGGTGCTTAAATAAATTTGATAAGTAATCCAATTAATGAATCTACTTGCACCAATAATTGCATCCCTTTTTTTAAAATATCTTTTGTCTCTTATGTAGAGGATATAGATCTTGGTGTCTTGGATCACCAAGTTGCTGCATTATGTAGGATGTTGCAACTCTTTGTAGGCTACCTTGGACAACTTGGTCTTCACCAAAATATGGTCCTAAACTTTCTTTCATGAGCCTAGGATTTTTGGTGGTTTTTATCCTCTTGTAGTCTCCTCCTTTTGCTATAGATTTGAAGATATATTCATTTCTTAAATAGTACCTTTTGCTATGAGAGGTAATTTTTAAATATCCTAGATTTGGTAGGATCCTTATATCTAAATCTTCCTTCAAGCTTCTTGTTAAATTTTGACTTCAAATAGGATCTTCTTCTTAAGATTATAAGTGTCTTGAGGTCTTCACTGAATTCTTCTTTTGAGATTTGGTACTCGCAAAATTCTTCTCCTCTTGGGCTTGTTTTTGGATGGTGACAATTGTACCAAGTCCTTAACTATCAGGGGCTTCTCCTTGGTAGTGGATTTATTCAATGAGTTCTTTGATGATTTCTTTAGTAAGGCTCTCCAAGCCTTTTACTGGATGCTCATTGAGACATCTCCAAGGCATTTGATCTCGTAGCTACTTCTGGTATTCCTTGAGACCTTTTATTCAATATCCTAGAAGTGTTGGTGGTGAGATATTTCTCTAGATATTAACTTCTATTGCTTTTGGATTTGAGCAGGAATCTCCTAGTACTTCTTCTTCCAAGACTAAAATTTCTTCTCCTAATTTCTTTTCATGTAGGTGTTGGATTGATTCTGAAGAAGATACTCTTCATAGCTTTATTGTAGGAAGTTTTCCCAACTCATTGAATATTCTTCCCTACAACAAAGTATTCGTACTGAAATCTCATCTCCTTCTGAATCAAATACACTCTTCTAGATTCTTCTTTAGGATTAAGGCTACTGTGGCCTAATTTCAGTATCAAGGCTATTGTGGCATTTTTTCAAGATCAAGGCTTCTGTGGTATTTTTCTTCTGGATTTAGGTTTCTATGGATTTTTCTTCTTGATAAAGGCTTCTATGGACTTTTCTTCTCGATCAAGGTTTCTATGGCCTTTTCTTCTTGATCAAGGCTTCTATGGCCTTTTCTTCTGGATCAAGGTTTCTATGGCCCTTTCTTCTGAATCAAGGCCCCTATAGCCTTTTATTCTTGTGTAAAGTTTTCAATTTAGTAATGGAGTCTCCTATCTCCTAACTTCACCACAAATATTTTCTAGAAGTCTTCTTCCATAATATATTTTATTGGACAAGAAACTACCCTTTGCACTATGAATATACACTGACCTTTGGGTAACGAAGTTGAAGTCTTCTAGCTTTATGTTGTAGGAGTAATCCCAATATTTTGAGAATTAGATTTTTGCAAAAACTAGAGACTATGGGTCAATAGTTAAGAAATTTGAGATATCCTAACTTCACTAGTTGATTTATCAATCTATTGTATTGAATGTTGAGTCCTAGTATTTGCAAGTTTTTTTGCAACTCTGTGGAAAGACTCTAGCCAAAAATAATCTTAGTATTTATTGAAACTGAGATTTATTTCAGTCCTCACTTATGGATCTCCCTATTTCTACCACCTAGACTCTTTTGAGGGTTTTTGACAGTGACTGGTCCAAATGCGCATCAATTTGATAAAAAAATCAAGCTCATTGATAATGGTGGCTTTTCTATGGCTAGATATACCATATATTTCATACCACTGTTAGCTTTTGATGTTATATGTAATAGAAGATAGCAATCATAATATGTAGAAATAATAATATGAAAGAAAGTAAATTTGTGAGATGACAAAAAATATACTATAAATAGAAATGATGAAAATAAATACAATGTAGATGTAGAAGAAATGAATACTCCATGAATAATGCTACTGGACTACATTGCACCCATCTCCAATATCAGTGACTTTTTCTAAGCCCTATGATGCACCCTCTATGACAATATGCTATATGTGTTCTTCCTCTATATCTATAACTATGACAATAAGACCATTATATAAGAAGATAGGTTCCTTGGCCAACACTCTATCTAGCAGTGCAAGTGAAAAACTACACATGTATAGCTTACACATTGACACTTGTGCATTTATTACATTTTATAAAGAAGCTAAGTAAATTCCCCCTTAAGTAATCTAATTTCCTAAGTATGTATCTTGGTAGATACATTTACATGACCAAAATAATGTAATGTGATCTATTTCTAACATCCCTCTGTATTACAATATTTGGGTATTGAAGATATTTAGTCTTCAATGTGGATCTTCCTCCAATGAATAGTCTTTCTCTTGTTCAGGTTCTTATTTTGTAGTTGCTTTAGTATTCAGATGATGCAAAAAATAGGTTGAAATTGTAGGTTCTTCTTTTAATTGACCTTGCATTATATTCCTCCTTCTTTAGATTCAACTTCTTATTCTTCGTATTCTTCGTCTTCTATCTAGCCACCTTTGTTGAAGTATTCATGAGTATCTTCATTTGGTTTAGATTGTTGATGACTGAGTAGAGCATGGTGTAATTGTCCTCTCATATTCTTGATTTTTCTATGCTTGCCATTTTGGTGTATTGGTCCTTCATTTTCTTCAACCTTTTCCTTTGAAAAAATGTTAGTATCATTTTGAAACATCACGATATCTTGTGAAATTTCCATTGTATCCAGGATATATGTATCTCCATGGATTGATCCTGTTGCCTTTATTTCAACTTGATTTATGATGAGACATGTATTGAATCCATAATGTATCCAAATTTGATCATGTATTTATATTCTACTAATTTGCTCACAGAGATAAGATTGAAGGTTAATTCTGGAACATACAATACGCTTTATAGTAGAAGATTTAGAAATGATCTACTGGGTGTTACACATCCATAACCATGTATGGGATAAGTTTTGCTATCTACAATTTTTAGCCTGTAGCCTTTAGCACCTTCAATACAGTCAAACAATTGTATATTTTCTATCATATGATGACTGGCTCCTGAGTCAATGTACCACATATTTTCATGTTTCATAGATTGGTTGAGGTAAGTTTCACATTCATTGTATGGAAATATTTTTCCCATTTGAAGAAGTAAAAATGGATAAATGAGATAGTACTTAGAACCTTGAAGTATAAAAGCTTTATTTTGATGAAACCTTTCTTATTCCTTAGGTTGTAGGTTTCCTTATGTCTCCCTAGTTATGAGATTTTATACATCTAATGGAATTTTAGGTTTTGTAAAAGCTTATATTTTACCAATGGATTTACTACTTGATAATTTATGATCAATGCTGATATTACCAAGTTTTGTGGAATTCCTTATGACTCCCTAGGGATATAATATAGTGCTTTTGAAAAGATAGTTCAATTTTGGTTGATTTTGTAAAGATTTGAAAATATCAAAAATCAACTTTTATCTATTCCTTATTGCTCCTATTGAACTAAGCACTTTTTCTCATTATGTAGAGGTTTTAATGTTTGACTTATTTTGTACCTTTTTTGATGTGTTTGAGATAAGTATATATAAAAGTTTCTAACCTTAGCCTAAATATTTTGATAACCTCTTTTTAAAAATCCTCTATGTTTTGATTGAAGTGTATCTAATTTCCAATAAGTTAATTTAAAGTAGTAACCCTTATAACTCCCTAATGTTGGAAATTTAGATCACAATAATATTTACAAATATTTTAAATAAAATTCAGTAGAAGTCCTTATTTCTCCTATGTTAATATGGCAAATATTTTATTGAAATGATATATTTTTTTATCAGTTAAAAAAATTATATTAGGCATAGGTTTTGATAGGGTCTCAAAACCTAATTACAAACAAGCTATAGAAGCTAAAAACCCAAAAAAGGACAACACAAGACACAACCTTTCAAAACTGAGATGCAAAAAAAGGTGTCCGTGAGTTATAGCCAATGAAACATAGCAAAAAATAGAGGATATCCTTAAGTAGAACACACAACCAGTAGACAAAGGATGCTCCAGATGGCAAGAAAAAAAGCATTCAGCACAGCTGCGCAAAAAGGATATCCTTAGGCATATTGGGCTTCTTCATCTGGTTCTGCTCCATCCTCCTAAATATCATTAGTCAACATATCCATGTCATCATCCTTGTCCTCGCCATGGTCACCCATAGGAGTAGCAGCAACCTTAATGTCTTTAGTAGAATTCTTAGCAAGATTTTTGATAGCATCCTCAGAGAAAGCCTTCATAAAGAAAGATAGATTTAGTGCATTGCACAAGTTGGTAAGTTAAGACAGATAATTGGAGATAGATTTAATGATAAAATATTGTATGCATTGGTTAGGGGAATCCTTCTCATTGACTCAATTATTGGGGATTTCTTCTTTTGGGCCAAATTCTTCAGATGAAAAGAGGAGCAGACAATTTTTAGTTCAGGCTAAGGGGATTCACTCTTGGGTATTTTCCTTAGCCTATAGACTATTTCAATTATCTCTCTTTTTTTATAGAAAGAACAGGAGTGCCCAAGGATTTAGGAGTGGTTTGATATGAGCTAGGATTTATAGGGCTAGGCTTGGCCTTAGGAGTGGGAGACAAAATGATACCTTGGGAGCAGTGTATTAGCCAATGATTAAACATAATGTTAAATAGACCTTGGTGAGCAGGAAACTCATAGCCATTTTTCTTCTGACTATGATCAATGGTATAACTGATGAAATTAAACAGGAACTGAGGGATATTCACCATGTTAACATCCCAAAATGGTTGAAAAATGCAAAATGAAAGCTATAAAGGACCTTATCAGGGTTATAGACAATGATGAAATCCGTAATAGGGTTTAACACATTACTCCAAGTAAAGAGAAGCTCCTCACAATGAATTCCCATATGAGCTTTTTTTCACAGCTTCTTGTCCTTAATATCTTTAATCTCAACATCCTAGTTATGTTTCTCTCTACAAATTGATCTACCTTTGGCCTATTTTCCAATGAGTTCGACCAAAGTCTTAATGTCAACATCATAAGTCCTGTTATGAATGGTCACTCTGCCATTATCCCACGAACTCAGGAATGCTACAATAATATTAGGATTTTCCCTTTTAAATTTCTAAAAAAATGGGAGGAAGCCCCTAACAGAAAGGATGGTTTCAAAAATTGAGTCCATATTAACACATGATGGCTCGACAAAATTCATGGCTACAACAAAGAAGTAGCTTTGGAGATGCAAATGGATTAAGTAGATATGGAGACAAATTGGATTAGGGAAAGAATAAAAATAAATATCCAGGAGATTAAAAAAGGAAACAATCCAACCACCTTCTTGACAAGGGTGTCAAGAGAGTCGAGGATGGGAAAAAATGAATGAAACAAGGAGCTCATGACAGAAAATGCATGAAAAAAATGAAAATGAAGCATGTGGGAATCCTCTCCAAATTCCCACATGATGGAAAAGTCGATCCAAGAAATAAAAACTAAGGATAAAACACAAGGTAAGGGACCAACGTGGATGGAGGAAGGTGTTAGAAAGGAATAGTGTTATGAGGGGGAGACAAGGCGATGCTAAGGCAGATGGGTATGATAACCAAGGGGGATAGGAGGGAGCGAATGATGGAAAAGTAGATGCCAGTGTGGAAAGAAAGGAAAAAAAAATAAATGAAAGAATAAAATCCATAAAAAGGAAAGCCTTGAAAGGTGGTGGACTGAGAATTAAGATTGACAAGCCCAAAAAAATTAAATAACCCATGAGCTATGGTTGCATGGGGATGAATGAAGAAAGGAGCAGATTTAATGAATATTTTGTCCTATTTGGAGAGGATTTGACTTGCTCCCTATCAACATTAGTCTCACTTGAAGAAAAAATGTCTTAATCCATGATAGCCTCCAACACTTGAGGAAGACTATTGGTCCATATCATCAAACTAGTGGAATATGCACCGATATTAGCCAATTTATCAGCTGCCTTATTACTTTGTTTGAAAATATACTAAAATATTATTTATTGGAAGGTTTTATGAATAGTTCTAACTTCATCAATGCAATTCCTTATCCTCCAAAAGGGAATTTTCAAAATTTTTAAATAATTGATGATAGTCAAAGAATCACCTTTGACTATGAGCTTATCAGAGTAATATTTAGCCAAGACCATGCCACACCACAAGGCTCTAGCTTTAGCAACTTGATTCGTTTGGCTTCCAAAAAATTTAGCAAAAGCAAGTATGACCTTGCCACTATAATCTTTGAGGATACCCCCAAATCTAGTAATTCCTGGGTTGCCCTTAGCAACACCATCAAATTTCCAAAAGAAATATCCTTTAGAAGGGAAAACTACATTGAAGAAATCTATACCCTACAAGTATTTATGATTGAAAATGAGTATCCAATAAAACTTCACATTTAAAATTAGTCACCAAGCTTCCTTAGTGGGAAGGGCTAGATTTAGGAGGTGGATTCTCCTAAGTCCAAGCCCTCCAGAATGTTTTAGCTAACAAACATTCTCCCAAATAATAAGGTGGAAATGGTTTTTGTTTTCAGACCCAGACCATAAGAAGTTCTTTTGGGTTTGCTAAATCTTATGACAAAATCCTGCATGGACTTTAAAAACAAACATGAAATAGATGGGAATGCTTTTGAGAGAAGCGTGTGTAAGGGTGACCTTTCCAACATGAGACAAAATACTCCCTTTCCATCCAACTAATTTATTTTGTAATATTTTAATAAAATTATGTTAGGATCTCATCCTAACCCTTAATGTAATAACTTCCCTAATGTAATAATTCCTAGTGAACGTGGGTAGTACCCATGATTAATATTTTGTAATGTTCTAAGTTTTAGCTTAGGTAGTGCCTATGACAAATGGCACCCTTTTTATGTAACACATGGTAGATAGGTGGCATTATGCATGTAATTCGGGTGGCATTGTGCATGTAATTCGAGTGGCATTGTGCATGTAATTCAAAGTGGCACTATGCATGTAATTCGGGTGGCATTATGCATGTAATCCAGGTGGCATTTTGCATGTAAGCCAACCTTGGAAGGAAACTCCTTAAATACCCGAAAAGGCACCAATGTAACTATCTTTTGCAAAATTAATGAAGTATTGAAGGAGGTTGCCCCCTCGAAGAGGCCTCGCGATTCTGTCTTATTGTGAGATTGTTCTTTATGCAAATTTCTGTTATATTAATGTGATGTTTATGTGAGTTATTTCCAAGCAATTGTGTGAGAGTGTGTTATTTGAGTTTATTTTATAGCAGGATCTTAACAAGTGGTATCAGAGCGCTTTCCAGGGCCAAGTTCTGCTGCAACTGCAACGATTCTTGCCATCCAATCCGCCTGTTAGGTATAAATTCCGTGTGTTTTTTCCATTCTGTTTTTCCTTATTAAAAAAAATCCAAAAAAAAATACAGTGTTTTTTTTTCCAGACCAAAAACAAAAAAATATATTATTAGTTGAGTAGGTAGAAACCCTGTACCGGGGGTTTTAAAATATCGCGAAGGATCTGTCGTTATTGGCTAAGCTAGATAGCCCATAAAGCGTCTAGTGAAGTGAGGGGCGATCAGGCTCCAATACCCAGGCCTCAGACAGAACTCGCGCACGGACTTGAGCTCCCACGTATCTTCGGGTATATCGGGAGACCATCTAGGATTAAACAAACTTTTAGCCATTAGGAAGCTCTTCGGCCTTGTATTACTCATAGTCTACGGGACACAGCATCCTGGACGATTACCCTCCCGTATTGTCAGAGAGGCAGGTAGTGTGCTCAAGGGTATGTGTGGAATCCTCCTTGAGTAGTGGCCTGAAATATTGGTCCGAGCACTATTGTTCGTCACTGTCGGTATATTAGAGGGCCTATGGGTGGTACATACTCCTATACTTAGCATTCCCTGGTTTTGTTAAAACTTCAACCTGTAAAAAATGCCAAAAAAAAAATAAATAAATAAATAAAATAACAATAAAAATCCAAACCTCCCTGTTCGTAAACCTGCATTTCAAAAGTGAGCATATGAGAAAGGAGTCCTCTACTAAAAAAATAATAGAAGGGACATGCATTCGGGATAAGCCATGAGGGTGACACTTAAGTCGACAGATCCGGAGAATAACAATAAAATTTACAGATGGCGATCCACGATCGAGTCGATCGAGTCGGAGAGGTCAGCACAGTCAGGGCAGAATTCACAGTCTTCAGGGTCAGAACAGAACTGTCATATCAGTCACCTGCAAAATACAGAGAATCTTGAGTGTGAAACACGGCCAGTTATAGATAGTGCTCCAGTACCCAACTTTTGCTCAGTAGCTCAGAATTAAAAACTGTAAACACCGTTAGACTCAGCAAAACAGGAGATAAAAAAAAAAAAGTCTGGGGTGCCAAAAAGTAGTGTTGAGAGATATAGCTCATTGTGACCACCTCCTTCAGCTGATCATTTTGATATATAGCACCCAAGCACTTTTTTGGGCACTTACTAAAAATAGTAAGTCCAAAAAAATTCAATTCTATTTTTAGTAACTGGTCACAAAGGTCTAAAAAATGGCCCAGGGTACCCGTGGACACCAGAAAGAACTAGAACACTTGGAATCCCTCACAAAAGCCATTGAGAACTTGAACTCGGCTTTTCACTCCATAAGGGAAGAAGTCCAAGGTCTTCGCCTAGAGCATGAGGCCACTAGCAACCGCCTAGAAGAAGCACTGACAGAAGTGGACAGTAAACTGAGAAGAGAACCACCCAAATCAGAATACCAAGCTGAGAGTTCTACAAGGAATCGTGACCATGATCCATCCTTTAGAATGCCCAAATTGGACTTTCCCAAATTTAGTGGGAAGGATGTTGATGGGTGGCTATGTCGGGTTGACCAATTCTTTCGACTTCATAATGTACCCATATTTCATCGAGTCCAGATGGCTTCCTTTAACTTGGAATCTGAGGCTCTACACTGGTTCCAATGGTTGCGTCTTGCCTACCCAAATCTCTCTTGGGAGGATTTTGAATCCCAACTACTCACTCGATTTGGTCCTAGTGAGTTTGAGGACTTTACAGGAGCCTTGACCAAACTGCAACAAACAGGGTCAGTCCGAGAGTACCAAGCCCAATTTGAAAAATTGGCCAATAGGACAAGAGGATTGAGTGAAGGGTTCTTCCAGAGTTGTTATATCAGTGGGTTGAAGATGGAACTCCAAGCGGAGGTAAAAATGTTGAAACCACGAACTATGATGGAAGCTATCAGTTTGGCCCGTTTGGCCGAATCTAAACTCTCTGCCCAAAGACACCCATCAAAGTTTCCTCAAAATAGACCTTCATTTCCTCCTAGAGGCCAACACCTAGATGATAATAAACCGGCTGCACCCAAGCGCCTCACCACCGAAGAGATGGATGCACGTCGTGCCCAAGGATTATGCTACAATTGTGATGAAAAGTTTTTCAAAGGGCATAAGTGTGCACACAAAAAATTGTTCTTGATAGATGTTGAAGAACCTGATACCGCTGACGAGAGTGATGAGGATGAGGACCCTCCAGAACCACCTCCTCCACAAGCAGAAGTGAAACAGGAACCTAAGACAACAATTACAATCCATGCCCTTGCAGACATTACTACTCCTCAAACCATGAAGGTTACAGGATTTTTCAAGGGCCAACGTCTTTCCATCCTGCTGGATTCAGGAAGCACGCACAACTTCATTGACCCTAGAGTTGCTCAACGGGCAAATTGCTATATCCACACTTGTAATTCCTTTGAGGTCATGGTAGCCAATGGGGGAACCTTACCTTGTAAAGGAAAGTGTCGCAATGTTAAAATCAAGATAGGGGACTATGAACTCAAGCAGGACATGTTTGCCCTCCAGTTGGGTGGATGTGATATTGTTTTGGGATCCCAATGGTTGAGTACGTTGGGCACTATCAGTTGGAACTTTGCTGAACTCTGGATGCAGTTCTTCCAGAACGGACAAACACACATCATCAAGGGCTCCCCGGTAAGAACACCTCAAATTATCAGTTCAAACGGCATGGAGAAATTGCTAAAAAAATCATCACGTGGGGTCATTGCACAACTATTCTCCATCCAACCATCCACATCTCCAATGGGTGAAATCCCACAAGACATGCAACAGATTCTCCACAAACAAGAGGCCATCTTTTCAGAACCAACCACACTACCACCGCATCGCTCTCACGACCATGCCATTCCATTATTGCCGGATAGTACACCTCCCAATGCCAGACCACCTTATGAGCGACTCAAGCGCACCTTATTTTGGAAAGGTAGGAAACAGGACATTCGCTCTTTGGTGGCAGACTGCGACACAGGTCAAAGGATGAAAGGAGAAACAGTGCGCTCTCTGGGCACTCTTCCACCATTGCCGATACCGGATCAGGTGTGGACTGACATCTCTATGGACTTCATAGAAGGGCTACCTAAATCTGGAGGCAAGTCTGTTATTTTCGTGGTAGTGGACCGCCTTTCAAAGTATGCTCACTTTTGTGCCCTAACCCATCCTTACACAACATTCACTATTGCCCAAATTTTTCTTGACTCCATATTTCGCCTTCATGGCATGCCAACCTCCATTGTATCTGATCGTGATCCCACCTTTACTAGCAATTTGTGGCAAGAGTTGTTTAAGTTGCAGGGGACTCAGCTCAAAATGAGTTTAGCCTACCATCCGCAAATGGAGGGTCAAACAGAGGTTGTTAATAAATGCTTGGAAACTTACCCTTGCTGCTTTGCCTCCGATCATCCTACTCATTGGGCAAAATGGCTTCTTTGGCCGAATGGTGGTACAACACTTCCTATCATACCGCCACCAAACTCACACCGTTTGAGGCAGTTTACGGGCGCCCTCCACTCACGCCTTCCTCCTACCTTTCGGGCAGCTCCAAGGTACAGGTTCCATCAACACTCCCCGAATTGGATGAAGAAGGCTCCATCTTACTTGCACCAAAGCAGCTGCTGGATCGTCGAACTCGCACTCTGCGCAACCGTACCATTACAGAGGTCCTGGTTCAGTGGCGTGGACTTCAACCTGAGGATGCTACATGGGAGTCTCTCCATCAACTCCAGCAACAGTTCCTCATTTTCAGCTTTGAGGACAAAGCTTCTTCAAGGAGAAGGGCATGTTAGGATCTCATCCTAACCCTTAATGTAATAACTTCCCTAATGTAATAATTCCTAGTGAACGTGGGTAGTACCCATGATTAATATTTTGTAATGTTCTAAGTTTTAGCTTAGGTAGTGCCTATGACAAATGGCACCCTTTTTATGTAACACATGGTAGATAGGTGGCATTATGCATGTAATTCGGGTGGCATTGTGCATGTAATTCGAGTGGCATTGTGCATGTAATTCAAAGTGGCACTATGCATGTAATTCGGGTGGCATTATGCATGTAATCCAGGTGGCATTTTGCATGTAAGCCAACCTTGGAAGGAAACTCCTTAAATACCCGAAAAGGCACCAATGTAACTATCTTTTGCAAAATTAATGAAGTATTGAAGGAGGTTGCCCCCTCGAAGAGGCCTGCGATTCAGTCTTATTGTGAGATTGTTCTTTATGCAAATTTTTGTTATATTAATGTGATGTTTATGTGAGTTATTTCCAAGCAATTGTGTGAGAGTGTGTTATTTGAGTTTATTTTATAGCAGGATCTTAACAAATTATTCCACACTAAGGCATTAGGATGACATATAAACAAAGGAGACCCAAATACATAGCAAGAAAGGATGACACCGAGCACTCAAGGATATGAGATATCTTGATCTACCTTTAAAAAGTAGTATTAAAAAAGTAAATCTTGATTTTGTGGAAGTTAAATTTTTGCCTAGGTACATCTTCATACAGGAGTAAGATATGTTTGCTAACCATGGCCTCAAAGATAAACGCAACCATGGAAATAGTTGTGTCATCCATAAATTGCTGATGAGAGACTGGTCTAGTTTGTGAAGTAGCTTTTATGCATGAGATAAGGTTAAGGCTATAGGCTTATTTTATGGTTCTACCAAGTGCTTTAGCCTTCTGATCTAACCAAAAAGTGTACCCCCATCTACTATACTATGTCGTATTCATTCATTCAAAGCATAAAAATGACAAGATTGCATAGATTCAACAAAATAAACATTTCTTGTATTAATAATTGAAAAGAATCTCGATTACAATCATGCCCCTCTTAGGGTCACCCAAATGATGATACGATTAATACAATGCCAAAGCCCTCAATAGGGTAGGTGCACTAATATTGCTTTTCAACTAGTCATAAACTACTCTAGGGTGGATGTGCCCTCTTCTTCGCGATGGGGAAGGAACTTGATGGTTTACTCTCCTTTGAAACTGTTCCCTGTGGTCAAGAAACAACATAAGAATGTCAAAAATATAGGCAACCTCTCATGATGAGGCCCTTTTAGGTAAATTGCATAATGACACCATTAACATGCATAATCAAGAAAGCATAAATAAGGCTTCTAAGCTATGCAAAGTGAATCAAGATTCATGTAATAGCATAAAGGAAAATAGCAACTACACTATGCATGGATCAAATATGGAAAATGAAGCATAAACATGCATAAAGAAAGCATTTTAGTCCTAATTAAAGCATAAGCATAAAATATAAATCTAGCCTAGTTCTACAATCAAAAGTCTTCTAAAATGCTATTAAACCAACAAAATAGCTAATCTAACCTAACTAGCTGAACAAAAATAGAAATAGGAAGGCGGTTATACCTCTGTTGCAAACCACAGCTCTGGTGAGTGGTCTACACTATAAACCATGGCTGAAATCCATGGTTAGCACTCTGATAGGCTTACCCTCAATTCCAAGGGTAGTGGGCTTAACCTCCTTGTCCAATTGATGTTCAAGGGTCACCTTTGATGTCCTTCTAATAGATTTGGTGGTCAAATCACTGTGATGGGCCTTCGTTTGCCCGGATTTGCATTTCTTGATCCTCCTAGGCTCCTAGGGCTTCCATGGCAAACTGATCGTTGGATGAATAGCAAAGTAGCCTTCGAATGCACAAATTCAGTATGCAATCCGATAGGGCTTCACTGCTCGCTTGATCACTTCACACTCACTCGATAATTCGTCAGCGCTTCGCTATACAAATCATCCATATTTTCTCCCCATTTGGAGGGGGTATTTATAGGATGCCCTAGGACTTGGGGTGGCTTCCTGGAGAAGCCAAGATCAAGAAGGGGTGGTTAGGATAGTTGGAATGGAAGCTTCCACCCTCTAACCACCTTCTTCTAGATCCAATGGCCGTTCAAACTGATTTGGCTCGGATTGAAGGCCAACTGAACTTCAGTTAAGACCGTAGGTCATAGTTGTAGTCTAGACTGTAAACCACAGGTCTCAGCTATGGTTCAGCCTATAAATCGTAGGTTTGGGCTACGGTTCAGACTGATTAGGCCAAGGAGCCCAAATTGAGTGGTTAGAACCACTGCTCTATCTTGGAGTCTATCCAAGATCTTCCATATGGTCTTGTAGCATGTCCATATGAGTAGTCGCCCTCGACATGACGCGTTTTAGGTGTCTATAGATGCCCCTTTTGAGATGCATTGTGAGATCGAACAATGCTGAGAAAAAATAGACCTCCTAAAATGATGTCAAAGGTTCTATGATGATCATTAGTCGGATCAACATTAGATGCCCCATATCCTACAAAAGGACGTGCATCCTAGAATCATTGCTTTCAACTGGGTGAAAGGCTTAAATTTTGTGCTTTGCAATTTTATGGAAGGTTACATTTGCTTCAACAGGATGGCAAAAAGGCTTACACTTGGTGCTCTGGCACTTTCGGGTATAATCGGGTAAAACCGATAGCGGAGCGACAAAGGCTTACCTCATCATATTTGCTTTTTGCCCCTATAAAGGGTAAGCTTATGATAGTTGTTGACAATGATTCGTAAGATGAACACAATTTTGACAAGATCAAGGGATCTACGATCTCAGGGATCTTCTACTGATTTTAATTATGATTTGATATTATGACTACCCCCTCAAGCGATGAGTCGATGAGGGTAATGACAATGGAATGAAGCGACGAGGTCGCTTGACCACTATGAATGATCTGAACAAACTTAGAATTTAGCATTTAATACTTGGCAAGGCCTAATCAGCTATGATTGCAACTATTGATAGTAATTGCCTATTTCTATCCCATGGAATGGTCCAGCCATGAAGGCTTTCTTAGGGAATCAAAATGAAAGTAATTCCAATTAAGCATGTGTTGAATCATATTATCGATGATCTGCTGAAATGATCATAGAAGAATTGCAATAAATATCTCATTCCCATGGAGCAGTCTGGCTGTCTAGGCCTTCTTAGGGATTGAAATGAAGCATAGCAACTCCACGATGATGAATTTGCCCCAAATGTCCTTATGGTATTTTACTCATCTTGCCGGATTGCATGGATCGCAAGTCGCTGCAACCGCCAAGTGTATAGGGTAAAGAACTAGGTACAAGGCACATTTGGATTTTGAGTTATTTGATTTTTTTGTTATTTTTACATTTTTGAGATGCACGTGGATGCACTGCTTATATGATGTGATGTATGGATGACATACACTAGATAGCTATTTTATTTATGATGATGATATGCAGTGATCTAGATGTTTAGATGTGCTATATTATGGATGCATATGGATGCGATGTTTACTTAAATGCATATTTGATTTTGCTTAATGGCATGCATTTAATTTTATGACACTGTCATGATATGCTAATGTAATGTATGTAATGCACTATTTACATGATGGTAATCTAATGTAAATGAACTTGTATGCTTTAATCACTTAAAACATAAGGAATGAATGCGATATGTGTTTATCAATCTAATGGACGACACCACAGAATGTATAAAAATCATGAATGTAATTGAAAATCCTTAAGATAAGAATGTAATCAATTAATCATCCATATATGAAATGCAATGGTATGCAATGTTTATGATGCGAATGATATAATGTGTCATTCCTATTTTCTTTTTGCAAATTTGAAAAATGTGCACGATATAGTCAGTGGTCGTCTAAATATTATTTCTAATATCCATCCGGTATCTATCCTATATGTTGATTGTGCTTTATATAATGATGTATCATGGATTCGATACTTTGCAATTTGATGATTTATATGGTTGCAATATTTGACATTTTGTTGCTATGGGAGAAATTTTTGAGGTTTTCCATGAGACTCAAACACCCTAATAGACTTATCAAAAGTTGCATACTAACCACACTAGACTTCTGAGATAAAAGGCTTTTGCTAGGATAGACCCTAACTATTCATTATCCCTGTGTGTGCACATGATTATTTTAAGATAAGACACGAGCGTTCCCCGATGTCAGGCGGGATTCTTTCAGCCCATTGCTAAGATAGGGGTTCCACAAATGTCTTATCCAATCTCAAGTTTAGATTTTAGTTGGACTAAACCACTAGGCAATGCAGGACACCTGAAGCTAGCTCTTCCACATTCAAACATTGGTCTTGTTCATAAGCGAGGTGCTAATGCGTCAGACATATCATCATGCGTAAGGTACAGTAGTGCTGATAATTCCAGGGATTCAGGCTCATTCCTTTCTATCCTTCAATTTTTGGGATACTTGCTCATATGTAGTGAAGCAAGGGAGTTGATTCCATCTTCTTTTTGAACTATCTTTGGATCTTCATTTGATCTCTCTTCGAACTTTTGATTTATGATCTTCATTTGATCTTGATTTATTTGAACTTCACTTTTGAACTTTGATTTAAGCCTGTTTTCCTGATCTTCACTTGCTCTTCACTTTTTGGCATTTACATTTGATAATTTTCTTCAGAAACTTTCCTTTGGGGAGATTTACTTGGAAAAATTGTTTCTGGTATATCGATTGAGAATATCGATCTTGTGATATCAATATGGGATATCACTCTGGGGAGTCGATCTATGATATCGATCTAGGGTATCAATCATGAGGATTGATGTGGGATATCTCTTTGGGATATGCTCATTTTATCGTAAGCAAGGGATTCTGAATAGGGAACTAACCTGTCCTTTTGCCAACTACCAACATTTCCCATACCGTCCGCACAGAGGGATAAGCAAGAATAACTCTTTTCGCTTCAGGATACCCGGTCCTGCTTCATGGCTTTCATCTTCCCCTAGTCCTTGTTAGGATTGTTTAATTTGTTGATTAGTGATAGGCTTCTGATATGCTAAGGGCTATACTAACTGAACCTTAGCTACAAAAGCAAAGCAAGCTTTCTACCAACTCTTGATAAGACCACTAGGTATGGCTGAGTGACCGAAAAACCCTAGTATATCTCCATAGCAACATTATAGGTTGTGTTGAAAAACACAATTACTCACATGAATGATGGATTATGATAAATGCAGAGATGCATGATTTAAACACAAACGTGGCATCATTTGTAAGACTGACAAACACAATGCCTTCTATTACGAAATGCAACGGATGACGAATGCCTATATGCAATGCAGTAATGCAATGAATGCATGTGTACATGCAAAATAAAAATGCAACATTCAAATGCAAATGCAAATGTTTTTGGATTTTAAGCTTTACCAATTTTTTTGGATTTTATTGATTTTATAATTTTTTATGGGTTTTGAGCCTCATAATTGACCAAACGGCGAGTACATGCCTCTGGAGCCTTTAGATTGACCAAGCGATTTTTAGTAATCCTTGGAGCTTTTAGGATTGACCAAAGGGATTATGTGTACCTTTGGGACGTTTTGGGATGACCAAGTAATTTTGAGAATCCTTGGAGCCTTTGGCTTGACCAAGCATTTTAAGAACCTTGGAGCTTTTTGAAGACTTGAGCCTTTTGATGACCAAGCGGTTTTTAAGAACCCTTGGAGCCTTTTGGGGATGACCAAGCGGTTTTAGGTAAACCCTCGGAGCCTTTTGACTGACTTGACCAAGCGGTTTTTAGGAACCCTTGGAGCCTTTTGGGGAGGGTACGCTACCCTAGATACCCCTAGTGTGTGTGCCACTCGATGAAAGTGAGGGAGGTGTTCTACCTCTAAGATCCTCACTTTGCCTCATTGAATTTGGCATGGATGGTGGGGAAGGTATGCTACCTTGAAGACCCCCAACATGCATGTTATCTACTAAAATGTAATCAACTTGCTTAGGAAGAGTGATATAAATCAACTCTCCCAATTGAGGCATGGACCTCAATGGATTGCATGTGTCTAGGTGTGGGTGAACGAGAGAACCATCCTCATGGATAGCGTCTCGTTCTACCAGGTTTTGCACTATCTTCTTAAATGGATAGCAACCACAAATGTCATGCCCCTGCATACGGTGATAAATGCAAAAGAGGCTTTCATCCATGGACCCATATTTGGACTTTCTTTGTTTGACCTTAGGCAATACCAATGCATTTGCCTCGTACAACTTTTGGAATAAAGTTGTAGTAGTCATCTGAAATGCAAATACTCGTGGAAGAGTCTTGTTAGGCCTATGAGGCGATGGGTGCCTTTGAGGTGATGATTGGGATGAGGAAAACTCTATTTTAGTAGGTTGGGGCACTGTAAGTGAACCATCTACGTGATAAATCCCACTATCTATGAGGTTTTGTACCTTATGCTTGAATCCATAGCAATCATGAATGTTGTGACCCTCCATTCGATGATAGAGACAATAATGATCCTCTCTATAACCCTCAGGTTTGACTCAATTTGGGTCTACAGGTTTGATGTCAGGTAAGGTGATGACCTTAGATTCTTGCAGCTTTTGAAGAATGTCAGACATAGACTCGTTTAAAGGAGTCCAAATGTGTTGCGACTGTCTTGGGTGCCTAATCCGCATTGGTTTGCCATGAGGACCCAATGGTTGAGTTAGCCGAATTGGCTCTTGCTTTTGCTGAAGCTTTTCCTGTGGTTGCATAGAAAGTGGTTCAGCCTTAGATGTGGGTTGCTTTTGTAATTCTAGGTTTTCAAGCCGGTTCATGATACTATGCAATGTCTTATCTTGCTCATCCATTCGATGCTCCATTCTATCTATACGACTTAGAATGGATTGCAATACTGACAAAGAATTCATGCATATTTCCAATGATTGGTTTGAAATACCCTTGTCTATTGAAGGAAATGAAAAAGTGGATGCTAAAGATCCACCAGATAAGTGCACATCACCAATTTCCTTCCTTTGAGCTGATGTGGCTACTTCTTGATGATTCACTTTGTTAGTGTCATCCACATGCTCAGGTTCATGACTTAGTTCATATTTTTGTTTCATCTACCCCTGAGTACCCCAGTTTGATGTGGGGAAGGCACCCATTATTTCTCTTGAAGAGGCACCATGAGCAATGAGTCAGGAGTGACTAATTTCAAAGGTTCTGGCCCTTTCAATGTGGAAGCAACATCTGATTGCCCCCTCTCTTGTTCTATCTACTTTAGAATCCCTTGATCCTCTAGCTTAATGTCAACCATTCCCATGAACTCTTGAGAAGGTGCTTTAGCTTTTAGACCAGCTGTAAGTAAATCATCAACTAGTCGAGATGATTCTATATCAGTCATGTTAACTGATGTTTTCTTCTCCTCATCAGGTAATATGATACCATGATTTTTGGTGATGGGAGAGGGTAGCGATTTCTTGATGCAAGCCCTAGTCGAATGTTTGATGATTTTATTCGAATGAATATCTTGAGGCTCGCATGCCACTAGAGTTTCTTGTGGCTCATCGACTTTCTTACAATATTTGAATGGCTCAGGATCATGGGGGACCACATACACTTGTCCTTGGTGTATGAATTTTAGATTTTGGTGCACTATGGAAGGCACACATTCCATATCTCTCATCCATGGTCTCCCTAGCAATATGTTATACTGCCTCTCACCCCCTAGGATATGGCACAACGTAGGTATCATCTTTATCCCAACCTGTATAGGTAAGATTGTTGTGTCGATTGTTGGGGATGTGGCATCATTGAAGGCTCTCAAAGTGAATGTTGAGTCCTTAATGTGCGAAGATGGTAGATTTAAATGCTTCAAAGCTGTAGTTGTGATGATGTTGATAGATGACCCGGTATCAATCAAGACTCTCTTGTATGAAATTTGATTGATGCTCGCTATGATGTGTAGCGGAGGATCGGGTTCATCCTTAGGGATTAGCTTAATCTCCTACCTATGAAAGGTAATCACAGGGTCCTTTTGTAAGTGAATTGGATTCATTGTTGATATGGACCATGATAGGTTATCAGCTTTTGTTGAACTTTTTGGTATGTTGGGCTGATCAAGGCATTTCTTACTTTGTGCTACAATATTGATCATACCGATAAAACCCTCATTAGGTGGGGCCATGTGCATCTCATTAACATGCTCAACTTGATTGTTGTCATCCTCATGGTTGTATTGAGGGTTTTTGGATATGTCGATGTCTTGATTATCGATAGCAGAGGGGCTATCTATTTGTAATTTGTTCTTATCCAACATATTCTGCACTATATTCTTGAATGCAACACAATCCTGGATATCATGGCCATTTTGCCGATGATAAACACAATAGAGATCTTCTCTATACCCTCTAGGTTTGCGGTGATTAGGATCCAAGGTACGTACTTTAGGCAATATTAGGGCCTTAGCCTCACAAAGGCGATTGAAAATTGATGCCAAAGATTCAGGCAATGGCGTATAGTTGCGAGGTGGACATTTTTGTTTATCCTTGCCTTGATTCCTATCATGTTGATTGTGATGCATAGGAGAAGGTTGAGCCTGATGGTTCTCTTGTTGTTGGCTCTATGCTTCTTTTGGAATGTTTAACATGATCTGGTTGACATGCGTAGGCTCAGCCTGTTGTGGTTGATATCACATGCTCTTATTGTTCCATTCTTTCTCGCTACGAAGCTCTAGGTCTCCTTCCAGCTTGATATCTTCAATGACCTTGGCTTGTGCTAAAGCCTCTTCGAATGTTGTATATTGTTGCAACTAGAGCAACAATGATATGTGTTTGGCACAAATTTTTGTGAACATTCGATTAAGTTCAGTAGTGGGAATAGAGAATGGTAATTCTGCCATTAATTTTTGCCACCTATTCCCATAATCCATGATTGGCTCATCATCATTTTGACATAGATTGGCCAAGTCAGATAGATTAGCTTTCTTTTTGGTTCCAAATGAGAAGCGCTCAAGGAAAGCATCCACCAACTATTCGAAGTTGGTGATGTTGTTCCTAGGTAATTGATTAAACCATTCAGAAGCTACACCCGAGAGGGTCATAACGAAAGTTCTTAACATCAAGGCATCATCATGTTGTATCTGGAAGCATGCACTAATGAAGGTCGTTATATGCTCTTGTGCATCTTCATCACCTTTAAACTTATCCCATTTAGGTATTTCAAAATGTTTAGGGTAAGTAGGGCTTGGCACTGATGGACACAATGGTTGATTGTGTATCTTGCTTAGAGTGGGCTTTTGACTAGCCACATCTTGTTTCTCGAGAGATTTGATTTTCTCGGCAAGCACCTTGTAGGCTTGAGAAGAGATGATCTCTTCCTCCCGAAGGGATCTTCGGGGTGCAAGCGGAGGTAAGTTCCTTTGAGTGTGAGGTGGTCGATTGTATTCATCAGCCACGTCTATAGAAGATGGTTCAGGATATCGTTGATCCTGGTCATCCAACTCTGATCTTTCATACTGCTTGTGCTCATGCCTGTTTGGCACTAAACGCTCTCATGGCTGAGAAGCATGTCGAGAAGTATGGCGAACATAATCATCTACTCTCCTATTATGCAGCTCAAGGTGTGAAGTAGCATGTCTCTCATTGTGTTGTTGCTTGTACTCTCTATGAGGAGGTAATTTATATCGAGCCAATCTATTTGATCGCTCTTCTTGCTCCTTTAAATCAAGGAGGCATTGCTCTTCTAAGCGGTGTTCATATAACCGTTGTAGGTGCAACCGCTGTTGTTTTGCACTTTCTCATTCTAGCTTTTCTAAACACTCATGCTCAATGCGCAAACCCTTCAATTGGTCTTGAAGCATTTGTTCTCTCTGGATTGCATCTGACCTATGTGATCGATTTGATCGATTTGTTGTGCTAGGTCTAGGACTCTGCAACTCCTTGTGAGGGTTCTTGTTTGCTTCAAATTGTGCAACAAGGTTGGCAACTCTTTTTCCTCGATGATTCAAGATTACATTGATATTATGTTCTTCCCTAGGGGTGCAATTCTCATGCAAGGATGTTGCAGGGGTACCGCGTGTTCGCTGGGAACACTCACTATGGGTGCGGATAGGATGCAACTGCGTGATAGTTCCTTCATCCATGATGTACTCCTCAATGGATCTGGTAGATCCATGAGAGGAATGATCATGATGTATGCTTCTATGCTCCAATTTCCTATGTTGAGATCTTCCAACACCTTGGTCTAAGAAGTCAAAGTGATGAGACTTCCAAGGTTGTGCAAGAGGAGTACCTTCCTCACCAACACTACGATAAGACAAATGACATCCTCCATGATCGGAAGGATTTGGCATTATAATAGGCATGTGAATGGTTGTCTTACCTCTATCTCACCCTTCATTGGACTGATTTGAACTCTCAATGTAATGATATGTGGGAGGTTTAGAGGTGTTCTCATTTAGGTCACGAGAAGATCTGTTGTTAGTTCTCCTGAGCGGGGTTCCTTGATGAGATCCATTGTGAGTGGTGTTGTCTCCTCTGAGACTACTTGAAGTGTATTCAAGTATGTTTTGGGCAGATGTGCTGCCTCTAGGGTGATCCAGACCCTGTGGTGCATTGGGTGCAACCTCAGTCTTAGATCGAGGATGACCCCGTGCATTGACCATGACCTTATGAATTTTGACTTCTAAAAAGGTTGTGAGTGTTATATATCAAAATGATCAGTGCGACGAGCTGATCACAATGAGCTATAACTCAAAAATATGATTTTTGGGTCAAAATTTAGTATTTTTGGAATATTTGGCCAACCGGGCTCGTGGTGAAATGACCACTTTTAGGAATTTCTTGGAAATTTTGAACCATGAAGAGTTAGGACCCAAAATTTCTTTGAGAGGTGCACAATGGTAAAACTAAGACAAAAAAACAAATTTGGCAAGTTTTGGAGTTGTCTAGACCATTTTATGACCGTTTTAGTGCAGTTTTTCTCAGTTTTCGACCTCGAAAATAGAGTAATCATAAAACCAAAATAAAATCTTCGTTATAGCTCTGATTTACATGATTATCGAACCGTTGGATGCAGAATCAAAAATTAGATTATTGGTGGTCCCATCAAGGATCTTATTGATTACCCAAATAATAATGAAACACACAAAGTAGACAATATGATTATCTCTTTTAAGGATTAAATGTGTGTCCTAAAACTGGTTTAGTGCATTTGATTTGTTGTGAATATACTTTGAACTCTTATCGTGTTTTTCAAAAGTTGATGTTATACTCAATTTGTTCAAAGGTTTTCACCTATATACTCGCACAAGCCGAATATGGGAGTGAATTCCATACTCAACGAGGTAGCATAGGTACTACCAACCCTCACCCAACACACCATGTGTAGCGATACACTCTTCCGAAGATGAGTGCATGCTATTTTGCATGGATAGGACAGTTCTTGGGTCGGCCTTGGCCATGAGCGGGTCCCGATAATACAATTTCAAATGAGCCAACCAAGTGGTAATGACATCCACTGTTGGTCTCAATCAAATGGGTTGGATGTGAGAGCCCAATGCCACTGATGTTTAAATGAAACGTGGTGTGTGTGGTTCATTTTAATTTGCATAAAATAAAAATGCATAATATAGCACAATGATTGTTTCCTACATGTAATGTAAAAGAAACATTTTATATTCAAATATGCATGCTATACTCTACATGATTTTTTGACAATGCAAACTAGTATGCAAATGGCCACTACTTGGGCCTCAAACATGCAAACCTACACACAAGTTCTAATATAGCACGTTGTATTCTAGGGTGAACTACAATCAGAGATCCGCTGTTCCTAGCAGTGCCTATCGAAAATTTAGAAAAAGAAATATGAAACTAAGGACCTAATCCATTTTTATTTATTTTAGCCTTAGTAAATTTACTTTCATTTTTTTGTTCTCTGGAAAAACACAAACAGAAAAAAAAATACAGAGGGTGAAAATGGGGCCTACCTCAGGTCCTCATCCGATTACGCTCTGCTCTCTACTTTATGTTGTTTCTATAATGTAAACCATAGGTCTATTGTATGGTCTAAGACTGTAAACCACATGTTGAACCCGCGGTTCAATTGTTGGCCCGTAGATGATAGTTGTAGTTATGTACATGCAAGTGCAAAAAACACAAAAATGTCGATTAGGTCCTATAAATGCGGGGTTCCACCATGATCACCTCTTATCTAACCAAAAAGGGTCCACCCGATGGATCTATTGTACTATAATGGTAAAGATATAGCATGCATACAAGAGAATAAAATTGACAACATTGAATAGATTCAACAAGAAAGAAAGCCTTTATTCCATTCTATTCATAATGCAAAGAATCCAATTACAATTACGTCCCTCTTAGGGATATTCATTTTGATACAATATTACAATAGGAGTGCACAATTGTTTTCCCTCTTTAGGGTAGGTGATTGATTTTGCCTTTCAAATAGCCTTAAACTGCTCTAGGGTGGAGGTGCCCTCTTCTTCGCAATGGGGAAGGAATTTGATGGTTTACTCTCCTTTGAAATTATTCCCTATGGTCAAGAAACAACAAGAATGTCAAAAATATAGGCAACCTCTCATGATGAGGCCCTTTTAGGTAAATTGCATAATGACACCATTAACATGCATAATCAAGAAAGCATAAAAAAGTACTTCTAAACTATGCAAAGTGAATCAAGATTCATGTAATAGCATAAAGTAAAATAACAACTATGCTATGCATAGATCAATTATATAAAATGAAGCATAAACATGCATAAAGAAAGCATTATAGTCCTAATTAAAGCAAAATGCAATGAAATAAATCTAGCCTAGTTCTATGGTCAAAAGTCTTCTAAAATGCTATTAAATCAATAAAATAGCTAATCTAACCTAATTAGCTAGACAAAAATAGAAATAGGAAGGTGGTTATACCTCTGCTACAAACCGTAGCTCTGGTGCGCGGTCTGCACTGTAAACCATGGTTGACAGCCATGGTTAGCACTCTGATAGGCTTACCCTCAATTCCAAGGGTAGTGGGCTTAACCTCCTTGTCCAATTGATGTTCAAGGGTCACCTTCGATGTCCTTCTGATAGATTTGGCGGTCAAATCACTGTGATGGGCCTTCGTTTGCCCGAATTTGTGTTTCTTGATCCTCCTAGGCTCCTAGGGCTTCCATGGCAAACTAATCATTGGATGAATAGCAAAGTAGCCTTCGAATGCATAAATTCAGTATGCAATCCGATAGGGCTTCGCTGCTCGCTTGATCACTTCACACTCACTCGATAATTCGTCAGTGCTTCGCTATACAAATCATCCATATCTTCTCCCCATTTGGAGGGGGTATTTATAGGATGCCCTAGGACTAGGGGTGGCTTCCTGGAGAAGCCAAGATCAAGAAGGGGTGGTTAGGACAGTTGGAATGGAAGCTTCCACCCTCTAACCACCTTCTTCTAGATATAATGGCCATTCCAACCGATTTGGCTCGGATTGAAGGCCAACTGAACTTTAGTTAAGACCATAGGTCACATTTGTGGTCCAGACTATAAACCACAGGTTACAGTTGTGGTCCAGACTATATTGGTGAAATTAGAAACTACTTCCTCTCTGATTTCTAAAATATCAGTAGTAGTGGATCCATCATTTTTAGTAAGCTCTTTGATTCTATTGTGACTTATATTTCTCATGGTGGAAGCATGATAGAACTTAGTATTTGAATCCCATTATTTGAGCTACAAAGCTTTGGATTTATGTTTCCAAAAGGTTTCTTCACAAGCCAAAATATTATGGTATTCTACTAGGATATTTCTTTCCTCAGACCAGATTTGCTCATCACACTATCCTACCTGATTTTTTTTCTCAATGGAAAGAAGCCTATCCTCAATAGCTTGTTTGATTTAAAACAGGTTCCTAATTTTTTTTTGTTCCATATTTTCAGGTTTTCTTAACATGCTTTAATTTCTAGGTAAGACAGAATGAAGGGCATCCTTGGCCAACCTGTTACCACCATTATGCAATTATGTACCTAAGGTCAGGATGCTAAATCCACATTGCCTCAAATATAAAGGGCATTCTAAAAGGACTATCTTTTACAACATCCAAGAGGAGTGGAAAATGGTCAGATCCAATATTGGATATAGATTGAAGGTTAGCATCCCCAAGAACTTGAACCACTTATTGGGATAAGAAATATCTGTCCAATTTGACTTGTATAAGTTGATTTCCTGATATTATTTTACTCCAAGTAAATTTAGCATTTTTAAGATTGACATCCATGAGGTTATTAGCATTGACAAATTCAAGGAAATCTTCCATACTTTTTTTAGGAAAGCCATTACCTCCAATTTTTTTTGAAGGATAAAGAGGAGATTTGAAATATTCTGCAACAATATAGGGGACGTTGTTGAAGGATTATTTGAGACTACTAAGGATATCCCAAAAATGAGCTCTTTCAGATAAAGAATTTGGCACATAAATGTTTGTCAAAATCCATGAGAAAGTGGTTTCTCTATCTTGAAACATAACATTTAACATTCTTTCACTGGATTGAATCAATTTTCCTTCTATATTTCTTGGGTCCCATAAATAGATGAGACCTCTTGCTTGAATGAAGGCAAATTCTCCTTTTCTCCATATTTTATTTGTAGAAAAGGTAGAGTTATGTTGATCAAGTTTAGTTTCTTGCATAATGAAAATTGTAGGTCTTAGTTCTTTTCTTAATGAGCTAACAACCATTTGTTTGGTTAACCCATTAATATCTCTCACATTCCATGAGAGGATATTCATTTGAAAACTTTGGAGGATTTATTTCCTCCCTTGCTAGTGGTTTGGGAAGGTTCGATACTTTTTGGTTCATCTCAGACTTGAGAACTAACAAGGGTAAATAAAGTTTTTTGGATGCCATTAGCAATGTCATACTAAAATTTGTTTTTCCAATGATCACTTACAGAAGGTCTTCCCCATTTTTATCACTCCCATAGTCAATTGGGGATTTCATAGAACTACGAGTGTGCTTGGGACTAAATTTTGAAGGAACTATTTGTTCAACTACAGGGCTTGAAGACATTATGATATTTGAGAATTTTGTGGGACTAAAGGTCTGAGGAGGAGGAAGGGAATGTCCAAACCTTATAGGAGAATCAAGGTTTTGAGGGAGTTGAAGCTCTATATTTTGAATTTTTTGTTGATTCTCTACATTTGGATCAGCAAGAACTAAAAATTTATTAGTGCTATCAGTAATAGGACATACCTCTTCATTGGTTTCTAGAGATGGGGTTGTGGATGTAACAATTTATTTTCACTTCTTTGCTGACTGTACAAGAGCTAGAGGAGCTTGCTTATCCTTAGGTTCATGAATAACAACTCCTTTATTAGCATGGTGCTATCCTTGCTTAAATGGTTTGAATCATTTTTTTAAGCCTACACTCTTCTAGCCTTGTGGGTTATTATTCAAAACTTCTAGCCCTGATTTCTTCCATCCTTGAACGTTACGTCTGGTACCTTCAGACTCTTTGATAGGTTCTTCCATAGTTTTAGCCTTCAACGAAGGGCATTGGCTTTGAATATGTCCTTGAGTGTGACATTCTATATAGAAGGCCAACTTATTTTCATATTCGATAGCCTATTTGCGATAGTAAAAACTGTATTCCAGCTCCACAAAGGTTGGAAGCTCCAAATCAAGGTTTGTATTAACACATATTCTGGCTACAACCATCTTGGTCCTGAATAGGGTTTCATGGTCAATATCTACCAAAGTGTCAATAGTCTTGCAAATGGTAGGAAGGATATCTTGGTGCCAAAACTACTAGGGAAGATTGGGAAGTTGAACCCAAATAGGAGAAAAATTGATACTCTAAGTCTCAGGGTCAAAATCAACATCCCACTTGAGAATAAAAAGACTACAACACCCAAAAAACCATGGTCCTCCAGTAGGGATTCTACTGGTATCATCATGATTACTTAAGTGTATACCAAAGAAACCTTAGGAGAGGCCAAAAATATCCATCGACCCAATAGTTTTCCACTTGGAATGAGCTCACATTTGAATGGTTTCAAGGTTAGGGTGACCTCCAATCAGTTTACCAACAAGGTTGAAGAATTACAAAGACAAATATTTTTTAATCAAACTATCAAGAAATTTAACTTTTGTCCCAATAGGTTCTAGTATGGAAGAAGGATTGACCAAGCACTGCTGTCCTCTATCTAAAGCTTTGGAAAAATATACCTTTTTAGGATTGTGGCTCTCAAGGGGAGGGGACCCATGAGGATATCCTTTGTCGGGGGGTTCATCACCCCAAATCTCAACAGGTTTGATAGGAATAACATCACAGATCCCCACCAGGCTTACCTCTTCCAAGGTTGGTCTAGGTTCTAGAATTTTGAATTTGGGCTTTCCCACCCATAGGATTTTGAATAATTTGATCCCCACCTGCACAGTGGATATAACCGATCGTCATCATCATACATGCACAATATTTGAAAATTCTACTTTCACTTTTTATTGAAATGATATGTTATTCTACTTTTTAAGTATTACTTTTAATGTAGTTGAATTCTTTTAATTTCAACATTATGAATCCCAAGTAAAACAGAGCATATTATGGTGAAATAAATATTACCTTATATCATTCAATATTCGACACTGTATTTGCTATGCATGCGCTCCAATATGGATGTTGATTCTGTAGCTCCTCTTTCAATTATTTGCATGGAACCTTGGTGGTAAGTATAAGTTCCAAATGTGGCCCTTCCATCAACAATTTTATTGGAACCTTGGTGGCAAGTATACATTCCAAATGTGGCCCTTCCATAAATGATTTTCTTGGAACTTAAGATGTTCCAAAATGTGGCCCTTCCATCAATGATTTTCTTGGAATAGTAGACATTCCAAAATGTGTCACTTCCATAAACGATTTACTTGGAACTTTAGATGTTCCAAATGTGTCACTGCTTATGTTTACTCTTGACCTTCCATATTTAGAGCATTGAAGGCTCTTCCATGCATTTCTTCCATGCTACCACTGTGCCTTATGATTATAGACTCCAAACATAAATGCTTCTGTCCTTTTGCTCTCTTCACTATATTTAATGATGGTCAATGATGGACAAGTGGCACTTACATTTATTGAGAGCACTGCTACTTCTTCTTGTAATGTTACTACATCGAATGTTACTTTTTTGTACTGTATGTGAACTTTCTATGAGTGCTTGTAACTCCTCAATATTAGTTTATTGAGCATTAGAAATATGATAGGCATTAGGGGATATTATGCCAAGTGGCATATGGAATTTGTGCATGCAATTTTTTATTTAACACCTTCAAGAAGGAGATTGTACCTCCTTCGTTATTCTTATCCTTAGCTTGCTATTCTTTCTTGGGCAGCAAGCAATATGTTTTCACTATAACCAATATGTGAGCCATATTTAAGCTTCAAATGAGGATGGGGTAGCTCTTTTTATTTCCTTTGTTGATGCTATTTTGCAACATAGCATCTATCCTTATCTTTGTGCTTATGCCTTCAATGTGTTCCTTGTTCACATTGATATAAGTGAAGCTTGATGCAACTGTTCACTAGATGTTCTCTATCCTTTTTTTTTGTAAATAGCTTCTTCTTGTACTTATAAATATTGATTATGAACTTGCTATGATTTACATAAATGATTTTGATAGAATTCCTTTGGCTTACATAAATAACCTTGGTATGCTTACTGTCATTTACATAAGAGATTCCTTTTTCTTGAAGGTTCATTCCTGGAGAGAATGCCCTTTCATTGTTGGATAATGCTTGATCCTTTGGAACTTATTTTGGTTACCTTTTTCCTATACCTATTGTGCCTATTGTGACATATTTAAATCTTCTCCTTTCCCGGCATTTGATGTATTGTAGAAGTGCAATACCATGTAATCTTTACATGTATATACAATATTTTTATTGCACCTTTTATTTCACTCTTTTGTAGGTCTGATTTTTTTATTTTTGTAGTATATTTATGAGTGAAAATATGAGGGTTTTGAGGATGTCTCTTTGGATAGACTCCTTGTCATTTTTTCTTGGATTATTTATGGTGAATTCAAGCCTTGTAAATACTATAAAATGAAGCTTTCTTTTAGTTACACTAACCCCTGAGTGCTTTGTATTTGAGATTCACCAAATCTCAATATTTGAAGCTTCTTTTGGTTAGTTTCCTTTTGCATGTACTAACCAATTTTAGTGGCTTCTATTGGATACTTAGATTTGTAGGTTTTGTGATTTCAAGAATGTCTTTAGACACTTGATACAAACTAGATTTTTTAGCCTTTTTCAAAGTACAAAAACTAATTTCTTTTGAGAGTAATGATAGTGCAAATGAATTTTAAAAAAATTCACTTTTCAATGCACTAACAAATTACAACTTATCACTCCAGTTTACTCTAAAAAAATAATGCACTTAATAAATTTACTACAATTAATCAAGAATAATCTAGAATGAATCTTCAAGACTTATTCTGCAATTTTTTTATAAGTAAAGGTAGTAGGAGCTAGTATTCATTTTGCTTTCCAAATTAGATGATAGGTAGTTGATAGATAGTTTGAATTCTAAGTCTAATAAACTCCTAAAGTGTAAATGAACCTAAAAGTAACCTTTCTATTTTTGCACTTTTGAAGACTTTTATTCAATTCTCCTATTTCCAACTTCAATACAAATTAAGGTGCTTAAATAAATATGATAAATAATCCAATTAATGAATCTACTTGCACCAATAGTTACATACCTTTTTTTGAAATCTCTTTTGTCTGTTTCATAGAGGATGTAGATCTTGGTGTCTAGGATCACCAAGTTGTTGTTTTATATAGGATGTTGTAGCTCTTTGTAGGCTACCTTGAACAACTTGGTCTTCACCAAAATATGGTCCTAAAATTTATTTCATGAGCCTAGGATTTTTGGTGGTTTTTTCTTCTCTTGTAGTCTCCTCCTTTTGCTGTAGATTTGAAGAGATATTCATTTCTAAAGTTGTACCTTTTGCTATAAGAGGCAATCTCTAAATCTTCTAGATTTGGTAGGCTCCTCACTTGATTGATGGAAGAGCTAGAAGGTCAAAGTAATGAGATGGACCAATTCACAAGTTTTCTTTCTACCTTACATCTTGTTATTTATGCAATAGATTAGATTGAGGGGAGATTTTACCAATAAAATAAATGTAAAGTATTGTGAAAAGAATGGGGTGTACCATATTATGTATCTAAATGAACATTGCAACTACTACATTTATTACCTCTTTATTTAGTTTACTATATTTAATTGGGGATTGTTTAATTACTCTTGATTATTATTGCTTGTTGATAATTCATTTTTTGTTAGATTTAGTATCTAGATATTTTATGCTCTTGTGAAGTGTCAAAGAAAGAAACATTAGTAAGTTCTAGGTAAACTTAGAGGTTACCCTAAGGGCTTGAGACCCCCCTTAGGGAGATTGGTATCTAGGTTTGGAATATTGTACCAGAGTTAAGATAGCTTGTTAGTGGACAAGATTGATATCTTCGCTCATAGTACATGTAGCATGCCCATACATAATGACTTGTGTGGATATGGAGATGCGTGTACACTTTATAATGATTGAAGGTTGTAAGTCTAGATCATCAAGACTGATGAAAAGGATGGACTTATGTGCATAGCATAAGATAGGCTTACACAAATGAGACTTGTGTGAAGGGAATCTTGTGTGGTATAGTTCTTGAGAAACTTAGAGGATGTCAAACACTAAGTTGGTCTAATGTTGGTTGAGGATTTATGAATTCATCTTCTTAGTAAATATATATATACTTTTATTTTTTTTTGTGTATTTTATTATTTCATGTTTTTGGGATGTTACAATAGGAGTGGAGATAGAGGCTAAATATTAGTTGTTAGAAGGATTGGAAGATGTAGAAGGTTGTAGTTTGGATGGAGTTGGTGGGGGATAATGAATAGAAGGGGCTAGAGGAGGAGGATGAAGTGGTGAGGGTGATATGTGAGGGTTAAAAAATGGATTTCTAGTAACTATGGATGAAAATGATTATGATAAGATTATGGAGAATGGGGAGGTTGTGGAAGGGAGTGAGCGAATTGAATGCTAGAAGAAGGGTGGAATGGTTGAGTAGTGGGAGAAGGGTAGAATAATGTGGATAGTATTAAGGAGGTAGATATGAAGAATATGGATGAGGTATATGAGTTTGAATCAAGGTGAGATGAGGAGTGTGGTTGGAACCTAAATATGAATAAGGATGAATTAGATTGGGTGGAATTAAGTGGGTAGGTTACAAATTGGGTGGAATTAAGTGGGTAGATTGCTATATGCAAAGGTTTTTATAACTAGTGATTGAATGAGATATTTTGTATGGTTTTATTACCTAAAACAAGATTTTGAGATGATGTGGTGCTAAATCAACCTCTCTACTATTGAAACAAGGTATGATAGCTATACATAAATATTCTGGGCAACCACCTGTAACATTAAAGGAAGACCAATATATAGTCAAAATACTATGTTAAAACCTATTAGGGGATATTAAAAGAAACAAGGGAGGAATTACCATGCACTTGAAAGCACCTCCACATGATTAAATTGGTAGAAACAAATAATTATAGGTATTCAACTTCTATTTTGGAGTTGCTTCGGAATGACAAGTAGAAATAGTTAACAGTAGCAAAAAAACAAGGTTTTAATCCAATCTACAAGGAAAAAATGATTTGGCATGAGGACAAGTGTGGTAGTTGACAATGCATCTATTATTAGTTGATTCCCACCACTTTGGAAGTATAGATAAGCTTACAACTAGTTGCCAACATGGATTCTATCTTAAATTAGGCTGAGTTTGTTGTAACAGAATAACGAATCAATCATGTACAATAGATTGTTGATTTTGTATTTTTAAATATGAATGTAAGGATTAGTATAAATAAGAATATTCACCTATTGGTTAGAGTTAGTAACAAGTTAGTCATAAATCAAATTTTAGAGTCAAGCATAGTGGACTGTATTTTGCAAATTGTAATAGTAGCATTAAGTAATAAAGTGCAATATTTTTAGATGTGTTAAATTGTGTGTGAATGAGTGCTTAAGACTTAATTTGGATTGTTAAATACCTTCTACTAGACCAGGTAGAAAGGACCCACTCTTGAGGCTAGTGTAATTTATAGGTTTTTTTACAGTTTTCTATTTTATGCAATTCTTGATAAATGTTATCAATTTCTTGTCATTTCTTGTAAAAAAAATTTCTCCTATTTTGTACCCTATTTTTAATTATATTTTAAGTGTAATGCATGAGAGTGGATTTTTAGCTATATAATATATATTTATATTTGAATTTATTATTTTTATTTTCTATAATATTAGAGACAGTAACTTTTTACAATTTTTAACAACTTTTTACAGTTTTCAACAACTTTTCCTACTTTAGTAGTTTCAATTTCACATTGACACTTGTGCATTTATTACATTTCATGAATAAACTAAGTAAATTTCACCTCAAGTAATATAATTTCCTAAGCATGTATCTTGGTAGATACATTTACATGACCCAAATAATGTAATATGATCTATTTCTAACACCCCCCTGTATTACAATATTTGGGTATTGAAGACTTTTAGTCTTCAATGTGGATCTTCCTCAAATGAATAATATTTCACTTGTTTAGGTTCTTCTTTTGTAGTTTCTTTAGTATTTAGATGATGCAAAAATAGTTTGAAATTGTAGGTTCTTATTTCAATTGACCTTGCATTGTATTCCTCCTTCTTTAGATTCATCTTCTTCTTCTTCTTCGTCTTCTATCTAGCCACCTTTGTTGAAGTATTCGTGAGTATCTTCATTTGGTTTAGATTGTTGATGACTGAGTAAAGCATGGTGCAATTTTACTCTCATCTTCTTTATTTTTCTATGCTTACCATTTTTGTGTACTGGTCCTTCATTTTCTTCAACTTGTTCCTTTGAAAAAATGTAAGTATTATTTTGAAACATCACGATATATTGTGAAATTTCCATTGTATCTAGGATATATGTATCTCCATGGATTGATCTTGTTACCTTTATTTTACCTTGATTTATGATGAGATATGTATTGAATCCATCATGTATCCAAATTTGATCATGTAGTTGTATTCTACTAATTTTATCATAGAGATAAGATTGAAGGTTAATCCTAGAACATACGATACTTTTTGTAGTAGAATATTTAGAAATGATCTGATGGGTGTTACACATCCATAACCAAGTATGGGATACATTTTCCTATCTGTAATTCTTAGCCTGTAGCCTTTAGCACCTTCAAGAGAGTCACACCATTGTATATTTTTGATCATATGATGACTGGCTCCTGAGTCAATGTACCACATGTTTTTATGTTCTGTAGATTGGTTGAGGTAAGTTTCACATTCATTGTATGACAATATTTTTCCCATTTGAAGAAGTGAAAATAGAGAAATGAGATAGTACTTAGAACCTTGAAGTATTTAAGCTTTATTTTTATGAAACCTTTCTTATTGCTTAGGTTGTAGGCTTTCATATGTCTCATTTTTTTTTTTAAAGCAAAAAACCCCTTGCGGGACCACCTTGATCTGAGAGACCATGACCAGGGGGTTCTACACTGTCAAAGTCACCCGGAAGTCATGTCCGGCCCTACTCGCACCAACATTATCAATTGGATTTTGGGTACCCAATTGAAACCTTTATTATTCCTTAGGTTTTAGGCTTCCTTATGTCTCCCTAGTTATGAGAGATTATACACCTAATGGAATTTTAGGTTTTGTAAAAGCTTATATTTTCCCAATGGATTTGCTACTTGATAATTTATGATCAATGTTGATATTACCAAGTTTTGTGGAATTCCTTATGACTCTCTAGGGATATAATATAGTGCTTTTAAAATATAGTTCAATTTTGGTTGATTTTGTAAAGCTTTGAAAATATTAAAAATCAAATTTTATATATTTCTTATTGTTCCTATTCAACTAAGCACTTTTTCTCAATATGTAGAGATTTTAAAGTTGGATTTCTTTTGTCCCTTTTTTGATGTGTTTGAGACAAGCATATATAAAAGTTTCCAACCTTAGCCTAAATATTTTGATAACCTCTTTTTAAAAATCCCCTATATTTTGATTGAAGTGTATCTAATTTCTAATAAGTTAATTTAAAGTAGTAACCCTTATAACTCCTTAATGTTGGAAAATTAGATCACAATAATATATGCAAATATTTTAAATAAATTTTAGTAGAAGTCCTTATTGCTCCTATGTTAATATTGTAAATATTTGATTGAAATGATATGTTATTCCACTTTTTAGGTATTTCTTTCAATTTAGTTGAATTATTTTAATTTCAACCTTATGATTCCCAAGTAAAACAAAGCATATTATGGTGAAATAAAGCTTACCTTATATCATTCAATATTCGATGCTATATTTGCTATGCATGCACTCCAATATGGATGTTTATTATGTAGATTTTCTTTCAATGATTTGCTTGGAACCTTGGTGGTAAGTATAAGTTCCAAATATGGCCCTTCCATCAAAGATTTTCTTGGAACCTTGGTGGCAAGTATACGTTCCAAATGTGGTCCTTCCATCAATGATTTGCTTGGAACTTTAGACATTCCAAAATGTGGCCCTTCCATCAATTATTTTCTTGGAATATTAGATGTTCTAAAAGGTGTCCCTTCCATAAATTATTTTCTTGGAACTTTAGATATTTCAAATGTGTTGCCACTTACGTTTGCTCTTGACCTTACATATTTAAAGCATTGAAGGGTTTTCCATGCCTTGCTTCCATGATGCCACTATGCCCTATGATTACAAACTCTAGACATAAATGCTGCTCTTCTTTCACTCTCTCTTCACTACATTTAATGATGATCAATGATGGACAAGTGGCACCTACATTTATTGAGAGCACTTCCACTTTTTCTTGTAAGACTGCTACATCGAATGTTACTTCTTTGTAATATATGTGAACTTGTTATGATTGCTTGTAACTCCTCAACATTAGTTTCTTGAGCATTAGAAATATGATAGGCATTAGGGAATATTATGCCAAGTGGCATATGGACTTTGTGCATGCAACTTTTTTTGTAACACCTTCAAGAAGGATATTGTACCTCCTTCGTTATTATTATCCTTAGCTTGCTATTCTTTCTTGGGTAGCAAGCAACATGTTTTTCAACGTAAGTAATCTGTGATCCATATTGGATCTTCGAATGAGGATGGGGTAGATATTTTTCTTTCCTTTGTTGATGCTATTTTCTAACATAGCATCTATAATTATCTTTGTGCTTATGCCTTCAATGTGCTCCATGTTCACGTTGATAGAAGTGAAGCTTGATGCACTTGCTCGCTGGATGTGCTTTATATTTTATTTTTATTTTACGTAAATAGCTTCTTCTTATCCTTGAAAATATCAATGATAAAATTTCTATGATTTACGTAAATTATTTTGATAGAATTCCTTTGGATTATGTAAATAAAATTGGTATGCTTATTTTCATTTACGTAAAAACTTCCTTTGTCTTGCAGGTTCAATCCTGGAGAGAATGTCCTTTTATTTTTGGAGAACGTTTGATCCTTTAATCCTTATTTTGGCTACCTTTTTCCTGTACATATTATGCCTATTGTGACACCTTTAAATCTGCTCCTTTCCTTGTGTTTGATGTATTGTAGAAGTGCAATACCATGTAACCTTTACATGTATATATAATTTTTTTGTTGCACCTTTTCTTGCACTATTTTTTAGGTCTAAGTTTTTTATTTTTGTAGTAGATTTGTGAGTGCAAATATGAGGATTTTAAGGATGCATCTTTGGCTAGATTCCTTACCCTTTTTGCTTGTATTATTGATGGTGAATACAAGCCTTGTAAATGCTATAAAATAAATATTTATTTAGTTGCACTAACCCCTGAGTGCTTTGAATTTGAGATTCACCAAATCTCAATCTCTAAAGCTTCTTTTTGTTAGTTTCCTTTTGCATGTACTAACCAATTTTGATGGATTCTATTGGCCACTTAGAGTTGTAGGTTTTGTGCTTTCAAGAATGTCTTTAGACACTTGATACAAACTAGATTTTGTAGCCTTTTTCAATGTACAAAAACTAATTTGTAATGATAGTGCAAATAATTTTTAACAAATTTTACTTTTTCAATGCACTAAAAAATTACACCTTATCACTCCAATTTACTCTAAAACATTATTGCACCCATTCAATTTAATGCAACTAATAAAGATTAATCTAGAATGAATATTCAATACTTATTCTATAATTTTGTTATAAGTAAAGGTAGTAGGAGCTAGTCTTCATTTTGCTTTCCAAAGTAGATGATAGGTAGTTGATAGATAGTTTGAATTCTAAGTCTAATAAAATACTAAAGTGCAAATGAACCTAAAATGAGCCTTTCTATTTTTGCACTTTTGAAGACTTTAATTCAATTCTCCTATTTTCAACTTCAATACAAATTAAGGTGCTTAAATAAATCTTACAAGTAATCCAATTAATGAATCTACTTGCACCAATAGTCATACCTTTTTTTGAAATCTCTTTTATCTCTTCTGTAGAGGATGTAGATCTTGGTGTCTAGGATCACCAAGATGATACCTTATGTAGGATGCTGTAGCTCTTTGTAGGCTACCTTGAACAACTTGGTCTTCACCAAAAGATGGTCCTAAACTTTCTTTCATGAGCCTAGGATTTTTGGTGGCTTTTTCTCCTCTTGTAGTCTCCTCCTTTTTATGTAGATTTGAAGAGATATTCACTTCTGAAGTAGTAGCTTTTGCTATGAGAGGTAATCTCTAATTATCATAGATTTGGTAGGCTTCTTCTATATGAATCTTCCTTCAAGCTTCTTGTCAAATTCTAACTTCAAACAAGATATTATTCTCAATATTCTAAGTGTCTTGAGGTGTTCACTGGATTATTCTTCTGATATTTGGCACTCCTTGCCAAATTCTTCTCCTCTTGGGATTGTTTTTGGATGGTGATAATTGTCCCAAGTCCTTCACTATCAGGGGCTTCTACTTGGTAGTGGATTTATGCAATGAGTTCTTATTTGATGATTTATTTAGTAAGGCTCTTCAATCCTTTTATTGGATTCTCATTGAGACCTCTTCAAGGTCTTTGATCTTGTAGCTACTTCTATTATTCCTTGAGACCTTTTATTCAAGCTCCTAGAAGTGTTGGTGGTGAGATATTCTTCTGGATCTTCACTTCTACTGCTTATGTATTTGAGCAAGAATATCCTAGTGCTTCTTCTTCTAAAATTGGAAGTTCTTCTCCTAATTTCTTTGCCTATAGGTGATGGATTTATTCTGAAGAAGATACTTTTCCTAGCTTTCTTGTAGGAAGTTTTACCAACTTAATGAATCTCCTTACCTACAACAAAGTATTAGTACTAAAATCTTAATCTCCTTTTGAATAAAATACTCTCTTCTAGAGTCTTCTTTAGGATTAAGGCTACTATGGCCTAATTTCAATATCAAAGCTCTTCTGGCCTTTTTGAAGATCAAGGCTTCTACGACATTTTTATTTTGGATTTAGGCTTCTATGGTTTTTTATTCTTGATCAAGGCTTCTATGGCCTTTTCTTCTAGATCAAGGTTTCTATGGCATTTTATTCTTGATCAAGGCTTCTATGGCATTTTCTTCTAGTTCAAGGTTTCTATGGCCTTTTCTTCTGGATCAAGGCTCTTATAGCCTTTTCTTCTTGTGTGAAGTTTTCAATTTAGTAATGGAGATATCCTATATCCTAACTTTACCATAAATATTTTCCAGAAGTCTTATTCCATAATATATTTTATTGGACAAGAAAATAACCTCTGCACTATGAAGATACACTGACCTTTGGGAAACGAAGTTGAAGTCTCCTAGATTTATGTTGTAGGAGGAATCCCAATATTTTGAGAATTATATTTCTACAAAAAAGAGAGACTATGGGTCAATAGTTAAAAAATTTAATATATCTTAAATTCACTAGTTGATTTATCAATCTAGTGGATTGAATGTTGAGTCCTAGTCTTCATGAGTTTTTTTGCAACTCTATGGAAAGACTCTAGCCAAAAAAAATCTCAATATTTATTGAAACTAAAATTTCTTTCAGTCCTCACTTATGGCTCTCCCTGTTTTTACCACTTAGAATATTTTGAGAGTTTTTTATAGTGACTGGTCCAAAGGCGCATCAAGTTGATAAACAAAATTAGGCTCATTGATAATGGTGGATTTTCTATGGATAGATCTACCGTAGCTCTAATACCACTACTAGATTTTGATGCTATATGCAATGGAAGATAACAATCATAAGATGCAAACATAATAATATGAAAGAAAGTAAATTTATGAGATGACTGAAAATATACTATAAATAGAAATTATGGAAATGAATACAATGTATATGTGGAGGAAATAAACACTCCAAGAATAATGTTGCTAGACTAAATTACACCCATCTCTAATATGGGTGACTTTATCTAAGCCCTATGATGAAACCTCTCTGAAACTATGCTATATGTGTTCTTCCTATATATCTATACCTATGACAATAAGGCCATTATATAAGAAGATAGGTTCCTTGGCCAAAAATCTATCTAGCTGTATAAGGGATAACTTGCACATATACAAATTTCACATTAAAACTTATGCATTTATTACATTGCATTAAGAAACTAAGTAAATTCCCCCTAAAGTAATCTAATGTCCTAAGTATGTATCTTGGTAGATACATTTACATGATCCAAATAATGTAATATGATCTATTTCTAACAACCAGTTGGGTAAGCCCATAACCAATAAGGATTGGAACACCTCAAGGATCATAGATAGGATCATCCTCAAGTAAAATAGTTTTCTTCATAAGGGATGGTCACTGATTGAAAAATTGGATGATGAACTTAAGAGGATCATATATACTAATGAAGAGATGATGCAATATGGCTTCAACGGATTTTAGGATGAGAATAATATGATGATATCAAAGGAGGAGCTCTAGAAAAGCATACATGCAATGATTGAAGATGAATCAAAATTGGATGCATGAAAAGATACAATCGACCAGGATAAAGTAACCTAGTTGATAAAAATTTCAACCAGATTGAAAGATCTGATGATAAATTTGGTGGAATGGGGAACTTATTTCTGCTATGATAAGATGACTGAATTGCATTATGTCTACTAACAACTTTTAGAAATACAAATCCTTCTCTAGCATCTTGGAAAAAGGCCATGGATACCTTGAACCAAGCTAATCAGATTTTGAAAGGGGATCCAAAATAAAAGGAGGTCAAAGATAAGGAAGTACAGGAAGAGGAAGCTAAAGAAGATGAAGGAAAAGAGCAAGACCAAGAAGGAGAAGAAAATGAAGATGAAGAATAGGATGAAGAAAAAAAAGAGACACATTATAAAGAGGGTGATACCATAGACATATTAGATGAAGATATATTTGAGGATACTTCCAAGGTCCAGGGTAGCCAGGAACAAGACCAGCAATAAAGGCATGAGAGTGCCAACAATTTTGTTGTAACATAGTTCAAAATTTTTGAATAAAAATTATTAGCGAAATAAGTCAAAGGAAATTTTTGGTAAAGAAATTTTTTAAGCTTGACAGTGTCAGAAGGTAGAAGAAGCATGAGCTTGTATAGGCATGAAATAAGCGTGAAGCTAAATTTTGGATGAACAAGTTGTTTGACTAGGTATATAAAGGAGTATGCTTCCATGCATTTTGAGCATAATAAAAATTGCTTCTAGAATGACCTCCATATGAAAATTTACACTTTGAGTTTTCCTACAATGGATTAAAGAGTGAGGTTTATAAGGAAGTTATTTTTGGAGGTATAGTTTGCAACCAACTGGAACGAGTTTGCTTGCCCGTAGGGAGATTAATTAGTAAAACCAAAGACAAAGTATTATGGAGGAATATGACCGTGATGATAGCTCACCCATTTAGTTTTTGATTCTAGTGTCCAATGGATAATTATTTGAAATCATAATCCTTACTAGCAATGCTCCCTAGGAGGTACCAAAATGTAGGCCCAAAAGACCACATAGCAATTTTTATAAAATTGGCTAATTGTTCAATAAGAATTCAAGAGCAATGTTAAATTTAGCTAAGGTGTAGAATCCATGGTCAACATAGTCAAAAAATGCTCAATAAAAATGAAATTATGGAATTCAAAAGAGTGAATTTGGCACAAAGTTATTTTTGCAGCGGAAGGCCACAAGCATAGTAGGTTTGGCAAAAATAGGCTAAGTATTGGAAATAATATTTTTTCTTAGTATCACAAGGTTAAATTCTACTAGAGGGTGAAACCATAGTTAGTGTAGTAAAACAAGGCTTAGCAGAGAATGAAGTTGTGGATTCTAGATATCATGAGGTAAAGCAGTGTCCAAATCTGCCTGAGGCCGATGTAAAATAAGAATTCCATAGTCAAACTAGTCAAACTAGTCAAACCTAATCGAGCAAAAAATGAATCAATGAATTTCATAAAATGATGCAAGTTGATTCAAAATCCTCATTCGTGGTAAAAATGGTCACACCTGTTCTAGCAAAATTTAGAGCAGTGGATTTTAATGATGAAAGGAATGTAGCAAAACCTGAAGAATGCAATGAAAAGAACCAAAGGAGATCAAACATCATCGAAATCAATATTCACCTACATTTTCAATTATGAATCAATGAAGGAAGGTTTGTTCAAGACTAAGTAATGATATAGATCAACTTACATCCATCCTACCTTCTAGATTTAGTTAATATTTGAACAACTTGTAGAGTTGAGAATTGCAGCATTCATGGAGCATCGCTCCATTCTTTTTCTTGAAAACCAATGAGAGGCTTCCACCTCAGTATTCTTTTGATCTAGCATATAAAATTCCTTGTAACATTTCCATTCTTTTACCACTATTGTAAAATATATATAAAGAGGTCAAAACCTCATTTTTAAGAGTCGACTTTGGAGTATTTTCCTGATATATTACTATAATTTGTTGAGAAATCAATAGAAGGAGCATTACTTGGATGTTTACCTCTAGCTTTTTGTCTTCATAAATTGTGAGTTTATTCTGTGAATGTATTTCTACTACTGCTGTTATGATTAGTCAATTCTATTGATATTTGATTGCTAATTTGGATCAACTTGGAATGGTTCATGCCTAAAAAAATACTGTAGAGGACTTATATTTTTTTTAGTCTAAATGTTGATCTAATTCTGCTATTTGGATTAGCATTTTGGATATTTGAAATAGTTCTCTAAGTGTTTTATTATTCTTTAATGGTGAAGATGATAAGTTTTGAATGTTGTTAGTCCTAAGTGTGGCATACTGTAAATGTGATTGATCAATGGATTATTAATATTTGTTAATGTTGTTAACTTTATATGGCCATTATAATTCAACTATTTTCTAACCCTTGTCTCATTTCTATCCCTAAACTTACACTTTTATCTGAGCTTAATTGAGTCAACACCTGAGTTAGTTGATAAGGTATACCAACCTACTGTAGAGGTTGGATTGAGGTAATATTTGATCCATCCAATATCAGGGTTTGAACTATGATTAGCAGGTGTGCACCTCCCAAAAGTCATAGATTCATAGTCACAGTTCAATTTTTCCTTGATGTCAATTCAAATCCCAATAATAACCAGATACAAGTTGCACCTGAAGACCAAGAGAAAATAAAATTTACCTATCCATGGGGAACTTTTTCTTACAGGGTTTTACCTTTTGGCCTTTGTAACACCCCAACAACTTTTTAATAAGCTATTTTTGCTATTTTTTTATTTAACTACTGAATGTGTAGAAATTTATATAGATGACTTCACAATTTGTGGGGAAGTTTTTGGCATCACAATAGAACATCTTGAAAAAGTTTTAATCCATTGTGAAACTTATCATTTGGCCCTAAACACTAACAAGTGCTTCATGATGATGGAAGAAGAAATTATCCTTGAATATCATATATCATCTGAAGGAATTAAGGTATATCCTAAGAAAGTAGAGATCATTAAGAACCTTCCTCCTCCCTAAACTCAAATTTATGTTAGGAGCTTTTTGCGGCATATTAGCTTTTATCAATGTTTCATTCTAAATTTTAGTACAATTGCAAACCCTATGTTTGCATTGCTAACAAAATATTTTGAATTTAAATGGATTGAAAAATGCTAAAATTATTTTGATACTTTAAAAGAAAAACTGATTACTCCACCTGTGTTGAGAGGTGCGAATAGGGAATTACTATTTCACATCCAAACTGATGCATCCAATACTATAATTGGAGCAGTATTAGAGTAGGTGGAAAATGGGGAACATTATTATATTTACAATATTAGAAAAACCTTATTGGAGCACAAAATAACTATACTATACTACCATCGAGAAAGCATTTTTAGTGGTATTATATGCTATAAATAAATTCCATCACTACATCACTAGTTATCAAGTATTTCTCCATACAGATCATGCAACTAGTAAATATTTGATGAAATAACCTATGGTTAGTGCAAGAATAATTCACTGGTTATTACTATTGTAGGAAATTGATATCACAATAATTAATAAACTAGGGAAAGTAAATGTTGTAGCAAAATTTTTATCTAGACTAAACAACACAAGAGAGGAAGAATTGGTAGGGAACACTTTTCCTGATGAAAAATTGTTTGCTATATCAGTAAAATCACCTTGGTTTGTTGATACTACTAACTATTTAGCAATAGGTAAAATCCCCTCTCACTTTACTTTAAAATAAAAGAAAAAATTAATAAAGCAAAGCTCATCCTTCAAATGGAGCAACGATTTACTATTCAAATGTGGACCTAACCATATATTATGTTGGTGTATTCAAAAAGATCAAGTGTATGATATCCTCCATGCATGTCATTATAAAACTTCAGGAGGACATTATTAAATTAAAAGTACAGTTAGAAAATTTTTAGGAGTTGGCTATTATTGGCCATCTCTTCACAAGGATGTGAAATAGTACATACAACATTGTGACGTATGTTATAAAATGGGAAAATCCACACATACAAATAAAATATATTTATAACCTCAAGTGGTTTTAGAACCATTTGAAAAATGGGGGTTATATTTTTTTGGATCCATTGACCCACCTTCTCAAGGAAAGGTACATATCTTGGTATGTACTAATTATGTAACTAAAAGGATTGAGGTGCGTGCTTTTAAACATGTGCATGAAGATAATGTCATTGAATTTTTGTATTCTAAAAATTTTCAAATATTTGGAGCTCCATGATCTATCACCACAAATCATGGACCCTAATTTGCATCAAAATTCATAGAATATTTTACTAAACATTATGAAATAAAACATAGAAAATAATCATCTTATCACCCTCAAGCGAATGGTCAGGTTGAAGTTACCAAAAAAGAATTGGAAATAATCTTAACCAAAATAGTAGCTTCACATAGGAGGAATTGGTTAAATAAATTATCAAAAGCCATTTGGGCATACAATACAACATGGAAATCCACCATGGGTTTCAGACCTTTCAAACTGATCTATGGTAATAAATATCTTTATTCTATTGAATTTGAGATACTAACACTTCACATATCTTTAGAAGTTGGTATTGATTTGTCATAGGTAAATATGGACATGAGTATGCAACTCAACACATTTTATAAAATTAGATTAGAGGCACTTCACCAAATGAAAGTTATCCAAAAAAAATGAAATATGTGCATGATAGTCATATTCAACAAAGAAAATTTGAGCAAGGAGATTGGGCTTTATTGTTTAATTCTTGTTACAAAGCTTTTCCTAGCAAATTATAGATTAGGTGGCTTGGACCATGAAGTGGTTTGTATCCCATTTATTATTTGAGAATGAATATAGTGGAAGGTTGTCAAATTCCTTCATGAGCATAATCAAGACAAATTGGATATTTTGAAAAAAGAGATAAAAAAATTAAAAAAAGAGAAAAAAAATGAACAAAAGAAATGAAAAATGAATAATTCAATATTGAAAATATTTTTAAGGTGCTATTAAATTAAGGCTTACATGAAAATGGTTTCTGACATGTTTTGCATTCTTGATTTATCCATCATTTATCATTGTACAAAAATCACTTTTTACACGTCTCATGTTTTTGTTTTCAGATAGCTTGCTAACAATCATCAAAAATGACTTACAAGATATATAATAAATTTTTAGGTAGTAAGATATGTGTTTCTTGAATTTTATAATATTTAGAATTAACATGTAATATATGAGAATTAGATATTTGGAAAAAACCATTTGTAAATTTGGCAAACAAATAGAAAATTTTGTTCAACATGTCAAGAAATACCATATCCTACCCTTGGTTGCATGAAAAGTTTAGTCTGGTAGCATAACAACCAAAAATTTATAGAGGTCTAGAATGACCAGAGCTCTAGAATGAGGTATGGAAATTTAAAAATTTAGGGTGCATGAAAATTTGAATGCGTAGAGTGCACATTGAAAATAAAAAAAATTCCCATGCAACCATCATTGAACTCAGGCACAACTTTCTGGACACGCACATGGTAGTTATCAAGAGGATGTCAGTTGGTATGTTATGAAGTGTCTATTGTACCAAGTTTTCATACCTATTCTAGAGGCACATGATTGTGGTACTTCAACATGAATTATTGAGTGGATCAAGGATGATGAAATTATTTTTTCACAAAAGCAACATTGTGTCAGCCAAATTAGATCATCCAACTTAGCCTAACTATTTTTAATTTTCATATGGTAATCTAGTGGTGTTTGGCCCACCACCTTTATTATGTGCCAAAAATAATTTTTTTTTATGCATCAAATGAACATGCACTACATGTCTCATTGATGCATGTAAATTCATAGAGTACTCTATGCCATCTTACAAAGTTGATTACTGCATTTCAAAGTCATGAATGCAGAGGCATTGTAATCATCGAATCAGTAGGGGCCGTTGAAATCAAACACAAGCTATAAATAAAACTAGAACATTCTGCAAGGAGGAAGTTTTAGAAAAGCATCAAAGTGCAATAAACTTATCAAAAAAATAGAGTTGCAGAGAATCACAATAGGGGAGTGAATGAATGTTGGTGCATTTTTATAAGACAACATGGGGTAGAAGAAAGCTAAACTAGATACCCTAGATGAACTCCAACGATACCCTGGGGTGATGCAATTTTTTTGACAATCTAGGTTGATGCCATTTTTGGAGAAATTTGATGGTTATTCTGAAGGGTTAACAATTGAATTTGTCCACACTCTGCAATAACAAAGCAACCATAAATGACATGCAAATTGAGGTAACCCCTTTAATTTTAAGTCAAATTACTAAAATACCATTATAGGGAGTAGAAATTACTAAAACACTTAAGGACACACTCCCTGAGGTAGTTAAAGCTTTTTCAGTAGAAGGATATGTGCAACCCAAAATGCAAATAAACAAAATCTGCAAAGGGATCAAACGAGTTAGTTTATAACCACTTTGGGATGCAATTGTAGTGTGGGTTATAAGATATTTACCTTGTTAGGGGTTTATACACTGTGTTATTTGATCATCACATGAAAATTCTCATTCATATTAGGTACGTTATACAACACCCAAAAGTAACGGTGAATATCCCTTTGTATTTACACCAAGAACTATACAATATGGCTAGAAGGTACCAACAAGGCCAAGGGTCTCCTAGACACCATGGCTGCATTAAAATAATTTATAGGTATCATTTCAAGGGAAATTATTAGAGTTTCAATAGGTTATTTGCACCCTAGAATGAGCAGATCCCTATTGAAGAGGAGCCAAAAGAAGAAGAAAGAGTAGCTACTAGTGGAGCAAAGATCCCTAAGAAAAATGTTGATGGATTTATTCCTAAATCTAAATAAACTTCATCATTCCTCCATGGTCCACAACTACCAGAACTAGGGAATAGAGAAAAATAAGAGCTAAATAAAACCATACAACAAAACCTAGGACCAAGAGGGTAAGTTTTATAGATGAAGTTACTGAGATATCTGCTTAGGAAGAAGAATCTACATAGCTAGAGCCCTCCAGTTTTGAAATAATTGGGGTATAGGCTGAAGCAACTAATTTATAATTAGAGGAAGAAGAATTTGATCTATTTATAGGGAGAAAGAATACAAAATTAGAGAATACTAGTAGAACACAGGAGACAGGTTCACAACCATTGAGAAGGTCCACTAGGTAGAAGATAAAAGTTTTCGTTGAGGAAACTATTGAAATAGGGGAGGAAGAGGTTGAAATTTAGGACAAACCACCTTCACCCCCTCATCTAGGAATAAGCTCAAGAAAAATACTATAGAAAAATAAAAAACACCTTCTACACCATCCAGACCAAGGAGAAGGATGAAATTGATATTGTAGGAGGATAAGGATAATATTACTAAGGAAAAACTTGTTCAGATGGAAGACTCACTTGTAGAGGCTGAAGAACATGGGGAGCCAAATTCCCTACCATTTATGGATCTACCCACATATTCTTTTGAATTTGAATAATATGAGGTATATGAGCTAGAGGATCCAATGAAGGCTATGAGAGTGATCATTAAGACTAAAAAAACCTAGATTGAAAACGGGGAGGCAATAATCAAAGAGAAGGATGAATATATTTTTTAATTGCTACATGAATTAAATGAATTGAAGGGGAAAGTGGCACAACTAGAAAGTCTACCTAAAATTCTTGATTCAGGGGAAGAGGCAGCAAAAATATTACTGGGATTGGTAGGGTAAATTTCAAATGTGGCAGAATAGGAAGATATCCCATAATTTCCCCATACAGTTGAAGAAGCCACCTTAGAGCAAGGATCTCACCTTTCTATTCCTGCCATGGTTGTTATTTAGTAGAATAAAAATAGGTAGAAGAGAAAATTACATCTATGAAAAAAAATGGTAAAGGAATAATGGGTGTCCAAGAGAGTTATCACCAAGGGAGGGAAACTCCATAGCTAGAGAAACAATTAAATTTTTGAGAGCAACTTACGATAGAATATGTTCTAAAGATTTTGGATGCAGCTCAGGTACATTTTTAAGATGAACAGGGACATTCCATAGTAGCTTTGAAACATCCAAAAAAAGTGTTAGAACATCCAGAGGAAGCTTTGGAATGATAGGATGAGCAAGACACATCAACCATAAAAGTTATTGGGGTGCAAAATACTTCAATGCATGTAAGTACATTACCTAAGGAAGAAGAAAAATAGATTTTTATATAATCTATTCAAACAATTTAGACTATAGAAATAGTCATTCAATTTGATTTGCTTCCAACACACGAACCTCCAATAGTGGTAGTGCATCCATTGGATATGGTGCCATTAGCAAAACATAATGATGCCATTTTAGGATGTATGGCATGTCACGATGCCTTGGTTATGCCTTGCAATAATAACTCTTTGGAGCAGTAGAGCAAGAAATAGACTATAAAAATTGTAACATTGTAGACTAAGATAAAGAATTTATGCTTAATTACAGAACACCTGGTGCAATGCAAAAGACATACCAGGTTATATAGTCTATTTATTAAGTAGAGATTCCTTAGGTGGTAGGTAATGTGCATTTGCTCTAGTCTATCATACGATTTATCTTCTACCCAAGATTTTCTTAATGCATTCTTGCATAGTCCATAAGAACAAAAGAACATGTGTGAGTTTTATATGCACAAGTTTATAATGGTAGAGGATGTACATTTCAATGCCCCACATATATACATGTGATGTCTAGCTGATATATTTTGCTTCTACATTAAAAAATCAAATATGTTGGGATCAGGAAAAGAAACAAAACAAGGTTGTTGAAATAGGACCTAGTCTATTGATGAGACATGTCCAACCTAAACCTGTAGCACTAAGTAGTGTACATTTCTCCTTGATGGACAAGCCTGACATTAGAGCTACCTATCTTAGGAACCTCAAGGAGAGTTTGATCTATTTTTAGCAATTCTATATAAGCAATTTTAACAACTCTTTGGTAACATGTAAGAGCAGATGGGATGAATTGCCCATATCTTTGTAGAAGAGGGAACCCATATCACCAAAAAACCTATTATGGTCACAAAGAAGGGTAGATGCATTAATGGGTGTAATATTGCAATTGAAACATAACTAAATAAGCCTACATTTTAGGCCATCCACTATTATTACACCTATACCATTTTATTTTGACTCTGATCCTGAGCCAAAACAAAAATTTTAGAGATGGTTGGTAGAGATAAATAAGAAAAAAAGATACCATGATGGAGATCACACATTTTTAATAAATTGGTATAAGGAACTAGACAAAAGTGCATTTTTATCCCAAATTCATGAGGACATGCATCAAGTTAAGTTGGGAAAGAATGATGACTCTAAATAATGCCACATTTTTGCACCACTTTTTGACATAAAACTGCCATATTTTAATACATAATATAGATATATGCCAAATATTTGATTAAAGTACATTATTTTGTTTATGTTTGCATTATTAAGTATTAAGAGATAATATGCCACTGATTTGATTATTTTTCATATTTTTGTCCTATTTTCGCATGATTTTAGTACTAAAACAACATAGTGAAATAAGTAGCAAATAAAGGTTTTTATAACTTGTGATTGGCTAAGCTATTTTGTATGATTTTATTGCCTAAAACAAGATAGTGAGGTTATGTGGTGCCAAATCAGCCACTCTGCTGTTGAAACAAGGTATGACAGTTGTACACAACATATTCTAGGTAGCCACCTACAACATTAAAGGAAGACCAAGACAAAGTCAAAATAATAAGTTAAAAATTATTGGAGGACATTAAAAGAAACAAGGAATGACTTAACATGCACTAAAAATCACCCCCACATGATTAAATTGGTAGCAACAAAGCATTACAAGTATTCAACTTGATATTCCAGAGCTGCTTCGGAATGATAGGCAGAAACAATCAATAGTAGTAGAAAAATAGGATTTTAATCCAATCTGTAAGAAGTGAATGAGTTGGTGCAAGGATAGGTTTGTATTTGACAATGCACCTATTATTGGTTGATTCCCACCAATTTGGAAGCACATATAAGCATACAATTGTAGATACCTAAAACACATCATGTTTAGGAGACTACCCATATGGACACATTCGCAGACCATATGAATCCTCTTGGATCTCTACAAGAGCAAGGAGTGGTCCTAAAAACTAAAAAAGGGTAGTTATCACCCATCAAGGCTTGGCCACTCTCAAGTAGAGTGGCCGCTACATCTGGCCACTGAAAACTACAATGGCCACACCTAGCCACTGAACCTGATAGCGGCTAGCACCATGCATAGTCTGGCCATGAATACGAGCCCATATCATGCAGTATGACTGCACTTTACATTGTTTGTAGGAATATTTTGATGAGGAAATCCTTGAGTTCCTCCTAAATACCCATTTAATTCTAGTTTGTGATTGATGCTTTCCACCCAAGATGGTCAATCACATGAGATTTGGATTGAAGCTTCTCTAGGAAGCCAAGGTCCAAATCTAAAAGAGAGGGAAGTATATATATGGAATATCCCACAAAGAGCAAAGGCTCCATGATTTTTATAGTATGCAGTGAAGCTATATAATATTGGAGAGCAACCTTACATACCCTTGAGGAGCAAAAAAGTGTTATCTGGCTAAGGAGAGACTATGCATACGCTATTCACATCCATTATTATTCACCATAATTTCATGTATTTGACACATCTAGTGACCATTAAACATAAATTGGAGTAGAGGAATTGGTGCTACAACTCTTGGATCACAAGGAGGAAGGTCTATTTCATAGTCGTTGTGTTGGACAGTGGCTCCCAGGCATAACCTAGGGTTTTGACATTAGTTTCTTTGTGTTAGCATTAGATTCGGGTAATTTTTGCTTCAAAATTTATTTCTAGCATATATCTGATTTACTGTATGTATTTACATTATTTTTCCCTGAGAGATGCACAAATTTTCCATTAGTTTCATTGCATTTAATCATATTATGCTTGTTTATATTTCTTATCAAATTTGACACTAACAACCTCATCCGAGGAGGTAGCCCAGACTACTAAGCATACTCTGTTGTTTCTATGTATGCAGATATATAGGTCTATAGGAACATTTCAAGACATTCAGAGCATGATATCCCTCTTGGATGAGAGAAGGAGAAAGAGGCATCTATGAGCCCTCAAACAAGTTCGTGTGTGGGATATCACACAAGCTCAATATAAGAAGAGTGAAGGAAGAGGCACCTACACCTACAAGAGAAATGCTCAATATAAGAAAGAGTAGAGCATGAGGATCTACCAGAGAGGCTAGCTCGAGCAGACACACACATAGGTGGTGAGAGATATCAACATGAGAGATGTGCTAATTCTCAGCAGAGGAGAAGCACTAGGTAAAGAAATGAGCATGTTCATCATACTTCACAAAATCAACAACACCTGGAAATAAAAAACACAATTCAATGAGGAACATGTAGGTATGGAAGGTCAGGAACATACATATATTGAACCTCCATCCATGGTTATGGGAGATGAGTACAGACATCCAAATCAGGTAAACACAAAATTACCTCCCTTACCACCATGAGTGAACCTTCAAGAACATGAGATTACTTCTTCGAAGGCATATTAGATACTCGTTGAGAGGGGTAAATCTATCAAAAAATAAGACATAGATGGACATAAGCCAACATTGAGCAATATATACAACCAACCTCTGTACCCCTTAGTCCTGAGTCTTGCGTATCCTAGGCACTTTGATATGCCTAGGATAGACAAGTTTAAGGGAGAGGAAGATGCATAAGAACACGTGATCAAATTCATAAATGCATTATTCCAACTTGAGCATAATGATGCCTTGATGCTAAGAACCTTTATCATGATTTTCTCAGGCATAGTGACTCAATGGTTCAATCAGTTGCCTAAGCATAGCATCGCTAGTTTTGAGCAACTGATAAATGTGTTCCTTGAATGCTTCTCCTTCGACACCAAGAAGAAGGTGAACCTATCTAAACTGGTAAATTTAAAGTAGTATGATGATGAGCCAGTGATGGACTATGGGGACAACTGGAGAAAAATCATGGTAAAACTAGCATTCTCCATACCCACTGAAGAAATCATCCAAATGTTCACAAAGAGCTGCATAAAATACATCTCTCTATTATTATAACTATATTAGTATGAATCATTTGAGGAAACCTTGGCTCAATCCAAGCTTATTGAAGACATAAAGGTCAATGAGGGAGACCTCAAGCTCCGTAGTAAGAAAGAGTGGAGAAAGAACAATCAAAATGACAAGAATAAGAAAAAGTAGGCCAAGATTACTCAGGTTAATCAGGTTGTATTGGCCATGCCAAAAGAGGGGAATGGAAAAAAAACCCAAAAATTATTAAGCTCACCCCTTGTCGACCATCTATGATCCTAAGAACAACAAAGGTTGGAACAAGGAACATCGACCACCTCATTATTACATGCCTATAAATGAATTGATGCAGTCAATATTTAATCAGTTGAGTGAGGCATAGAGAATAAGATTTATTGATGTACAACTTCTTGACCCTAACCATCCCAATCCAAGGGGATATAGGGAAGATCAATACTACCCATATCATAGGATATAGGGGCATGACATCAAAAATTGCATCGAATTCAATAATATTGTGCAAAATATTATTGAAAAGGGAGAGATAAAAGTTGAAAACCCTCTATCTCTTGATAATCGAGACATGGGCATATTCAAGAACCCATTACCAAATCATGAGGCCCCCAAAAATCAAGGCATCCAATTAAACCAGGTTTGAGTTGAGCCACCCATTTAGGGATGCATCAAAATAGTTGAGATAGTCAATGTGGCAACTAGGAGTTGAAGATATGGGCAACCATAGCCTCCAATGGCTCCCATTAATATCCCAACTACATCTCAATAGAGACAGGTAAAAAAAAATCCTCCAGGTCCACCAACGAGACCTATGGTAACTGTTCATAGTAGACTGGAACAAAACCTACAAATGACTCCAACTAGGTTATCAATTTATGAACTTATACAATAATATCCTAGGCACAAAGAGACTTTGATGGAGATTTTGAGAACAATCAAGGTCTAGCCCCAAAACCCAGATGTGTTCACACACTTTGTGGGGCAAGTGCAGCAGTGCCAAGAGCCTATGATCCAATTCTACGATCATAAAATTAAGGTAGTTTCTACTACCCTAGAAGACCCACCACTGCATATTATCACATAAATAAATGAAATACCCTTCAAGCGGATTCTGATCGATATGGGCTCATCGATCAACATCATCGTTACAAAGGCTATAGGGCACCTAAAGATCCCTAAGTCCAACATTTTTATGACTTCCTACACACTCAAGGCTTTCAATGATGCACTGTGCTCCACAGTGGGTATAGTCATTTTGCCTATAAAGGTAGGACATAAGATGATGTGGATTAAGCCAAGCTAAATTGAAATTTTATTTACAGGCTTAAATAGCCAAAGAAAACAAAGACAGTCGGCAGGAGAAGATAAGAATCTTTCGACAAATGAAAACAAGGAATGTCGGCAAGTCGTAATCACGAGCTGCCGACATGACTAAGCTGCCAACAATAAAATGTCGACAAATACAAAACTTTAGGAAAAACAAAAATTAAACCTAAAGTCTAATTAAACCTCATCACTCGTCCCATCAACAAAAGCATTGGACTCCAATGCTTGTAACAAAGAGGGAAAATCCCGGGACATGATGTGAGCAGAAATCCAACGAGCTTGGTGTGGAAACTGGCCACGACGGGCCACCAGATATGAAGTAGAAGTACCCTGGCGAGTTTGTCGAGTCTTCGTATCAAAAAGTGTATCTTCAGAAAGCGAAAGCTGTGCATCAGGAACCACATCAACCGGATGACTGATAGCTGGATCAGATTCCAAGGTGGAATCATAGTACGGCTTAAGAAGATCAACATTGACGACATCATGAATGCCTAGATGAGCTGGAAGATCCAGGCGAAAGGCATTCTCTGAAATCTTCTGAACAATGGTATAAGGACCATAGCGTAAAGGTTTGATTTTGCTATGGGTCTTATCCACAAATCGTCGCCTGTCGAGGTAAAACCATACTTTATCACCCACTTGAAAGTGATGAGGAATACGATGTCAGTCCATCTGTTGCCGTTGTTTCTGCTGAGTCTTCTGAAGAATCTGAACCACTTTGGACTGAAGGCTCTGCAGATGCTGGATGAAAGAGTTCGCCTTTTCTTGCTCCTTCTGAATATGCATAGTAGCTGGTGAGGGCAAGGACATAGGCAACTCATAAGGAGCCAACGACTGAAAACCGAAACAAACCTCAAAAGGAGAGTGCCCTGTCGAACTATGAACAACTCTGTTGTACGCGTGCTCAATGTGAGTGAGGCTTAAGTCCCACTTGGCTGGAGTGGAATGATGATAAATCCTCAAACTCTGCACAAGCGTACGATTAACTACCTCAGTCTGCCCATCGGACTGTGGATGATAGGCAGTAGAGAAGTTAAGTGAAACACCCAAGATCTTCCAAAGGGATCGCCAAAAGTGACCCACAAATCGGGAGTCACGATCAGAAACAATGCTGGTAGGAAGACCAAAGGAGCGCCACACTGTCTCAAAGAAGAGCTGAGCCAAGTCCTGAGCAGTACTCGTCTTACGACATGGAATGAATTTGGCCATCTTGCTGAATCTATCCACAATGACGAAGACACAATCATGTTGTCGGACTGTCATTGGGAAACCGCTCAACAAGTCCATGGAAATGCTCTCCCAAGGACGAGAAGGAATGGGCAAAGGCATGCTCATACCCAATTTCCTGTTGGTGGATTTAGAACGGTTGCAAACGGCACATTGTCGCAAGAAGTGAAGGACATCTCTCTGCATATGGGGCCAAAAGAAGAACCTCTGAAGATGATGAAGAGTTTTCTGCTTGCCAAAGTGTCCTCCATAAAGTGTAGAATGAGCCTCCTTCAAAAGAGACTCTCTATGCTCATGAGGAACACAAAGTTTATCCAACTTATACAACATTCCATCCTGCATGTGAAAGTCTTGAAGACCTCTCAAGTTGGAAGAAGAAGGATGAGAAAGTTGTTGAATAACTTTGGCAAAATCAGGATCTGATGAATACTGAGAAGGCCAAGTCTAAAAACCAACATGAGACATAGTCACTACAGTCAAGGCACGAGCTGATGGAGGTCGACTCAAACAATCTGCCACTGCATTATTTTGTCCTTTCCTGTATTTGATCACCAAATGGAACTGCTGCAAATAGGATGCCCACTTCATGTGTCGAGCTTCTTCAATTTTGGACTGAGATTGAAGAAACTTAAGGGGCATGTGATCGCAGTGAACTACGGTCTCTTTACCCAGAAGGTAATGTCTCCAATATTTGATGGCCTGCACCAATGCATACAACTCCTTATCATAAGTGGAGTAATTCCTCTTTGCCTTTGAAAAAGTCTCATAATGATAGGCCACTGGATGGCCATTCTGCTTAAGCACGGCACCAAGTGCATATTGTGAAGCATCTGTCTCAATCTCAAAAGGTTGTGCAAGATCTGGCAACACAAGGACAGGTGCACTACACAATTTCCGTTTCAAAGTGTCAAAGGCCTTCTGCTGGTCCTGTGTCCACTGAAACTGGATCTTGATCTTGGTTACAAAATGAAGAGGAGCAGCGATAGTGGAGTATCCTGCAATGAACTTGCGATAGAAATTAGCAAGTCCAAGAAAACTCCTCAACTCTGTGACAGAAGTAGGAGTTGGCCATTTGACAATGACTTCAATTTTGGCAGGATCCACTTGAACTCCTTTTTCATTGATTACAAATCCCAAATAGGCAATGGAAGTTTGCCCAAAAGAACATTTGGAAAGATTGGCATACAATTGATTCTTCTGAAGAGTTTGAAGAACATATTCCAAATGCTCAAGATGACTTTTCCAAGAGGAAGAGAATACAAGGATGTCATCCAAATAAATAATTACAAATTTGTCCAAACAATCACGAAACACTTCATTCATTAGCCGCATGAATGTGGTCGGAGCATTCGTAAGACCAAAGGGCATGACAAGCCACTCAAAGAGTCCCATCTTAGTCTTGAATGCTGTCTTCCAAGTGTCCTCTGCCTCAATCCTGACTTGATGGTATCCACTTTTGAGATCGATCTTGGAAAAGAACTTAGCTCCTTGGAGCTGATCCAAGAGATCATCAATTCGTGGAAGTGGATAACGATTCTTGATGGTGATCTTATTTAATGCTCGAAAATCAATGCATAGTCTCCAAGTGCCATCTTTCTTCAATACAAGCAAAATAGGTGAAGCACAAGGAGAAGTGCTAGGTTTAATGAAACCTTTAGACAATAAGTCTTGAATTTGTCTTTTAATTTCCTCCATTTGCACGATTGATTGTCTATACATTGGAGCATTAGGAAGTGAAGCAACAGGTACAATTTCAATAGAATGATTAATTGTTCTTTGAGGTGGAAGACTTGTGGGTTCTTGAAACACACCTGAATATGATTGCAACAAAGAATTAACTGAAGCATGCTTGTCTTGTATTGGCTTGGATGCTTGCTTATTTTCATTATGTGGTCTGATGAAGATGAGTGCCAATTCCCTTGCTTGATTTACAGCCTTACGTGCTTGTCTACAACTTAGCATTAAATTTTGTGGAGTTTGCTGAGTGCTTCTGATTATGTAGGCTTTATCATCTTTGTGCAAGGTATATGTGTTTTTAAACCCATCATGAATAGACCTCCTATCATATTGATAGGGTCTTCCAAGCAATAAACCGCAACAATCCATTGGAGTAACATCACACACCACGGTGTCCACAAAAGAGGGACTGAAAGCAAAATTCACAGTGCAAGTGTGTGTGATGTCCGATGAAATCCCATTATCCTTCCACCCTAAAGGATACGGATGAGGATGGGGTTTCATGGGCAGCTTCAATTTGTCGACAACAGACCTCGCAATTAGATTCTTCTACGAGCCGCTATCGATGATACAATCAACTACAAAAGATGCATCAAGGTGGACCGTGGTCACAAACAAGTTCTCTCGATCCCCTAGTGAAGTGTTCATGAGGGTCAATTTGTTCAACCCAGCCAACTCTTTGTAAGTCTTTCTTTCCCCTGTAGCCTCAATGGGACCTTCTTGAGGTTCCTCATTGGAAGGCTTTACAACTAGGGACTTCTTTTTCAAAATTTTCAACTTAAAACATTGATGCTTTTGATGGCCCTTCTTCTTACAATATGTACATTCCACAGAAGATTTGGAAGATTTTGAAGAAGAAGAAGAAGAAGAAGAAGTAGGAGAAGGAGAAGAGGGAGAAGAAGAAGAAGACTTAGCCGCCTTGGATTGCTGATTTGAAGCCTTCGAATTTCCTCCCGATGACGAAGAGCGAGCCCCGCGCGATGAATCTCGTAATTCCTCCTCCGCAAGAATGGCTTGATTGAAAGCCATATCAATGCTCAAGATGGTTTTGTATTTCAACTTGCGATAAAGTGGTTCCTGCAGTCCACTTTTAAACTTGGTAACAAGTTGAATTGCAGTATCCTGCATAGAATTCAGAATTCTCAATTTGTTAAATTGCAACACATAATCATGAACACTCATGTGAGCTGTTTGGCGAAGACGTAACCACTTAATTTGAAGGTCTTCGACATAATTTGAAGGGTAAAAACTACTCTTCAAAATGCGTTGCAATTCTTCCCATGTATCAATGGGATTCTGAGTTTGATGGCGATCTGTGACAAGGATCTTAGCAAGGCCCATCAATTTAAGTTTGGCAAAAGCAACTCGTTGGGCCTTCTCCAATTTGGTATACTCGAACCAACTATCCATGTCAAGAATCCAACTGTTGAGCACTTCCGGATCCCGCGAACCGTCATAGTTGGCAACATCACAATGGGGTTGAATGTCTTGAGTGGTGACTTTATCGGCCAAAACACTCACAAGTTGCGTGAGTTGAGCCATTTTGTCAGCCAACTCGGCAGCCATTTGGGCTCGAGTCCGCGCCAGCAATGATTATAGCAAAGATCGAGTTCCAAGAAGAATTGCAAAAGAAGATGCAATTTTACAATGGTGGCAAAATACCCCAATTTTAAAATTGCCAAAATACAATGGTGGCAATTTTATAATGTTCCTCAATCAAATGGAAAAGTAAATCACCCCTTTGTTTATAATGTTCCTCAATGTATAAATACCCCTCTTTTTTTTTTTTTTTTTTTTTTTTAAAATTACAATATGGTTAATGGATTATAAAAATCCATTTATAGAAAGCGTGTTAAAAAAAATCAAAAGATTTTATAACACGAAGCAAGCGGGGTTTTTATGAAAATTTTTATTAGTAGGCTTACCCTTGCGATATATCGGGATCACAAGCGACAGGTAGGTAAATCACCGTCCGAAGCCGCGAATCATGCAAATTTCAACACGTCGGAATGCAGATTCAGCAAAAGAAACAGAGGCCACCGAGGAACGCGAGCAAATCTGTCGACGCAATGACGGAAAATGCCGGTTGAAACGCTGGAAACGGCTGTAGACGCCGACGACCGCTGCAGATGCCGGAGACGTAGGATATTGCCGAGAAATTTTCTATGATCCCGTGATCACGACATTTACGTGGCTAATGAAACCGATATCACGCAATGAGAATCAGATGACGGAGAAAATATTTTAGACACCCCTTGTAAAATTATTTCCTTTACATCTTTTCGCTCTTTGTTGCACTCTGCTATTCCACGTGATTGCAGCACGATGGTAGCAATCGACTTGCAAGCATCCTTCAGCTTTGTGCTGAATTCCTTGTGATGAATTGCAAACAAGTTTTTGGTCCACACAATCATGCAAGATTTCATCGTTATATCAAATAGGAAGCTATTTCAGAACAAGGACCAAATGAACATCCAACTGTTGCTGCCAAAGTTACTTCCTGACATGACGGACAAGGGATAATAGGCCCAGTGTAGGTAAACAGAATGGACAAGGGGCATGAGCTCCAAAAGCATGAATCTCCTTGCTTGGGCGATCGATAGAGAATACGTAGACAAATCACTGTTACAAGAACAATGTCATTCTCCTCCTTGCAGATGCAGAAACAAGCTAATGAATGTGTATAAGCTCGACATCGATGGCTCGTATCTAAATAGGTACAGTTGAAGAGTAGAACAGAGCTGCAGCAAGGTCTGTGATAGGCATCCTAAATCTAAAATTTGATGGAGGTCCGCCACTGAGCAGGGAGGACCAATTGACTGAGACAGTCACACGCATCCGACCCAATTCTTGGATGTGGCTGTCTCCAACAATGAGATGCAAAAAAAAAAAAAAAAACACAAATCGACAATATGAAAAATTGATCACCAAGATCAATTTCAATTGTTGTAGAATTTTGACTGTAATGGAAAACCCTGACAGTACAATTTACTACAAATTTTGCTGAAATATGACAACTACGCAACAATTGCAATGAGTTTTGACAGGATAACAACTGAGGTTGAAAATGACCCAAAACCCCAATAAAAATCCACTGCTCTGATACTAATTTGATGTGGATTAAGCCAAGCTAATTTGAAATTTTATGTACAGGCTTAAATAGCCAAAGAAAACAAAGACAGTCGATAGGAGAAGATAAGAATCTGTCGACAAATGAAAACAAGGAATGTCGGCAAGTCGTAATCACGAGCTGCCGACATGACTAAGCTGCCGACAATAAAATGTCGACAAAAACAAAACTTTAGGAAAAGCAAAAATTAAACCTAAAGTCTAATTAAACCTCATCATAAGACCATCCCATGATGTGTCATGTGTTGGAAGGGATGATGCAATATAACATCCTTCTAGGGCATCCCTGGATCAGGGACATGTAGTGTGTGCCCTCAATCCTGCACCAATGCATCAAGTATGTGCATGAGGGATAAGTTCATGTGGTTCCATACGATGAAGAGTCGTTCAAGTACATGCATCAAGTTGACTTGCCAGGGGATTTTTTCCTTCCATCAATGCACCTGTACATAAGGCCTTCATCCCCAACCACATAGCTAGAGAACAAAAGTATATCAGTGCGAGGTGACCCATCCACATCGGCACCACCTCCTACATCTAAGACTACTGGTGCTTCTAAAAAGCCTTCGACATCTAAGGAAAAATACACTTAGAAGCTGAAAGCACCCCTAGTGGAGGAAGGACCCAAGGAACTTCTAACCATAGCAGTTGTAGGAATTCCTACCCCCATGGAGGAGGAACATTCCCAAGAAATAGCTAAGGAGGTACCTCAACCTACCTCGCTTGCATCATCAACAGTGTCATCTACACCCCAGGTGATAGTTCACCTAGCCCACACAGGTTTAGGTGAATATCTTGTGTAGAACATGACTTTCATACCAATTATTGAGTCTACACAAGACATGGGATGTCCAAGAGTCCCAAATCTACCAGTAGGGATGGTAGTGCCATTAGGGGTTCCCCCTAATCAAACCAACTTTATATATGTTGGTTTAGATTACACCCATATTGCTCCTAATATTGAAAGGGATGAGGATGAACCATTCACCATGAATGTTCATTACTTGTCGAATCCTGAGTTCACTCTGAGATACTTTGAGTAGTGTCACTAGCATGGCTATGGCCTAGGCCTATACGAGCAAGGGCGTCAACTCCCATTTTAGCTGTAGTACCAACTACCTACTGATAGGTGTGGTCTAGGCTATCAAATACGAAGTCATGATGATTCTTTGGTAGAAGCCCTAGATAGGTTAAGCATTGGGTTCGGGGAGGACATTGACTAGAATCCCTATCAACCCCCTAGCAGAAACTACTTGGGTGATGGATGGGTGTCTATGGTCAATATCACACCACCTGATGAGTATCACCCTGAATCCTCTCTTGAAGCACCCCCATCAAGAGCCATCCTATGGGAGGAAGAGCCAATGCATGGATATGAGCGAGAGGAGTATGATTATGTCCCAAGTGAGAATGAAGATGAAGCTAGCCTGGCCTACCATGGGCCTCGGTATGTGCAAAACCTTACTTGGATAGGCCACATAGAGAGTGGATACATCTCAGATGAGAGTGAATACATCTCAGATGAGGGTGGATACATGTCGGATGAGAGTGGCTATGAGACAGAGGACTCAAATGAGATGGCCTTCATAAGACATGCATGCCAAATGGTAGGGCCCAAAGTAAATGCCAATGGATTCTTCATAAGCGATGATGATTATGAATATGAGACTGAAATGGCCTATCTTAGGCATCAGTAGGCAAGTCAACACCCAATCCCAGTGGGCAGGAATGAGGGTTTTTCTATAAGCAATGATGACTTTGAGAATGAAGCCGAGAGGGCTTACCTTGAGTGTCACTTACAACAAGTCAATCTACTTGTTGAAAGAGAAGCGTTACTTCACACCATAGATCATAACCTTCACTTCATGGGGAGACCAGTAAATCTAGATGTCATTCATCACATGGTCAACCCCGATCCACCTACATTTAGAGAGTTGTTATAGCCTAATGATCCCATCATCTCATCTATCCATAGACTAGATCCTGAGATCCCTATGCCCCTAGAGCCTCATCGTGAGTATGGAGGGTGCACCCATTGATGTAGAGCTTCACCCATGTGGTCCTAGAGATTTCATTCCATCCATCAACATGATCTCCATTGATTTGACCACTCCACTCCATAACCCAGCAGATCCTTCAAAACCATTGTGTCTTAACTTAGATGCTATTGATTGGGATCATGTTGATTCACCCCTAGAGCCTAAATATTTCTTCCCTAATGAAGAGATGTTACAACCATTCCATTTTGCACCAGGTTGTGCACATGATGTCTATCACGCTGGTCTCGACCCTAAGTCAGTGGGAACTATAAATCTAGCAGATGACATCCATTTAATCCCCACTCCTCACCAGCTTGAGGAGGGGTCACATATGGCAATAGAGGAGACTTTTGAGGTGGACATCAGCGATGATCCTTCTCAACCAAAGAAAGTCAAGTTCAGAGAAAGCTTATCTCCAGAAGAATAGGCCATCATAATTCCTCTATTGAAAGAGAGACCAAATCTCTTTGCTTGGACCTACAAAGACATGTCAGGGCTAGATCCAAAGTTGGTTGTCCACAACCTTTCACTAGACCCCACGAAGAAATTGGTCAAGCAGAAGCTCAGAAAGATGCATCCAACCATCGCTTTGATGGTTAAGAATGAGTTGCAAAAACTATTGGATGTAGTCTTTATTGTTCCCATCGACTATCCAGAATGGGTATCAAACATGGTGCCCATAGGAAAACCTGATGGAAGAATCCGCATTTGCATGGATTTTAGGGATCTCAACAAGGCAACCCCGAAGGATTCATTCCCATTGCCCAACATAGATGCTCTTGTAGATGCAACTATAGGTCATGAGATGCTCTCCCTAATGGATGGTTTTTTTGGTTACAATCAGATTTGGATTAAGCCTAAAGACCAGCATAAAAATCATGTTCACCACTCCATGGGGGACATTCTATTACAAAGTGATGCCATTCGGTCTTAAGAATATTGGTGCCACATATCAGTGGGCTATGACATACATTTTCCATGACTACATGCACAAGATCTTGGAAGACTACATCGATGACTTACTAGCCAAGTCATTGCTATGAGAAGAGCATGTTGAGACCCTCAGAAAGGTCTTCGATCACCTGATTGAGCACAATGTTAGGTTGAATCCCAAGAAATGCATCTTTGGCGTAACTTCTGGAAAACTCTTGGGATTCATCATTTCTAAATGAGGCATCGAGGTAGACCCAGCAAAGGTAAAGGCTATCCTAGAAATGGCCCCGCCTACGAACATCAAAGAACTAAGGAGCTTACAGGGCAAAGTAGCATCCATAAAGTGATTTATCACACAACTATCGGATAAATGTCGACCCATGAATCGACTGCTACACAAGGGGGTCCCATTCTAGTGGGATGAAGAATATCAGCAAGCCTTTGCTGAAATCAAGGAGTACCTAGCAACACTACCGGTCCTAGCTCCACCAAGGCCAGACGTGCCATTCCTGCTATATATATCCACTACAAACTTCACTTTGGGCACCATGTTGGCTCAAAAGAATGCGCAAGATAAGGAACAAGTGATATATTACATTAGCCACACCTTGGTGAGCTACAAAATAGGATATGCATACGTAGAAAAGTTGTGCTTAGTAGTGGTCTTTGCAACCAAGAAATTGTGCCACTACATGTTGAGCCATACGACATATGTAATATCCAAACAAAATCCTTTGTAGTATATGATGAGCAAGACATATCATAACACACGTACTGCAAAGTGGATCATGCTATTGATAGAATTTGATCTGGAATTCATAAGCCAAAATTCCATCAAGGGACAAGTCATAGTTGATCATCTGGTTGAGGTGCCTCTTCATAATAGTAGGCCCCTCACCATAGAACTTCCTGATGATGTAGTATTTGCACTATCAAAAGCACCCAAACCTGAAGAACCAGAAAATAAAGCTGACATGACTTTGTTCTTCGATGGTTCAAAGTGTGAGCAAGGAGGTGGTGCAGGGATTGTCTTTTTCATACCACAAGGTGCTCCAATGCCCTTGTCATTCAAGCTGGACTTCCCTTGCACTAATAACAACACCGAATATGAGGCCCTAATATTGGGTCTCCAAATAACCATCACCATGAGAATCAAGAGGCTAAATATCTTTGGTGACTCCCTCCTCATAGTCAACCAAGTCAAGGGACTATTTCAATGCCGAGATCCAATCTTGAAAGCTTACAAGGAGCTTGTTGACACATATCTAGCCAAACTAGAATGGTATGACATCGAGGCAATCCCTCATTCATCAAATATATTTGTAGACACCATGGCATCTCTGGGATCCTTGATCCCTCAGAATCCATCTGCTGATTTCACTACCATTCATGTGAAAATGCTCTCACACTCAGTGATGCAGCGTGAGGCTTTTGATAACAAGGAATCAGTCAACATGATCCATATAGAGCCAGACCATGACTGGTTCTGTAAAGCCAAAGACTTCTTAGAGAAGGCACCTTGGGGGTCCTTGATCTCATAGGGTCCTATGAAGAATGGTACCACCATTCACCACAAGGTTGTTTCTCAATCTGCATTTGTGCAAATCGAATTGTAGGAGGAACAAGTCATCTTATCTGTTGAGGTCGTAGCCTATCAGGATTGGCTATCCCAATTACAAGATTTCCTGAGGCTTGGAATCGTCCCATAGGGACTATCGCATGCCAAAATATGAGCATTCAAGAAAAAAGTGATAAGATATGTCTTTCTAGGAGGTATATTGTATCGTCAAAGCTATGATGGAGTCCTCCTTCATTGCTTAGAGCCCCAAGAATCAGCTTGGGTGATTTTACAAGCTCACGATGGTACATGTGGTGGCCATTTCAATGGCATGGCCATTGTCAAGCGCATCCTTTGAATGGGTTATTACTAGCCCACCATGGAGAAGGATTACTATGAGTATGTCAAGAAATGCATTAAATGTCAACAACATGCAAATCTAATGCACTTGCCATCTCAGGCCTTACAACCCATTCAGGCGGCTTGGCCATTTTCTCAGTGGGGTTTCGATCTGATCAAAAATATTTCTCCCCCATCATTAGGTCTGACATACATTTATCTTAACGGCCATTGAGTACTTCACCAAATGGGTGGAAGTGGTCCCCTTAACCTCAATAATTGGACCTCAAATTGTGGAGTTCATACTTCACAACATCATCTATCATTTTGGGGTACCCTTCAAGATAATCTCGGATAATGGTCCATCATTCAAAAATAAAAATGTGTGAGCTTTAATGACCAAATACAACATTCAACATAGTTTTGTGACACCATACTATCCATAGGCAAATGGGCAAGTAGAGGCCTCAAACAAGATAATAGTAGCCATCTTAAAGAAGATGGTGAAAGAAAATCATAAGGATTGGCATCTGCAATTGCCCCTAGCATTATGGGCTTACAGGACTAGCGTACGAACACCCACTAGGGCAACACCATTTTCGCTTGTATATGGCACTGAGGCCATTATGCCCTTAGAGTTGGAAATTCCAACATTGCACATCGCATTGAAAGAGTTCATCAATGATGACACTGCATGGCAAGCTCACTTGGATCAATTGACCCTTCTGGATGAACATCGCATTAATGCTCTTGAGCATCTTCACATTTACCAGGATCATCTAACACGAGCTTATAACAATAAAGTCCACCTGAGAGACTTTAAGGTTGGAGATCTTGTGCTTAAAGAAAACCAACAGAACTCAAATCTACCATCGCATCTGCGAGACAAATTTATGGCCAATTGGATAGGTCCCTATATCATCTCTGAGAAGATTGGGCCTAGGGCATATCACCTAACAATGCTAGAAGGTGTTGAGGAGCCAGAGCCTCTCAAAATTATTCATTTAAAGGTATTTCATACATAAATCAACAAAATATCAAAAACATTCAAATAAATTTCAAAAATTTCAAAAATAATAGAAATCATAAAAATCCAAAAAAACAAGAAAACATTAAAAGCAAAATGCTCCAAAGGCATCTTAAAGCCCTTTGGTCAATTCACAAAAAGCTCCAAAGGTATCTTAAAGCCCTTTGGTCAAATCATAAAAAGGCTCCAAAGGCATCTTAAAGCCCTTTGGTCAATTCACAAAAGCTCCAAAGGCATCTTAAAGCCCTTTGGTCAAATCACAAAAAGCTCCAAAGGCATCTTAAAGCCCTTTGGTCAAATCACAAAAGGCTCCAAAGGCATCTTAAAGCCCTTTGGTCAAAACAATTTAAAATCAAAAAGTTCAAAAACATTCATAATAATCAAAACTCAAAAACAATTGAAAGCATCAAAAATACAAAAATATTTGCATTCACACTTGCATCCATATAGTTGCATTGCATTAGGCATTCGCATCCATTGCATTTACATTTAGATAGGTATGTATTCACAATATTACAAATGACACCACATTTGTACATCAATCATGCATCATCAAAATCCATCATCATCCATCACCCATGTGTGTAACTATGTTTTTCAACACAACCCCTCCTATTGCTATGAGGAATATACTAGGGTTTTTCGGTCACTCAGCCATACCTAGTGGTTTTATCAAACTTTGTAGAAAGTTATCTTAGCTTTTAATAGGTGAGGTTTAGTTTTGATAGCACTTGGTATATTTCAAAATCCTATCACTAATCAAAACACTAAGATCCTAGTTGGAACAAGGGAAAGATGAACATTGTGAAGTGGTATTAGGTATCCTAAGGTGAAAAGTTTATCTTGCTCATCCCCTATGTGACCGGTTTAGAAATGCTGAGAATTGGCAAAAGGACAAGTTCACCCCTACCCAAAGAAATCCCTTGCTTTAATCAAAACAAGCAAAATCCTGAACAAAGCAAAATTAAAAAAGCAAAATAAATAGTGATTATCATCACTACATAAATCCCTTGCTCAAAGGAAAAACAAAAATTCAAAATAAACAATGATTTTCATCACTAAGCATGAGCAAGTATCCCAAATAAATATGAAGAAAAGAAGGGAGTATTGAACTTGAATCCTTGGAATTCTCAGCATAAACGAGCCATAAGGTATCCTTACGCATGATGATATGTCTATCACATTAGCATCTTGCTTTTGTATAGACCAATGTTTGCATGTGGAAGAGCTAGCTTTAGGTGTCTTGTACCGCCTAGTGGTCTAATCCAACTGAGTCCAACTTAGGATCAGGATAAACATTTGAGGATCCCCAATACAACAATGGGTTGAATGAATCCCACCTGGCACTGGGGTATGCTTATGTTTTATCTAATATATTCATTTGCACACACAGGGATAATGAGTATATAGGTCTTCATAACAAAACTTTATCCTTCAGAAGCTCTGTATGATCAGTATACAACTTTGGATGGAGCAACTAGGGTGTTTGAGTCTCATGGAAAACCTCAAAAATCCCCTCATAGCAACAATTCATACCATCACTCACAATCAACTTTCTTTAGGAGGTTTTTTCGTTAAAGGGCATTCATGAAATAGGATAGATACCGGATGAATGTCAACAATGATATTTAGATGGCCACTATCTATTTTGTGCATATATTTTAATTTACAGAAGCTAATCAAGAAAGTACATACATATCACATCATCTCATCTCACATTTGGATGTTTAAATGATTAATTCTTATTATAAGAGTTATTATTTATTCATGATTTTTATACATTCTGTGGTGTCATCCATTAGATTGTCAAAACCCATGTCACATCATACCATATGTTTTAAGTGATTAAAGCATACAGGTTCATTCACATTAGATCATCAACATATTGCATAACACATTTCATTTACCATATCATAACAACATAAGTTAGATGCATACAATAGACCAAAATTAAACATACATTTAACAATAAGCATTGCATCCATATATGCATCCATCATCATCATCTAGATCATGCCATCTAATCATCCATGCATCATAAAGCATAAGTCATATAAACCACACCATGTAGCATAAAATCATAAAGTAGTCCACCTACACAACCACATCATAACATCTAAAGCATCACATCACATCATATAGCATAACATCATAATCACATCACATAAACATAAAAATATAATCATAAAAGATACACATAATGAGTCTCAAAGTCTAGATATCATATAAATATGTGTCAAATAAGTACATGTAGGTACAAAATCACCATAAGGCTACAATTGTGTAGGTCACCCGACCTTACACTCAAAAATAAAGCCAATACAATAAACCAATCAACCTAGGCCTATGCCCCCTACCTCACCTCCACCCTCGGCTCTGTCCCTATGCGAATGATGGGAGCTAGTCCCTATAGTCCTCTCTGTATGGGTCCTGGTCCTCTAGCTAGGTTAAATTGAAGACTACCCTGATGTAGTCCACATGTTGTGTTGTGACCCCCTATTGTGGGTCTCTCCCTAGGAGTGGCACCTAGTAGCTAAACCTGAGACCTCAGAGTGATGATGTAGGTGATATCTGATGCCATCTAGCCCTCATTCTCCTCTATGATCCCCTAAAGCCATCTCACCTTAGCCCCTATATCCAAACTTATAGGTCCCTGCACAATAGGAGCAACTACTACAAGCTAGCTTAGGGTGGTGTCTCGCTCGGTAGTGACCTGTGCAACCTATGCCTAGAGCAAGGCAATAGTAGCATCCCACTACTATACCTAAATCTGAGATGACTAGAGCTCAGCCTCTACCTAGTGTAGCTAAGCTCGAAGAGGGGACTCCTACTCCTTAGGAGCTAACTCCTCCTCCTCCTCAGGGGTAACCTACTCCTCTACCACCTACTCCTCCACCTACTACTCTACCTACCCCTACCTCTGTCCAAGCCCACACTCGATGTCCATCAGGATCCTCAGCCTCTACCTCATCCATAGACCACCCCAAGTGGCCACCACCCTACCATAATCACGTAAACCACCACCGGGTATACACCTCTATAACCTCGACATCAACCATGCTCGGATCAACTATAGGAGGGTCATCCTCCTCTGAAACTACTGTAACTCGAGGTGGTGGAAGGTTCTTCTCTATAGTAATCTATTGGTATACAACTAGCTCAAGGGGAACATCATGTTGAATGCCAAACTATCGAAGCACCTTGGAATAATAGAAGAACTCTTTGATACCATCCTTATGACCGATAACCCATCGGTCATATCGAGTCTAAGCTATGAAACTAGTTGGATCCCTCCAAGTAGGGCACTCATAGTAAGGCCTCTAGATGATGTCCTAGGCCTACAAGCTAGTCAAAGATATCATGTAGTGAGAGAGCTCTCCCGCATGGCACTAACTCTTATGCTCCTCGCACTCTCGGGCCCATCTAGACCCATAGCATTGAGCCTCCTCTGCTATATTAGTGAACTCGATAGGTAGACCTCTTGGATGGTCCACCCTGATGTGCTCCCATCCCTAGATCTGGAGGAGCAAGTTGTAAGTAATGTTGGCCCATCCACGACATTGAATCTGGTACAACTCATCATAGCACTATGCCAGCAATGCGCTCCCCCAAGCATAGATGATAGGCTCTATGCTATCCACCAGGTCCTAAACCATAGCCAAGAGGTTCCATGGGAACCTCACTCTAGAGTATTCAGGCAATAGGATATTGCAAATCACCATCAACAGGATAACATGTCTTCGTGAGAAGACATCCTCCCGGTACCATCGAGCCACAGAAACCCCACCAGATCGGGTATCCTAGAAAGCAACAATGACATGTCTCCCAAAGACCCTCATGAAGACTGCATCTCTAGCATCCATGGGAGAAGAAACAATGGGCACTCCATCAAAAGGGATCCTGAAGATCTTGTACATATCCTCCGATGTAATGGTCATCTCATCGGTAGGGAGGTGGAAGGTGTTAGTCTTAGGGTCCCATCGGTGGGCTAGGGCTATAAGATAAGCCTGATCCGACATGATAGTCAGAAGCCTAGTGACATACTAGAGGCTATGAGCATCAAGCCAATGCCAGTCCATGGCATCCATGTCAGGCAAAAGGTCCACAAGCAACTTTGGGTCTTGAGCCCATGCAGATAAAATCTAGAAGTACAAAATAAATGCCTAAATCAAATGCACTAAACTAATAAATGCATAAAATAAAAATGGTGCAAGGTAATCTAAGATGAGCTTAAGGCTATTAAAATAATGATAAAGTGCACCTAAACATCAAAAAATAAAAAAATACACTTCAAAATTGCAAAAATCATCAATTAAATCATCAAAATTTAAAAATATAAAAATAAGTCAAAGGCCTCTTGGTCACATCAGGAGTGGCCATAAAGTAGCCATTGAAGCTGATAGTGACCAATTTCCAATGGTCAAAAATTTGATCATTGGATTTTAAACTGGTCATTGATGGTGACAATAGCCAGCCTCAGGCCAGGCTAGCTGCTCTAGCGGTAGTGGCCAGTGGGTGACATGCCAATGATGTTCCCCTTGGGCCAAAAATCACAAAAAATTCAAAATTCCTAAAACTAGCCTGGACCCACTAAAGCTAAACCTAGCCTAGACCTATTGATGGTTTCGGTTCGTTTCCAATAGGTTTAGTGTGGTTCATTTAGCCGATTAATTAATTAGGTTCATTTTACCAAATTAAATAAGCAAGTTAGGGTTGGTAGAGTACCCATGAAGCTCTGGCTCCTCCGCTCGTAGATGCCTCCCCCTGCTCAGCCATATCATCCAAATCAAAAGCAAATCTGGTAGCACTCCATGTCACAATTGCACTTTCTCACTTCAGAGCTCAAAAGTGCAATTGATAGCTAGAAATAATGAAGGGTAAAACCCTAGAATTTACTTTTATATATTCAACTCAAGCCTCGACCACTGGCATCAGTGACCCACACTTTCTGGCCATTGGACCTGATAATGGCCATGAAGCGACAATTGGGGGTCACTAGACCTGATAGCGACCAAGAAACAAGGAGAAATTTACTCAATTTCTCACCATAAAGCACCTCAAAATAGGCCATCAAGCATACCTAGTGGTCCAAAACAACCAAAATATGCACAAATACCAAAAAAATTACATATATCAAAATTCAAAAAACATAACACAAAAAAATCAAATAACAACAAAATCTCAATTGAGCCTCGTATTCAGTTATTTGCTCTATACACTTGGTGATTGCAGTGACTAGCGCTCCATGCAATTTGGCAAGATGAGTAAATTACCATAAGGCCACTTGGGGTAAAATAGTTAAGGTAGAATTGAGACGCTTCACTTCAAACCCGAAGAAGGCCATGATGGTCGGACCACCCCATGGGAGCGAGGATCCATCTCATTTTTCCTATAACAAATAGTGTTTCAATGCAAGCTACAATAGAATTGCTATCACCTTGATTCCCTAAGAAGGCCATTGCAGCCAGACCGCCCCATGGGATAGAGATGTACAATTACCAAAAATGGTTGAAATCACACCTGGATGGGAACAACCCTATAACAACAAAAGCAACCCTCTAAAGAGGTCCAAATCATTCATCTTGGTCAAGTGACTCATCACTTTATTAAATGTCCTTTCCTCATCGACTCATCGCTTGAGGGGGTAGTCAAAATTTTCAAACAATCATAATCAAAGTCAACAAAATATCACTCGATCATGTCAAATTGCATTCATCTTATGAATCATTGCCAACAACTATCATAAGCTTACCCTTTGCTAGGGCAAAAAGCAAACATGATAGTTAAGTTTGTAGCTCTCCTCCTTTCGGACCTATAGTAGTACTAAAGCTACCCGATCGCTTGATGAACGAGTGCAAACTTCCATAAATTTAAGCCTTCCACCCTATTGGAAGCAATGATTCTAGGATGCGTACCTCTTGCATGACTGGGGCATCCAATGTTGATCAGATCAATGATCATCATGCAACCTACAATGTGACCCTAGGTGGTCTATTTTTGCTCTGTGCTGTGTTTTCCCATAGTGCATCCCAAAAAGGGGTATCTGTAGACACCTAAAATACGTCATGTTTAGGAGACTACCCATATGGACACATTCACAGACCATATGAATCCTCTTGGATCTCTCCAAGAGCAAGCAGTGGTCCTAACCACTCAAAAAGGGTAGTTCTAGCCCATCCAGGCTTGGCCACTCTCAAGCAGAGTAACCACCACATCTAGCCATTGAAGACTACAACGGCCACACCTAGCCATTGAACCTGATAGCGGCTAGCACCATGCATAGTCTAGCCATGAATACGGGCCTAGATCATGTAGTATGACTACACTTTGCATTGTTTGTGGGTGGATTTTGGTGAGGAACTCCTTGAGTTCCTCCTAACTACCCCTTCAATGCTAGTTTGTGACTGATGCTTTCCACCTAGGATGGTCAGTCGCATGAGATTTGGATTGAAGCTTCTCCAGGAAGCCAAGGTCCAGATCTAAAAGAGAGGGAAGTCTACATATGGACTCTCCCACAAAGAGCAAAAAGATCCACAATTTTTAGAGTTTATGCAATGAAGCCCTATCAGATTGGAGAGCGAATCTATGCACCCTTGAGGAGCAACAAAGTGCTATCCGGCTAAGGAGAGACTATGCATCCACTATTCACATCCATTATTATTCACCATCATTCCATGTATTTGACACATCCGATGACCCTTGAACATCAATTGGAGCAGAGAACCTGGTGCTACAACCCTTGGATCATGAGGAGGAAGGTTTATTTCATGGTCGTTGTCTTGGATAGTGGCCTATAGGCATAACCTAGGGTTTTGACATTAGTTTCTTTGTTTTAGCATTAGATTCAATTACTTTCTACTTCAACATTTATTTCTAGCATAGATCTGATTTACTATATGCATTTACATTATTGTTCCCTGAGATATGCACACATTTTCCATTAGTTTCATTGCATTTAATCATATTATGCTTATTTATCTTGCTTATCAGATTTGATACTAACAACCTCATCCGGGGAGGCAGCCCGGACTACTAAGCATGCTTTGTTGTTTCCATGTATGCAGATCTACAGGTTTACAGGACCAGTTCAAGACATTCGGAGCACGAGATCCCTCCTGGATGAGAGAAGGAGAAGGAGGCATCTGTGAGCCCTCAGACAAGTTCATGTGTGGGATCGGGAAGCCTGCATAAGTGCACCACCCCTTTGCGAGGGGATATTTATTCCACCACTTGTTTCCCCACTTGTAATCCATTGTATCGAACTGGGTATCCCTCAGAGGGATGGACATTGTAACCGGATTCAGATTTGAAATCAATAATAAAAAGATCTTTCTTTGTTGCTTTTATTTTTGTGTTATGCATATCTATTTGCTTCGTGTCTTTTTGTTTGATATAATAATTAAATAAATTGCAAGTGGAGGCTGTGGTGCGTGCTCCCTAGGGTCACACAACAACTAGCTACCAACATGGATTCTATCTTAAATTAGATTGAGTTTGTTATAATATAATAATGAATCAAGCATGTACAATAGATTATTGATTTTGTATTTGCAAATAGGAATGTAAGAATTAGTATAAATAAGACTACTCACCTATTGGTTGGAGTTAGTCACGAGTTAGTCATAAGTCAAAAATTAGAGTCAAGCGTAGTGGATTGCATTTTGCAAATTGTAACAGTAGCATTAAGTAATAAAGCACAATATTTTTAGATGTATTAATTGTGTGTGAATGAGTTCTTAAGAATTAGTTTGGATTGCTTGATACATTTTGTTGGACCAGGGAGCAAGGGCCCACTTTTAGGGCTAGTGGAAGGAGCTAATTTGTAGTTTTTTCTAAACAATTTTCTGTTTTGTGCAATTCTTGATAAATGTTATCAATTTCTTGTCATTTCTTGTAAAAAAAATTTCCCCTATTTTGTACCTTATTTTTAATTATGTTTTAAGTGTGATGTCTGAGAGTGGATTTACAGCTAGCTAACCTATGTTTATTTTTGCATTTATCATTTTTGTTTTCTGTAATTTTTGTCACAATAACTTTTTACAATTTTTAGCAACTTTTTTTTGTTTTAGTAATTTAGTTTTAGCAGCTTCAATTTTAGCAATGATTAAACTTGGTGATTTCAATTCCATATTTCTATTTTATATTATTTTCATTTCCAATATTTTTCAACTTTTGCAAATTAAGTAGTTTTCAAATTTTGCAAGTAAACTAGTTTCAATTTCTGCAATTTAAGTAGTTTCAATTTTGTAAATTAGAAATAGTGTGATACATGAAAGAATTTTATGAACCTCTTTTCCAATAAATAAACATATGTTCTAATATATGTACTGTAGACTCTGAAACCTCCTCTATCATTGATAGCCTTGGACACTACCTTTGATTTGACAAACATTGAAATTAAATGATGACATTAACGACATGCATCAAGATACCCATAAATATCTCTTTGTGGGGAGGTGATTATTGGATTAACTCATAAATCAAGAGCTTTATCAATTCCATTTTGAGGTTTTGAGCAAGCCTACCCATAATATGGAGGACTAGTCAAGGTTGAAATATCATGGCTTGCTTTATTGGGGGTGGAAATGTTGATGAGGATGACACATTTGAAGGGTCAACTTGTGGTGTTGGTTGATTAGGGTATCATCAATTTTGAGTGACAACATGAATCATGCTGATAAAAACTTGGTAATTTGAGATATTATTAATGTGATTGACTTGATTTGGTAGAGGGGCAGTTGTTGGGTCCCCATTATTTGGTTGTGTTGCCCCATGTTGTGGTAATGGAGTTTGATAAATACCAAGGTTTTAATTAGGTAGGGCAAGAAGATTATCAAATTTGATAGACCCATTTTTGATCAAATCCCACACTATGTGTTTTATTTGAATGCAACTATCGATATCATGGCCCTTCTATCGATGAAATATATAGTAATGATATTATCTATACCCTCTTCCTTTGGGTTTGTTTCAATATTTAGGTCTTATTTTGGTTAAATAAATATGTCCATAATTTTTTGAAATATGGTTGAAAAGGGCTCTAAGAGAGGTGTGAAGTTACATGGGACCAATTGAGGGTATCTAAATTGATAAGTGGGTTGGTTGGGATTTTGAAGTTGAGTACGAGGTGGCATAGTGTTGTATGCCAATTGTGGTGATGGATATGAAGGTTGTTATGATGGATATTTAGTTGTGTAGTTGAGTGGTTGGACTAATCAACACTACATAATTGACCTAGGTGAGCTTGGATTGATTGTAGTTTTGTTACTCTTAGCATTTTTGTTTTTCCATTATTTATTTCAAAGCTCAATATATCCATCTTAGATTTTGATATCTTCGATTATTTTGGCTTGGGTCAAGGCTTCCTCGAGAGTTTGATATTTTTGGAGTTGTAGCAAGAGGGAGACAAATTTGGAATAAATTTGAGTGAACATTCAAGTCAATTTAGTGATGGGGATAGAAAATGGTAATTCAATTGATATTACTATCCATTTATTGCCATAATTAAGGATGGATTCATCATAAAATTGGCAAATATTGGCAAGATCCATCAATATGGTTTTATTTTTTATATTTAGAGCAAAGCGATCTAGAAAGATATTGGTCAAATGTTCAAAATTGTGTAGGTTGTGTTAAGGCAAGTGGTTATACCAATACAAGTCTCCTCCCATAAGGGATAACAAAAAAGTGTGGAGAATGAGAGGGTCTATCTCATTGATGAGATAACAGGTATTTATGAAAGTGCTCACATGATCTTGAAGATCTTCTTTTCCCTTGAATTTTTTAAATTTGGGCATTTCCAAAAAGGGAGGGTATGGTAGTGTTGGTAGGGGAGGATGGATGGAGTAATTTTGAAGTTGAATCAATGTTGGATTTTGGTACCTAGTACTGGTAACTTGTGTGGCTTTTGGTATCTAGTGCTGGTAACTTGTGTGTCTTTTAGTACCTAGTACCTGTAACTTGTGATTCTAAACTATTGATATTGTTAATCAATATTTGAAATGCATCTAGAGTGACATAGTGATTCGAATAGGGTGCACCATGATGAGTCAAATGGGATAACTCAATAGGGGGATATGATTGATGTGAATGAATTTGATGGTAACAATGTTAGTTGGGATTATAATATGGGATTTGGGGTATTGATGTGGTGGATGACATTGATCACAAGTATATGGTTGATTTTATGGTGATTGATGAGTTGGATGTTAATGATGTGTAGGGGGTGGTTGGGGTTGAGTGTATTATGGCTAATATCAATGGGGAGTTACATGGAGGTCAATTATGTGGATTTTGGTTTGTATGTGATTGGTATGGTTTCAAGGTAGATTGATGTTGGTTTAGAGATGGTTGTTTTTAATATTGATGAGAGTGGTATTGGTTTTAATTAGAGGTGGATTGATATTGGTTAGGTGGTGGTTGATGTTGGTATGAGTTTTATGACTGTGTCACTAGCCACTGATGAGAATCACAAGGGTGGAAATATATCATGGGTGGATGGGAGGCCCATGATTGATATTGGATAAAGAAGTTGCCCTGGTAGATGGAGGATTTGGGATCTAAGGTGGTTGTTGAGGAATATGAGTAGTGTGTGAAGAGTGGGTGTAATATATACAATGGGTAGAGGGTGCTTGTTGAGAATATTCATGATGAGAGGAGACAAGAGGATCGTACAACTGAGTAGGATAAGTAGAACAAAAGGTAAAAGGATGTGCCACATGTGCACCAGTGATATGAATTGTAGTGGTATAAGGGTAAGTTGTGGAAGAAGGAGTAACATTGAAATTGCTAGATTGTTAAGGTGGATTAGAAAATTGAAAAGAAGAAGAGGAAGTGGATAAAAATTGATGAGAAGTGGCATAGACTTAGGCCTGATGATGTTGGTGAGAATTGTACATGATATAGGATGGTGATGTGGAAATGCATTGAAATTATGATGAAAAAAAATGATTAGAAGAAGATGGATGGTTTGGATCAATGGCCATTGACATTAGAGCTATTATTTTTTTAAGGGTGTGATATTAGTTCCCTCAAGTAGGAAGAATTTTGATGGAATTCCAAAAGTTATCACACTCGAGGTGGGGTGAAAATTGATAGAAGATGTGGGAGGTGATGGAGGATGATAGGGCTTATAAGATTTCACCTAGGAGAGTGGGGTGTCAATGTAGGCTAGAATGTGTAGCAAGGATAGGGATGATCATGGTGAGCTAGGTTGTGGAAGACATGATGAAGAGGGAGCTTGATTGGAATAAGGCGATTGAACATGATAGATTGGATTGGTATAGAGAAGGCAAAAAACTTCAAGATCGATGGGTGTGACATTAGGATTGATTGGAGAGAGGGGAGTCTTGGGGTGATATGATTAAAGAGGGATGATATGGATGGCATGGTGAATCATTCTAAAATCATATCCAATGTAATGTGTTTCAAGTGGGTGAGATATGTGATGGTGGGCTTCATTGGATAGAATACCCTGATGGATTTGTGACATATACCCATGATGAGTTGAGGGAGCAATTGAAGGATGGGAGGATTGACATGAATGGTCCATGGAGACTTGGGATTGGCCCTTGGCTTGATTCCAGGTCATTACCATAGGCTATCATAATGGTAGAGGATTAAAATTGGAGGTTCCTAACAATGGTTCTCATGATGGCTATTTTTTGAAAGAAAAACACACTATCTATAAAAATATAAAGTAAGTAATAAATTAAACAAACAATAATTTTTTGGTATTTTTGATGTTTTGACATTTTTGATGTTTTACAATGCTCTTTTTGTTGTTATTTTTTTATTATTCTGATTTGATTTTGGTTTTTGTATGTTTTATGTTCCATAAAATTAGGAACTATGAAAGGATGGTAGGATGAGATCTAGAAGGGTGTGTTCATACCCACTCCCCTTATGAGAAATGAAACAAAAATGGCTAATGCAGCTTCCTAGGATGGTGGGTTAGCTTCAGGTATCCTAAGGGGAAAAATAAACCTCTTGAGATATGTTGTGCTATCTAAATACCGCTACTTGCTTAGTCGGGATTTCGCTTCACCCTAAGGCAGGATTAAATAAAAATGATAGTTACGAGTCCAATAATTATTTAGCCCCATGAAAAAAAGGGAGTCTAACCTCAAAATTACCTTAAGCTAGTCCTAATGGTAACTAACTTCCCAGTGATGAAGTCCATGAAACTATGTGATCTGACTATGGTGTCTAAAGGATCAACTGATGGTTGGTGGTGAAATCCAAAATCACCATTTGGTTTTCCTTGTAAAATATTTGTGGAATATATCATGCAAAGTGTGTGCTTGATTTGATTTGCTTTTTGATTTTTGAATTTTTTGTTTTTATTTTTATTTTTGATGTTGAAAATATCTATTTAGCATGCATATCTAAACTTGACCCTAAGGATGCAATGAAAACATTAACATTTATATGAATAAGCTATGGAAAATAAAACTTGATCTAACAAGCTATGAAAGAAATAAAAACTAATCTAATGGACCTTGGAATCAAATGATAAATAATCTAATGAGCCTTGTGTAGTGAACCCAATAGAGAAATATTGATTATAATGCTAGAATAATAAAAAGGAATCACTTTTATTAAGGAATCGTTGTTGTATTGTATGGGGAACCCAACAATTAATTAATAATTATATTCTTCGATGCCTCAACTATACCAAATGAAATGCCTATTTCTACGAGTGTGAAGGTGTGATCAAAGGGCACAACCTTTGTGAAAGAAAGAGTGATTAAATAATTAACTAATAATGTGATTAGTATGGTGGTTAGGAGTAGAATCCTAACATGCCACCTTCCTTAAAAAGAGCTTTGTCCTCAAAGCTCAAAGTAAGGATCTTCATTGCTTGTTTTCCCAGTTGAATTTGTGCAAGTTCTTGTACTATTTTAATGTCACTTTGGGTTGCTAGAAAGAATAGTAGAATCTTCCTTAGGAGAATTGTGATGACGGTAGGCTTCCGCTTTAGCCAATTCTTCCTGTGTAGAATGAAAGGAAAATAAAGGTGCACTCATTATTTTGCCTCCTTTTTGAATTAGGCTGCCTATACGACGAGAACTCACTATTGGTGATGAACTTGTGTGTAGTTATTTGAGAGTGTATTTATTGCCTTCATTGTCTTACTGCATGGATGTCTACCTCATCTTTTCATGGTGCATCGAGCACTTCTTGCACATCAAACTCATTTCCTTCATTGTTATGATCAAGTGCTTTGGTCATGTCGTGCACATATTCCTCACCTTCGTCCTCTATGGAGTGACAGAGATCAACTATATTCAATAAATACAATGTTTGTGTAGCACAACAATGAAGGGGCCCAAATTGCTCATCACAAGTATAGCAAATGTTGTTCGCTCATCGCTCCTCCATTTCTTGTAGGCTAAGGTACTTAACTGGAAAGGGTTTGTGTTTTGGAATAGTGTGCGTGAATGTCGATGTATCAATAGGTTGCTCCCCATGTTGACGTTGAACATTGAATGTATCATCGGCTAACAAGGCTAATCCAATGGCTTCCTATAGGGTGCGAGGAGTGTACATCATGATATTCACTCTAATTTCTTCTTTCAATCCATTGATGAACCCACTTATGAGGACTAATTCATCCAACCTTGTGATGCGATTGGCGATATCCTAGAACTGAATTTTATATACACTCACTGATGTGATTTGACGTAGGTGGGCAAGATTAAGTAGCAAAAGTAGGTTAGGGTCATGAGATATTCTTCCATCGGCCATTTGCATAGTCGTTTGGTGAAAAGGTGTCGCAAAAAGTGTTGAAAGTCGTCAAAAAATTTCTTGAAAAATTATCGTAAAAAAATTGCATAAAAGTCATCCTTCGGCCATTGCGGTTAGGTTTTGGAGATTTTATAACCTGCTGGCTTCTATACGTCCTCGCCTCGCTATCGGTGGTGAGCACTACATCGGATATGAAGAGCCTTATTTGGAAGTCACTCTGGCTGGTTGCTCCTTGGACGTGTTTCGCTAATTTTGAATTGGTTGTAATCATTTGGCAGCGTCCCCAGGCTTGTATTCGAAGAACGAGAAAAAAGAAAAAGAAAAAAAATTCCTTCCAAACTTGGCTCTGATACCAGATGTAGTGAACCCAATAGAGAAAGATTGATTATAATGCTAGAATAATAAAAAGGAATCGCTTTTATTAAGGAATCATTGTTGTATTGTATGGGGAACCCAACAATTAATTAATAATTATATTCTTCGATGCCTCAACTATACCAAATGAAATGTCTATTTCTACGAGTGTGAAGGTGTGATCAAAGGGCACAACCTTTGTGAAAGAGAGAGTGATTAAATAATTAACTAATAATGTGATTAGTATGGTGGTTAGGAGTAGAATCCTAAAACCTTGAGTCTTTAAAAGAAAATAATGACTAAACTAATGAGCATTGAGTCTTTAAAAGAAAATAACAACTAAACTACTAAGCCTTGAGTATTTGAAAGCAAATAACCACTAAACTAATAAGCCTTGAGTATTTTGAAAGCAAATAACCACTAAACTAATAACCCTTGAGTCTTTTGAAAGCAAATAACCACTTATCTAATGAGCCTTGAGTATTTTGAAAGCAAATAACTAGGGTTATGCACAGTGGTGAATTATTGTAAAGTAATGAATATTAGGATTTTTATAACTAAATTGGATAATATTGGGACCCTAGGCATTGGCCCATTCACCCAAAAATTTTTGGGGCAAATTTTTTTAGGTTCGGTTCACCCCAAAATTATAATACTTTTAATATTTAAATTTTAAATCTCCAACCTTTCCACCTAGATTTTTGATTGATTCATCTTAATATTATATATAATTTTATTAACCTAGATAAATTCACCTATATATACCCCCACTATATGTACCTAAACATACATGTTAAACATTGGTTCTTGATCGACAATAGAGAAGCCAAAAAACTAGAGAAAGCAGAGAAGCTAAAAAAATAGTGGAAGTAAAGAAGACAAAAGAATATAGGTAGCAGACAAAAGAATATAGGTAGCAGACAAAATACTATGAACAAAATTCTATAGGAAGCAGATGAAATACTATAGACAAAAGACTATGCAATAGATGAAATACTATAGACAAAAGACTATAGGCAACAAACAAAAGAGTATAGAAAATACTATAGGTAGCAGATGAAAGGCTACAAATAAAAAACTACAAGCTTATTGTAGTGGTAAGGTCTTTGGCCTCTCTGTGAGAGGTCCAAGGTTCAAAACCCACTCAATATGAGGGGACCATGACCTCTCATAAAAATATGTGTAAACTCATTAAAAAAATACTACAGACAAAAGACTATAGACAATAGACAAAAGAATACAGATAAAATACTATAGGCAGTAGATAAAAGACTCCAAACAAAAGACTATAGGTAGCATATGAAAGACTACAAAAAATACTATAGAAAATAGACAAAAGACTATAGGTAGCAGATGAAAGACTACAAATAAAATACTCTAGACAATAGACAAAAATATTATAGGTAGCAGATGAAAGACTACAAACAAAAAACTATAGACAACATACAAGAGACTATAGATAAAATACTATAGGTAGTAAAAAAAATACTATAGATAAAAGACTAAAGGAAACAAATGAAATGCTATAGATAAAATATTATAGGCATCAAATGAAAGACTAAAAAAAAATACTATAGACAATAGATGAAAGACTATAGACAAAAAACTAAAGGCAATAGACAAAAGACTATAGAAAATAGATGAAAGAATACAGATAAAAGACTATAGGCATCAGATGAAAGACTATGGATAAAAGAATATAGGCAGCAGATGAAATACTATAGGTAGTAGATAAAAGACTATAGGTAGTATATGAAAGACTACAAATAAAATACTATAGGAAATAGATGAAGGACTACAAAAAATACTATAGGAAGTATATAAAAGACTACAAAATAAATACTATAGGTAGTAGACAAAAGACTATAGAAAATAGATGAAATAATACAAACAAAAAACTATAGGAAGTAGACGAAGACTACAAACAAAAGACTATAGGAAATAAACAAAATACTACATATAAAATACTAGGCAACAAATAAAAGACTATAAACAAAAGACTATAGGTAGTAAATGAAAGACTACGAAAAAATACTATAGGTAGTAGATGAAAGACTACATAAAAGACTATAGGTAGTAGATGAAAGACTATAGACAAAAGATAAAATACTATAGATAAAAGACTATACGCAACAAATGAAAGACTACATTTTTGGAAATTTTGAGTCCCTAAGCCAAAGTTGTCATTGATGTCAAGATGCCAGTGAGAGTTCTTCTTTAGTTCAAGTGCAAATTTTAATGGAAGTTTATAATGGGTTAAAATATTTTATTTTACACCTCAAAATATTGGGTCAGAAAGAGGTTTTTACTTCTCCATGGAAGCAATTCATCCGAAGCATTGGAAGGTTAAAAATATTATAATTGTTATTATAATATTTACCAAAGTGGTAAAAATCTAATTAAATATTATAATTTTTAATTATAATATAATTATATTTTAAAGGATAAAGTTCATTTTATTAAAACCCTAAGGTTGGGTTTTAGAGAAATAAAATATATTTGAGCACAAAGTTTTTAGTAATTAAAAACCCAAAGGCTAGATTTTACTAAGGCTTTCGAGGCCTTAGAGAGTCAACGTGATGCATTCAAATCAAAGCGCCAACATATTAGACAAAGGAGGAGGGTAATATACATACATTACCAAATTAATTCATTAATCATCCTTGCTCAAATGAAATTTTGTGGTATATGCAAAAACAAGATCGTGTGATTTAAAACGATTGGCAAAGGAAGTAGAGGATAAGACAGAGTGAGACCACCCCCCAATTTACATTGGGTAGTGTGGCCTAGTGGTAGCTTGGAGAGCACAAAGGCATTGAGAGCATGAAGGTCATGCGTTCGATTCTCATAGAGTGGTTTTTGGTGGCAGTGTTGTGGAAGCACCCAAGGCATATGTTTTATTAAACGTGGGCAAGGAGAAGTGCAAAGAGGAAGCACGTGGTGCTTCCCCCTTTGTGAACGAGCATGTAGCTCATGTGGAAACCTTAGCCATGGCTAAGGCACTCGTAGTGAGGGCAAGACGTGGGATCGAATCCCCTTGAGGCAGGTATGATTTTTTAATTAAAATTTTATGGTTTATACCCTAAGGTTGGAGTGATAAGGTTGTTTTAGAGTTTATTAATTTTTAATAAACTTTATTAAATAAAGGTTGTGGTGATTGATTTTTGAAGGTGAAGTATTGATGACTGTTTGAGTTTTATAATCTAAAAATTATTTTTTTGAGAGTTATATTTTAGGAGGTATAAGGAGTTATAATAAAGTCTTAATTGCGATTTATTTTTAAGACTTGTTGGATATTATTTTTGATAAGGGTTTTATTCTAAAAGGACCTTGGTGGATGTTAAAATTAAGTTGGAGTAATAAGGTGTATTTAAAGTTATATTTTGCATTGTGATTTTTATTGAAGTCCTCTAACCCTTATTGATATTGGAAAAGAAATTTTTAAGTGTGGCAGATTTTGTGAACAACTCCTTGGCAACAAAAAGGTATGGGAAATATTCTCCTTTGATGATTTGATTGGTTGGTTGATTTATAAAAACATATTTGGAGAGAAAAGGATTTAATTAGGGTTTCCTTTTTTGAAAGTTTTTGAGTTGATGCTTCAAGGTTTTCTGAATTGAGAGTTGTGATTAAACCTTGTTTGATAAGCATTTTTGTTGAGACCATTGGTTGAGTGAAGTGTTTGAGTTAATGCTTCAAGGTTTTATGAAATTGAGAGTTGTGATTAAAACATTGTTTGATGAGCATGGTTTTTGAAGTGAGTTTTTATGCAAAGAACTTGAACTAGGGTTTGAAAAGATCATGAGTATCATTGTTATGTGAGATTTGTTGTTAAGAATTGTTGGAAACATTATGAGTTGGATGATACATGCTTGGACTAGGGTTTGTGAGCAAGTGTGGTTTCTTGAAGTGATTGGTTGAGTAGAGTTGTTTGGGCCTAGTAAAGTGGATGTATGAAGTGGTTGTTTAAGTTCCATAAAATAAACTATTCTATATTATGATTTGAGTTGAGATCGAGTTTTTGAGAATATAACATATTGAGTCTCTAACAATTCTCTTTATATTTCTATGAGATTGGACAAGTTACGTGTGAACTTGTTGAGCATATTTGAGCAAGTTATGTGTGAGATTATTGAGCAAAGTTATGCAGGTTCTATGTGGACCTATTGAGTATATTTGAGTAGGTTATAAGTGGACCTATTGAGAAAATATGTGCTAGACTGACTAGACTATGTTTGGTGCAGAATTGAGATAGAGCTTTGGAGGTGATAGAGCAGAGAGGACAATAGTCTTTGGTGGATAGAGATCCATAATCCAGAGTAGTGAGGATAGGTATTCTAAGTGGGTACAAGAGTCTTCAGTGGAGAGAGATCCACAAGCCAAAGCAGTAGAGGTAGTAGTATTCTAGAGGGTCATCAACCAGAGCAGAGGAGAATGAGTTCTCCTATGGATAGAGATCCACAAACTAGATTTAGGGGATCATCATCTCCTTTGGATAGAGGTCCATAAATATTGTAATTTGGAATGATTCCCAAAATATTATTTGAGAAATATTTAGAAGAAATACTTTCTCCATGGAAGTAGCCATCTTTGGGTGAACCACGTAAAAATGATGTCTCTCATGTGTGTGATGATTTGTGTGATGCTTACTATTTTCTTAATGCTGATGCTACCATTTGGATTAAAAGCAAAAAGTTTTATTGTATACTATTCACCCCCCCCTCTCAGTATAAGCACATGTTCTTCATACAGACAAAAGACCATAGAAAACATGCAAAAGACTACAACTAATAAACTATAGGTAGTATATGAAAGACTACAAATAAAATACTATAGGTAGAAAATAGGTCATCTCGTGTCTATGGTCATATTGTGTTTGTGGTCAATAGAATATCCTAGTTCATCTCATGTTTGTGATCGATAGACTCTCCTAGCGAGCACTACCATGATTTCTTTTAATGCTCTAATTGTTTGCAATAATTTTTTTAATAAGGACATGAAGTCAGACCTTATTTGATTACTTTTGTTTGTCTATAATCTTAGTGGTGGTAGCAATGCATGTTAGTTTTTATTCATCAAGATCTATACCATAGAACAAAAGCATATTTTCTTTACCTTTCCTTTGAAAAGTTTCTCCTTTCAATGTAAGTTATAGAAGTTACAAAAGCATATTTCCCTTGCCTATAATTTTAAGTGCATGCTGTTAAAATATTAGCAAGTGACATCCACAAATGGATGAAAAATCAAAGATCATTGCAATAATTCAAAGCATCATTTATGCTGCAAAATAATGAAATTATAGCCACACAATTAATGCCATGTGATTGAAATCAATTTTTTTCAATCTCACTTTTTTTTTTTAACATTTTCCTTTATAGGTACAATGGCTCCAACTCCCAATGGAAATAAGGGAGAAAAATATTCTATAAAAAAGAGTATCCTAAAATATTTTAGTCATATCTCAAAATCCAATGAGGCATCAAAATACAATAAGGCACCAGAATCTACACAGTTACAAGGCACATACTCATTTTACCTACTTAATAGTAATTTAAAAAATGATATAGAACATCTTTGAATGTATAATAACCAGTAGATCTTGATATGCCTCCACTAGAAGATATTACCCAAGATGAAATACATCATGAAATTTTGATCAACAATGACATGCAACAACTTGATTAGTTACAAGGTACATACCCATTTTACCTACTTAATAGTAATTTTAATAAGTAATTTTAAAAAATGATATAGAACATCTTTGAATATAGAATACCCAATTGATCTTGATATGCCTCCACTACAAGATATTCACCAGGATGAAATACATCATGAAAATTTGATCAACAATGACATGCATCAACTTGAATAAAATACTAAAACTAGAATACAAATCCAAAATAAAAATGATCATTCTAACCAAATGCACATTTTTTTGGAATCTTTGACTTAAGAAACCTAAATGTAGGAAGTTAAAAAGTTGGACCATTGGAAGGTCATTTCAGATTGAATGGGCATAAAAATATCCATTTATTGAACTAGTGCAGCCATAAAATAGTAATGATATGCCAAAAGAATGTAGATGCGTTATTTGTAGTTGGAAACTAGGAAAATATCATAAGATGCAACTGAAGTTGGATACAATAGAAAAACATTTTGGGAAAGTTTATGTTAAAGTAAAATAAGTTGATGGAACAACTAAGAAAATAATCAAGTGGAAGAATGCATAAAAATGTGTACATTTCAGATATGCAATATACTATGACAAAGATATGAAACAAAAATAAATACTAACTCACAATGGTGGAATGATTCCATCACAGTTTCAAAAAATTCATAAAACCACTTTAGTTTCAAAAAGCTTGCAGTTTGCTGTCCTATTTACTATTCTTAAAAAAGGTAGACCTATGTCAAAATTTATTGATTTTAAGCATCTCTTTCAACTAGCTAATGTACAAAACCTCCCCAGTTTGCATTGGTAAGATCAAAGTGGTTAGGAAATGGTAAAATGTCTATCTTTGGTTGAGAAGGAGGACCTGAAAGAGAAAGTTAAAAATTCTAATTTCATTTCACTTTTTATTGATGAGGTAACTACTATTGGCAACCCATATTGGATTTGCATGCATGTTTGCACCTTTCAAAATCATGTAAGGCAACCTCATTTACTAGCAATACATAAGATGGTAGAAAATTGTAATGCTGAAATATTTACAATGTTGTTACTAGCTTAAAGAATATTGATGGAATGGATGATGTAGTAATAGCCAGTAAATTAATATGTATAAGAGTTGATGGTGTTGCTATAATGTAAGGTAACAAAAATGACCTCTATTTTTAGCTTCAAATATTTGTTATCCTATATTTGATCCTGATTCACTGCATGGCTCATAGAATGAATCTTGCATATAAAATTGTGAGGACATTTGAAAATGTCACAAGAGTTGAAGAACTTTTCCATGAAGTACATGATTATTTTTCATGCAATCGAAAAAGGTTTTTAGAGTTTCAAATGTTTGCACTAGGACTTACAAAAGGTAGAAAATTGTTGAAAGATGTAGATACTAGGTGGATTTCATTGTTTCAACCTACAACAAGAGTTTTCAAATAATATAAATCCTAGTAGGCTTTATGTATGATAACCGAAGGGCAGTTGATAAAACAAAATATTTGCTATATCGTATGAGAGATTTGGAAACACTACTCACTTTATGTGGTATTATTCCAATGTTGCATGAAATAAATACATTATTAAAACTTACACAACAATGATCCATTTATATTGTTGATTTCATTAGGGTTAGAATACAAATTTCTATGCGTATTGATATGTTATACTTGTCAAGTGAAAATTTTGTGGATCCTTTGATTGATGATTGGAAAACTTTAACAAATGTCAATGAATAGAATAGTTTTTTGAAGTTCAACATTAACGATCATCTTTGTATTAATGTACAGGGAAAATAGATACCTTTATATTATTTTGATAAGCAATTGGATATAGTTACTTAAAATGTTGAATAGATGCCAATAAAATACAACATATTTGATAAATTTTTATTGGAGAAAAGGATTAAATTGAGAAAAATAGCAGAAACATTGACAAAAGAAATCAAAAACTATTTTCAAAGAGTAGAGTTGCTTGAAGTGATGAATGTGGTTAACCCTATATTTTGTGATTCACGAACAAACTATAATAGTAAAAATTACTTGTTTATAAAATATATAGGTACACTAGGGTTTCTTACTAGCCCAAATTCTCTGACCATGGTCATATATAGGACCTCCACAACATCATGAAAGCTCTTGGGAGGGTGGCCAAGATGACTTCATCCCTCCTCTCTCAGGCAGAAGCTCTCTTGGATGAGTACAAGGATCAACAATTTTTTTTGGAGAAGTTCAATATCTTGGTGGGCACTGATCGCACTGATGGTGGTGTTGTCTACTTTGGTTTTTTGGTTTTCTATATTTTTGTAAAGTCTTACGTTTCTAGTTTTTTTCTAGTTTGCCCCTGCATGGGATTTCTTTGTGTCTTCTTGGATTCTATCCTGTACTCCTACATAGGCCTTCAAGTTTCTTTTTGGTGGTTTCTCTTATGACCCTTGGAGGGTGGGTATTGTTGGTTTATTTTTTTTGAGGAGAGATTTACCTTTTTATCTCTAGTTTGTAAAAGGTTACGAAACTCTTTCAAAACCCCTCTTACCAATAAAAAATATATATACGTACACTTATCCAACATTTTGCTAAGCATGTGGAAGTCAACGATATTGAGATCAATGGAATTCTAAATAAAGAACTTTTGACCTATAGATCCTCATATTTTGGAACAACAATGGTTGATCAAATTCCACATTTGACTAATCCTAATGAATCGGGTTCTATTATACATTTGTGAAAAAAATTGTACCCTAGTATTGTTTTACAACATACGATCAAGGAATATTTTTGCTTATATGAATAGTGTCAAACAATGGTTTTGGTATCAATGGAAGATGAATGGTTTTTTAGTGCATTATATTTTGTGAAATCTAAAGTTCATAATATATTAGATAAAAATTTGTAAAATTGCTTGAGAATATATATCTCATCTTATGAGGTGGACACGTTTTCTTATGAGAGAGATCTGGCCTATTGGAAATCTATAGCAGAAAGAAGAGGTATCATGAATATTGATGATAATAATGAGGAAAATGATAACTGTAGTGATCAAATTGTTGAGACATAGAGATCAATTATGCATATACAAGTGGTTTAGGACAATATGGTGTTGAGCAAGGTGTTGCAAGAAGTTTGTCATTGTTGTCAACACAGGCAGTTAGATCCAATGATGCAGTGGACAGACAGTGTAGGAGTCATTCAGATGCAGAAGATAGAAAAAATTCGAAGAAAAAGTCAAGTGAGAAAACTGTCGCGATATCGCGACATGTTTTCTGTCATGATTTCGTGACAAGTCGAAAGAGAGAGAAGGCGCAAGGCAAACTGTCACGATTTCATGACATGTCGGAGGCCAAGAAGCTAAGTCGAGTAACTGTAGCGATTTCGCTACATGTTGAATTTTCGCTGGTCGAAGCTGGGAGAAAGTGTTAAGAGAAAAAGATGTAGCGATTTCGCTACGAGTCAAAAGTGCTCAAAACATAGGTGTAGCGATTTCGCTACAAGTTGAAAAAGCACAACTCAAAGGTGTAGCGAGTTCGCTACGTGTCAAATTGCACAAAACAAAGGTGTAGCGATTTCGCTACAAGTTGAAAAAGCACAAACAAGAAGGTGTAGCGATTTCGCTACAAGTCCAAAAATGCACAACGTGAAGGTGTAGCGATTTCGCTACCAGTCAAAAGATCAGAACTCAAAGTTGAAGCAAGTCGAAAGCACAAGGCACAAAGGTGTAGCGATTTCGCTACCGCATGAAGCAAGAATTGTACGGAGGCCGAAAGCGTCACGATTTCGTGACAAAGCTGAGGATGACGTCAGCAAAATTGAAAGTGTCACGATTTCACGATAGGGTGAAAGAAAAGCCGTTGGAAGCCGAAAGCGTCGCGATTTCGTGACAAAGTCGAGGATGACGTCAGCAAAACTGAAAGTGTCACGATTTCGTGACAGGGTGAAAGAAAAGCCGCTGGAAGCCAGAAGCGTCGTGATTTCGTGACAAGAATGAGGATGACGTAAGCAAAAGTTTGAAGTGTCACGATTTCACGACAAGAACGATGGCAAAGCTACCAAAGGCCAAAATGGTCATGATTTCACGACAGCAAGGATATGAAGGTGTACGGCTACAAAAAGGGTCACGATATCGTGACATGGTTGTGTTTCATGGCAACAGTTACAAAAAGGTGATAGAGGTGGCAGTAGCGGTTGAGGCCGACAAGTTGAATCGAGGCCGATGATTTTTAGGGTTTTGAAGCCGACATTTTCTAGGGTTTTACAGCGGACGTTTTTAGGGTTTTGAAGCCGACATTTGCTAGGGTTTTACAGTGGACGTTTTTAGGGTTTGCAGCCGACAATCACCAGGTTTAAGCAGCCAAAAAATTCTAGGGTTTGAAGTCGACATCATTAGGGTTTGCAGCCGACGTCCTAGGGTTACAGTCGACTATGATTTAAGAATTGTTCTTGAAGATTTCTTCTATAAAAGGAGGGCTAATTGAAGATGGAAGGTGACTTGTGCGAAGATAAGGTGTGTATGCGAAATTTGTAGTGCACAGAGAGTGAGTCGTTTCGATTTGAGCTAAGGCCGAAGCGATATTTCTTTAGTGACGAAGTGAAGAGTGCATATCGAATCTTCGAGAATTAAGAGCGCGATGTGCAGAGGGTGTGTTTCAAGTCCGAAGTAATAATGCATAGACTACAGAAGTGATCGATCTTCTGATTGCAGCAGAGAGTGCGAAGAAGTACAGAGAAGCGGTCGGATAGTGCGAATCGTGTTGCGCAGAAGCAGCAGAATGCAAAAAAATAGCAGACTGTGAGAAATGAGGTGAAAGTTTTATTCTGTAATCTTTATTATTGTCTTCCAAGTTGTAGCTTGGCACAAGGGGTTGGTGCCTCTTTCCAGTAGGTGCTGGTAAATTAGGAGTCGGTGCTCCATTCTAGCTGAAACAGATAAAGCAAAGGGGTTGGTGCTCCTTCCAGTTGGTGCCGGTAAAAGATATTGTAAAGTTGTAGCTTTGCATTGGCTGGATTTGGATGGTAGTCCAAGCAGTCATTTTGAGGAGTAGCCACATTGGTGAACCTCGTTAAATTACTGTGTTGTGTGTCATGCTTTCTTACTGCATTTTGATATTTCTTTTATCAGTTTAAACTACTGCTGGATTTAAAACTATATGTTTTAGAATTTTTAAAGATCACACTGATTCACCCCCCTCTCAGTGTCATTGTGATTACAACAATTGGTATCAGAGCCAAGTACCTGAACAGGCTTAAACAACTAAGGTGATCTTGGAAGTTACGCAATGGCAAGTGGTGAAGGTTTCTCCTCGAACAAAGCACCATTGTTTGATGGGACTAACTATGCGTTCTGGAAAATTAGAATGCAGACATATCTTAGTGCTTTGGGTTTTGACATCTGGGGTGCAGTAGTTAATGGTTACAAAGCTCCTGCCACCGCTCCAACAGACACTGTTGGTAAAAAGGCATTTGAATATGATTCAAAAGCAAAAAATGCCATCATGTGTGGACTAGTGGACAGTGAGCTAGTCAAGGTCATAAATTGTGAATCAAAAAAAGATATATGGGATAAACTAGAGAACATCCATGAAGGAGATGATAGGATCAAGGAGGCCAAGCTTCAAGCACATCGAGCTCAATACGAATCTTTAAAGATGGACAATGATGAGAACATAGAGACCTTCATGCAAAGAGTCAATGGGATCACCAATTCAATCGGAGGTCTCGACGAAGAATTAACCGATGTCGCTATCGTGAAAAAGGTATTAAGATCGCTCCCTCCTAGATTTGATTCTAAAGTCTCTGCCATAGAAGAAGCCAAAGATCTAAATAGTTTTAGTATGGATGAGATGCATGGTTCTTTGACTGCTTTTGAAATGAGAATAGGAAGGTCTAATCCCACAGATAGAGAAGCAGCTTTCAAAGCCCTAAAAGGCAAAAGCACAAAACAAGAGTCTGAAGAAGAGGATGCTTCAGATGAAATGGAAGCAAATTTTGTCAGAAAGTTGAGAAAAGGAAAAGGAAAATACAAAGGAAAGCTACCTTTTAAATGTTTCAATTGTGGAGGCATTGGACACTTTGCTATCAAATGTCCTCTCAATGACAAGAACAAAGGTGAAGAAACTCAGCATCAAGAAAGAAGTGAATGGAGGAAGAAAACAAACTTCAGAAAAGGCAATTTCAAAAAGAAAAGCTTTATCTCCCGAAATGCAGAATCTTCGAGAGGACAGTTCTAGTGAAGACTCTGAAGAAGGAACAGGTGAGGCTCTCTTTATGGCGTTTGAAGTAGAAGAATCAGAAGAGGCAGAAAACACACAAAAGAGAGAAGGAATGAACTCTGAAGTATCTATTGAAATAGGTGAGGCTGAAGTTGATTTAGAAGGTGAGCTGGTTTCTGCTCTTATGGAATGGAAATCTGAGAAAAGAAAGAATAAAAAATTGTTAAGGAAGCTTGAGGATGCAAATGACATTATAGCCAGTCTAAAAACATAGACAGAGGAGTACAAGAAAATGTCCGAAGATCTTGAAGTACAGGTAACCATGAAGATAGATTACTGTTGCAAATTGGAAGAAGAAAATGTTAGTCTTCGAATACAGATACAAGAGTTGGATCGAAAAATTAGTCGTCATTTAAAACGTGATGAAAGTTCGATGAAGCTGGACAAAATCCTAAGCGATCAAAGACCCACAGGTATCAAATTTGGTCCGGGCTTTACTGAAGGAGAATCATCAAATGGACCAAAGGCAAGCAATGTTGAATGTGAAAAGAGTAAAGACAAGAAACAGGCTATTGAAAGAAAAACAAATCAGGCAAAAGAAAGCAGTAATGCCAGTCCTGAAATAGGAACTGACAATGACGGTTTTACCAAGGTCACACATCAAAAGAAAAGAAGATCCAAGGCTCCTGCAACAACTTGGCAAAAACCATCTTTCAGGTTCAATCATTATTTCTATGGTTTCTGTTTTAAATGTAATGGTTATGGGCATAAAATTGTGGACTGCAAGTACAATATAGGTCCTAGAAGTTTCACTAGTAGAAATGCTTTTGCTCCTCTAATGAGTTATGCAGTAGAATGCTTTAATTGTCACAACTTTGGGCATATTGCTAGAAACTGTCGCAGTATTTCTGTTTCAAATCAATCTCGTAAAAGAAGAATTCAACCATATAGGGCAAAACAAAATAGAATTTCTTCGAAGGATATGTGCAAGATTCTGAAAAGGGGAAATCCAAGCTAGAACCCAACACCACAGTTAAAACAGAATGGAAACAAAAAGAACAGCTCAGGAAAGAACAAGAATCTTTAATAGTGCAGACAACTTTTAGAGCTCAGAATAAATGTGTACCGTGGATCCTTGATAGTGGGTGCTCAAGTCATATGACAGGTGATAAACAAAAATTTGAAAAACTACAGAAATATGAGGGTGGCTCTGTGAAGTTTGGAAATAATGATGGAGCCAAAATTATAGGAAAAGGGTCTCATCAAAATTAGTGAAGGGAAAATCAAGTCAGAAGAAGTTTTATTTGTGGATGGTTTGAAACATAACCTGTTAAGTGTTAGTCAAATCTGTGATAAAGGTCATGAAGTAGTCTTCAAGAAGCAGGGTTGTGAAGTCAAAAAAATAAACAGTGGGAAATTGATAGCAACTGGTTCAAGGACGTCTGGTAATCTGTACACACTCTCAGAAACTTCAGAAGGTACGTGTTTTATTGGACAAGAAGAAGAGAACTCGGTTGTGGCATAAGAGGCTTGGACACATAAGTTTTGATAATTTGGTGAAAATCAGCTCTAAACAAGCAGTGAGAGATATTCCAACCATTAAGAAACCTTCAAACAGTGTTTGTGCTTCATGTCAGAAGGGAAAGCAAACCAGAGTGTCATTCAAAACAAAAGAGTACCACACTAGCAGGCCTTTAGAACTTATTCATACTGACCTGTGTGGACCCATGAGAACTCAAAGCATAAACGATGACAAATACTTTATGCTGTGTATCGATGATTATTCCAGAATGACATGGATATTCTTCCTAAAAGATAAAACAGAAGCTTTTGAAATGTTCGAACCTTCAAACAGCTAGTTGAGAATGAAACAGGAAAAAGGATTAAATGCTTGCGATCAGACAGAGGAGGAGAATTCATTTCGAATGAATTTATAGAATACTGTGAAAAATATGGTATCAGGAGACAATATTCAACAGCCAGAACTCCTCAATAGAATGGTGTAGTAGAGAGAAAGAACAGAACTATACAGAAATGGCACGCACCATGTCGCGAGAAAACAAAATAGCAGATAGATTCTGGAAAGAAGCAGTTCACACAGCAGTATACATTCAAAACAGATACATGTTAAGAACTCATGAATGCAAAACACCTTATGAGTTGTGGTTTGGTAGAAAAGCAACAACAAAACATCTCAAAGTATTTGGTCATAAGTGCTACATCGAAAAACCGATGACAACCTTGGGAAGTTTGAAGATAGAGCAGATGAAGGTGTTTTTGTTGGTTATTCTCCAAATAGCAAAGCTTACAAATGCTACAACAATAGACTCAAGAAAATTGTGGACAAGTGCGAGATGTTAAATTCGATGAAGGGAGGAAACAAATAGTTAACTTTCAAGAAAACTACCCAATCTACGAAGAAGTCATTGAAGGAGATGAGGTGCATGGAACAGAAAATACGTCTACGGTTGATGCAGATAATTTATCCGATGACTCAGAGGTGCAAGAAAACAAAAAATTCAAAACAGGCAGCTGGCAGAAAAATCATCCTAGAGACCAAATAATTGGAGATCCCACAGCTGGCATTCAGACAAGAAAGAAAGTAATAAGTAATTACTCTCTTTTATCCAGCATTGAGCCCAAAAACATAGATGAAGCAAGCAAAGATGATAGCTGGATGAAGGCAATAAATGAAGAGTTGGATCAGATTGAAAAGAACAGAACTTGGGAATTAGTACCCAGACCTACAAATAAGAATATAATCGGCACCAAATGGATATTTCGGAACAAATTAAATGAAGACGGATAGGTCATTAGGAACAAAGCAAGACTGGTTTGTAAAGGGTATGCACAGGTCGAAGGCATTGATTTTGAAGAGACTTTTGCACCAGTGGCCAGATTAGAAGCAATTAGAATGTTTCTGGCCTTAGCAGTCCACAAGAACTTTAGAGTTTATCAGATGGATGTAAAATCTGCTTTTTTAAATGGAAAACTTGAAGAAGAGGTCTATATTGAACAACCAGATGGCTTTCAAATTAGTGAAGATCCTAACCTTGTCTGCAAATTAAAGAAAGCACTGTATGGATTAAAACAAGCACCACGGGCATGGTATGCAAGGCTAGATAATTATCTTTCTCAACAGGGATTCAAGAAAGGATTAGTGGACAGTAATCTGTATGTAAAAACAGAAGGTGGGCATCTCATTGTTCTAGTTGTCTACGTAGATGATATCATATTTGGCAGCAACAAAGATGAATCTTGTAAAGACTTAGCAAATAAGATGCAGAATGAATTTGAAATGTCTATGATTGGTGAACTGTCTTACTTTCTTGGGCTACAAGTTAATCAAAATGAGAAAGGCATATTCATTTCCCAAATTAAGTATGTAAAAGAAATGTTAAAGAGGTTCACTATGGAGGACTGTAAGCCAGTAAGCACTCCCATGACAACAGGCTGCAAGTTGAGTAAAGAAGACAAATCTCCACCTGTAGATCAAACCATGTATAGATCAATGATAGGAAGCTTACTATATTTAACAGCAACCAGACTTGATATTCTCGAGGCGCTTGCATGGTAGCTAGATTTCAGGCCAATCCCAAAGAGACTCATGTGACAACAGTTAAAAGGATTTTTCGGTATCTCAAGGGCACCATTGAGTATGGGTTGTGGTATCCAAAAGGCAAAGACTTCACTCTTATATCATATTCAGATGCAGATTGGGCTGGATGTGTTGATGACAGAAAGAGTACCAATGGAGGTGCATTCTATTTGGGGGACAGATTGGTTGCATGGCACAATAAGAAGCAAGAGTCAGTTTCTTTATCTACAGCTGAGGCAGAATATATTGCAGCAGCAACATGTTGCACACAAGTCTTGTGGATGAAACAAACTTTGAAAGATCTAGGTATTAATTTCAGTGAACCAATATCAGTAAAGTGTGATAACACCAGTGCAATTAACATCTCTAAGAATCCAGTAATGCACTCACGGACAAAGCACATTGCTATAAGGTATCATTTCTTGAAGGAGAAAGTTGCAGAAGGAGAAGTTAAATTGGACTATGTCCCAACTACAGAACAAGTAGCAGATATTTTTACAAAACCTTTGCCCAAGGAAGTATTTGAGTACCTTCGAAGCAAATTAGGAGTAGTCACACTTCCTAAGAAGTGACTAGCTACAGTGATCACTTTCTCGGGGGAGCATTTGAGTATTTGACTATTCTTTTGCTCATGATCATAATTTGTGCCACATGCAACAAATTGTGCCTGAGAAGTGTGAGGATGGACTCAGGGGGAGTTTGCAGCAGCCCTTTGGTATTATTGACAAAGGGGGAGAAGAGGTACAGGAATGTACACAGGTGTTGCCAACAATTCCAAAGGGGGAGATTGTTGAGCAAGGTGTTGCAAGAAGTTTGTCATTGTTGTCAACACAGGCAGTTAGATCCAATGATGCAGTGGACAGACAGTGTAGGAGTCATTCAGATGCAGAAGATAGAAAAAAATCGAAGAAAAAGTCAAGTGAGAAAACTATCGCGATTTCGCGACAAGTCGGAAGAGAGAGAAGGCGCAAGGCAAACTGTCATGATTTCGTGACATGTCGGAGGCCAAGAAGCTAAGTCGAGTAATTGTAGCGATTTCGCTACATGTTGAATTTTCTTTGGCCGAAGCTGGGAGAAAGTGTTAAGAGAAAAAGATGTAGCGATTTCGCTACGAGTCAAAAGTGCTCAAAACATAGGTGTAGCGATTTCGCTACAAGTTGAAAAAGCACAACTCAAAGGTGTAGCGAGTTCGCTACGTGTCAAATTGCACAAAACAAAGGTGTAGCGATTTCGCTACAAGTTGAAAAAGCACAAACAAGAAGGTGTAGCGATTTCGCTACAAGTCCAAAAATGCACAACGTGAAGGTGTAGCGATTTCGCTACCAGTCAAAAGATCAGAACTCAAAGTTGAAGCAAGTCGAAAGCACAAGGCACAAAGGTGTAGCGATTTCGCTACCGCATGAAGCAAGAATTGTACGGAGGCCGAAAGCGTCGCGATTTTACGACAAAGCTGAGGATGACGTCAGCAAAATTGAAAGTGTCACGATTTCACGATAGGGTGAAAGAAAAGCCACTGGAAGCCGAAAGCGTCATGATTTCGCGACAAAGCTGAGGATGACGTCAGCAAAACTGAAAGTGTCACGATTTCGTGACAGGGTGAAAGAAAAGCCACTGGAAGCCGAAAGCGTCATGATTTCACGACAAGAATGAGGATGACGTAAGCAAAAGTTTGAAGTGTCACGATTTCATGACAAGAACGATGGCAAAGCTACCAAAGGCCAAAATGGTCACGATTTCGTGACAATAAGGATATGAAGGTGTACGGCTACAAAAAGGGTCACGATATCGCGACATGGTTGTGTTTCACGGCAATAGTTACAAAAAGGTGACAGAGGTGGCAGTAGCGGTTGAGGCCGACAAGTTGAATCGAGGCCGATGATTTTTAGGGTTTTGAAGCCGACATTTTCTAGGGTTTTACAATGGACGTTTTTAGGGTTTTGAAGCCGACATTTGCTAGGGTTTTACAGTGGACATTTTTAGGGTTTGCAGCCGACAATCACTAGGTTTAAGCAGCCAAAAAATTCTAGGGTTTGAAGTCGACATCATTAGGGTTTGCAACCGACGTCCTAGGGTTACAGCCGACTATGATTTAAGAATTGTTCTTGAAGATTTCTTCTATAAAAGGAGGGCTAATTGAAGATGGAAGGTGACTTGTGCGAAGATAAGGTGTGTATGCAAAATTTGCAGTGCGTAGAGAGTGAGTCGTTTCGATTTGAGCTAAGGCCGAAGCGATATTTCTTTAGTGACGAAGTGAAGAGTGCATATCGAATCCTCGAGAATTAAGAGCACGATGTGCAGAGGGTGTGTTTCAAGTCCGAAGTAATAATGCGTAGACTGTAGAAGTGATCGATCTTCTGATTGCAGTAGAGAGTGCGAAGAAGTACAGAGAAGCGGTCGGATAGTGCGAATCGTGTTGCGCAGAAGCAGCATAATGCAAAAAAATAGCAGACTATGAGAAATGAGGTGAAAGTTTTATTTTGTAATCTTTATTATTGTCTTCCAAGTTGTAGCTTGGCACAAGGGGTTGGTGCCTCTTTCCAGAGAGGTGCTGGTAAATTAGGAGTCGGTGCTCCATTCTCGCCTGAAACAGATAAAGCAAAGGGGTTGGTGCTCCTTCCAGCTTGGTGCTGGTAAAAGATATTGTAAAGTTGTAGCTTTGCATTGGCTGGATTTGGATGGTAGTCCAAGCAGTCATTTTGAGGAGTAGCCACATTGGTGAACCTCGTTAAATTACTGTGTTGTGTGTCATGCTTTCTTATCGCATTTTGATATTTCTTTTATCAGTTTAAACTGCTGCTGGATTTAAAACTATATGTTTTAGAATTTTTAAAGATCACACTGATTCACCCCCCTCTCAGTGTCATTGTGATTACAACAGATGGGAAGTGTTTGTTTCAACTTCCTCCAATGTAATATTTGCATTATTTTTGCAACAAATTTCTTTAGGATAATGATTTTTATTGGATAGTTGAATTTTACACATTGGATAGTTCTAATATAATCCTGATGTTGTGAATAAGGATTATGAATTTTTGTTTGGATTGATGAGTTTTGCAAATAATGTCATAAATGTAAATTGTTCAGGATTATGAATTTTTCATTGCATTGATGAGTTTTTCAAATAATGTCATACCCTTTGTTTAGAATTATTAATTTTTTCATTGGATTGATCTGATATTCAAATAATATGCCATACTTGTAATAAATTTTTTAATTTTATATCATACCCTTTGTTCACAAAATTATATGTTTTATATTATAGCCTTACTTTGCTTTATTGAGTAATTTAAATATTAGATGGAATATTTATAATAAAGTGAAAATTAAACTTCTTAATGACACATTCACTTGTGCTAAATTGAAATAATCCTTCAAGATATTAGAATTTGTATTTTATTCAATCAACAAATTTCTAGAAAACAATAAGCAAATGAACTATTTGTCTCTCAACACTTATTTCGATAGTTGTGTGAATGCAAGAACACGACACTTAAAATAGAATAACAGAAAACCAAATAATGCAATGAGGCACAAATATTGCACAAAAGAATATATTCAATAAAATAGGGGGAGCCGATAAACTCCTTTATTACAATCAGTGTTCCATGCGAATATTTGATACAATAGATTACAATGGCGCTAGGGTTCTTCGAAATCCTAGCTAACAACAACAGAAGTGTCTTCAGATTTGGGTGTGTCCTTGATTCCAATAGGTTGAGTGGGCTTCAGATATCCAAGGTTGGGCCACTCCAGCTTCAACAATCATCAAACAATGTGTGAAATTTGTAGATCTGCATACACAAAATAGAACAAAGGGAGTTAGTAATACCTGTGAGGGCTCCACAGTGTGAGGCCCTCAGACATCAATAAAACCCTAGTTTAATAGTGAAGCAAGAGAGCATGCAAGATCAACAAATTATTAAATAAAATATATTAAAATGAGATATACCTTGCTTTGGTTCAGTTATTGTTGATGGCATGGTGTAGCAGGCTCAGATTCACATTTTGTAGTTGCAAGAGGCTCGGACGTGCACTTGGTAGGCTCTAACATGAGCTTCATAGGCTCTGGTGTGCACCTGCAGGATACAATAGGCTCTAGAGAGCGCCTATGGTATACAACAGGCTCTGGTGAGCACTTCGCAGGCTCTGCAGTGAGCCTCACAAGCTCTGGATGGCACCTATGGGTTAGGGCAGAATCTGTAGAAGCAGATCTAGGTGATGGCGATGAATGCGGTAGATGGATGGGGGCTATGATGGTGATGGAGGATGAATGGGTGATGGCTAGAATAGCAGAAGTCTTATCGATGAGCTAGGGCTTCAGATTTTTAGGATTCTATGCTAGGGCTTCACCAATAATTCCTCTAGGGTGCAAATGTCTAATTCTCAAGGTTCTAGTGGATTCTAGTTCTAGGGTTTGAGCATTTACAAATGCCCTTATTTATAATCCAACCTAGGGTTTTCTTAGGGTTTTAGCCTTACACTTTTGATCGTGTGGCTAAGATTAAATTAGATCCTAAGGTTGAGATTACTTTTTGAATGTGACATGGATTAATGAATATGGACGGTGGAGATTAGAATGGATCGGACGGTTGTGGTTAATTGAGTTTATAAATATATATTTTATAATAAATATATTATAATATAATATAAAATATTATATTAAATATTAAATAATATAAAATAATATTAAAATAATCCCAATTAGGCTAGGAAATGGTGGGAAAGGGCTAAAATGGTGGAATGGATGGTGGGAAAGGTGGATTTGGGCCAAATAATTGGTGGGAAGGGTGTATGGTGGACAAGTGGGTGGTGGAATGGTTAGGATGGAGGATTAGTGGCTGTAATTTGGTGTCTATAGATGCCCCTTTTTGTACCATGTTGCGTGAAACACAATATGGTGCAAAAATACGAGACACCTGCTTGGGCTATGGGTATAGAAGCAACTTCTCTCTGTTGTTGGATTTGAGCACTGATGTTGAAGACAAAAGAATAAAGAATTTTTGGAATTTTGGTAGCTTACCCCCTCAATTGGTGAATGAGTTATGAATGTATCTCACAAGCCAATTGAAAATTTTGTGCAAATAATGAATGATGTGGTGGATTTGTGCAATTGATGAATGAATGATGTGAAATGCAGATGTGATACCATTTTTGCCCCAATGGTGGAAAAGGGGTTGGTGTATAATACCATGCAATTGTGGATGATATGAATGATGTAAAATGTGATACCATTTTTGCCCCAATGGTTGAGAGGGGATTTTGTCCAGTGTAGATGTTATGATCATGTGAGATGTATCCCATCATGGGAGAATCATAATATAATGTGGTTGCCCCAAACTTTGGGTTGATTCGATGTTGTTGAATAATTTGTCGTAATGGCATCATTGAGTATGCAAAATATGAAGATGCAGGCTGACTAAGTCAACGCAGGGGTTGGGTATTGACTATGGAAATTTCTTCGCCAATTCCATGATGGAACCAATCAAACTTACCGATGTCCTGTATTTTGACTATTGTCAAGTGAATGAGTGTTTGTGATTGTGGTTTATCTATGTTTTCTTGCCCCATAGACAAGGACATCAATGACTGATTATGAGCAAATTGTTCTTGGCAAGGTTGTACTCAAAGTGTGAGGTGCCAAATATGATTGTGATTTGTGATGATGAGATGATGATAATGATCATGTTCAAGTGTCCTTATTGTAGGCTATTCATCTTGCCGAATTGCATGGATTACTATCACTGCAATCACCAAGTTTATAGAATAACATACTAGATACGAGGTTCACTTATTATTGACTTAACCAGACAAAATGTGTTGTGTGATGAGTGATATATGAAAGATGATGATGGAAGAATGTTTGATGGAGTCATGCAATGTTGTGACTGATTGTGGAGTTGATTGATTTTTGCTTTTGGTATTTGTGGTGCTTTATGGCAAAGATGAGTGATTTAGCGGTCGAATCAACTCCAACATGCACGAAAGTGGATGGGATGATGAAGCATATGATGATGAATTATGGAATGGTGATTTTGTGAAATTTTGACCTTGATTGTTATGTTTTGCAATGCGATATGTGTTTTTGTAGAAATTGGTCTTGTTCTCACCAAATATGCATGCAAAACTATTTGTGTTTTCACAAAATCAAATTTTATGATGTGCATGATGTGTGGATGAAATTTGGTGCATGTTGGATGAGGGGAGCTACCATTTTGAGGGCTTTTGTCTTCATGTTTATTGGTTTCCAGGTGCGCGGTTGTGCCTGGCGTGTTCTGCAGGTGCCCGCGTGCACCTGAGTGCACCTACAGGTGCACAGCCACGCTCACGATTTGTAGGCATAGGTCTGCACCTGAATGCACTAAGGAAAGCTATAAAAAGCTTTCTGAGTGAACTTTTAGGCTCATTCGTGCGTTGTTGACTTCGAGGAGCTATGTCTGAGGAGTGGAGTGAGTTTGTGAGTTTGTGAGGCTAGTGAGTGTGTGAAGTGAGGTGATGGTGGCAGAGGGCTTTGATGCTGTTGGTGGAGTGGGGGCACCCTTTGTCCCGGTAAGATCATTTGTTCCCTTTGTGCAAAAAAAATTGTTTTGTTTTTTTTTTTTTTAACATAGTTTTAATGCTAACAAAGTGTTTTTGTTGTTGCAGTTAAGGGATATTGAGCCTCGACATCACTTCTCTCCTCTCGTTCCAGGAATGAGGAAGAAGATTTTGGAGGATGAGTGGGGTTTGTTGGGTAGGGTGGGTTTGGAGGGTGTGGCGAGGCTTGATGTGGTGAGGGCTAATGAGGGGTATCTCTCTGCTTTGATAGAGAGGTGGGACCCGGATAGGGGGACGTTCCAGCTACCGACTAGGGAGGCTACTGTCACTCTTGAGGATGTCTATCACATTCTCAAGGTGCCAGTAGAAGGGGAGAAGGTGGTGGTTGGGAGGGATAAGAAGGTGAATATGGAGAGAATGTTTGGGGATCAGTGGCGAGAGGCCCGGATGGGGGATGGAGGGATATGCTACTTGAGCATGTACAAGGCAAAGGAGTTGGATGCACTCCCTACCTTGATCATGTTCATGCTAGCGAACATAGTGCTACCTAATAGCATTGGGTGTAGGTTCCCTTGGAACCTATTGGGGTTGGTGAGTGATTTACTCATCGACCTGAAGGAGTATGCATGGGCTCCTGCCTTGTTGGCACAGCTGTATCGGGAGCTATATGAGGTGATTCAGAGGGAGAGGAAGGGGATTGGTTGTAGCTTCCTCCTATAGTGTTGGGCTTGGGAGCATTTTGTGGTAGCTCAGCCCGAGGGGTTGCCATGTGAGTCATGGTGGATGGGGGAGCCCTATGCTAGGAGATGGGCGGTGGCTGAGGAGGTTCAACCGAGTCGGGAGGTACACACTAGGCAGTGGTACCGGGACATGTGGTCGAGCTTGACTCGGGCAGATGTGATATGGAGGCCATGGCGAGGAGCTAGATGGGATGGAGATAGGAGGTAGCTACATCGAGTGAGGCAGGCTCGATGGTTGGTTGGGCGGTGGGATGAGGAGGTGGAGTACTTCTAGTACTCATGGGTGTTGAGGCAATTCAGATTGCCTCAGGATGTGCCAGATGAGCCGGTGTTGTATCGACATCGACGAGATGAGGGGATGCTGCCATGTGCGGAGCCATGGTGAATGGTGATTGAGGATGATGAGGAGATTGAGATCCTCGATGTGGATGATGTTGGGGTGACTCTAGAGTATGTGGAGTGGTTTGGTGCCCAACCGGTATGGGTGCCAAAGGTTGGGTGTGGATGCGGCAGCTATGGGGTCGAGGATGACTCCAAAGAGGATGAGGCCCCAGTGATCGATGGGTCGAAGGCAGTCGAGGGGAGCAGCCCAATAGGCTCTCGAGGTGGGCTTGGTAGAGGGAGAGAGGGAGGATGATGAGGAGATGGGTGAGATCTCTGAGGTAGCCAGGCTACGGGTAGAGCTGGAGCAGCTACGCGAGGAGCGAGAGACTATGCTTGAGTCTCAGAGGGAGGCCAGGGTGACTATAGCTCGGCTAGAGGTAGAGCGGGCAATGGTAGTGGCTAGTGATCAGGAGACAGTTACGAGGCTCTAGGCAGAGATTTTAGTGAAGGAGCGATGACATCAGATGGATTTGCGGCATCTTCGAGCTAGTGAGGCATACGTACATTCCTTGGAGGATGTGTGTATGCAACACCATATTACATTGTCGGATCCTCCTTCTTCTTCTATGGCCGAGTCATCTAGGCATACAGAGTCTAGGCAGAGTACTAGGCCGAGGGCTCCTACTAGGTCTCAGGAGTCTTCTCATGGATAGTAGACTTAGTGCTTAGATGCACTATTTTGTATATATGAGCCTTGGTGCTCCATTGTAGCCTTTTGGCATTGATTGTATATGTGATATTTATATATATATACATGGCTTTTTCATATATATGTGTTATCTCTTGTGTGGATGCTTTTATGTTTATTTGATTAATGTTTGATGCATGTTTATGAATAATGTTTGAATATTATGGATGTGAAATGCAAGCTAATAATGATGTATATGCCTAATGTTATATGAATGATGTATGCAAGCTATGTGCTATGGATGCTTAATGCAAGTAAATCTATGATTAATCTAAAATGTAAGCTATGTGATTTGTTATTAATGATGATATGTTATGGATGATTAATGGAAGTAAATGAATCTAAACTATATGGGAGGAATGCATATTGTTCGAATGATATTTTACAGTTCAGAAATTTTATTGACCATTTTTGTTGTCCATTGTTTGGCAATCGGGGGTACCAAATTTGGTGGTGTTCTGCAACTTGACTCACTATGAAGACATGGGTGTTTATACGCAAGAGGATATGGATGTTGATATGGAAGAAGATATGGATGTTGATATGGAAGAAGATACGGATGTTGATATGGAAGAAGATATGGATGTTGATATGGGATGAGTACTATAGGATTTTCAAAGACTCAAACATACTAGTATTATCAATCAAACTCACTAGGGTTGTCTAACTTTCTTTAGGACCAATGTGTGTGCAAGTGAGGTTCATATACCAAATCTTGAGTGTGACAATGACCCTATCCAATCAAGAACCAGTGTGTGTGCATGTGGAGTTCATTGACCTATTATGAGTAAATTGGGCATGACCTATAATGGAGATGACCTGAAGCTAGCCTGTCCTTATGTGCGGTCAGAGGTCTTCCTGTTTGCCAAGGAGACATGTCACCCCGCATGAGCTTACTCCACTACCAGTCAGGCATCTATAGCCCCGATGAAGATTCACTCCATAGTCCAATGGGATTTGATCTTTTAGGCCTTGGGGATGACTACCCATCCTTGTCAGGGACATGTAGTACGATCCTTACAACTTTAGGGATCAAGGGTGTTTGGGATTCTATTTGTTAATTTGGTATAGAGCTTTGGGGAATCGGATTCTCAACCGAAGTATGATGAGAATTTTGACCCTATCCTTACTACTCTATGTTTTTATGTTTATGTTCGAAGAGTAATTGTGGTAGTGGTGAAAACCACTATTTTTGGACTATGTTGCATAATGGGACAAGCGAGGGATATCTCCTTTTCACCTCAAGGTACTACCCAAGTATGGTACTAACCCTCCTTGGCTCATAATGTTTTTAAGATGTGGTGGAATGTGATTGGTTCAACATTGTATTCGGGTTCAATTGGCAATACTCAAGATCTTCTTAGTGTGTAAATTGTGTTTTTGGTCCTAAAGAAAATTGGACATCCAATTGGAGGTTGTTTGTTACACTAGTAATGGTTGAGTGACTAAAAATTTAGGCTGTTGTGACATGTGATGTGATTGACATATGAATTTTTGTCAAAGTTGCATGAATTTTCCAAACTAGGTACCCCCAATCGTTAAAACTTGACTTTTTGTTGTATGGTCATATCATCATTACTATGCCAGATCATTGGACATGGGATGGGATGAATGCAAATGTATATGCCTAATGCAATGGAGTGTTGATATGCAAGTGGAAATTGTATAATGCAATGGAATATGTATGATGTAGTGTATGCGAATGAAAAATAAAAATGAAAAATGCCTAGATGTAAATGAACATGCAATGTTGTAATGCCTATGTGAAAGCATGCAATTTGTTTTTGTTGTTTTTTATTTTTTTTTAGCCATGTATATATACATATATAGTCACTATTAACAATGAAATGCCTTTAAATGAAGAACATTAAGGGGTTCGGGGTCCTCTATTCCCTCTAAATCGGCAAGCCTATAAGTACCATTTCCCACTTTTTGAGTGATTATGTATGGACCTAACCAATTTGCTACAAATTTGTCATGAAGATGTGGCAAAGCATTGGTGTTTTGTTGGTTCTCTTTGAGGACCAGATCCCCTATGTGAAATTCTTGAAGATGGACTTTAGCATTGTAAGCACGCTTGAGGCGGTCTTGATAAACTCGTAAATGTTCTAATGCATTGACACGCCTTTCATCTAGGAGCGTGAGTTGGTCAAGTCGTGCTTGTCTAGTTGTATCATCATCTATGAATTCTTGCAAGGAAATTTGTAAGGAAGGAATCTCGAGCTCAAGAGGCATAATAGCTTCAGCTCCATAGACCAGAGAGAATGGTGTTGCTCCTGTTGGCGTTCGGATGCTTGTTCGATAAGCCCAAAGTGCCAATAAAATTTGTGTATGCCAATATTTATGATTTTCTTTGACAAGTTTCTTAAGAATGGCAATCAAGGTCTTATTGGTAGCTTCAACTTGTCCATTTTCTTGTGGGTAATAAGGAGTTGAGAAACTATGTTGGATATTATACTTCTCGTAGAGTGCTCGAACATCCTTGTTCTTAAAAGACTTGCCATTATCTAAAATGATTTTAGAGGGAATGCCAAAGTGACAGATGATATGATGGAGTATGAAATCCATAATTTGAGGTCCTGTCATACTGGTTAGAGGTATTGCCTCAACCCACTTTGTGAAGTATTCTGTGGTGGTTATGATGAATGTGTGTTGTCTTAAAGAGGAGGGTGAAATTTTGCCAATTAGGTCGAGGCCCCATTGTGAAAAGGGCCAAAGACTTTGTATTGGTTGTAAAGCTTGTGATGGTACGTGAGTTAAATTGGCATGTGTTTGACATTGTTTGCAATTTTTGACATATGTGCAACAGTCATGTTCCATTGTGGGCCAATAATAACCCATGCGTAATAAGCACTTTGCAATGGCCATTCCACTAAAATGACCACCACAAGTACCATCATGGGCTTCCTCGATGGCCCTTTGAGCCTCCCTAGGTTCGAGGCATCGAAGCAGAATTCCATCATAACCCCGTTTATACAACACGTCACCCACAAGAATGAAATGGGCTACCTTTTTCTTGAAAGCACGTTTGGCAGACCGAGTCATTTTCGATGGGAGTGTTCCAAATTTTAAGAAGGCTACAATGGGGCTTAACCAAGACTCACATGATTCCGAGTTGATAAAGCAAACATCTTTTCCATATTTTGGGTCAGTGCGAACAATGATTGCTTTAGAGATTGTTGAGATTATTAGGGGTTGTACCTCTCCTAAGTCATTCTTTGGAATCAAGGATCCAAGAGAGGCCATTGCATCTACAAATCTATTAGTCGAATGAGGTAAGTTATTGATTTCATACCATTCGAATGTTGAGAGCAATTTCATTGCTACTTCATGATAAAGCTTAATGGTAGGTTCTTTGCATTGGTACTCTCCTGTTACCTATTTTACAACAAGTTGAGAATCCCCAAATATTCGGATACGCTTGATACCCATAGCTATAGCTGATTGAAGACCTAAGATTAAGGCTTCATACTCTGCTGTGTTGTTTGTGCATGAGAAGTCTAACTTGAATGATAAAGGGATGGGAATCCCTTGTGGTGTGTGAAAGACAACTCCTGCACCTTGACCTTTCTCGCACTTAGATCCATCAAAGAATAAGGTGATATCGACGTCTTCCTCGGGAATGACATCTTTTTCTACTTCAGTGACTAAAAATACCGAATCATCTGGGAGCTCAATAATCAGAGGATGATCACTAGGTAGTGGAGCTTCCACAAGTTGATCAACGATAACCTGACCTTTAATGGATTTTTGGCTAACAAACTCAAGATCAAACTCTGTAAGGAGCATTATCCATTTAACGGTATGGGTGTTGTTATAAGTGTGAGACATCATGTAGCGTAGAGGATTTTCTCTAGCTATGACATAGGTTGTTTGGCTTAGCATATAATGTCAAAGTTTCTTAGTGGCTAAAACCACCGCTAAGCATAGTTTTTCTACATAAGTGTATCTTGTTTCATAACTTACCAATGTTCGACTAATGTAATAGATTGCTTGCTCTCGATTTTGTTCATTTTTCTATGCAAGCATTGTCCCCAAAGCGGCTTCTATAGCTGAGACATAAATATGAAAAGGGACCCCTACCTAGGAGGAGTTAAGACTAGTGGTGAAGTTAGATAGCGCTTGACATCATCAAATGCTTTTTGACATTCATCTATCCATACGAATGCTACCCCCTTTTGTAGCAAGTGATTAAATGGCCTGCATTTATCAAAAAGTTGCGCAATGAAGCGTTTGATCGATTGAATTTTACCTTGCAAGCTATGCAATTCCTTGATGTTAGTTGGGGGTGGCATTTCTATGATGGCCTTAACCTTATTTGGGTCCACTTCAATGCCTCTTTTGGAGACAATGAATCCTAAAATTTTACCAGAGGTAACGCCAAAGACACACTTTTTTGGATTTAATCTCACCTTGTATTCTAACAGTCGATCAAAAATATTTTCCAAGACATCAATATGTTCTTGTCGGGTTTTAGATTTAGCCAAGAGATCATCTACATAGTCTTCAATGATTTTGTGCATGTAATCATGAAAGATGTAAGTCATGGCTCTTTGATAAGTAGCTCCTACATTTTTGAGGCCAAAGGGCATAACCTTGAAACAAAATGTTCCCCAAGGTGTTGTGAATGTTGTTTTATGTTGGTCATCAGGATTTATTCGAATTTGATTGTATCCTAAAAAACCGTCCATGAAGGAAAGCATTTCGTGGCCTGCGTAGGTGTCGACAAGAGTATCAATGTTTGGTAGAGGGAAGTCATCCTTAGGACACGCTTTATTTAGATCTCGAAAGTCATTGCAAATGCGTATCCCCCCATTAGGCTTGCGAATGGGTACCATGTTTGAAAGCCACTCAGGATAGTCAATAGGAACAATGAAGTGAACGTCTAGTAGTTTTTGTATTTCCTCTTTGACTATGAGTGCTACGGTAGGATGCATTCTCCTAAGTTTTTGTTTGACCGGCTTGGCATCAGGACGTAAGGTGAGATTGTGGACAACAAGGTCAGGATCAAGGCCAGGCATATCCTTGTAGGACCATGCAAACACCTCTTTATTTTTCTTGAGGAGAGCAATGAATTGCTCTTGTTCATCTGATGTTAAACTTTTTCCAAGTTTGACAATTTGGGGATTGTCAGGATCTGAACTAAGGTTCACGTCGATGGTATCTTCAATGGACATATGTGAACCTTCCTCAAGTTGATGTGGTGTTGGGATTAGATTAAATTCATCTAAAATGACATCTAACTTTTCTTGCTTATCGTTGTCTAATTCTGCCTGAAAGACCTCGGGACTGTTGGTAGAAAGTGATGGAGGTGAAGGTGGCGGTGAAGGAGGAATGTAGTAGGTTGAAGCCCTTAGAAATTCCTCGGATAGGATGAACTCCGAGAGGGAGGGTGAGGAGGAAATCTGGTCCAAATCAATAAGGCTGATGTCAATGGGAATTGGCTTTGCCAAATCGTATGGATTACGGAGTGGGGTGAATAAGTCAATAGGGTTCATATTGACTTAGTGGAAGGAAATATGGTTTGGCTGAATGGATAGATGGAACAATTGAATTGGAGCCGATGTCGAGGCATGGTATCCCTATAATAGTGAACGTGAAAACATCAGAGCAACATTTTTTTTTTTTTTTTTTTTTTTTTTTTTTTTTTTTTTTTTTTTATATATGTACATATGTTACAATTCTTGGCTTATGTGGGTGGCTCAAGGCAGATTACTAGGTGGATCATCTTGTTCTTGTGGAAGAAGCAAGCGGAATATGGGATGATGGATGGGGAACATTCGGAGGTAAAACTCTTCCTGTTGGGTGATGGGGACAATGGGTTGTGACTCCTCTTCAGAATCGTCAGAAGCATTTGACATGACTTCAAATTCTTCATAACTTTCATCGTCGAAATCAAAGATAGGATATGAAAATTTGATGGGATCATCTTCATTTACTTCGTCCATGCAAAGTTCTTGAAGGGCTTGTTCAAGAGAAGATGTTGAGGGTAGTGGGTGGATGGGGTGATCTTCATCATTGAGTGTAAGCTTTTTAAAGGCTTGCTCAAGAGAAGCGGTGGAAGACAATGGGGTATAGCCTAAACTGGAATGATCATGGGCACCTCTATATGGGACCTCTAAGATATCATGCATCCCTTGCTCATGGGAACCTAGACCTTGACCTTGCCAATGGAACATATTAAAGTATCGAGCTGGAAACTCCTCTATGTTAGGTATATTGGCATGCCTAGGCTCTTTTGGTTCTTCGGGTGGGTTTGCCCCAGTTGAGCAATCCAACCCTCCATAAACAAATTTAATGCTATTTGGAGTGGCACTCATGTCATAAACAACACCTATGGATAAAGGACGGTCTCGAGGACATCCAAAATCCTTAGTTGTGGGAATGGCTAGGGGTGTAATGGTGACGTCTTGGACCACATACTCACCAATGCTCGGATTAGTGATGTGGACTTCGACTTGGGTTGATGAGGTGGATGGTGAAGGCTCAAGTGGCTCTGGATTGGTTGTGGACGGTGGCGAGTCAAATATGGCACAATCTGAAAGTTTGACTTGTGACACATCGATTGATGGAGTGGGATTGGATGGTGGTGTGGAATGATGAGATGGAATAGAAGAAGTGGTTGTAGAAGAAGGGGTAGATGTGATGTACGATGTGCTAACAATAGACTTACTGTGACCACATGTACAAGAAGAAATGGATTTTTGAGAAGGTGATGTGATGGGTAGCTCCTCTATGATGGGAGCCTTAGAAGAAGATGGAGATGGATTAGAAGAAGGTGGATTAAGAGATGATGTGGATGGATTCGATGATGGCACCAAGAATAGATGAGTGGAAGGTAACATGGATTCATAAGGATTTGAAATGAAATTACAATACTTAAAAGGTTCGACATCCGTGGGGATGCAATGGACTTGTCCATCATGAACGTATTTCAAGCATTGGTGGAGAATTGATGGAACACATTTCATTTCCCTCATCCAAGGTCTACCAAGGAGTATATTATATGCCATGGCTCCTTCCAAGATGTGAAACATGGTGTGCAACATTCTAGCCCCTACTTCTATAGGTAAAACAATAGTGCCAACTGTGGTACACAAAGCATCGTTAAATGCTTTGAGGGTGAATGATGATTTTGAAATGTGGGATGGAGGTATTTTGAGGTGGATAAGAGCAGTGGTAGTGATGATATTGATTGATGAGCCGATATCAATTAATACTCATTTGAATGGCTTTCCATCTATTAAGGCCATGATGTGCAGTGGAGGGTCCACCGATTCTGAACTCATTGATTTTATCTCAAAGTCATAGAAGGTAATTGATGGTTCCATGCATGTTCTAACACTCCCTACAAAGTTGTTAAAGGCATTAGAGTCTTGGGATTCTAACTCAATTGACTTGAGTATTTCCATTAAAGCTTCTCTATGCCTAGGGGATTGTTGGATAAGCTCATAGACAGAAAGTTTTGTTGATGCCATTTTCAAACTAGTGGTTAACCGGACTGGTTAAAGTTACCGCTGGCCTTATTGGATGAAGGATGGGTGGATTGGATGGGTTGGATAGATTGATTTGCGGAGATGGATTTGGTGATGTTTGGATGGGAGGTGGATTTGAAGGTTGTTGAACATTTTTTTGATTTTGCCTTTGCCCTCTAGTGACCACATGGACTGCTCCTACAAATTTTTGGTATTGTTGGACATGATTTACTTGATTAGGAGGTGGTTGTTGATTGTTACCCCCTACATTATGTTGGACCTCCCCATGGTTAGGTAGAGGTGTCTGATATATGCCCAAATTTTGATTTTGTGGAGCTAAGGGGTTATCGACGCTAATGGCCCCTAAGTCTATGAGGTCTTGCACTATGTTTTTGAATACATGGCAGGAATTGATATCATGCCCATTTTGTCGATGATATGGGTAAAACAAGTGCTCTCTATAACCTTTAGGCCTTTTGGTGGGATCATCGGGCCTAATTTCTGGCAAGGCTAATTTTTTGGTCTCATATAACCTTCGAAATATGGCTGAATATGATTCCGCTAAGGGAGTGTATTGACGCTGAGGTCGATTGAATTGGCGATGGGTAGGTTGTTCCACAGTTGGCATTGTGTTTTGTACCATTGGTGCTTGGGTTACTGATGGGACCACATGATAGGAAATTTGTTGTTGCACTAGTTTTTGAGCCATTACGGGCTGGCTCATGACCACTTGATTGACTTGATTAGTTGTGTTAGCCGTTGAGGCTTGTGTGGATTTGGTTTGGCCAGATTGATTATTTTGGTATTGGCCTCTATTTTGCCATTCTTTCTTCTTAGGCTTAATGACACCCTCTTGGATTTTTATCTCCTCAATGACACTAGCCTATGCTAAAGCCTCCTCAAATGTTCTATAAGTATTGAGTTGAAGCATCCAAGAGATGGGTTTTAAGCAACTCTTGGTAAAAAGTTTGATAATTTCTTCCATTGGGAGGGAGAATGGCAACTTTGTGATGACTGCCCTCCAACGGTTTCCAAAATCATAGATAGGTTCCTCATCCCATTGTTTCAAGTAATATATATCCGATAAGGACACCTTCTTCTTAATGTTAAGGGCGAAGCATTCCAAGAATAGATCTATCAATTGATCAAAAGTATAAATACTATGCGTGGGCAATTGATTGTACCATTCAATGGCATCTCCCCCTAATGTTTGAGGAAATGTTCAGAGCATAAGAGCATTATCATCACTAATCCAAAAATATACATGGACAAATGAACTCACATGCTCCTTAGGATCCTCGGTTCCCCTAAACTTGTCAAATTTTGGTATCGTAAAATCTTTCGGATAAGGCGGTGATGGTACCGATGGATGGATTGGTTGATGGATCAGTTGGCTTAATGTGAGCTTTTGGCTCATTACCCCTGGTGAGTTTTGCATCAACTGATCGATTTGCTTTTGCATTTCCTAGAATCTAAGATCTTCTATTGGAATGTGAGGACCTTGGATTATGTGATGGTTGGTTGATGGGTTGGATGGTAGATGTTGGGGTGTGACCAACATGTTGTTGTGGAATGAATTGGGTTGGGTATGTGGAGAAGATTGATGGTTGAAATATGGGGATGATTGATGAAGATGATGATGGAGAAATGGATTGTGTTGTTGGTTAGTGGCAATGTTGATTGGTATGGTGGATGTGTGGAGTGGTGGTGGATTGGGGATGGATACTATGGAAGATTGAGGGACCCATGCTGAATTTTGATTGGTGAGCGAAGGTTGATTTGGAACTCCTTGGGTCATAGGGTCTATGTGAGCTGACTATTTTCCTTTTGTTCATTGTGAAAGCAACCTATTGATAAGCCCTAATGTATCCATAAGTTCTTGATTTGACCATGTGTCGAATGATGGGGTTGTGGTTGGATGAGATGATGGATGAGTCGATGATGATGGGTGATTAGTCATGGTCATGTTGGCTAAGTGAGATGATGGAGGGGTGGATGATGATGGATGAGAGGACATGGGTATGGTGCAAGTTGCATTTGATGTTACAACTTGGAGGCTAGGGACTTGTGAGGCAGCATTGACATACTCCTCATACAAGGGGTTGGTATAGGTGGATGTGAGGTAAGTGTTTGGAACACTTGGGCTTTGTGGTGGTTGGCTCATGGAGGAAGGCATACCATATTCATAACTTGAATTAGGATATCCTTGGGCAAGGTAGGTGGCAGCCAATTCGGATTCTTCCAAACCTTCTTGGCTAAGGGGTTCTAAGACATAGTTAGAAGCCTTGTAAAGGGCCTGCACTCTATCCATGTCTATGTAGGTGGTGGTTGTCTCCACATTGTGTGAATGTGTCTCTACTTGAGAGTGGGGTGGATGGGATGATCTAGACAAAGTGGTCTGAACCATATTGGATGGGGCTACCGAAGTAGCGGGCTCATGGGAATTGTTTTCCATTAAACTACTTTGGTTTATTATTTTCTTTTGTTGTCGTGTTAGCACCATAAAGTAATAAAACCAAAGATTTCAAGCTTATCTAAATCACACAAATTAACAACCTTTCCAAAATTTAAAGCAAAGAAAACAACCAATCCTAGGGTTCACCTTGTGTGGCTTACCTTGTTCATTAATTATTTTCTTTCATTAATGTGAAGTTCCTTTTAGAATTGTTGGCTTGTGTGTTTTGATGTAACTTAATCTTGTTTAATGAAAAACAAAGGTAAAAACTATGGCTGGTTGGGGCAACGAGATTCTTGTTGGTAATGACCTCCAACAAGTTTGCTCGGGGGTAGTCCTATGGTGTCTAGGGGCAGAGATTTGATGGATGGAGATGAATGCCACCGTCACCAAACCTCAAGCAATAGTTGGTGATGAAATCCAACTATTACTGTTAAAAAGTGGAGCGTGCAGGTGTGTGTGATTTATTTTATTAGATTTCTCATTCTCTATGGTGTGCAAACAATATTAAAGATTACTAACTTCACTAATCTAAATCAGAAGCCAACACAAAGATACAAATTTCACCTAAAGAGTGCAGAGTACACCCTTAAAATCCCCTACCTACAAGTGATTAAAATCACAAGAGCAACCGGAGGGTTCGTCCACCTCTCTGCCAAAGGGGCCAGCCTAGGGCAGGATTACTTTATGCATCAAAATGTTGTTCCTATTTAGATATGCAAAATTAAAGTGATCTTTAACCCTAAAATGCAAGATCTAGGATGCTTTTCTGTTTCATATGCACTCAAAAATGCAAACAATCACCTAGATCTACAACTTTAGAACAAGAAATGAATTTGATATAATGAAATACACACAAACCCTAAATGTAACTTACTGCAGATTCTTTCCCAGATTACTTAATGTTAAGCCCAAAAACAACAAAAAATAGCAGCAAAAAATAGAATACGTAAATCATTAAATGGAGAACTAGGGTTACGAAACTCACTTGGAAGCCTCAGCTCTGCTCCAAATTAATGCCAGGTGCAATTGGGTGCCTACGTAGGCATAGCAGAGCACCTTCTAGGTGCACAAGGATGCCTGCATAGCATGGAAGAGCACCTGCATGATCTCTAGAACTGCTGTAGAATGCTTCAGAAACCCTAGCGATGAACGCGATGACTTTTATGTTTCTACAAATCCTACAATGAACAACAATAAAATTAAGTTAGCAAGGTAGATCTATCAAATCATGAAACCCTTGTGGGGTCCCACCATGATCACCATTTGTGAATGCAAGAACACGACACTTAAAATAGAATAACAGAAAACCAAATAATGCAGTGAGACACAAAGATTGCACAAAAGAATATATTCAATAAAATAGGGGGAGCCGATAAACTCCTTTATTACAATCAGTGTTCCATGCGAATATTTGATACAATAGATTACAATGGCGCTAGGGTTCTCCAAAACCCTAGCTAACAACAACAGAAGTGTCTTCAGATTTGGGTGTGTCCTTGATTCCAACAGGTTGAGTGGGCTTCAGATATCCAAGGTTGGGCCACTCCAACTTCAACAACCATCAAACAATGTGTGAAATTTGTAGATCTGCATACACAAAATAGAACAAAGGGAGTTAGTAATACCTGTGAGGGCTCCATAGTGTGAGGCCCTCGGACATCAATAAAACCCTAGTTTAATAGTGAATCAAGAGAGCATGCAAGATCAACAAATTGTTAAATAAAATACATTAAAATGAGATATACCTTGCTTTGGTTCAGTTATTGCTGATGGCGTGGCGTAGCAGGCTCAGATTCACATTTTTGTAGTTGCAGCAGGCTCGGACATGCACTTGGCAGGCTCTAACATGAGCTTCGTAGGCTCTAGTGTGCACCTACGGGATACAACAGGCTCTGGAGAGCACCTACGGTATACATCAGGCTCTGGTGAGCGCTTCACTACAACTGAGCCTCGCAAGCTCTGGATGGCGCCTACGGGTTAGGGCAGAATCTATAGAAGTAGATCTAGGTGATGGCGATGAATGCGGCGGATGGATGGGGGCTGTGACGGTGATGGAGGATGAATGGGTGATGGCTGGAACAGCAGAAGTCTTATCGGTGAGCTAGGGCTTCAGATTTTTAGGATTCTATGCTAGGGCTTCACCAATAATTCCTCCAGGGTGCAAATGTCTAATTCTCAAGTTCTAGTGGATTCCAGTTCCAGGGTTTGGGCATTTGCAAATGCCCCTATTTATAATCCAACCTAGGGTTTTCTTAGGGTTTTAGCCTTACACTTTTGATCGTGTGGCTAAGATTAAATTAGATCCTAAGGTTGAGATTACTTTTTGAATGTGACATGGATTAATGAATATGGACGGTGGAGATTAGAATGGATCGGATGGTTGTGGTTAATTGAGTTTATAAATACATATTTTATAATAAATATATTATAATATAATATAAAATATTATATTAAATATTAAATAATATAAAATAATATAAAATAATCCCAATTAGGCTAGGAAATGGCGGGAAAGGGCTAAAATGGTGGAATGGATGGCGGGAAAGGTGGATTTGGTTAGGATGGAGGATTAGTGGCTATAATTTTGTGTCTACAAGTTGCAATAACAAGAAATTGTAAATATTTACAAATATTTAATAAAACAAAACAATGATACAAAAATATCACACATTTAGATTTATTAATTTATTTATTTTGAATAAATTTTCATTACAAAACAAGTGAACTGTGCATCCACTTTCATACTATTCAGTTCTAGGGCCCATTTTAGGTGTTTTCCCAATTGAAGGATATGACTTCTTTTCCTCATTACCTTGCCCAGATGCTCCCTCTAATGTAGGTTGAGCCTAAATTTCTTCATGGCCCCTTGTTCCAAAAGTTTCTCCTTGTAGCACACCAGCTCTCCTCAGGTTTGTTGCACCAATATTCATACTATCCACCAATGCCCTCTCCTCTTTATCTGGATCTTCTTTCAGAGGTATTTATTTCTCCAGTTCCTTGAGAAATATGTTCATATCCATATTATGTTTAATAATTATTATTTTGAGGGTATTATTCTGTCTGATGGTCTCATAAAATTATTGTTTTTGATAGTAATTAGTAGACTCTACTTTGCCATGGCTAAAAATACCTTCATGCTTTCCACTTGATTCTTGATATTCTCAAAATTGGACTGCACAACAAAATTTTAAAATATGTTAGTCAATAAAGGTCAAAATGTGTTAAAAATAAATTAATTTAAATAATATTGATGACTTACCTCTGCAACTACTTGGGCAACCTTTGCCACTTTAGCTTTTTTCTTATCAATTTTCCACTATTGAAATACTCTTGAGCTTCAGCATTCAGATTCTCTAGCCTATTCAAAATGAGATCTATAATTTCATCACCATAAACATTAGTGGCCTTTACATTTCTTGAAGTTTCTTGATGTCATAAAGCATCAAGCTTTTCAAGGTGTTGAACCAAAGAAAATAAATTCTATCTATTTGATTTTTTTTTGTATCGGGAATTAATTTCTTTGATTAGTGGCCTTTACATTTCTTGAAGTTTCTTGATGTAATAAAGCATCAATATTTTATAGGTGTTTGCATGTGGAGTGATAAATGAGATGTTAAAACATGGCATTATTGATCTTATGATCAACACGTGGTATGGAATTGGATGTCATATTTTTTGCGGCTGATGCACGTAGGATTTCCTTTGTCATCTCTTGCTTGGAGTTGATAGGTTTTATTGTGGTGTCTTGTTTCCTGGTGTCAATAGAATTCCATATTCATTCTCAAAGACAATATACTTTCAACTCATTCGTAAATTTTATAGACAACAATTTGCAGTCTATTTTTTTTTGTGTGGAAAGGGTTTACTTTGTCATATTGACGACAACACCACCAACAACACCATCATATTTTTCCCTGGGGTTGATAGAATTTCATCTTCATTCTTGGAGATGTTAGACTTCTATCCATTTGTGGAGTTGACAAATAGTGTCATTTTTTGTGAGGGTCGATAGAATTTTGAATCATTCATGGAGTTGATAGATAGCAATTCGTAGGTTATAGGGGAGTGCCAACTTTGCCATATCGTTTGTGGTGATCGGGGACTCAAATTTGATGTTTAGGGGTCATTTTGTGGAAGAAACGAAACAAAATAAGGAAATAAAAATCAAGAGAAAAGAAGAAAGGAAAAAGTGGTTAGTTTTATAAAAAGCAAGGGTGTCTAGGGTAAGCAAAAAAAATGAATCTAGGGTAAAAAGAAAAAAAGAAAAGCGGTTAGTTTTTTGGAAAGCAAGGGTGGCAAGGGAAAGCAACAAAAAATGACTCCCTTTATTTTTTATTGTTTTATTTTATTTTTTTAGACCTCCTCACAACCACAACAAATAATTCAAAAAACAATATGAATTGATGTTTTACAACCCATCAAAAAATCCACAGTTAAGCATGATTGACTGAAGTAGTACTCGAATGGATGATATCCCAAAAGTATCAGTTTTGCACCATCTAAACTAATTTTTTTTTCCTAGGTTATAACCCAAGTTCATTTGAACCTTTTTTTACACTCAGTTCGCATTCGAGCTCTTTTTTACACCTAGTTATGGTTGAACCCTATTTTACAATGAATTTATAGTCGGGCCCTATTTTTCACCCGGTCCAGTCAAAACTATCAAATTCACCATTTTTTTATAATTTTTGGTGAAAAGTTAAGGTAATTCACCATTGTTTTATAATTTTTGGTGAAAAATTAAGGTAATTCGCCATCTCCTACATGAATTTAGGTAGGATATTGTTATATTTTGATGGTGTATTCCAAGGGAGAATGTAATCATAGGATATAAAATATGCAAAAATGTAAGATGCCAAAATATGTTGTTAATGGAAAGTGACAAAAATTATATAATGCAGTATGGAGGAAATGAACACTCCAAAACATGCTATAGAACAACATTGTACTCCATCACCAATTTATATGGTGATCTATCCAGTATACCTACTACTACCTACAACGATATGTAATCACTCACTATGAGGCCCTTTATATAGAAATATGGATTGCTTGGCCAACACTCTACCTAGCTGTACATGGGGACACCTTGCACATTTACAACTTGCACATATACACTTGTGCATTTATTTTATTAATCTACTACTCTAGTTATGTACCAAGTGTGGTACATTTACATGACCCAAATGATGTAATATACTCTAATAAATTTACCTTTATTTCAAAAATAATTCATCTTTTTTATAATTACATTTTGGGTTTGACCCCTTATGCATAACGCTACAAATAACGACTAAACAAATGAGCCTTGAGTGTTTTGAAATTAAATCAAGAGATGAGTAAAAGCAATTTACAATTTAAACAAGAAATGTAAAAGAAATAAATTGTGACATGAGCCTCTACATAAAACTAAGGAATGTAAGCTACTAACTTGTGAGTCTATGTTGGAAAGAAAAGGAATTGAGTCTAATATGCCTCTGAGTTTGTGTGTGTGTAGTTGTGTTTGATTTTGTGCAACCATCTTAGGTGGTTGTGTCTGAGTTTTGTAGTTGCATTAGGTGGTTGTGTCTAAGTGTGGTAGCTACCTTGGGTGGTTGTATCTAATTTTGGTAGTTGTCTTGGTTGGTTGTATCTGATTTTAGGTGGGTAGTTTTGCAAGATCAAGCCCTGATTTGAATGAAGTGGTTGTGACTTTTTCTTCTCTTAAGTGCCTATCATAAAAACAAAAAGTTAATAAAGCAAGAAAAATGAGCAAGCAAGTATGAAGAACCCTAATAAAAACACACAAGACATGCTATGCTAGATGCAAGTGCTAAAGCTCATGCAAAACAAGTGTCAAATGTGTTAAGGGCAAAGGGTCCCATTGTGATTGTCATTTATGTGACTAAGAAAATGCACCATAACAATTAAATAAATGAAATGAAAGCTTGATATTACATTAATAAAATTTATTTGATACAAATTGACCTTCTTTATTACAATAGACCTCCCAAAAGGGAGGGTTTTCTTTGCAAATAAGTTCAATGGTGCCACAAATGATCTCCTCAAGGGTACATAAAATTGGTGGGAGGGTTTTGAAGTCACATTGCTTGACCTCCCAATATTCTATGTGGATCCTAGTACCTACACACAAGCCCACAATGAAAGCATTAGTAGCATCTATTGAGCCTTTTGAGATAAGGCCCTAAATCATGAAAAGGAATACAAAAAGCTTACAAAAATTTACAAAAAATTCTATAATAGTTACAAAACTATGTAAAAGGGTTACAAAACCTTGTAAATTAACTAATTTTACCTTGCTTGGTTGCTTGTTATTAATTCTAGACCCCTATTTGAATTTGAGGTTCAACCACCCAGGGTGGTTGGCTTTGTGTAATCACATAGGGTGGTTGTCAACTTCATAGGGTGGTTGAATCTATTTAACTATCTAGGGTGGTTGCTTTTGAGTTTTAGCATAGGTTTTAAGCTTTGGTTTAGGCTCTTCTGGGAGTTTTTCGAAGCCTCTAATGCAAATATGATGTTGTTTGGTTGTTAGAGATGGGTGCATTACAAAAAAAGAGTTAGCATGCATTCCAAAGATACTCCATGGTATATTTTGTTGAGCTCTCTAAATGGGTACCTGCACTTACAAACTCAAAAATACACAAGGAAGATTCAAGCAAAATTTGGGTAGAGTTTTGATAGTATTTTTATGGACATCAAACAAATAAAATTGGGGTATATTTGTAATATGTAACAAGGGTGAGGGGAGTGAGGGAATGGAACAGGATGATGGAAAAGTGGCATGGTTGAGAGAAGGGAGGAATCCTAACTTTTTCCACTTGGCTGCTTGGATGGACAAATGTGTAATATTCTCTATTTGGGTCTATGACAACCTATGATGCACTATGACATGCTATGACACGCCATGACATGCCTCAATAATGTTCTTGGGTAGAGGGAATACTCACCCATGTGCATTAATGCACTTGGAACATGGAGGAAAAAGGGGAATAAATGCCAACTGGAGTTAGGTGAACCAAGGTTAAAATATACAGGATGGTCTCATGATGACTATGGGTTAGGCATAGGAAGGTGCTTAGGATGGTCAAAGGGGTTAGAATAGTCAACATTAATATTTATAAGGTTGCAATATATTAATTAAAATAATTACACAATTTATTAAATATTAATATTTAACCATTGCAAATTTGACACTTTTTAGGTGTCTATAGATGCCTGTTTTTGTATCGTATTGTGTGCAAACATAATATGGTACAAAAAATGATGACATCAACTGCTGGATTGATTATGGAGAGTGAAAATTATTGGTGAATGATGAAGAATAACCTTTGGATTGAAATAAGTGACATAAAATTATCTCAAACCAAGAACAATGAAATATGTCCTAGTCATGGAAGGGACAAATGCCCTTAAATATTTACTTTTGAAAGATTGATAAGACCATTTTGATTAGAATTTTGAGTTTGAGTTTTGATTAGAATTTTGAGAAAATATATGAGTTCCACTATTTTCCCCACTAGAAGGGGGTTAATGATAGCCTTGAGCAAAGATTCTCAGACTTAAGGGACTCCAAAATTGAGTGTTTGAGTAACTAAACTAATTTGCGACACAATATTATGGGTATAATTTACCCCCTCAAATGGTGAGTGGGTGGAAATAAATGGATGAAAACCATGAAGTAATTGACAAAATATGTATAGAAGAAGATCAAAGATGAAATGAAGTTGTAAAAGGGATGAATTTAAGGGTCATTTATAAAATTTGGAGTCATGGTTTACTGAAATTTATTGGTCAACCACCTAGGGTGGCTATGTAGTACCTAGGGAACCACTAGGGTGGTTTTTGGCACCTTGGTGACCTCCCAAGGTAGTTTACTTACACATTAGTGACTACCCAGGGAAATTGGTGACCTGTTTGGTTGGTTACTAGTTAAAAGCTATAAATAGGTCTTGTGGGGCTTATTTTGCAACTACGACAGGCGGTAGAGGAGAAAGAAGAAAAATAATTTGGATGAAGATATGGTAAGAGAGAGTACGAAAATGGGAGTTGGAGGGTGTGAAAAGTTGGTAAGTATTACATCCCTTTATTTTGTGGTTTTGCTTTATTATTATTATTATTGCAAAATGAATAATGGGGAGGGGAATTTTTTTCTTCTGAAATTTGACATTTGAAATGTGAAATGTGAAATAAGGGGTGGAATTTTGAAATGGTACCATCATGAAGTGGGCAGGATTTTTTTTAATGAAAATTTTGAAAAATTGTATGATTTTATTGTATATGTATTTTCTAAAAATGTGTGCTAATGATTTTGTGGTGATGATTAGAGATGAAACTATTACGACCACAACATGGATTTGACACTATATTTTCAAGCCCTAGGGGCAAGTTGAGTGAGTATGAATGGGAGTGGTTAAGGGCAATGGGCTTAAGGGAGGTGGCATGGATCAAGCCTATAGACACAAATCTATGGTATTTGTTAGCACTACCAGAGTGATGGGACATTGACAAGGGGACATTCCACATTCCTATAAGGGAGATGACAGTGACACTTGAGTATATGTATCACATTTTTTTGCTCCCAATGGAGGGTTGTAGACACCTAAAAATACCTTAAACAATATTTTTAAAAAACATTTAACACAAAATAAACAAAACATTTGCAAAAATAATTCAAAATCCTAAAATTCAACATGATGCTATTCAAAACCCTAAAATAGGGTAAGTCTCCCCCCATCCAATGTGTGCCCCACTCACATCCCCTTGTGCACTTTTCAAGACACCTACTTGCTCCCTTTTTCAAAATGCACCCACCTTCCTTAAAAGGCATTTAAAGTAAAACATTGAAAAAGGGGTTTTTCCTTTTTCCCAAGTCTTACATGGACATGTCACACCCATACTCACTTAAGGATTTTAGGTAAGAAATTCTTAGGAGGTGCTTGCATAATGAAGTGGGATCTTCTATCTCCTCCACCTCACCACCCCCTCTCTTGCCTAAAAAATATATAAATGGAGGGGCTTTCTATGAATTCAAGGAGGAGGAAAATAGTAAGGTTATGCTACCAAAATGCTATCTAAAATGATGTTGTGGTTGTTGCACAACTTACCCCAAAATTGGGGACCCACCTTAAATTTTGGTCTTTGAGGAGTTTTGGTGTCCTTGGAGTGGTAGTTTGATGATTTTACCTTCAAATTTTGTATAGAGTGTTTTTTAGTTATGGTTACGTTTGTAGTGAGGGTCAAATTTGATGTTTGAATTTAATTAATGCAAAAATTTGAAATTAATTAATTTAAATTCAAACATTTAAATTTGATTAAATCAAATCTCAAAGTTTAAATCAAATAAAAAAAAGAAAAATAAATAATATATATATATATATATATTAAAAATAAAAATAAAATAAATAAATAAAGCCATGGTGCTTCTTTAGTCTTTAATAGAATTTTAGCTTGTAGTTTTAAAATTTATTAGATTAGGCTCATAGTTTAGTTATATATATGTTAAAATAGTTTTGTTTTATGTTTTTTTTTAATAAACATATTGTAATGTTCGAAGGGTGCAGTGGAAGAAGTCGATGGCTAACTACCAGCATGATGACCAGACCTTAACACTCGAATCTACATAGATTATAGTGAATGTACCATACTACAAAGTGAGGTACTTCAAGGTAGACTATGAGATAGATGATGCATGAAACAGCTAGGAAGGAGCTCACCTATCTTTGATAATGATAGGCTATACATGTGACAAAGACAAGGATTTTGGATGACCATGATGCATAGGTGGATCATGGATAAGAGTGATAACATTATGGATCGAACTCAAAGCAAATATGTTCCAATCTCTGTACTGAGGAGCCAGGAATGATAGATGTGGCATTGTGGGTACATGTGTCCACATAGTGGGATTGAGAGGTGTAGATGGGGTTTATCCAATTTTTTTATAGGTCCTAAGATTGCAGGAGCATGCCACAACTTGTGATAGAAATTAATGAATGATAATTCCCCTCTTCGATTAGCTGATGTATTAGGAACTCTTTCATTGCTAATAAATAAGGTAAAATGGCATCATGGTTATCAAGAAGGGATGTTGTCACATTACAAGCTTCGTTGGAGGCCATTAGTAAAATGTAGTAGGGTTACAAAGCATTAAGGCTAAATGTGAAGATGATGTTCAACTTGATGCATGGATCATGGAAATACAACAAGACAATGGTGGTGATATTAAAAAACTAGTGAGGTTGACTTAGCAAGGAAAATATCTTGGTTGATGGATGGTTTATCATGTATGGATCTACATTGCACGAACAACAAGGTAATAGAGGTTTTTGATATGTGGATCGATGTCATATACTGGATCAACCACAGTGCATCTTATGAGAAAACCACGTATGGTTGGTAAATTTTAGAATGATTTCCACTTACAGATATCACAATGGTGGTCATCCCCCTGGGTAGAGTGATATTAAAGGATTTTATATTTCTTTATTAAATGAAATCACATGTATCCTCAATTTAGAATAAAAAAAATATGGATTCCATATGATTCTCGTGGGTAATGTCGACGGTATATGAGTTTACAGTGGAAAGCATCTTCATTTTTGAAAATTTTAGATTTTCAGTGGGTCCATTGGAGCACTTAAGGATTCGATTTATTAGTGCAAGGTTTCATCGTGTTATCATTATTAGAAATCATATTACCCTAGGGCTGCACATCCATCACGGTAGTAGAATATTTCCATAAAAGGACCATAATTGCATCATCAAAATAGAACGCTATGTTGTTCAGCTCCTATGTGGTATACTAGATGTTGTCATCAGTTTGCAGTTAAATATTTCCTAAAAAGGAGATAACATATAACATAAGCATTACAAATGAAAGGGGAAGTTAACTGTAGTTATAGATATACGTACATGGGACAACTATAGATGATGAATGTGGACAACCGACCAACGTAGACTATGTGATGCGTATAGCAAAGCAGACTAGGGCCACCTAGGTTTGACAAAAGTAGACAAATAAAGGTGAGGCTGATAGATAGAGAAGGCCTATGACCAATGATGATGAAGAATGGAAATAGTAGTGCCTATCAAAGTTGAAGTCTATATTTTGAACATGGAATGCAGATGAGAGCTCATCCCTATTTATTATGCGGGATTCCTAGAACATTACAGTTGAACATTTCTATATTTTTGAAAACATATTTATTTTACATGAAGATATTTAAAACCAAGGGGATGCTCATTGATAAAATATTTTGTGGTGGTAAATGATAAAGTTAGTAGGGTTAAGCAATGGCCCATGCATTACATAACATGATGTCCATCCTAGATCCAACGTCATACCATTCTGATTGTGAAAGATAATATCAAGTTTCATTTATCAATGTGAATCCTGTCATCACTAGGAGCTAAAATTATGTGGTTCAAAGAAATTAGATGAATTGACACTTCCTCCAATAACTCAAAGGGAGCCACAATATTAACGTTTGATTTCAATAAACATGAGAGAACATTGAAGGATTTGATTGTAAGGGAAGGTAATGACAAACACGGGTATTGGTACATCATTGGCAATGTAACATTTTATTATTAGGGCATAATAAAAAATGTAAGGCTACCATGCTTAAGGTGATAACCTCTGCATTACCTGTAAAAAGTAAAGCATCGAGCTTTACCTAAAGCATCATGAATAAATAAATTAACACAAAAAGTAAAAGAGAGATCAGGAAGTTACAAAGCTAAGTAAAGTGAATATGGAGAATATAGTAAACCAATGTGTTGATCAGATATAACAAAGGGTATGTGTGTTCATTAAATAGATCCCTTGCAAATGGAGGTAAGGGAGGTGAATAGTTACATCAGAGCAAAATGAAGTGTTATGTCAGAAACATAAAAGAAAGAGGAAGACAAAATGAAAAGTTTTTTGAAATGTTAAGCATAGTAGAGAAACATAGAGTGAGGGCTAGACATTTTTGCAAGCCAAGGCTAGGATTTTTTTAGGAAGATGCTGGAGATTTTGTGTAACAAGACTGTATTTTTCTATTTTTAATGCAAATCCTTCATAAATTTGCACCTTGTTAACAAAAATGGAGAAATGTTTTGAATGTTTGGGTTAATGTTTATCTTTCTTTTCCTCGCTTTTAGGCTTATAGATAGTGTTTAATGTAGTTTAGTGGTTGCACTATTGAATGCTTAGAAATAGGGAATTCATTTTTATTTTTCATAGAATATTGCACCTAGTTTATTTCAAACCATGCAAATGTAGCTTTGAATAGATTGGGTTACATTCAGAAACTCTCATATCTCTGGTTTTGCAGGATAGGGTAGCATTATATTTAAGGACGCTTGCCATTATCATTTTCAACATTCTGGTCCATTTTACTAATTTTATTTTCATTTTTCTAACTTTACTTTTTTAATTTTTTTTTTTAAATTCGGAAATTAGATTAAAAATTAAAAAAAAAATAAAATTCCAAATATATACTCATGGGTATGAAGAATAAGCTTTAATGCTTCATTTATAATAGTTTATATTCCATTTTGAAGCCATTTCAAAATTATAAAAATTATTCAAAGTTGTTTTATAAAGAATTTTTTAATTTCAAAATTTGACATAGTTTTACATTTTGAAGGTAAATCAAATTTCGAGTTTTGTATTTCATTTTACAAGCAATAAATTAACTTCTTTTTATGAAAAGTATAATTTAATTCAAGGGAAGTGATTTATATGGCATTTCAAAGGCTACGGTATTCAAAGCAATAAATTAACGTCTCTTTATGAAAATTATAATTTCATCAAAGAGGGGTAATTTATATGATATGTCAAAGGCTATTACATTCACTAAGTCATTCATGTAGATTATTTTTATTTTCACACTCAAAGAAAGTTAAGATGAATCCTATCATCATTTAAGATTCACATTTATAGATAGATTTTAATTTTTGTTTCATGCTCAAAGTAGGATTTAAAGAAGATAAAACTTGTTTAAAATATGCTCAACCAAATGAAGACAAAATTTACATAAAACACTTCAATATAAAATGAACTAAGACATTTCATCGTGGTCATATGAGAGCAAATCACTTTTTCCTTTTCTTTTAAGTTTCATGAACAATCACTAGTATAGCAATAAAATAACACCAACACAGGCCCTTGTTAACAATTATTTGCAAATTACTAAGGTATTCCTAGAATTTATTTGATACATATTCAAAAGATTACAAGCACCATTAAGTAAAAGGAACCTTGGAGAAATTTCTATTTCTTTGCAAGAGAGGGTTTTCTAATCAAAATCCTAATTGTGATGGTGATTTTACAATTGGGTAAAATTTCCACTCAACAAAATTGGTGCTAGAAGGAGGGCCTAAATTGGTTTACTTTATTGCTATTTACATGCTAAATTTTTAAAGTTACTTGAAAGGATTATTTGAAGGTATTTGTCCTGACTAACGAAGTTTTTTTTTACAAATGATCACTTTCATTGATTCTAACGTTCTCTAATTGATGATGCATTAATGCTAACCTTTTACAAATTGGAGAATGTTATTTAATGTCATGGTTTAATTGATGCATATATTTTGGTTGATGCTAACATGATGATTTATATGTGAAACATTTGAGAATTGTTAGTCATTTCATGCTTCTTTGCAAGATATTTCTTTGACTAACAAATTTTGTATTAAAGTTGTGTTTTGTAAAGTTCACTAATGGAATTGTTTATTCCAACTAGGGTAGAAATTACATCTTGGATAGGTGATTACTACAACCATTTAAACATGCCTACCCATAAAATTCCTAAAGGTGTAGAAGAATGTTTACCTTAGTTTAGACATGATGTGACCTCGATTGAGTAAAATTTTAGAGATTCAAGGATATTTTAATTTATTTGTAAATTATGCCTACGGATATTCCTTGCAGATTGTTTTCATACACTTTGGATGAGGTTGCATTGAATTGGTACAACCATTTACCTATGAGTTCTATCACTTCTTAGGCTCAACTAGAAGTAACATTTATCAGTCATTTTGGAAAGCTAGTTGACCCAATTATGGTTCTAAATCAATTTATATCTATCTGTAATCAGCCTAATGAATCCATGAGTTGATTTAATGAAAGATTCCATAGGTTGTATACTGAATTGGTGATGCATTACCTTATGTTGAAAGAAGAGGTTATTCAAATCTACAAACACGGATAACCGTCCAACATAGACTATGTGATGTGTATAGCAATGTAGACTGGGGTCACCTAGATTTAACAGAAGTAGACAAATAGAGGCGATGTTGATAGAAAGAGAAGGCTCAGGACCAATGATGATGAAGAATAACAATAGCAATGCCTATCGCAGTTGGAGTATCCATTTTGAACATGGAAATGCAAATGAAAGCTTGTCCCTATTTATAATGAAGGATTCATAGAACATTGTAGTTGAACATTTCTATATTTTTGAAAATACATTTATTTTGCATGAAGATATTTAAAACCAAGGGGATGCTCATTGATGAAATATTTTGTGGTGGTAAACAATAAAGTTATATTTTGTGGTGGTAAACAATAAAGTTAGCAGGGTTAAGCAATGACCCACATGTTACACAACACGATGTCCATCCTGGAGATGATGTCATACCATTTTGATTGTGAAAGATAAGATCAAGTTTTATTTGCCAATGTGAATCCTTATCATCACTAGGAGCTAAAATTATGTGGTTCAAAGAAATTAGATGAATTGGCACTTCCTCCAATAACTCAAAGGGAGTTGCATTGTTAACATTCAATTTCAACAAACATGAGATAAAGTTGAAGGATTTGATTATAAGGGAAGATAGCGACAAACACAGGTATTGGCGCACCATTGAAAATGTAACATTCACTTGTTAGGGTATAATAATAACAAAAAAAAAAAGTATGGCTACCATGCTTAAGGTGATAACCTCCACATAACCTGTGAGATTTATCTAAAGCATCGAGCTTTACTTAAAGCATCATGAATAAATAAATTATCATGAAAAGTAAAAGAGAGATCAGACAATTACAAATCTAAGTAAAGTGCATATGGAGAGTATAGTGAACCAAGGTGTTGATCAGATATAACAAAGGGTATGCATGTTCATTAAATGAAGCCCTTGCAAATGGAGGTATGGGATGTGAACGGTTACATTAGAGCAAAATGAAACGTTATGTCAGAAACCCAAATGAAAGAGGAAGGAAAAATGAAAAGTTTTTTAAAATGTTAAATACATTAGATAAACATAGAGTGAGGGTTGGACATTGTTGCAGCGGCTGGAATTTTTTTTAGGAAGAGGCTAGAGCTTTTGTGTAAAAAGACTGTATTTTTCTATTTTTAATGTAAATCCTTCAAAAATTTGCACTTTTTTAACAAAAATAGAGGAGAAATATTCTAAATATTTGGGTTAATTTTTATCTTTCTTTTCCCTTATTTTAGGCTTATAGATAGTTTTTAATACAATTTAGTGGTTGCACTATTGAATGCTTAGAAACAGGGAATTCATTTTTATTTTCCATAGAAGATTACACCTAGTTTATTTCAAACCATGCGAATGCAACTTTGAATAGATTGGGTTACATTTAGAAACTCTCACATCTCTAGTTTTGTAGGATAGGGTAGCATTATACTGAAGGAGGCTTGCCATTAACATTTTTAGCATTCTGGTCCATTTTCCAGATTTTATTTTTATTTTTCTAACCTTCCTTTTTTGCAGTTTTTTTAAAACTTCAAAAATTAAAATAAAAGTAAAACAAAATTAAAATTCCAAAAATAGACTCACAGGTGTGAAGAATAAGCTTTAACACTTCATTTAGAATATTTTTTATTCCATTTTGAAGCCATTTTGAAATTATAAAAATTATTCAAAATTGTTTTATAAAGAATTTTGTACTTTCAAAATTTGACATAGTTAATCAAATTTCAAGTTTTGTATTTCATTTTGCAAGCAATAAATTAACTTATTTTTATGAAAAGTAAAATTTCATTCAAAGGAAGTGATTTATATGGCATTTCAAAGGCTATGGTATTCAAAGAAATAAATTAATGTCTCTATGAAAATTATAATTTCATCAAAGAGGGGTAATTTATATGATATGTCAAAGGCTATTACATTCACAAAGTCATTCATGTAGATTATTTTATTTTCATGCTCAAAGAAAATTAAAATGAATTCAATCATCATTTAAGATTCACATTTAGAGATAGATTTTAATCTTTTGTTTAATGCTCAAAGCAAGATTTAAAGAAGATAAAACTTGTTTAAAATATGCTTAACCAAATGAAGATAAAATCTACCTAAAAAACTTCAAGATAAAATGAACTACGACATTTCATCATGGTCATATGAGGGCCAATCACATTTTCCTTTTCTTTTAAGTTTCATGTGTAGACACCTAAAACACATCATGTTTAGGAGACTACCCATATGGGCACATCCACAAACCATATGAACCCTCTTGGATCTCTCCAAGAGCAAGCAGTGGTCCTAACCACTCAAACAGGGTAGTTCTACCCCATCCAGGCTTGGCCACTCTCAAGAAGAGTGGCCAGAACACCTAGCCGTTGAAGACTACAACGGCCACACCTAGCCACTAAAACTGATAGCGGCCAGGGTCACACATAGTCTGGCCATGAATACGGGCCCAGATCATGTAGTCTGACTACACCTTTGCATGGATAATGAGTAGATTTTGGTGAGGAACTCCCTGAGCTCCTCCTAACTACCCCTTCCATGCTAGTATGGGACTGATGCTCCTCACCCGAGATGGTCAGTCGCATGCAACTTGGACTGAAGCTTCTCCAGGAAGCCAAAGTTCTAGATCTGAGAGGGAAGTCTACATATAGACTCTCCCATGAAAAGCAAAGGATCCACGAAGTTTCAGAGTTAAGCAACGAAGCCCTATCGAAATGGAGGACCAATATTCAGCACTTTGAGGAGCATTGGAGCACCATTCGATGGAGCTACGCCCATGCATCAGTTGTCAGATTCACCATTCCCAATCACCAATCAGTGTAGGAGATACATTCGATGACCCTTGAACATCAATTTTGGCAAAGAGGATAACACACAAATCCTTAGATCACAAGGAGGGGAGCTTCACATCATGGCCGCTATCTCGGATAGTGGCCCATAGGCACATATTAGGGCATAAGCATTATTTCCTCTTTCTGTTAGCTTAGCTTTATTATGGCTTGATTTATGGCTTGATCATAGTTTAGGTCTGGTTTCATTTATGCTTCTATTTTATATTTCCTTAGCTTATCACACATTTCTTATTCTGTTCATGCTTATATTTCATTATTAGTATCATGAGTATTCAGATCCGCTAACAAAGGCCTCGTCCGGAGAGGCGGCCCATCCTACTGAGCGTGCTTTGTTGTTTTCATGAATGTAGGTGTAGATCATCAGGACCAGATTGAAGCAGTAGGAGCATAAAGATCCCTCTAGGACTAGATCTAGAGAAAGGAGGCATCTGTAAGCCCTCATACAGTTTCATGTGTGGGACCAGGAGGCCTACGTAGATGCATCGTTCCCTTGCAGGGAATATATCTGATCGTTGCTCTATATTTGTGTAAATATTTGTATCAAAATGATGGGTATCCCTTAGAGGGATGAACTTGTAACCGAGGATCCAAGATATCAATAAATAAAGCATCTTTATTTGTTTCTTATTCTTCGTGTTGCATGTGCTTTCAGTATTTTCATTTTGTGCAAGTGGTAGCATACATAATAAATCAATATTGCAAGTAGGGTAGTCGGGGTGCGCACTTCCCAGGGTCACACAGATGGTGATCATGGTGGGACCCCCACTAGGTTTTTATTTTTTGGCCGATTTACTAATGATTCAGGCATTTTTCTTTGTGCAGGTCTAGCCACTTTTGTCAACAACGACCAGTAGATCTTAGCCGCTATAGCTGTGAGCGACCAGAATCAGCCACTCTGGTCAATAGCGACCAGTAGGAAAATAGAGATAGAGGTCAGCCAGGTCATCATCAGGTGAGGAATTGAGGTTGGTACACATTTTTGATTCTCTATGATTTTCTATCTGCATTTATTTTCTAGAAATAACAAGCAAAAACATAGTCTAAGTAGGGAAAAGCGAAGAAAATGAAAAGAAAATTGCATTGTACATTTCTTAGATTTCTCTAGTTTCCTCTAGGCACTGCTAGGAATAGTGGGCCTCTACTTGTAAGGTCTACCCTAGTCTCCAGCGTGCTAGGCTTCTGTGTGATCAGTCTGCTTGCATGTGGCCCAATCAGTAGGCCGCCCATTCACAAAGTAGGAGGTGCATTGCATGAAAATCATCTAGAATAGATTAGATATGCATCTCTCTGAAAGAAAAACATTCTTTTTAGGCATGTAGTGAGGTAAAGCATTCATGTTGGTTGATGCATCATTTTACATTTCAAAGTTTAAAAAGAACCCCACACACTTGCACGTTCCACAATAACATTGGTAAGGTTGGATTTCATCACCGACCCCCAATTCAGACCGGTGATATTGGAATTCATCTCCTTCCACTGGCTTGCCCCCTAGATGTCCTTAGATAGAATAGAGAGCTCCTTTTTAGTTGGTGCTGGTCACTTGTGTTCAAACTGTCTCCCACTATTTCATAGTGGAAGAGCTAGGCGAACCCCCCACTGGGATTTAAGTGGTGTACCCTAGACTCTTTTGAGAAATCATGTTTGGCACTAGTGTTCCTAGCCTCCACTTTGATTGAGTTCCCTCATTCTAAGTCCACAGTACAAACAAGAAGTCAAGATCAACAACAAATCCAAACACACCAAACAGTTTAGGGAACACACAAAATCCTTAAAAGAGATAAACACTTGCTTGTTTTGTTTGTGTAATTTGGAAACTAATAAAAAATATAACACATAATCAGAATGGTGAACACACAGAGTAACCACCCCCGGTCCAACACCGAGGGGGAGACTAATGCTCCTAACATTCATAGTCACACTGGTGTGGAGCCACCCACCCGTAGTGTAGCCGAATGAAGTTCGACAAGTCTTAGGGGTGACAATTCAACCCTTGGGGGAACTCCATGAGAAACCCCAGCAAGAGATACACATATTAGACATGAGGAGGCCTCAAGGCCCTCCTCGACACATAGGGATGAGGAGTCTTCATGGCACCTCTCATCATATAGACAAGAAGGGGCATCACGACCCCCCTCTTCACATCGACATGCGGAGGCATCTCGACCTCCCTCATCTCATAGACATGTGGAGGCTGCAAGACCTCCATCATTGCACCAACGTGAGGAGTCATCAAGACCATCCTCATCGCATAGGCATGCAGGGGCTACAAGACCCCAAGCTTCATAGGAAACACATAGGATAGATCCACCCACTGAGGGGCAAGACCATAGGGCTACACCCAGTCGTAGACCCCAGACATCATACAACCTCCCCACAGATGGGAGAGTGCCCTTAGACCATGAGCTCATTGGTGCCAATGGGACTCCATGGGAGCAGCCATGGAGAACCCGACAACTTGATGAGTTGGATCGAGTTCCCTCGAGACCAGCTCCGAGAAGCATCACTACCACATGTTCTGCTTTAGGAAGTTCATGTAGTGTAGCCACTAGACACACCAATGAACCAAGGGAAGCTTTAGAGCGACCCTACAGCACATACACTACTTCAGATCATGAGCGTACTCAACCCTTAATGTAGTACATAGAGAAAATCACCCTAGCAAAAAGGGGTAGGCACACAACAAGAGTCTCCCCAAGAGGCCACAACATTAGAACTCCTCATGAAGAGGTAGAAAGACATGAACCCTCAATAGTAGGTCACTCTGACCACCTACGTAGGTTGGAAGAAGAGCTACGCATTGAACGGGAATGCATGGAAGATCTTGAGCAAGAAGAGCATAGGAAAAGGCACCTATGCTTACAAGAGCAACTCTCAAGAGAAGAAAGAGAGGAGCATGAGGTGCTAGCAAAAAGGCTAGCTCGAATAGATGCACACATAGCTAGTGAGAGGTATCAACATGGAAGGCATGTTGATTCTCCATAAGAGAGAGGTACCAGGAAAAGATATGAACACACCCACCATGCTCCACAACATCAACAACACCTAGACCTCAAGCAAATGCAATGCAATGAGGACTAGACTAGGATGGAGGATCAGGAACAAACCCATCTTGAACCTCCAAACATGGTCATAGGAGATGAGTGTAGACGCCCGATTGAGGCAAACACCGGGCTACCTCCTTTACCACCATGGGCAAACCTTCAGGAGCATGAGATTATTTCCTTGAAGGCATACCAAACGCTCATTGAGAGAGTCAAATCTCTCGAGAAGGACACAAGCGGACAAAAGCCAACATTAGACAAGATACACAACCAGCCTCTATGCCCATCAGTCCCAAGTCCCACATATCCTAGGCACTTTGAGATGCCTAGATTGGATAAGTTTAAGGGAGAGGGATATGCGCAGGAACACGTGACCAACTTCATGAATGCATGCTTCCACCTTAACAAATATGATGCCTTGATGCTGAGAACATTCATCATGACGTTCTCGGGCACAACAATGCAATGGTTCAACCAGTTGCCCAAGCATAGCATCATCAACTTTGAGCAGCTGGTGAATGCATTCCTAGAATGTTTCTCCTTCGATGCTAAGAAGAAGGTGAACTTGTCTGACCTGGCTAATTTGAAACAATACGATGATGAGCCAGTGATGGACTATGGGGATAGGTGGAGAAAAATCATGGCAAAACTATCATTCTCCATCCCCATAGAGGAACTTGTATGGATGTTCACAAAGAGTTGCACAAAACACATTTCCCTACTCTTGTAGCTACAACAATATGAATCATTCAAAGAAGCCTTGGCCCAAGCCAAGCTTATTGAAGACATTAAGGTCGATGAGGGAGACCTTAAGCTCCACAACAAGAAAGAATGGAGCAAGAACAATCAGAACAACAAGAACAAATAGAAGCAGGCCAAGCCTACTCAAGTTAATCAGGTTGTGTTAGCCACACCACAAGGGGGAATGGACAACAACCCTAGAATTATCAAGCACAACCCCCATCGGCTAACTATGATCCCAAGGACAACCAGGGCTAAAATAGGGAACGTCGACCACCTCATTATTTCATGCCCCTAAATGAATCGATGCAGTCGATATTCAACCAATTAAATGAGGTATAGAGGATAAGATTTCTTGACATACAACTTCTTGACCCTAACCATCCCAAGCCAAGGGGATACAGGGAAGATCACCATTTCCCATACCATAGAAGATAAGGGTATGACATCAAGAATTGCATCAGATTCAAGAATGTTGTGCAAAACATGATCGAGAAGGGAGAGCTAAAAGTTGACAACCCGCTAGCTCCCGATAATAGAGATATGGGTATATACCAAAACCCATTGCCAAATCATGAGGCCCCTAGAGATCAGGGTCCCCAAGTTAACCAAGTCTGGGTCGAGCCACCCATTTAGGGGTGCATCAAAATGGTTGAATTGGTTAATGTGGCAACTAAGAGTCAGAGATATGGGCAACCATAGCCTCCAATGGCTCCCATCAATATCCCAGCTACACCTCGATAGAGACAGGTACATGAAAATCTTCTAGGTCCACCAACGAGACCTATGGTGACTATTTAGAGTAGATTAGAACAAAATCTACAGATGACTCTAGCTAAGTTATCCATTTATGAGCTCATACAATAGTCCCCTAGGCATAGGGAGACTTTAATGGAGATTTTGAGATCAATCGAGCTCCAGCCCTAGAACCCAGATGCATTCACACATTTTGTGGGGCAAGTTCAATAGTGCCAAGAGCCCGTGATTCATTTTTATGATCATAAAATTAAGGTAGTCCCTACTACCTCAGCAGATCCACCTCTGCACATTATTGCATCAATCAATGATATTCCATTCAAGCGGGTTTTGATCGATATGGGCTCTTCGATCAACATCATCACTACCAAGGCTATAGGGCACTTGAAGATCCCTAAGTCCAACATTGTCCCAACTTCCTACACACTCAGGGCTTTCAATGATGCATTGTGCTCCACCATGGGTATGATCATTCTATCGATAAAAGTAGGACATAAGACCATCCCCATGATGTGTCATGTGCTAGAAGGGGTGATGCAATATAACATCCTTCTAGGATATCCCTGGATTAGAGACATGCAATGTGTACCCTCAATCCTACACCAATGCATCAAGTATGTGCATGAGGGACAAGTCCACATGGTGCCATCCGATGAAGAGCCATTTAAGTACATGCATCAAGTCGACTTGCCAAGGGATTTTATCCTTCCATCAACACACTTGTACATAAGGCCTTCATCCCCAACCATGCATCCAGGTAGCAAAAGTAGATCAGTGTGAGGTGACCCCTCCACGTCGGCACCACCACCTACATCCAAAGCTACTAGCACTTCTAAAAAGCCTTCTATAGATAAGGCAAAGGACAAATAGAAGTTGAAGGTATCCCTAGTGGAGGAAGGACCCAATGAACTTCTGACCATAGCAACTATAGGGATCCCTACTCCCATGGAGGAGGAGCACTCCTAAGAAACTATCAAGGAGGTACCTCAACCTACCTCACCTACATCATCAATAACATCATCTGCATCATAGGTGACAATTCACCTAGCCAACATAACACTAGGTGAATATCTTGTGTAGAATGTAATGTTCATGCCAATCATTGAGTCTACACAAGACATGGGATGACCAAGAGTCCCCAGTCTGCTAGTAGGGATAGTGGTTCCCTTGGGAATGCCACCCAACTAGACTAACTTCATATATGTTGGGCTAGATTACGCCCACACTGCTCCTGATCTAGAAAGGAATGAGGATGAACCTTTCACCATAAATGTTCATTATCTATCAAATCTAGAGTTTGCTCTAAGGTATTTTGAGTAGTGCCACTGGCAAGGCTATGGCTTAGGCCTATATGAGCAAGGGTGATGACTGCCCTTCCAGCCATAGTACCAACTACCTACTGATAGGTGTGGTTTGGGCTATCAAATGTAGAGCCATGATGATTCTCTAGAAGCAGCCTTAGATAGGCTAAGCATTGGGTTTGAGGAGGACATCGATTGGAACCCCTATCACCCCCACATAGAAACCTTTGGGGTGATGAATGGGTGTCGATGGTCAATATCACACCACCTGAGGTATACCACCCTGAATCTTCTCTGGAAGCACCCCCATCAGGAGCCATCTTATGGGAGGAGGAGCCAATGCATGGCTATGAGTAGGAGGAGTATGATTATGTTCCAAGTAAGGATGAATATGGGACCATCCTGGCCTACCATGGGCCTCGGTATGTGCAAAATCTTATTTGGATAGGCCATGTAAAAAGTGGTTACATATCAGATGAAAGTGAATGCATCTCAGATGAGGGTGGATACATGTCGAATGAGAGTGGCTATGATACAGAAGATTCAACTGAGATGGCCTTCATAAGACATGCATGCCAAATGGTAGGGCCCATAGTAAATGCCAATAGTTTCTTCATAAGTGATGATAACTATGAATATGAGACTGAGATGGCCTACCTAGGGCATCAACAAGCCAACCACCAGCCCATCCTAGGACCAAAAACCAATGCCAATGGCTTTTGGATAAGCGATGATGACTTTGAAGATGAAACCAAAATGGCCTATCTTAGGCATCAATAGGAAAATCAGTACCCAACCCTCATAGGTAGGAATGAGGGTTCTCCCACAAGCAATGATGACCCTAGGAGTGAAGCTAAAAGGGCCTACCTTGAGCTTCACCTCCAACAAGTCAATATGCTTGTTGAACGAGAAGCGTTACTTCACACCATAGACCACAACCTTCACTTCCTAGGGAGACCAATAAACCTGGATGCCATCCATCACATGGTCAACCCGAATCCACCCACCTTCAGAGAGTAGCTACTACCAAATGACCCCATCATCTCATCTATCCATAGACTAGATCTTGAGATCCCTATGCCCCTAGAGCCTCATCATGAGTATAGAAGGCACACCTAGGATATAGAGTTCCACCCGCATGGTCCTGGAGATCCCATTCCATCCATCAACATGATCTCCATTGATTTGACCACTCCACTCCATAACCCAGTAGATCCTAAAAAACCATTGTGTCTTAATCTAGATGCTATTGATTGGGATCACGTTGATTCACCCCTAGAGCCTAAAGATTTCTTCCCAAATGAAGAGATGTTGCAACCATTCCATTTTGCATCAGGCTATGCCCATGATGTCTATCATGCTGGTCTCGACCCTGAGTTAGTGGGAACTATAAATCTAGTAGATGACATTCATTTAATCCCCACTCCTCACCAGCTTGAGGATGGGTCCCATATGGCAATAGAGGAGACTTTCGAGGTAGACATCAGCAATGATCCCTCTCAACCAAAGAAAGTCAAGTTCAGAGAAAGCCTATCTCTAGAAGAATAGGCCATCATAATTCCTCTACTGAGAGAGAGACCAAATCTCTTTGCTTGGACCTACAAAGACATGTCGGGGCTAGATCCAAAGTTGGTTGTCCACAACCTATCGATAGACCCCACGAAGAAGTCCGATCAAGCAAAATCTTAGAAAGATGCATCCAACCATCACTTTGATGGTTAAAAATGAGTTGCAAAAACTATTGGATGTAGTCTTTATTGTTCCCATCGACTATCTAGAGTGGGTATCAAACATGGTGCCCATAGGAAAACCTGATGGAAGAGTCTGCATTTGCACGGACTTCAAGGATCTCAACAAGGCAACCCCAAAGGATTCATTCTCATTGCCCAACATAGATGCTCTTGTGGATGCAACTGTAGGTCATGAGATGCTCTCCCTAATGGATGGTTTTTTTGGTTACAATCAGATTCGGATTAAACCCGAAGACCAACATAAAACCATGTTCACTACTCCATGGGGGACATTCTGCTACAAAGTGATGTCGTTTGGCCTTAAAAATGCTGGTGCCACATATCAATGGGCTATGACATACATTTTCCATGACTACATGCACACAATTTTGGAAGACTACATCGATGATTTTCTAGCCAAGTCATTGCTACATGAAGAGCATGTTGAGACCCTCACAAAGGTCTTCGATCACCTGATTGAGCACAATGTCAGGTTGAATCCCAAGAAATGCATCTTTGGTGTGACTTCTAGAAAACTCTTGGGATTCATCATTTCTAAATGAGGCATCGAGGTAGACCTAACAAAGGTAAAGGCTATCCTGGAAATGGCTCCACCCACAAACATCAAAGAACTAAGAAGCTTACAGGGCAAAGTAGCATCCATAAAGTGATTTATCGCACAACTATCGAATAAATATCGACCCATGAATCAACTGCTACACAAGGGAGTTCCATTCCAATGGGATGAAGAATGTCAGCAAGCCTTTGCTGAGATCAAAGAGTACCTGGCAACATCGCCAGTTCTAGCTCCACCCAGGCTAGACGTGCCATTCTTGTTATATATATCCACTACAGATTTTGCTTTGGGCACCATGTTGGCTCAAAAGAACGTGCAAGACAAAGAGCAAGTGATATATTATATTAGTCGCACCTTGGTGAGCTACGAAATTGGATACACATACGTAGAGAAGTTGTGCTTAGCAGTGGTCTTTGCAACCAAGAAATTGTGCCACTACATGTTGAGCCATACGACATATGTAATATCCAAGCAAAATCCTTTGTAGTATATGATGAGCAAGACATATCATAATATACGTACTGTAAAGTGGATCATGCTACTGATAGAATTTGATTTGGAATTCATAAGCCAAAAGTCCATCAAGGGACAAGTCATAGCTGATCAGCTAGTTGAGGCACCTCTATAGAATAGTAGGCCCCTTACCATAGAACTTCTTGATGATGTGGTCTTTGCACTATCAGAAGCACCCAAACCTGAAGAACCAAAAAATGAAGTGGACATGACTTTGTTCTTCGATGGTTCAAAGTGTGAGCAAAGAGGCGATGTGAGGATTGTCTTTTTCATGCCACAAGGTGCTCCAATGCCCTTGTCATTCAAGCTAGACTTCCCTTGCACCAATAACAACACCAAATATGAGGCCCTAATTTTGGGTCTCCAAACAACCATCACCATGAAAATCAAGAGGCTAAATATCTTTGGTGACTCCCTCCTCATAGTCAACCAGGTCAAAGGACTATTTCAATGTCGAGATCCAATCTTGAAAGCTTACAAGGAGCTTGTTGACACATATCTAGCCAAACTAGAATGGTACAACATCGAGGCAATCCCTCATTCATCAAACATATTTGTAGACACCATGGCATCTTTGGGATCCTTGATCCCTCAAAATCCATCTACCAATTTCACTACCATTCACATCAAAATGCTCTCGCATTCAACGATCCAATGGGAGGCCTTTGATAACAAGGAATCAGTCAACATGATCCATATAGAGCCAGACCATGACTGGTTCTGTAGAGCCAAAGACTTCTTGAAGAAGGCACCTTGGGGGTCCTTGATCTCTCAGGGTCCTATGGGGAATGGTACCTCTATTCACCACAAGGTTGTTACTCAATCTGCATTTGTGCAAATCGAGTTGCAGGAGGAACAAGTCATTTTAGCTATCGAGGTTATAGCCTATCAAGGATTGGCTATCCCAATTGCAAGATTTCCTTAGACTAGGAGTTGTCCCACAAGGACTGTCGCATGCCGAGAGATGAGCATTCAAGTAGAAGGTGACTAGATATGTCTTGCTAGGAGGCATATTGTATCGTCGAAGCTATGATGGAGTTCTCCTACATTTCTTAGAGCCCCAAGAATCAGCTTGGGTGATTTTTCAAGCTCATGATGGTATGTGCGGTGGCCACTTTAGTGGCATGGCCATTGCCAAGTGCATCCTTTGAATGGGCTACTACTGGCCCACCATGGAGAAGGATTGTTGTGAGTATGTCAAGAAATGTGTTAAATGTCAACATCATGCAAACTTGATGCACTTGCCATCTCAGGCCTTACAGCCCATTCAGGCAGCTTGGCCATTTTCTCAGTGGGGTTTCGATCTGATTGGAAATATTTCTCCCCCATATTCGGGTCGACACACGTTCATCTTAATGGCCACTGAGTACTTCACCAAGTGGGTGGAAGCGGTCCCCTTAACCTCAATAATTGGTCCTCGGATTGTGGAGTTCATACTTCACAATATCATTTGTCATTTTGGGGTACCTTTCAAGATAATCTCGGATAATGGTCCATCATTCAAAAACAAAAATGTGTGAGCTCTAACAACTAGATACAACATTCAACATAGTTTTGTGACACCATACTATCCGTAGGCAAACAGGCAAGTAGAAGCCTCAAACAAGACAATAGTAGCCATCTTAAAGAAGATGATGAAAGAAAATCATAAGGATTGGCATCTACAATTACCTTTAGCATTATGGGCTTACAGGACTAGTATATGGATGCCCACTAGGGCAACACCATTTTCACTTGTATATGGCACTGAGGCCATTATGCCCTTAGAGTTGGAGATTTTGATATTGCACATCGCATTGAGAGAGTTCATCAATGATGACACTACATGACAAGCTCACCTGGATCAATTGACCCTCTTGGATGAACGATGCATCAATGCCCTTGAGCACCTTCATATTTACCAGGACCATCTAACATGAGCTTATAATAGTAGAGTCCATCTGAGAGACTTTAAAGTTGGGGATCTTGTGCTAAAAGAAAACTAATAGAACTCAAATCTACCACCGCATCTATGAGATAAATTTATGGCTAATTGGGTAGGTCCCTATATCATCTCGAAGAATATGGGGACTGGGGCATATCACCTAGCAATGCTAGAGGGTGTTGAGGAGCTAGAGCCCCTCAATATCATTCATCTGAAGGCATTTCACACATAAACCAACAAAATATCAAAAACATTCCAATAGTTCCAAAATTCCAAAAACAATAGAAATCATAAAATCCAAACAAATCGAAAAACATTAAAAGCAAAAACAAAAAGCTCCAAAGGCATCTTAAAGCCCTTTGGTCAAATCACAAAAGGCTCCAAAGGCATCTTAAAGCCCTTTGGTCAAATCACAAAAGCCCCAAAGGCATCTTAAAGCCCTTTGGTCAAATCACAAAAAGCCCCAAAGGCACCATAAGCCCTTTGGTCAACATTCAAAATAATCAAAAGCACAAAAACAATTTAAAATCAAAATATCAAAAACATTCAAAATAATCAAAAGCTCAAAAACAATTGAAAGTATCAAAAATACAAAAATATTTGCATTATGCATTCACACTTGCATCCATATAGTTGCATTGCATTAGGCATTTGCATCCATTACATTTACATTAGATACATTTATGTTTACAATCTTACAAATGACACCATATTTGTACATCTATCATGCATCTTCAAAATCCATCATCATCCATCACCCATGTGTGTAACTATGTTTTTCAACACAACCCCTCCTATTGCTATGAGGGATATACTAGGGTTTTCTGGTCACTCAGCCATACCTAGTGGTTTTATCAAACTGTGTAGAAAGTTATCTTTGCTTTTGATAGATGAGGTTTAGTTTTGATAGCACCTGGTATATTTTAGAATCCTATCACTAATCAAAACACTAAAATCCTAGTTGAAACAAGGGAAATATGAATGCTACAAAGTGGTATTAGGTATCCTAAGGTGAAAATTTTATCTTGCTCATCCCCCTATGCGATCGGTTTAAGAATGTTGAGAATTGGCAAAAGGACAAGTTCACCCCTACCCAAAGAAATCCCTTGCTTTAATCAAAACAAGCAAAATCCTAAACAAAAGCAAAATTCAAAAACAAAAAAAACAAGTGATTATCATCACTACATAAATCCCTTGCTCAAAGAAAGACAAAAAAATCAAAATAAATAGTGATTTTCATCACTAAATCATGAGCAAGTATCCCAAATAAATATGAAGAAAATAAGGGAGTATGAACTTGAATCCCTAGAATTCTCAGCATAAATGAGTCGTAAGGTATCCTTATGCATGATGATATGTCTATCACATTAGCATCTCACTTTTGAATAGACCAATATTTGCATGTGGAAGAGCTAGCCTTAGGTGTCCTGTATTGCCTAGTGGTCTAATCCAACTGAGTCCAGCTTAGGATCAGGATAAACATTTGAGGATCCCCAATACAACAATGGGCTGAATGAATCCCACCTAGCACTAGGGTATGCTTATGTTCTATCTAATATATTCATTTGCACACATAGGGATAATGAGTATCTAGGTCTGCATAACAAAGCTTTATCCTTCAGAGGCTCTGTATGACCAGTATACAAACGTTTGATGAAGCAACTAGGGTGTTTTGAGTCTCACGAAAAACCCCAAAAATACTATAATAGAAACATGCCATATCATCAGTCACATAAACAAACTTTCTTTATGAGGTATTGTATGCTAAACGAATGCATAGAATAGGATAGATACCGGATAAGTGTCAGGAATGACAGTAAAATGACCACTGACTATTCTCGCATATCTATAGAAACCTATAAAGAAACCCATCATCTCACCTCACACTTGATGCTTAAATGATTAATTCTTATTATAAGAGTTATTATTTATTCATGATTGATTTACATTCTGTGGTGTCACCCATTAGATTGTTAAACTCATATCACATGCATACCTTATGTTTTAAGTGATTAAAGCATACAGGTTCATTCCATCAGATCATCAGTATAACATAAAATATTCCATTTTCCATATCATAAACAACATAAGGTTAGATGCATACAAACACATCAAAAGCAAACATGCATGTAACAACAAGCATTGCATCCATATGTGCATCCATCATCATCATCTAGATCATGCCATCTACGCATCCACACATCATAAAATATAAGTCATAGAATCCACATAGCATTAAATCATAAAATTATCATCTACACATACACATCATAACATCCATATGTGCATCCATCATCATCATACACATCATAACATCTAAAGCATCACATCACATCATATCACATAAAATCATATACTGCATCCATAAAAGTAAAAGCATAATCATAACAGATACACACATGGTGAGTCTCAAAGTCTAGATATCATATAAAAGTGTATCCAAATAAGTACATGTAGGTACAAAAAGTGCCAATAAGGCTACAACTATGTAGGTCAGCTGACCTTACACCCAAAAAGAAGTACCAAGTATCTGAGAAGCCATAGTGCTCAGGAGTGGCCTGCACCACTGGTATCACCTCTATCCTCGCCTCCCCCTCTGGGAGGTGGTATAGAGCTAGCACCCCCAGTCCGCTCTATCCTAGACCTGGTCCTATGGCTCGACTAGGCTGATGACTATCATGAGGTGCTCTGATCGGTCCTCTAGGACCCTCCTACTCTAGGCCTCTCTGGTAGACGGTCTCCCTAGAGCTTGACCTCATGCTCCAATGCCAGGATATAGGTAGCATCTCGGGTGCACTCTACCAAATCATCTACCATCAATCCATGTAAGCACTAGATATCCATACTTAGATCTAGACCACTAGGACCCTGTGGCACTATAGGAGGTGGTGCAATCTAGATTTGAGCCTCATCGCACTCGGTGGTAACCTGGGAAAGCTATCTTTGAAGCTCTACAATAGTGGCATCCCTTTGCTAGACCTAAATCTAGGATATCTGAAGCTCAACCTTGACCTGATGCAACTAAGCCTAGAGGGGAGAATCTTGCTCCTCAGGAGCTAACTCCTCCTCCTCCTCAAGGGCAACTTGCTCCTCTACAACCTACTCTACTACCGTCTACACCTACTGCTCTACCTGCCCCCACTCATCTGTCTGAGCCTACACTCAGCCCATCAGGATCCTCTACCTTCACCTCCTCTAGAGACCACCCTAGGTGGCCATCTTCATGCCATAGTCACATACCCCACTAGAGGGTGTACACCTCTGTCACTCCAACATCAACCACACCAGGATCAACTATGGGAGGGTCATCCTCCTCAAGCACTATTGTAACTCAGGGTGGTGGAAGGTTCTTCTCAATGGTAATCTGGTGATAGAAAACCACTTCGAGAGGAACATCTTGTTAGATCCCATACTATCGGAGCACCCTAGAATAATAAAAGAACTCCTTGATGTCGACCTTACGACCAATCAGCCATCGGTCGTGGTGAGTCCTCACTATAAAACTGGTAGGATCATCCCAAGTGGGACACTCATGATATGGTCTCCATATGATATCAGCAGCCCGTAAACCTATCAGAGATGCCCTGTAGTGGGCAAGCTCCCCTGTGTGATGTTGGCTCTTGCGCTCCTCGAGCGCCTAGGCCACCTAGTGCCATAACATTGTACATCCCTATCCAAATTAGCAATCTCCATTGGAAGTCCTCTGAGGTGGTCAATCTTGATGTGCTCCCATCCCTAGACCTGAAGGAGCAAGCTACATGTAATACTAGCCTATTCATGATGCTGAATATGGTACAACTCATCATAGCACTACACCAGTAGTGCACTCCCCTAGGCATAAATAATGGGCTGCTCACTGTCAATCAGGTCCTGTACCATCGCTAAGAGGTTCCATGGGAACCTCAATCTAGAGCAGTCAGGTATAAGGTTGTTGCAGATAACCATCAACAACACAATGTGCAGTCAAGAAAAGACATCCACCTCATACCAACGAGAAATGGAGATCCCCCCGAGTGAGTATCCTTGAAGGTAGCAATAGCATGCTCCCCAAAGACCCTCACAAATACAACACCCCATGTAGTAGTAGGGGAAGAAACAATGGGCACTCCATCAAAAGGCACCCTGAGAATCTTGTAGACATCCTCCGGCATGATGGTCATCTCACTGGTAGGAATATGGAAGGTGTTGGTCCTAGGGTCCCACCGGTGGGCCAAGGCCATCAAGTAGGCCTGATCTGACATGATCATGGGTAGGCCAGTGATGTACTGGAGCCCACGAGCCTTGAGCCAGGCCCACTCCATGTCAGGCATCTCATGCAAGAGATCACAGAGTAGAGTCGGGTCTCAAGCCCGAGCAGACAAAATCTAAAAGTGCAAAATAAAGCTTAAATCAATGCACTGCAACTATATCAATGCAATAAAATAGGTTGAATGATGCAAATACAAGAAAACTACTCTAAGGCTACATAAGAAATAAATAAAATGCACCTAATCATGCAAAAATATTCATAAAAGCAACTCAAAATTTCAAAAAAATCAATTAACTTGCCTAAAAGTGCAAAAATTAGAAATAAAGCCTAAAGTTTCTTGGCCACTCATGCCAAGAGCGGCCACGACTCGGCCACTGAAGCTGGCAGCGGCCAGATCCCAATGGTAAAAAATTTGACCATTGGGGTTTCAAACTGTCACGATAGAACAACTATTAAAGTGTTCCATTACAAGCTAGCCACTTTGGGTAGTAGTGGCCAATGGGCGACACACCAACGATGTCTCCTCGAGGCCCAAAAATGAAAAAAAATTGCAAAAACAAAAAATTAAAAGCAAACCCATATACCTAAGCACTAAATTGAGCCTAACTATGGGTTCGATTCATTGTCGACAGTATTAATGAGGTTCTTTTACTAAGTTCTTTAGTTTGGTTCATTTTACCATGAAAAGAAAAGGCTAGGGTTTAGAAAGGTACATGAGAAGCTTCGGCTCCTCTGCTAGTTGAGGCTTCTCCTTGATCATCCATAGTGTATACTTCGTAGCATATCGGTAGTGCTCCGTGTCATAGTCACCCAAACACACTCTAGAGCTCCAAAAGTGCAAATTGAAAATTGAAGAAAATGACAGCTCAAACCCTAATTTTTCCTTTTATTTTCCCAATTCATGGCTTGGTCGCTATCGATGTTAGTGGCCCACACTTCCTAGCTGCTGGGCCTGATAGCAGCCATGAAGCAAATTTGGGGCCACTTCACCTGACAACGGTCGACAAATAAGGAAGAATGTCATCAAATTCTCACCCCAAAAAATTGCACAATGACCCATACAAAGCTTCTACTGGTCAGAGACATCCAAAATCTCAACCAAATACACAAAAAAACATAAAATTCAAAATCCAAAATTAATAAATTCAAAATCCAAAAATATCATAAAATTCAAAATCCAAAATCAAATAAACAATCAAAACCCAAATGAGCCTCGTACTCAGCTATTTGTTCTATACACTTGGCGATTGCAGTGACCAACGCTCCATGCAACTCGGCGAGATGGGCAAATTGCCATAAGGCCACTTGGGGCAAAATAATTATGGTAGAATTGAGACATCTCCCTTCAAACCCAAAGAGGGCCATAACAGCCAGACCACCCCACAGGAGCGAGGATGCATCTCAATTCTCCTATAAGCAAAATAGTGAGTCAACACAAGCTAAATCAGAAGTGCTATCACCTTGATTCCCTAAGAAGGCCATTGCGGTCGGACCACCCCATGGGATAAAGGTGTGCAGTTACCAAATAGGGTTGAAGTCACACCTGGATGAGAACTACTCTATAACAACAGAGCAACCCTCTAAAGAGGTCCAAATCTTTCATTTTGGTCAAAGCGACTCATCGCTTCATTAATTGCCCTTTCCTCATCGACTCGTCGCTTGAGGGGGTAGTCAAAATTTTCAACAATCATAATCAAAGTCAACAAAAGATCATCTCGATCATGCCAGAGTTGCGTTCATCTTATGAATCATTGCCAACAACTATCATAAGCTTACCCTTTGCTGGGGCAAAAAAAAAGCAAATATGATAGTTAAGTTTGTAGCTCCCCTCCCTTCGGACCTGTAGTAGTATTGAAGCTACCCGATTGCTTGATGAGCGAGTGCAAACTTCCACAAATTTAAGCCTTCCATTCTATTGGAAGCAATGATTCTAGGATTCACGCCCTCCCACATGACTGGGGCATCCTATGTTGATCAGATCAATGATCATCATCCAACCTACAATATGGCCCTAGGCGGTCTACTTTTTTGCTCCATGTTGTGTTTTGCTCACAAGTGCATCCCAAAAAGGGGCATCTGTAGACACCTAAAATGCATCATGTTTAGGAGACTACCCATATGGGCACATTCGCAAACCATATGAACCCTCTTGGATCTCTCCAAGAGCAAGCAATGGTCCTAACCACTCAAATAGGGTAGTTCTGCCCCATCCAGGCTTGGCCGCTCTCAAGAAGAGCGACCAAAACACCTAGCCGCTGAAGACTATAGTGGCCACACCTGGCCACTAAACCTGATAGCGGCCAGGGTCACACATAGTCTGGCCATGAATACGAGGCCCAGATCATGCAGTATGACTGCACCTTTGCATGGATAATGGGCAGATTTTGGTGAGGAACTCCCTGAGCTCCTCCTAACTACCCCTTCCATGCTAGTATGGGATTGATGCTCCTCACCCAGGATAGTCAGTCACATGCAACCTGGACTGAAGCTTCTCCAGGAAGCCAAAGTTCCAGATCTGAGAGGGAAGTCTACATATAGACTCTCCCATAAAAAGCAAAGGATCCATGAAGTTTCAGAGTTAAGCAATGAAGCCCTATCAAAATAGAGGACCAATCTTCAACACTTTGAGGAGCATTGGAGCGCCATTCGATGGAGCTACGCCCATGCATCAGTTGTCAGATTCACCATTCCCAACCACCAATCAGTATAGGAGATACATTTGGTGACCCTTGAACATCAATTTTGGCAAAGAGGATAATGCACAAATCCTTGGATCACAAGGAGGGGAGCTTCACATCACGGCCGCTGTCTCGGATAGTGGCCCACAGGCACATATTAGGGCATAAGCGTTATTTCCTCTTTCTGTTAGCTTAGCTTTATTATGGCTTGATTTATGGCTTGATCATAGTTTAGGTCTGGTTTCATTTACGCTTCTATTCCATATTTCCTTAGCTTATCATGCATTTCTTATTCTGTTCATGCTTATATTTCATTATTAGTATCATGAGTATTCAGATCCGCTAACAAAGGCCTCATCCAGAGAGGCGGCCCATCCCACTGAGCGTGTTTTGTTGTTTTCATGAATGCAGGTGTAGATCATCAGATTCATATTGAAGTAGCAGGAGCATAAAGATCCCTCCAGGACCAGATCTGGAGAAAGAAGGCATCTGTAAGCCCTCGTATAGTTTCGTGTGTGGGACCAGGAGGCCTGCGTAGATGCATCGTTCCCTTGTGGGGAATATATCCGATCGCTGCTCTATATTTGTGTAAATATTTGTATCAAAATGATGGGTATCCCTTAGAGGGATGAACTTGTAATCGAGGATCCAAGATATCAATAAATAAAGCATCTTTATTTGTTTCTTATTCTTCGTGTTGCATGTGCTTTCAGTATTTTCATTTTGTGCAAGTGGTAGCATACATAATAAATCAATATTGCAAGTAGGGCGTCTAGGGTGCATGCTTCCCGGGGTCGCACATCATGAACAATCACTAGTATAGCAATAAAATAACACCAAAAAATGCCCATTGTTAATAGTTATTTGCAAATAATTAAGGTATTCCTAGCACTTATTTGATACATCTTCACAATATTACAAGCACACATTATGTAAAAGTAACCTAGGAGAAATTTCATTTTCTTTGCAAGAGAGGGTTTTCTCATCAAAATCCTAACTATGATGGTGATTTTGCAATTGGGAAAAATTTCCACTCAACAAGTGGCCATAGCCCTTTTGAGCACATGAGCTTTCTCCCATACATATTTCTTGCAGGTTATAGGTGATTTGCAGTGCAAAAAAATCATCTACAGAGTCTAAATCAACACTAGATTACACAAAATGTTTTTACAGATAACAAATAGACAAATATAAGTTACAAAACCCAAAATGTACCCTAAGGTGCATGCACACCCAAAAAAATCACCTTGAGGTGCATTTTCTAGTTTTATGTCATCAAGTTGGTCTAATAGGTAATATATCTCAATTTCATCAGTTACAAGCTATTTCATAACTTCTATCATGCATGTTATTTCAGGTTTTGTCCATATATCCATGTTAATATGAGTCCTAATTAAGACAAACCTCCAAATTTTCTAACATATTTTGTAGGGTTACATAGGATCGTAGATCGATGTAGCTCATGGTGGCATGCACCATAATCCCACTCCAACCTTAAGAAATTGAAAGAAGATGCTTGTGGTGCTGCAAAACTTGTTATATGCTAGGGCCCCTCCTAACGGAGTCCCTATTTTGTAACCCTCTGAGGTTTTTTGTAAAAGGATATCATTTCCTTATTGTAACCTATTTTACAATTTATTAATATGAAGCAACATATTTTCTTTTATTTCATTTTGGTGGTCATGATTTTATATGCTTATGTTAATATGATAGATGTCTAACAAATTTTATGGTCTTATTATCATTACAAGTCCTACAAAACTAGGCATGGACTCTCCCAAAACTTGAAACACACTTCAGGCTCCATATCAACAACTTTGTGATTTGCTCTATGTTGCTTTATGTTATTTTTCTTATATTTGACGTTCTTTTTCGTATTTTGCATTGAAACCAAGTTTTATCCAAGTTAGAAATTTTTTGATAAATTTTGGTTAAATCATAGGTAAAAACTAGAAAAAAACTTGGTTTCTATCTTCTAGACCTGCTACAAGTCCAAAACCAATTAAAATTCACTTTTGGGAAAAAACATACCTTGAGGTATGTTTTGACATAAAATGCACCCCAAGGTACATTTTGCATTTCAACACATGCAATAGACCTTGTCAAATCACAAAAGGCATCTATAAGCTGAAAAATATAGGTAGACTATTCCAAATCCTACCTTTCACCTGCTTTTAGTATGTAATTGTTTACTTTTGAAAACCACACAATAATTTTCAAATTGCTTTACAAAAACACACTTAGTTCCTAGATCGACTTACAAAATGTACTTTTGCTTTACAAAATATTATTTTTTATTATTATTTGCTTTCTCGAAGGCACCTAGAACATTAGGTCCATTTGCAAAATTGGTTTAATTTGCTTTTAAAATGCACCAAAATTAGGTCCGAGGTATAGACCAATTGGTTCGACCAAACCCTATAAGGGGGGTAGAGGTCCAAGGTTCAAATCTTGGGCCTCATAGGACTGAATGCTTGTCCCTTTCCTGGTGCTTTTAGCGATGTAAACGATTTAAAATTAGTATGACATGGTGGTTATAGGGGTGGACTATGAGAAGATCTATGTAGCGGCTTTCGAGGTGGATAGTGCAAAATACTATGGCGGTCATAAAAAGCTGGAAAGCCTTCCCAGATTCGTTGTGGCTACCGATTCCACCATGTAAATTCAAAAAACAAAATACACCAAAATCGTTTGGTCAATTTCCTAGTTAGCATAGTTTACTTAAAAAAAAATACTTTCTTTTTTAATAGTGCATTTAAAAAAAAGAATGTTGTCTTCTTGTTTTTACTTTAGCATAGTTTCCTTTTGGTCTTTGCATTTCAAAAAAAGAATACAAAATCATGCAAAAATCCACGTACTACATAACATTAGTTCATGTTAGATTTAATAACCAACCACCAATAGAGATTAATGACGTTGGGCTTCATCTTCAACCATTGGCTTGCCCCTACACATCATAGTAGCCCCCATGAGTGATTTTTTAGACTTCATCACCAGAAAGTCCCCTACCCTTGAGAGATCCTTGGGGTAGGTTAGGATTAGATACCCCTGCTCACAAGGCTTACATAATTTATGAGTGCATATCTATTGTTATTGACTAAGCCTATTTGAGGGTGAAGCAAAATCTTGGGTAGGTCGGTAGTAGGTCTTAGATAATACCACCTCTTTTATAAGAGGATTTTTGCATCTTCCTTCTAGTCACCTTGAGCCTTTCACCATCATAGGAAGCCTTTGCTCATTTTTTTATCATTCCTTGTGTACTTTCAAGTATAGTAGGAAGGGTGTACATTAACATACCTTTTCTAGACATCATTCACATACCTTGAGTTTGTAGTGGTATTTCACATCAAAACACACAAAACCTACAAATCAAGATCACCACATATCAACTTCAATCTAAATCACACACTTTATTTGTTGTTTGCGACTGAGACAAATTATTCAAACACAGTTATAAAATCACTCAAAACACCACCAAAACTATTGGAAACTTCACAAATCTAGTTCCAAAGACCTCCAAAATTAATTTTATCACTTTCTAGACATCAAACACCTATTTTTATTGAAAATATGGGTTGAGGTACATTTTGACCTAAAAACACACTTTGAGGTGCATTTTCTAGAGAAAACACCTCTATTTGACAAAGCAAGGCTTATCACAAGACATACTACTAACATTTTTTAGTTTTTCACTGATAAAGTTGGTATAAATTCTAATTTTTACATGATACGGTCCACACACAAATCAAAGTACACGTTCAAGAGCATGCAATCCTAAAACATGCATGACTAAATTTATTGTTTGAACATCAAGGGGAGAAATCCTTTCCCCCCTTCAATAGTCACCTAAAAATTTCTAAAAAGAGCAATTTCATTTACCACAAACCTCATAGTCTCCCATCAAAACTCCTAAAATTCATCACTTTTTCCATCAGAATCTTATTCAAACTGAATCACCAATCATATCCTAAATTGGGATGCCAAGATTTATCCTCAATTTACCACCACAATCCACCTACATCGCATCATCTTCCATATATTCATATTATAATTTATTTGGTGCCACACCCAAATCCTCCACCTTCTTATTATTTAGTCCACCTTTGATTAGGCTATAAGAAGCTTCTTCTTCGGGTAACCCAAATTTTTTTCCCCCATCCACTATCCTTATATATTCCATAAATCTAGTAATTACATTTTCTCCCATGCAACCTGACATCACCTTCCTTGGTCCTCAACCATAGATTCAACTCAACACATTCACTTCTCTCACTCCTAATAATTCTGTCATACAACAACCTCAATAAGCTACAATTGGATTCTTCTATACTCCACCTTATTGGAAATCCACTCATCCTACTATATCATCTCTTAAACCACCTACCTATTCTTCAATTACACAATCATAGGGGTATGCTCAAATACCTTAGCAACAACAAGTGCCCAATCCAAGGTTGAACCAACAATAGTATACACAAGTACCCCAACAACAAAAAGTGCCCAATCAAGGGCTACATCAACAATGGTAATGCACAAATACCCTAATAACAACAAATGCCCAATTAGGGGCTGCATCAAAAAGGGTATGCACAAATACCCCTAACAACAACAAGTGCCCAATCAAGGGTTGAATTAATAAGGGTATGCACAAATATCCCAACAATAATAAGTGCCCAATAAGAGGGTGAATCAACAAGGGTATGTACAAATACCCCAACAACTATAAGTGCCCAATCAAGGGCTGAATCAAAATGGGTATGCACAAATACCCCCAAAAAAACAAGTGCCCAATCAAGGGCTGAATAAACAAGGGTATTCACAAATACTCCAACAATCATAGATGCACATTCTAATACCCATCCAATTAGGGTATACACAAATACCCTCACAACCGCAACTGCACGCTCAAGTTCCCAATAAACAAGGGTATTTAAAAATACCCCAACAACAATAGATGCATGCTCAAGTGTCCAATCACAAGGGTATTAATAGATACCCCAACAATATTAGGTGCACAATTTGGTGTCTATCCAACAGGGGTATATGCAAATATCCCAATAATCATAAATGCACATTCTAGTACCCATCCAACAAGGGTATATGCAAATATCCAAACAATAATAGATGCACATTCTAGTGCCCAATCAACAAGGGTATGCACAACTACCCCAACAATTTTAGATGCATGCTCAAGTGCCCAATCAACAAGGGTATGTGCAAATATCCCCAAAAATATAGGTGCATGCACACCTTAGGCCCACATTCCCTCGTCCACCACCTATCGATCTCCTTGACCACCCTACAATTGGACTCCTATTTTAGAACCATTCACCACTATCTTTCAAAATATATACAATGTAGTTTACCTCATATTTCTTGATGTAAGACTAGATGATTCAAATCCAATAAGATCCAAATGGTACAAAACACACCAGGTTTATACTTACCATCATCAATGAGGAAATGACATCAATAATTATCATACCTTTAAGCATCACATTCAAGATTTTCTTGATCAAGAAGTCATCCAAATTGACAATCGCCCTACCCACTCTTAATAAAAATATTTCTTCCTCACCTCCCACCCCTACTCTATGCTAGTTGTCTCTTCATTGGGGGAGTCTCATCCACTATCAAACCATTTTTCCATCTAGGGGAGTTACTACTCTCTCCAACCAACTTTGCATCCAAAGGTCCTAAATCACCCTTCTCATCCACTCATGTTGATGCCACCAAAAATTTCAATAAAATAAATTTCTAGGGGTTAAGTTTGCATAATTACCTCACCCTCATAATCAACCATTGCTACAAATAGCAAATTTACTTTTCAGTATTAACATCAATATTGCTCCAAAGAGTAAATTCACTTTCATATCTCAACATCAATCTTACTCCAAAGAGCAAATTCACTTTCATATCTAAACATTGATCTTGCTCCAAAGAGCAAATTCACTTTCATATCTCAACATCAATCTTGCTCCAAAGAGCAAAATTCACTTTCATATATCAACATCAATCTTGCTCCAAAGAGCAAATTCACTTTCATATATAAATGTCGATCTTGTTCCAAAGAGTAAAAATTCACTTTCATAGCTAAACATTGAGCTTTCTCCAAAGAGAAAATTTACTTTTCATGTCCTTAGCATAGAGGTCACTCCCTACAAGAAATAATTTTTGTTGCATACCTTTAGTAGTGAATTTCATTTCAAAAGGCCAAAATTTCAAATTCAAACACAACTCCAAGGCACCAAATCCAATTGGTCAAATTCTATTTCAAAGGCCCCAAATTGCTTTGGTCATCTTCACATGCATGATTGGGGATACCAATACCCCTCCTCATCACATCAACTCTAACACTTCTATCAGATCAAGGTTTGCATGTTCTTGTACATTCTATATCAAAAACAACAAAAAAATTAAAAAAAACCACTTTACAAAACAACACAATACTTCTTTAGGTCATATTTCTTCTCCCCCTCTTTCCTCTTTATCCTATCCCATTTGTATGGTCACACTTCGAGTGGCTACATACATGGGATAGGTTTCTTCTTCTCTTCCTATTCCTTCTTATTCTTCTTTTGCTTCTTCTTGTATAGCTTTTTCACCACTCATGCACATTTTTTTTTTTATTATTTGGATGAAAGGAGTTTTGAAAGGACCTCCAAACCTTATAACAAAAAGAAGCTAATATCCAACCACTAGGAGATTGAGGATACTTCAAACATTAAAATCAACCAGCCCTTGGACACAACTACCTACACCTAGACCAACATATACTATCCAAAAAACCAAGACACATAAGCCAAACAGAGGTAAAAGCTAGGTACGCAGGCCTGCATGGATAAATAGAGATAAAAAACTAGGCATCCAGGACTAACCAAAATATTTAAAAAGTAACATCCAATGGGGAGGGTTCCAACCACCCACCCTAAATATTCTGATTTGAGTTTGACCTTTACCTAAATTCATTGTCCAACGATCTAAATCCATCTAGGAAATTACCTATCCAAATGTGAATATCTTGTTGTGTAAGATCTTGATTAGCCAGGAAGTCCACAAATTTGTTACCTTCCTTTAATCGGTGCTTGAATTGGACTTCTAAATTTTAAATTAGGCTTCAATTATAATATTTACAATAGTCTAGGAGGTATTTTGGTTGCCATTAATCGTGTTGATAACATTGAGTGAATCTCCTTATATGATTAGTTTCTTGCAATTCACCCAGTTTAGTTGGGAAACATCCTGAAATAATACCTAAGATTTAGCAAAATGGATAGTTTGGTGACCCAATTTTTTTGTAAAAGCAAGAAGGATTTTTCCCTTTGAGTTTCTAAATAAATCCCCTACACTCGTCAAACCCAGGTTCCCTTTAGAAGCTCCACCAAAGTTGAATTTTAGCCAACTCAATGGAGGGGGTTTCCAAATTGTGCTAGCCCTATCCTGACTCACCCTGCTCATTAAATTATAAGGGTAAGTTAAAAAAATCAATGATCTCTCCAAACCGATCTCCCCTTCACAAGTTATCGAATCCAATTTTAAAGCTTTCACATTTTCCATTGTATCTACAATGGTCCTCGAGGAGACCGATGAATTAGGATGGAAAATATTTTTAAAGGTGTGGGCATTCCTTTCCTTCCACATCCACCACCAAATATGGGGTAACCCAAATTTCCAAAACTAGTGTAGGTAGGGAGAGGAGAAGGGGGAGACCAATTAAATAACCAGGTCATCTAGAGAGTTGGAAAGAACTAAGCAACACCTAAATCCAAAAAGAGCTGATGAAAGAATTCAAGGGTATAGGCACAATGGGAAAATAAGTAGAAATGTAAATCAAAAGCCCTACCACATAGGAAGCACCTATTAGGGAAAATCATTCCCTATTTTTAAAGATTATCAAGAGTAAGGCAATTTCCCTGAATTACTAACCAAAAAAACATACTGAATTTAGGTGTTAGACCTTCAATCTAGACTTGATTCATTAGGAACCAGGGATTCAAATCATAGTCCAAGTATCCATAAGCAGACTTAACTAAAAATTGGCCATCTTTCTCAAGACCCCAAACTAGCCTATCATGAAGACCAATACCCGGGGTTAAGAACCATTTTATGGAGTTTTTTAAATTTATAAAAGCAATTTTCTCCTCTTGAGAAATATTTGGGAATTCAAAGGACTTCCACCAAATATGACCATTGAATAATTCTAAAAAGTCAAAATTTTGGGACCAAAGAACCTATCTGTGATTGTCTTCAAATGAGTGAAGGTCGAACAATCTTCAAGATGGGATTTCAAGAAATTGTTGCCACCACCCAACGAAGGCCTTTACACATATCCACCTAGCTACCAACTATGCTAGACCAAAAAGCAAACCCCATTGAGAGAGCTTGGGATTTCAAGAAATTGTTGCCACCACCAAGATACTTAGCCTTCACAATATTAACCCAACTGACATTGTCATCCTAAGCTAATTTACAATATTATTTTGCAATAAAGGCTCTGTTCAATATTCTTAGCCTTCTCAAACCTAAGCCTCCTTCTTCTCTCCTACTGTATACTTGATCCCATGCCACCAGGTGGAATATCTTCTTCTCTTCAGCCCCTGACCACAAGAAGGATCACTGGATTTGCTCTAACTTATCGATAAATTTCCTCAAAATATTGAAAAAGGAGAGGAAGTACACAAAGATTTTTTGTAAAGTGGCTTTGACCAATAAAATCTTCCTTTCTTAACTTAAAATGGCACCTTTCCACCCCATTAACTTCTTCTAAAATATTTCAACTACTAAATTCCATAGTGATGGTTTCAATGCACCTTTGAAAAGTGGCATCCCAAGGTAAACTGGGGGAAGGGAACCAATGCTACACCCTAAAATGTTTTCTATCTTCCTCTACCTATCAACCGGGGTGTGAAAGAAAAAAGTAATTTTTTTCTAAAATTCACCTTCTAGCCTACCACATTCTCAAAATCCACCAAATTTTATTTAATTGATTTAGGCTAAGGGATTGATGCCATGAAGGAAATAAGAGTGTCATAAGTGAATTTATGATGGGATATGGGATCTATCGATTGGGTTAGCTTCAAACCTTGAATAACCTGATTAGCTTTAATGGACCTACCCAATGCCTCAACCATAAGAATAAAAAGGTAGGGTGATAAAGGGTCTCTTTGATGCAGATATCTATTGCTATGAAAGTAGCCTACCGAAGATCCATTAATAATTACTAAAAATATGTATGAAGATATACAAGATTTAATCAGTCTCAACCAACACTAGGCAAAGCCAAATCTATCAAGGACCCTAAGAAGAAAATCCCAAGCCACTCTGTCATACACCTTGTTCATGTCCAACTTGAGAAGATTCATGGGCCTCCACTTTTATCAGTAGAGTGGATGATCTCATGAACAACAATAACACCATCCCAAATCTACCATTGGGACATGAAACTACTCTATGGAGCATCACATATTAAGGGAGCAAAATTTTAAGGCTATTGGCCATGGATTTATGAAGAACACAAGCTTATACTGAGAGGGGGGGTGAATAGTATAAGACCTCTTTTTACTTTTTCCTTTATATTACAAAATAGTAAAGCAATATACCCACAACAATATCAAAACAATGCATAATATCATCCACAAAGTGACACCAATTTTTACGTGGTTCACCCAGAATGGCTGAGCTACGTCCACAAAAACTTTCTCTAAAAGTTATCTCAAAGTTCTTTGGGAATCCTTCCCAATTACAATGTTTATGAGCCTCGGCCCAAAGGAGATACCTTCCCCCAATCAGAATTTATGAGCCTCTCGCTCAAAGGAGATACCTTCCCCCAATCTGAATTTATGAGCCTCTGCTCAAAGGAGATACCTTCCCCTCTACTTTGGAAATGATCCCTCAGAAGATCAACTGTCTCTACCTCTTGCCAGCATGTGGAACTCCTTTCCATCGAAGACCTCCTGTCCTCAATGCTTAGCCTAAGAGACCTCTGCCTTCTATGATCACGTCCACAGCAGCTCAACAACCTGTACCAAACACAGTCATTCGGTCTAGTACAAGTCTTCCTCTATCTGTCAGAGTTGTCCAACACTTGAACAAATCAGTCCTCTGCACACAAGCCTTCTCAAAGACTTGCCAAATCTGTCCTCAGGTTCTTCTCAAAGAACCAGTGCTCCTCTGTCCTCAAGTTCTCTGATAGAACTCTCAAAAACTCAGCTCACAAGTCCTCTGCTAGGACCTGTCCAAATCTGCTCACAAGTCCCCACCGAAACCTGTCCAAAACCTGCTCACAAGTCCCCACCGAAACCTATCCAAATCAGCTCACAAGTTCATCAAGAAAAACTTGCTTAGCATGAACCCACAAAGAGAATTGTTAGAGACCCAATGTGATTCATCAACCTCATAGAAGCATAAAGAGAATTGTTAGAGACTCAATATGTTCTATACTTAACTCCCAATATCAATCTCAACTCAATCTCAATCTCAACAGAATAAGATAGATGTAGTATGCTTTTCTCAAGAACATGAAACACAACCCAACAATTTCCAACCATGCAATATCTCATATAACAATGATACTCATGTTCTTTCCACAACCAATATCTTTTCTCAACCAATTAGGGCTTTAACAACAATGCTTATAGACAAGGTTTAACCAACATCATTCAACTCAACATTAACCTTGAAGCATTCAACCAATCATCACAAGAAAAGGAAACAAGTAGAAATCCTTTTCCCTCCAAAGATATTTGAACAAAATAGCCACCAACACAATATCACCAAATGCAAAGAATAACTTGCTCAAATCAACTCAATGGAGTAAGCCCAATATCATGAATCAAGTAAAAGCAATAACTTGATCAAACAACCTCTATGGAAGCAACTCAACCATCAACCTCAAAACAACCAACCAAGGGTTTCACCAACTCAAAGCAAGTAGCAAGACTCACAAACATAAACCCTAGTGCACAATGCTTCCACTACCTCAAACCAAAATTATGCATTCACCAAAACTCTCATCAAGGATAACAATGCATAAGAGTCTTCAACAAACCAAAAAATAGGATTTACACCTAGCCAAAGGATACCTAGTAGAATACCTTTTCACTCCAACCTTATTTCAGAAAACATACACCAATCAACAATATACATGGAAGAAGTTGCCCATACCTTTACTTTGATGAAGAAGGAGAACTCAAAATCTGTCACAACACTAACTCTCAATTTGCCACCAATTAGAGTTAGCAACTATACAACAATATACAATAATAAAGATCCAAATTAACACCTTATTTCTCCAACTTAATAAAAACCACCAGAAGTATAATATACATACAAAGTAAAACCTCTTTACATCTTATTACTCCACATAAACATTAAGCATCAATAAAACAATGTCAAAGCAAATATGATAACTTAACCTTATACCTCCAGCGCTTTCATAGCCACTATCCTTTGCACACCGCGACCAAAAGAAAATTACCCACGAAGTGAATCAAACTCGGCACCTCTGCCTAGCTAGCGCCTTCGCTTAAACGCCACCGTCGTTGGGCCACAAGTGCCCAATGAAGAAATACAGTGTTGCCCTATATTTTATCTTCAGTTGACGCCAAGAATCTGGAAAACGTAAATGTCTTCCTCAAGCCACATGCAAACTGGTGAGCGCTGTCCAAAACGTAACTTACTGGGCAACAAAAATAATCATCCACACAGTGCAAACAAAAAACACAATTCGAGTGCAAATCCAACAATCGTAGGTGAAGTGCAATCTATCGTATGTCAAAGTGCAAACTGAAAACGTAATTCAAGTGCAGTCCCAACAATTGTAGGTGAAGCGCAATCTGTCGGATGTCAAAGCGCAAACTGAAAATGCAAGAAATTACTTGGGCAACTCAATATGGATAATCAACTCTCAATGAAATACAACGCTTTCTCGAAGGTCACAGAGCTACGAATTTTCATTAATCGGAGGTACCATTACTTTAGAAAAACATCCCCACTTAAATAGCCATTTCTCCTTAATTGTTTGACGTCGGCGTTCCTCCAACGATGGCAACACGTCGGCGAAAGAATTCTTTATGTGCGTCGCTTAAGGGTTAAAAGACCCTTTAATAATAATTAAAATAATAATAATTATTATTTTATTAATAATAAATTAAACTTAGACCTTTGTCAAAGGTTTGAGTTAATTTAATTATTAATAATAAACATGGACCTTCAAGGTTTTTCAAGAAGTAAAAACCTTTGCATTAAGATAAGCTTGGTTTTAATAAAAACCCTTAATGAGTCCAAATGGTTTTAAGAAAAACCTTTAACCTTGTCACCATGGTTTTAATAAAAACCCTTTAACATTATGAAGCTTCTCAAGATATTTTTGACATCACACTCTTTTTGATATCAACACAAAAATGCCTTTTGACATCAATGACAACTTATACACTTGAGCAAAGGCAATGTACCCAAAGTACCCAAAATTGCCAACAATAACACCATCCCAAATCTACCATTGGGACATGAAACTACTCTATGGAGCATCACATATTGAAGGGAGAAAAAGTTTAAGGCTATTGGCCATGGATTTAGTCAAAATTTTGAAAATTGTATTACATAGGCTAATCACACCGAAATCTATAAATCCTTTGGCACTTAGTTATTTAGGTAGTAAAACAAAAAAGGTGGAATTTATATCGATTAGGATAAAATTAGATCATTGGACCTCTCTGATTGCATTACAAATATCAGGACCTAGAATATTCCAAAACATTTGAAAAAAGATAGGTGGGAAACCATCTAGACCTGGAGCCTTAAGACCTAACATTGAGAATACTACCTTTATAATATTATCATCATTGAAGGGATCGATACCAACACTGGAATGTTACAAATAAGATAATTTTCCACTTATAAGTTTATAGGAATCGAGGAGCATAACAAGTCTTTGAAGAAATCCACAACACTTTTCCTAATTTTGTTATTTTTCTTAGTAATCTCACCATCCAAATTTCTGATTTCCTTTATCTTGTTGTGACTCCAATGCCTCAACACAAACATATGAAAACATTATGTTTCAATCTCCTTCTTTGAGCTATAAATTCCTTGATTTTTGATGCCACATAATCTCTTCTTCAGCCAAGATATTGTGTAAATATGTAAGAAAACTTATTTCTTTGGATCTCATCACCTCCACTACCTCTAACCTGGCTGACATGGCTTCCACTTCTTTGAGTTTCTCAATGAGTTCAATTTTCATTAACAATATATTACCAAAAATAAATTTATTTCATTCCTTCAAATTTGCCTTAATATACCTCAACTTTGATGCAACTTGAGCAATAGGATGGCCCGAGAAGCCCTTATCCCACCATTCCTTGATTTTACCTTCCAGGTCTAGGTGAGGGAGCCACATGGAATCAAATTTGAAGGGTCTAGGAAAAAATAGATAATTCTAAACTTGCTCTAGCACTAGAGGATTATGATTGGAGACCACTTTAGGAAGATATTGCAAAGATGCATCTCCAAAAAAGGTAACCCTTCCTTATATATGAGGATTTTGTCTAGCCTAACCTGAATATTTTAGCATCCCAATCATCGGCTGCTCAATGTATACCTAGACCCCTTCAGCTCCAAATCCATAAACTCTTGGAAATTCATAAAAGAGGTAAAGTCTTCCATGTTTTTGTATACTGGAGTCCCTACTTTATTATCATATGGGTATAAAGGGGTGTTAAAGTATCCTACCAAAATCCATGCTTCCTTGTTAAAAATCTCTCTCATACCTCACAAGGAGTCCCAAAATACCAACCTATTTTGAGGAGAGTTAGGGGCATAAATATTTGAAGTAACCCACTTGACCCCTAAGACTCTGGAAGAAAATAAAATATTTATAACTCTATTAGAAATTAGCAGAGTTTATCCTTAAATACATTTTGGATTCCATATATATAACAGACCTCCTGAAGCTCCATTTTTTGAGTTACCAATAAAATTTTATTCTCTCCAAATTTTCTTTTCAAACTAATTTAGCATTGTAACTATCAATTTTTGTTTCCTATACAATAATAATATTTGGTTTAAAATATTTCCTTAGAGAGGCTAGCACTCTTTATTTAGTAGTCCCATTCAAGCCTCTAATATTCCATGTGATGAGTCTCGTTTAAGATATTTGGAGTGATTGTCCCCCTTAAGAGAATGGGGCGAGTGACAAAATGAATCCAGTTTTAAGTTTCTTTCCTTTAGACTCTTTCTAAAATTTCAACTGGCTTTGCAAGACATCTACAATATTTGCTTCTACCTCCCTATTTATTATATTTTTGTTAGAGGGATTACCCACCTTCTTGGGCACTCCAACATCAACCAATCCCTTTTGAGAACTTCTTATTTTTGGATGAGAATATTTTACCCCCGTGGAACCTTCTCCCCACTCCGATGACTTGGCCATATTTGTCTTGGAAGAAGAGCTAGTCTTTCACCATATTTTGATTTGAGACAAGCACCTCTGGCTCATATTAATTTTACTTCTCCTCCTTAGGGTTAGCATCTTCAGGATTTAAGCATTCAAAGTAATTATGAAGAAAATTTGATAGGATACCTATTTCAGTCACTAGATATGCTCTGTCCACCTATGGAAGACAAGAATAAACACTAGACTGATTGATAGCAGTCAACTCTAGGTTGGTAACTTCCATCACCCTGGAATAATTCTCAATTTGGTTGGATCCCAAGTTCTTTTAAGTAAATTTGTTGGGGCCTAAGGACTTAGATGGCCCTAACTGAGGATATCTCTGAGACTTAAATTTTCCTTGCTTTCTAACCTAGTTCCCCTTGGGAACCTCTTTTCTAGCCAAACACAAACTAGTCGAGTGGCCCAACCTCCTAAAAATTGAATACTTAAGAAGCATATTTTCATAGACTATCATTTGAGTCCATACATCATGTTTGAAAATAAGATCGATATGACCTAGAAACTCTGCCTCTGGGTCTACCATTATGCACATCCAAGAAAAAATTATTCTAGATTTTTCTCTAGTGGTCGAGTCTATTAACAATAACTCACCAATCACCTTATCTATAACCTTTAGGATGTCTTCATGCCAGATATGGAAGGGCAAATCAAGAAGATGTACCCATAAAGGAGCCATATTGATCTTCTAGGCTTATGGATTAACATTTGACCCCCACTTGCACAAAAATAACCCTTTTCTTCCAAAGAACCAAGGACCCCCTCCAAGGATCTACTTTGAGTCCTCCTCGCAATTGAGTTTAATCAAGAAGAATGCGTTAGAAATCATAATAATATCTAGAGAACCTTTTGATTTCTATTTTACCATCGCCCATCTCCTTATGGTGTCAATATCAGGTTTGCCACCATGGAATTTATTGATAAGGTTCCATGAGACCTCCTCCATGGTGATTGCCATAATATCATCCAAAATGACCAACTTATCTCTAGAAGGAGAAAGGTTAAAAAAATAACAAGAGTTTTGATATCCAAAACTCTTAGTTGTGATATCAACAAGGTCAGCTTACCTGGCTTGAGGAAGGTACCAAAACTTGGTGATCCACCTATATTATTAGTGAATGAAGTCTCATGAACCATTGAGTTGGAAGACTCACCATAAGGAATAGTTACCTCAGTTATCAGGTCCTTAGAGCTTGACTTGCTGGGTAAACTCACCTCCCTAGGAATGGCCACTTGCTCACCATTATCCTACCACCTAGCAACTACCTGACCACCCAAATATTATGAATCGACATTCGTTCCATGTCCTACCACTACCTACAGACCGCTACTAACATCATCTTTCTACCCATAATCAAGCCCTACCTGCTCCCTCCCATCATTACTCAATTTAAATTCTTCGACTCTCATCGTAGGAATTTTCTCTTAGCATTGTTTATTTGAATATCTTATTTAAGGAGAAACACCCACCATCCTAAGAAATTCCTACTATAAAAATTAAACCCTAAAAATACCTCTATGGATCTCTACAATTATTTCACTCCCTCTACCGCTTGAGGCACTATGAAAAAATAAACCCTAAAAATCTGTCTGTGGATCTCTGTAACACTATAATTTTTTTCACTCCCACCATCGCCTGAGCCATGGTAAAAAATTCTTTCACTCCCTCATTTCACTATGTCCTGTGCAGATTTTTCTTGAGCTACCATGAAAAATAAACCCTAAAAAACCTGTATGCGGATATCTGCAACACTATAATTCTTTCACTCCTTTACCACTCATGCACATTGATACTGCTAAATATTCACAATTTCATCACTCATAACATATCATCCACTTTTTCACTTAGTGAATCTATGTATATATCCTTTCTGAAATGGTTATGGTATTATTGTCCCTCATTTTGGATATGTAAATATGTGTTAACTTATCATGTTTGGTTCATTTAATCATTGATAAGGACAATCACGTAGGTTATTATAAATAAGCATCACATTGCCATGCATTTCACCCATGTCTACATTCTCATATCATTATGTACATTCACTCCCACATAGAAATTTTCATTACATAAAACATCATGCAATAGTTATCACAACTAACATCATGTCATGTTCAATCTTATGCATTGGTCGATTAGTAATAGAATCATTTTCTATTATTCAACCATTTTAGTTGCTCTCATCAAATGTTATCAAATGTCATTGTATTCTCAGGCAACTTTAGACTTCCCTTGCATGACTAGAACATTTTCATGGATCAAACACATGTGCACACTAAACAAAAATTTTGAGTCTAGGGAAGATTGTAGACACAAAAATCTAGGCATTTACATTTCTTCACATAATTTTGCATATTACATTATAAGCCTAGGTCTAAAAATTAGACACATCAATTACTGTACATTTAACCCACATTGCACATCACAATTATGCATAATAATGTATACCTAAATATAAACTTAGGCATATAATTCCTATACATCATTCATTCACATTGCACATTCCAATTTTGCATAATAAAATAATATGCCTAAGTCTAAACTTAGGTGTATTTTCTTGCACATTAATTTATATTTTCCAGATTTATTAAATCTAGAAAATCAGCATAAGATACCCTATCTCCCCACTTGACATATGTCCTGGCCACATCACCATCACCACTTACCACCTCTCACATACCCATTTCATCCTTTTCCCTTAACATGGGACATCCCTCACACTTCACTCTACTTCCACCTACCCACTTGCCACATCTCACACCTCGCTCCACTTACACTTACCCACTTGCCACATCTCCCTAGTTAAGTGATACACTTCTAGCGACTCACTACAACTACCTAGGATAGGTGGCTGTCCAATCCCTACAACTTGGTAGCCCTGGCTTTCCACCTATCCTTCCTTCCATAAACCCTCAAGTGCCTATAAAGGTACCATCACTTCACCAAGAAAAGAGAGATGGGAATGCTAATGTTATGATGCCCAAATCATGACTAATGTAAGCAATCATCATATTCATTTTCTTCTATGCAATTAACATTAGTCATTACATTTATCATATTCATTGTGATAGGTGCTACTAAACCCTTGGTCATTTACATGTGTGCAGGTTTTAGGATTCAAAAGTTCAAATCTAGCATGGTGGTCATAACAAATCCACCGCACCACTGTGATCACCAATTTGTATACAAAAATAAGAACACCATTGCATGAAGCATTGCATTATATTTCATAAAATTATTTTTTAAATACAATAAGCCCCTTTGTAGGGTGATTCACAATAAAAATGCTAAGTCATGAATAATTGATAGTGTAAAATATCTTGTTGCCTTAATCAGGGGCACCTCACATCAAACATTACCAAACCTATCAGTCATAATAATACATTGCTTCCTAAGAAAAATTCTAATATTTTCAATCACTTAGCCACCACTAGTGTCTTAAGAAACCTCCATTGAAAGCCAAATGATCATTAGGTGCTGTAGAGTGAACCTCTTTCCACCTCATTAGTTCATAGCTGAGCAAAGGAGTGCTTATGTGGACTTCTCAGTTGGGCCATAAAAAACTACCCATTTTGCCATTTCACAAACTCCTAGGAGTGAACCACCTTCCACATGCATATCAAAATTAAAGAAAAAATATAACTCCAAAGGAACCACACCCCTTTAGTCAAATTAATTCAAAAGACTCCAAAGGCACCAAACCTTTTGGTAAATTCAACCCAAAAGGCTCCAAAGGGGACACCCATTTGATCAAATCAATCCAAAATGCTCCAAATGAGACACCTCTTTGGTCAAATAAATCAAAAACACTCCAAAGAGGGTATCCCTTTGGTCAACTCAATTTAAAAAGCTCCAAAGGAACCAAACCCCTTTGGTCAATTCCATCCAAAAGGCTCCCAAGGGGACACCCCTTTGGTAAAATCAATTCAAAAGGCCCCAAATGAACCTAACCCCTTTGGTCAAATATCATTTCAAAATTCTCCAAGGGAGGTACTCCTTTGGTCAATTTCCATTCAAAAGGCTCCAAGGGAACCAAAAACTCCTTTGGTCACATGCAATTCAAAAAAATCCAAACAAATCAAACCCCTTTGGTCAATTCCATTCAAAAAGCTCCAAAGGAACCAAACCCCTTTGGTCAATTCCATCCAAAAGGATCCAAAGGAAACACCCCTTTGGTCAAATAAATTCAAAAAGCCCCAAAGGAACCTAACCCCTTTGGTCAAATCTCATTTCAAAATGCTCCAAGGGAGGCACTCCTTTGGTCAATTTCCATTCAAAAGGCACCAAGGGAACCAAAAAATCTTTTGGTCACATGCAATTCAAAAATATCCAAAGGAAACAAACCCCTTTAATCAATTTCATTCAAAAATCTCCAAAGGAACCAAACTCCTTTGGTCAATTCCATCCAAAAGGCTTCAAAGAGGACACCCATTTGGTCAAATCAATCAAAAGGCTCCAAAGGGGACACCCCTTTTGTCAAATCAATCAAAAAAACTCCAAAGGAGGTATCCCTTTGGTCAACTCAATTCAAAAGGCTCCAAAGTAACCACACCCCTTTGGTCAATTCTTCCAAAATGCTCCAAATGGGACATACCTTTGGTCAAATAAATAAAAAATGCTCCAAAGGGGGTATCCCTTTTGTCAACTCAATTAAAAAAGTTCCAAAGGAACCAAAATCCTTTGGTCAATTCAATCCAAAAGGTTCCAAAGGGGACACCTCTTTGGTCAAATAAATCAAAAACTCTCCAAAGGGGTATCCCTTTGGTCAACATCAATTCAAAAATCTATAAAGTAACCAAAACCCTTTGGAGATTCAATCCAAAAGGCTCCAAAGGGGACACCCCTTTGGTCAAATCAATAAAAAATGCTCTAAAGGGGGTATCCCTTTGATCAACATAAATTCAAAAGGCTCCAAGGGAACCAAAACTCCTTTGGTCACGTGCAATTCAAAACACTCCAAAGGAAAACCTCTTTTGGTCATATTTCAGTTCAAAAACACCAATAATAATAATAAAAAAACACACAAAAAATATTTTTATCCACATTGTATTTTTAATACATCACATTCACAATCCCACTTTCATTGCATTCACACATTCCACTTTCATGGCATTTGCACATTCATACCATTCGAATAATTGATAGTTCACTATGTCTTGTTGCCTTAATCAGGGGTACCTCACATCAAACATCACCAAACCCATCAGTCACAATAATATATTGCTTCCTAAGCAAAATACTAATTTTTTCAATCACTTAGCCATCGCTAGTGTCTTAAGCAAACTCCATTGAAATCAAACAATATTTAGATGAAATAAGTTGTTCCTAGTAAATCAACTTTCCTCTTAGATCACGTACATCAAAACACATTTAGAACATTGTGAACCTTGGGAATAATGAATTTAAAAGCTACTATTTCCATAAGTGAAATATTTCCCCTATTCATCCAATTATGTGCATGGTCTAGAGTTCTATAGAGTTGACAAAAGGACAAGCTCCACCTTCATCCCCCCCCCAAAAAAAAATAAGAAGAGAAAAGAAAAATCCCTTGCTCTTCCTCAAAAGGAGCAAGTATCCCAACAACATTCAAAAAGTAATAAAAATCCCTTGCTCTTCATCAAAGCAAGCAAGTATCCCAAAAATATTACAAAAGCAATAAAAATTCCTTGCTCTTTCTCAAAATGAGCAAGTATCCCAAAAGCATCCCAAAGCAATAAAATTCCCCTTGATCTCTCTCTCTCTCTCTCTCTCTCAAAATAAGCAAGTTTCAAAAAAGTAATAAAAATGCATTTTGCTCCCTTACAAAAATGAGCAAAATTAGAAATAAAATTCAAAGTCCATTGCAATAAAATAAGGGAAGTAAATTGAATCCCTAGAACTCTTAGTGTCTCAAAAAATATGGGGTGATCCTCATTACAATTGGGATGAATGAATCCCACTTGGAAATGGGGTATCCTTATGCGTGGCACCACTTCTGTCACATTAGCGACCTTATTTTGTACAAACATATAGATGCTCTCAGATGAGCTAGCTTATTGGCATAAGTTACCAATTGATCAATTTGACCTAGCTTATGATGGGAAATGAACAATCATTTCACACACGGTTGGTCCTTGAGAAATTTGAAAACACTAGGAAAACCTTAGCATCATAAAGATTTGCAAAATCATAGATGAGTTTGTTTGAGATCACTAGGATGGTTGATTCTTTGAAAAACAACTCTAGATCCATTATCTCTAAGGACAACAAAGTCATAAACAAGCTTCCATTCCATATCACCATCGCATAGTCACATATATCATAGTCCATTTCCATCCTACAAAATATGGTCAAACCAGTAGTATTGTATTGGTGCCCTTGATTAAGCAATATAGGAAAATTATGCTAAATAATGGTTCATAACCTCTTTGAAAAATGATTAATAATGCAACACCATTCATTAAAATGGTTTAGAACCTCTTTGAACAATGATTAATAAGGCAACACCATTCATTAAAATGGTTCAAAACATCTTTGAACAATGATTAATAAGGAAAAACCATTCATTCAAATGGTTCAAAACCTCTCTGAATAATCATTAATAAGGTAACACCATTCATTCAAATGGTTCAAACTCTCTTTTAACAATGATTAATAAGGCAACACCATTCATTCAAATGGTTCAAAACCTCTTTAAAAAACAATTAATAAGGTAACACCATTCATTCAAATGGTTCAAAACCTCTTTGAACAATGATTAATAAGGAAACACCATTCATTAATTTGCATACATCACCACCAATTGCATTCATTCATAAGACATTCATTTCATCACATGCACACCAAAAAAAAATCTAAACAATCAATCATTACACATATACATAAACAATCACAAAAACACCAACTAGCGGGGTTCAAGGTCTCACACCTTCCCCCATCAATCAAATCAAACAAGCATTCAATAAATTCGGAGATTCAAAGTCTCACACCTTCCACATAAATCACATCAAACAATAAATCAAAGAACTTGGAGGGGTTCAAGGTCTGACACCTACCCCAACAATCATATTTCAAATAATCTGCTAGGTTTAAAAGGTTGCACCCTTTGCCTCACATTCACATACACAACACATCCAATTCCATTTATTTTTATACATTCATAAATTTGATTCACTAGATTAGATTCTCAAGAAAACCTCGTACTAGTGATCTACTCTAGACACCTGGTGGTTGTAGCGATTGGTTATCCATGTAATCTGGTAGGATGAGTATATTACCATAAGGACATCCATCATTAAATCAATTCAAAAGACTCCAAAGGAACCAAAAATCCTTTGGTCACATTTCACTTCAAAAGGCTCCAAAGGAACCAAACTCCTTTGGTCACATTCAATTCAAAAGGCTCCAAAGGAATCAATCCCTTTGGTCAAATTCAATTAAAAAGGCTCCAAAGGAACCAAACTCCTTTGTTCACATTCAATTAAAAATACTCCAAAGGAATCAACCCCTTTGGTCACATTCAATTCAAAAAACTCCAAATAAATCAAGCCCCTTTGGTCATATTCAATTTAAAAGGATCCAAAGGAACCTAACCCCTTTGGTCAATCCAATTAAAAAAAAATCTCCAAAGGAATCAAACTCCTTTGGTCACATTCAATTCAAAAATCTCCAAAGGAATCAAGCCCCTTTGGTCACATTCAATTCAAAATGCTCCAAAGGAACCTAACCACTTTGGTCAATCCAATTCCAAAAAAAGAAGATCCAAAGGAATCAAACTCCTTTGGTCACATTCAATTCAAAAGACTCCAAAGGAATCAATCCCATTGGTCATATTCAATTAAAAAAATGCTCCAAAGGAACCAAACTCCTTTGGTCACATTCAATTCAAAAGGCTCCAAAGTAATCAACCCCTTTGGTAACATTCAATTAAAAAAGGCTCCAAAGGAACCAAACTCCTTTGGTCACATTCAATTCAAAAGGCTCCAAAGGAACCTAACGTCCTTGGTCAATCCCATTCAAAAAAAGCTCCAAAGGAATCAAACTCCTTTGGTCACATTCAATTTAAAAGGATCCAAAAGAATCAACCCCTTTGGTCACATTCAATTTAAAAGTCTCCAAAGGAACCAAACCCCTTTGGTCACATTCAATTACAAAGGATCCAAAGGCACCAAAACCCTTTGGTCAAAAGGTCCTCGAGTGAACCTCGTATCTAGTGATATACTCTAGTCCTCTATCAGTTGCAGTGACTAGTTATCCATGCAATCCGATAGGATGAGTACATTACCATAAGGACACTCACCATTACATCAATTCAAAAGGCTCCAAAGGAACCAAGCTCCTTTGGTCAAAATTCAGTTCAAAAAACTCCAAAGGAACCAAAATCCTTTGGTCACATTCAATTCAAAAGGCTCCAAAGGAACCTAAACCCTTTGGTCAAATTTCAATTAAAAAAAGCTCCAAAGGAACCTAAAAAATTTGGTCAACTTTCAATTCAAATATCCAAAGGAACCTAACCCCTTTGGTAAAATTTTAATTCAAAAGGCTCCAAAGGAACCAAACCCCTTTGGTCAATTCAATTAAAAATGCCCTAAAGGCACCTATCCCTTTGGTCAAATCGATCCAAAATGCTCCAAAGGTACCCAAATTCCTTTGGTAAAAAAAAAACCAATTAGCAAACATAAAAACCACAAAAAAAAAAAAAAAAAAAAAAAAACAAAAAATAGAAAAACAACAAAAGCAAAAAGCTCCAAAGGTACATCAATTCCTTTGGTCAAAAAAAAATCAATCAACAAACATAAAAACCACAAAAACAATATAAAACACAAAAAACAAAAAATAGAAAAACAACAACAAAAGAAAAAAGCTCCAAAGGTACATCAATTCCTTTGGTAAAAAAAAAACAAATTCAACAATCTCCTAAAAGAATAAAAGTGCTCTCATCTCAACTCCCTAAGAAGGCTATGAGGCCGGACTGCTCCAAAGGATAGACGTGTACATTTCCTTCTTCCACTTAGCCTCAAGTGATCCTTGATGATCACTAGAAATGCTTATTTTACATAAAATTTTTAAGGGCATCATTATTGGTTTAATTAACATTTGAAATGTATTTTTATATATATTTTGCATATAATTGATAGAAAATGAAGTATTATGTTTGACTAGTATTTTTAGTGGAAAGTGTGTGTAAATATAGGTTTTTGCTACTAATATGGTGTTTTTAAGTCTACATCCCATTTGGGCTTGGCAATGCACGAAGACATATTGAAAATAACAATGATAAATGGTGAAGGTAGGTGCCCGAATCCCAATTGTTTATAGTACCTACTTCCCAATTATTGGTGATGCCTACTTCCCAACTGTTGATGGTGCCTGCTTCCCAACCTGTTTCTTGGCATCTACTTCCTAACTATTGGTGGTGCCTACTTCTTGACCTATTTCCTGGCACCTACTTCTTGACCTATTTCTTGGTGCCTGACTCCTGACCTATTTTTTAATGCCTAACTCCCATTGATGAGTTGATCGGTTGACCAAGTCAATGTTGATCGGTTGACCAATTCAATGTTGACCGGTTGACCAATTGACCATGCACTTTTGAAGGAGGTTGTTGCACAAAAGATAAAGGAGAAATATTCGTATTCTTATGCATATTAGATTTTTATGATTAAAATAGAATAAATCACTTTTATTCTAATTTTACCATGTAATATTGTAAAAAGCATTATTTTTAGGATGCATTATTGTAGGATTAGTTTGTTACGTACACCTAAGGATTATTATATTTATTCCTATGGTGAACGCACATGCTTTTAAATAGGAGAATAATATATGTGTACAAACATATTGTAATAAATCATGTTACATGATTAAAATAGACCAATTTATTATTGTAATAAAATTTGGCTATGTTCTATAAGAATGTAGGCTAGATGAATACATGGATCAGAGGATCGAAGGATCATTTTACATAGTCAATAGAATAATTCTATTTCTTTTATTCTACAGAGTTGCAAATACTCTTATTTTTCTGAGAGTAAGCTTTACATAATTAATCGGGCGAACTACCTATGGGAGCTTGGGTCCACTCCCTATAGTAGTCCTCCCCATTTTAATTTATGTTATTTATTTTCATTAGTTGTATTTCCTATTTTATTTCCTACTTTATTTTAATTTAGCTATGTTTATTTTCCTACACATTTATTTTTGCACTTTAGTTTCAGCTTTAGTTTTAGTTTATTTATTTATTTTTCTGCACTTTATTTTATTTTGTTTGGCTGAAATGAAAATGAAAAAACATCCCCCACCAAACTAAATAGGTACAAAGGAATTCATTCCCCACACTATAGGCATATACTATGCATGAGACTCACAAGTTTACGAGCTATCCTGGGTTGACAATTAAATGGATGAAATTAATTGAATTGTAGAAAACTAACCAATGTTTTGCCCAATATTTTGGCACCATTATCGGGGAGTGTCAAAACTATAGTGTTAGGATCCAAAGGTTAGTTTTAAAAGCACATTCGTTTTACCTTGCTCATAGATCCTTTACCTAAAAAGCATGAGTCCACCAAGGAACTTTATACAAGGCCAAAATAGTTATCGATACAACCAGAACTGAATCTCATAGGAAAAATTTAAATTTACCAACTTATTAGGTAAATATGGGAAAGAACTTGATGTACCATATTAAGTGTATAAGTAGGAATAATTGTGTTGTTGAAAAATCAAAATATTAGGCAATGAAGGAATTCCATCATATTCTCAATGGTTTCATGAAAATAGATAAATGGCACAACCAAGGTCTGATATAGTTGAAAATTTTTACTATTAGGGATGTGTCTATTTACATAGATTCCATTAGGGAATTATACCTCAAGAAGCTAGGTTTTAATAAAAAAAATTACAGGCTTAACATTTCTCAACATATTGGTAAATTTTAAATGCTGACATTAGTAGCAGGAAAATGGCATAAAAGAGAAAAAATTTAAAACTAACATATTTCCGGGAGTATGCTCTTCACTTGCACTTAAGGTGACCTAGTGAATCAAAAACTAGCACGCATTTTTTAGAATACTACGATTTTTTTTATTAAAAAAAAAAATAGTCATTTATCTACCGGTACAATTTGCCAATGAGTTGGAAGAATTTGGTTTTGAGGCCATGGAGGAAAATGTTTTTCTCATGTTGTAATATATCATACTAGTTGATGAAGTAGAGGATAAGACAAATGAAAATTTAGTCGTATCAAATTTTTTGACACAGACTAAAAACACTTATCATAAGCCTCAATTTTTAGAAACTAGTTAGTTGTAGGCATGGGGGAGACCCCACCTTCATTATTACCACCAAAAACACAATGAATGTTGTTCATAGTGTTAAAAAAAAACATAAAAATTTAAAATTAAAAATCCACGGTATCGCAGACTACACAAGGTATCCAAAAAATTAGATGAAATTACTATGTAAATAATGATTTTTGAGTTGTTTAGATTGCAGGTGGGATATGTTTGATCACAAATGTTGTGAAAATATGGCTTCACTTTACAATGATTCATTCAAGCAAGCAAGTATTGGATACCATAAAATATCACGACAATAATGTGGCATGCCCATTATGGAGGATGTTATCCACACAATCCAGCTACACAAATTGTAGAAGGCCAGAAGACCAACTTCATGGAGGATGTAGATATTGTTTCCAACAATAAACATCTGTTAAAAAAAATAGTTTAAAATTTTATTTTAATGTCATTAGTTTAGAATTTTAATTTAATGCCTTTAGTTTAGATTTTTTATTTTTTGTAGGACAACATGAAGTGTGATGTAGATGAATAAGGAGTTGTCTATGAAGATTTCATAAAGTGATATTTATATGTGGATTTTGTAATAGCACTATATGAACTATCTTGTGTACCTAGATTTTGTAGCATACAGTCCAAACATGTGAAGTGAGCAAAGTTTGTCTTAACAACACAGGAACCCGAAGGTAAGCTAAGTAAATTTGATCAAGCAAAAGGCATCTAGCCTAAGGTGTTTGCGGAACTTGAGGAAAGTTTTGCTACAAAGTGTGTGACTGTTACAGCCCATGTATATGGTATACAGAGCCAAAGATGCTACACCAAGAATAGAGTAGAATACCAAGAGAGTTTTTGAGTAATAGTCAATGGGCTCCATTTATGACCGCCTCACATTTGCAATATTGGATAAAATATCGGCATGGGGGAGACCCCATACCATACCAATAGTTTTGATGAATGTTCACACATTCGTTGTAAAAAAAAAGGTTAAAAAAAAATGTGTGGGGAATACGTGAACCAAAAGAGAAGTTGTGTGAATCCTCCCTTTGGTTGGGAATTATTTCCCAAATTCAAAAAAAAAACATGGATTTTATTCTTCTTAACATAGTTTTTATTTTTTATTTGTAGTTTTTTCTTTTGATTTGCAAGAAATTGTACCTTGAATGCAATTTGTGGAAAACTTGGGGAACCTAGGCTTATTTGGTACATGATCCATGATTATTGGTTTCTTGATTTTGTGTGTTTAGTTTTGCAGGAAATGGCCCTAAGTACAATCTATAGGTAGTCGGCTTAAACTAGGCCTAACAGATACAGGCATCTTGTGCCCTATGATTAGGAGTGCATCAATGTGGAAAAAAGTACTTATTTTCCATTAGGGAGATAGTGCCTACAATCATACTAGTGCAGAAGTGCCTTATTACCACCTAGACGAAGGCAACAATAAGTGATGCCAATATTCCACCAAGAAAAGCAATGCCTAAATTAAAAAAAAAAAACAATACCCATTCTCATCCAACTAGAATCCTCTATTGAGAAGACTCCAAGTTGAAGCACAAATCCAAAATAGATGCTTAATTTTTTGCTATTTAGTTTTAGAGAGTATCCTATTTTCCTATAACCAGCTTGGTTTAGAAGATAAATAAAAAATCTCCAACCAACAACAACAAAATAAAGGTAAAGGAGGATCTTAGAGTATCTTGGTCCACTTTCAAATTTTAGATGTTGTTTTGCTACAAATATTAGTATTGAGTGAGTGTGCCATTATTGTAGCCTTGGGAAGCAGAGAAATGACATTGCACATTGATGCTAGTACAAGAAAGCACAAGGTAAAAAAAAAAATAGACTATTTTCCCATCAAAACTACATTGAGAAATTCTAAGAAAAAATAGACTATTTTTCTAGCAAAACTATACAAAAAAATAAAAAAAAATAGTGTGTGGGTGTGCTTAATGTGGTGATGCAATGTAGTCTATGTGTGGTCAAAAGAATATTTCTTTATCACAGGCCACCAATTTGTTGTATCTCTAGTAAATGTTACTTGCCTGTTACAGTAAAAAGTAGTTGATGGTTAATTAACAACAACCCTCCAATCTTGATTCTGACTTCAAGCTAGGCACTCCATATTTGTTACAACACTTGGTACAGTCTAGAATATGGACAGTGAGAAGCTAACATACCCATAAATTTATGTGTAAAATTTTGTTTGAAGTTTCTAATTCTGAATGGGGACCCCCACTACAGAGAAAATTTTGGACAATGTGACAACTGGTTTGAAAAGATGAGCAATTTCACTATATACCTGGTGCAACACAACTAGATCTGCAATAGCTCTTGGTATAGCAAAATACAACTTCAAATGGGAAGACAATCCAAGAGCCTGTGTGTTGCACTTGGAAGTAAAATTGCTAGAATTTTTACTCCCAATGATGACCTGGCAGAAGAAAATATCTAGAGCTTCAGAGGTCACTACAATTTGTTTTTGGAGAATGCCATTGAAGAAAAAATGTTGAGAAGACATGAGGGTAGTTTCAAAATTAATTGCAATATTTTTCACCCTTGAAGGGAAGCAGTGCAACATTTTTTATAGTGATTTTCCTCAATAAATAGATGGTGGCCAAAGTAAATGGTGGTGGAGTGATTGCAATGGGAAGTATAAAACAATTACCCAACACTTGGAGGTAAGATCAATTGCATCAAAGCTATTTGTGTGAGTGGAAATGATTTCTAGAAAATATCAAGAGTACCACCACCACCAACTATGAAAGTTGTAAAAATACCAACAAACCAACTTCATGGAGACCCTGGTTACCCAGTCTTAAGTACACTAGACTACCCCCACTAAAGATAGGTTGATTGTTGGAATATGTAATGCAACATTGTGTAAATTATTCTTAGACTAAAATATAAAGTCTAAAGAATAATATTTGAATTAGAAAATAATTCTATTTTATGTAAAAATATTCTTGTCCAATTAATAAATAAAATAAGGGTGCTAGGAATATTTAATTTGTGGGAAAAAGTTATTTCCCCTTTTCTATCAAATATTAAAAAGTAACCAATCACTTTTTAATATTTGATAGATGCCACTTGTCACACATCTCAAGATAATATTGTGATAAGATTTGTCACACATCTCAAGATAATATTGTGATAAGATTAGGGTAATTTTAGGGTTGTAGTAGAAAAACTTCTCTTTAAATAGGGGTGTTGTCTACTACATCTTGTTATATCATGTTGATGCATATTGTTGCATAACATTGAAGCATTCTTGTATTGTTGAATCATTGAGTAATATAGTGAGCTTCATAGTGGATGTTTTCCTTATTCATTTGAAGTAGGTTTTTACCACTTAATATTGGTGTTGTGGGTTTTCCTCTTTTGTGTGTGATTGATCTTGTGGAGCATTCTTCGATCTTGGGGAGACTTTGCTTGTCTCACATTGATTGCTCAAATTATTGTAGTTGATTTTTTATTTTTTGTTAGCAATGTAGATGAGCACAAAAGTTTCATGTTCTCTATTATGTAGAACAAAGCACTAGAAAAAATTCAATTATGTTATAATCTATTTTTTTACTTTCCAAATTTTCATGCTCACATAAAATTACAGTAAAATGGAGGCTAATTTAGTCTTTTATTTTAAGTTGTGAGGAGTAAATTGGCTGCAATGGTGGGGTGCACGTGGTGTGGTAAACATGACATACACAGGTGGTCCAACATAGGAGTGAAGCTATCTTTAGATTGTAGGTTGTGAAATACAATACCACCATCCAGTTTTCAACATAATAGATTTTCCACATGGTCATTTCAGATGATGGGAATCTCGATATTGGAGGCCCCATATCAATGCAGTTTTAGATGATGCCTATGAATTTAATTCTTAGAGGAGAAAGAGACCTCATAATTTTTTACAGAGGCTATCATTTGACTATTTGGCTGTAGTGATGGCATCAAGGAATAATCATTCAAATTGTTGGTTTGGTGTAGTGCATGGAGAAAACTACGTGGATGGAGTGATAGTTTTTTTTAGAATATTTTGGACTCACTTCAAAATGCAACAACCTAAAGAAGCTTTGGTAGAGATGTGATCCACATGAGTCAACTTGAAAATCCTACTATGTTGGTTGTCCACATCCTAGTTTTTAATGGAAGATCTATTCTTGTCATCTTTCCTCCCATGGAATAGGTGATGGAAAAGAGAGAGAGAGAGAGAGAGAGAGAGAGAGAGAGAGAGAGAGAGAGAGATAAAAATAAATAAAAAAATATATATATATATATATATATATATATATATATATATATATATATATATATATATATATATATATATATATATATATATTATCTCCAAGATACATCAAGGTCACAACAACTTCATTTTCTGGAACATCACAATTGTAGGTTGCATGCAGACGTTTCACACCATTAGGCATTGTACATATCATGATCTACAAAATTCACCTAGGTATGTATTGAGTTTTTTTTATTATATGCATAGTTATTTTAAAAATTATTTCTATGTTAATACCAGTAGATGCCCCCATATTTCTCTTTAATTAATTCTCCCATTAGAATTCAACAACATGGCATGCCTTAAATAGGAGAAAAATTTCATTGCACTAGGAACTTTTACACAAAAAAACCTGTACCAAGGGAATGTGACATGGGGGTATGTCAAATCTTCAGCATGGGGGAAAGGGATGCCTGACTTCCATAATTTCATGGCAAAAGGCTATGACATGAGGGTATGTCAACTCTTCGACATGGGGGAATAAAAGATGTACCTGACTCTCAAGAGGCACCTAACTCCTATAAAAAAAGAATCTATACCGGGGGGTTATGACATGAGGACATGTAAAATCTTCGGCAAGGGGGAATGATGAGCACAAAAAATGCTCATTTTACATACACTTTTTAAAGGTATCATTATTGGTTTAATTAACATTTAAAATGTACTTTTATATAGCTTTTGAATATAATTGGTAGAAAATGAAGTATTATGCTTGACTAGTGTTTTTAGTGGAAAGTGTGTGTAAATGTCACTGATATTATTATCTATCGTCATATATACTAATAGTTATCCATAGATGATATATCATATTGATATTACATCATATCTATATCATGAGTGTCGATTTTCACTGATTGAGAGTTTACTCATATCTGAAGATTTTCACATCATTTATATATCATGCTCTTTATTTATTGATATCTAGCCTAAGATTTATTTTTGAAGGAGCGCTAAACTGGTTTTGAGACTCACTCATCTCTATTTATTTCATATCATTTATATTTTGCGCCTCATCTGCTCATATCTGATTTTCCTCATCTATTATTGTCATTCTGTCGATGTCATCGAATAACTATACCTGATCATTGAGGTTCATTATATCATGATCGGTCATATCACTTGAACTGAAAGATGCTTCAAGATAATAATACCTGTTCATACTGTTTCATCGCATTAACAAATATGTTTCATGTCACTTCTTTTCTGTCACATATTTGAGCTATCATTTGTGCATATACTTACCTGTTCATGATTGTCATTACGTTCCATATTGATATTCCCCACAGTTCACATCATGATGATCTACGATGATATTATTTATTATCACTATGATGAGCACATGTCGCCACGATCGCCTGCGTTGGAAAGCGCGCCTATGCTGCATATCTATGATCTTTATCGCCATACGTCACAGAATAACGGCTTTATTCACTATCAACACTGGTTGGTCTTACATACGGTATGATTGTAGTGAACTATCGATAAATATTTTAGTCACTTATCGGTCCTTCTTATCGTCATCACTCATATCAGAGATAGTTCCGGCTGATTTCATCATCGATATCTGCCCTACTGTTCTTCCGACATTTATTCTCATGTTTTATCTTTTTGTAATAATATAGCATTTGTAAGCACGAGCCATCATCACTGATTCTGATACTCGCCTGATTTTATCTCATCAACAAGAGGTACACTATTTCCTACACTAGGTAAGACAGACACATACTTACATCACAAGTTTATTAGCTGTCCTTTCTTTGCTTTATACTAAATAGGAAAATGACTGAATGCAGAAAACAATCAGCTGTTTGTCTCAAATGCACTATGTGAATTTAATCCTGATGCACTCTTTGTGAAAGTAAATCTACTGATTATCCATACAATATGATCGGATGGATAGGTTACCATAAGGCCCTTGAATAGTGATTCACCTCGAGAATCAAATTGTTATAATCTCAATTCCCTAAAAAATCCATACGATTGGACTACTCCAAGGGATAGAGGTGTACAATTATGCATACTGGTCGGAATCACAATTGTAATAAAAACAAAAAAAACATTCATTTCATTCTAATTGTTCCTACCATTTTCATTTGTTTCATTACTTTCATCATTTTATATATTCTCCATCGATTCATAACTTTAAGGGATAGACAAAATCAACAAATTATAGTTTCATAATCAAAGTTAACACTCAAAACACTCAATCATACAAATTATGCTCATTAAACTGAGCATATTTTCCATGATTGGGGTAACACAAGTTGAATTTTATTTGTGACCATCTTACACAACTCCCCTTAAAATGCAAATGGCTACAAAAACATTGTTGAACCCTCCAAATCATCATCTTGAGTGAACCTTGTATCTAGTGATTTAATGTAGAAACCTGGAAGTTGCAGTGATTGGTTATCCATGCAATCTAGTTAGATGAGTAGCTCACCATAAGGACACTCATTAAAACATTCAATATCATCACATGTGGCATTAAATCAGCTAGGTCCCTCAATATTTGATCTTGGTTGTGTTCAATCAAATTTGCACAAGGTTATCCTTAAGCCCCTTTTGTTGGGTACAAAAGCAAAAAACAATCAAATCAAATTTGGTATAATCAAAAATCACTCGAGTATCAAAGTTTGAGTGTGCTGGTTTTTATATATAGGAGCAACTAATAATAGCAGGATCCATGAGCTCACAAATGTGGTTGATGGTTTTACCACAACATTTTGTGCATCATCAAAACTATAGGTAAATTCACAACAACACAAACAATCCCAAAATTGGGGCATAAAGTTGATCAAAATGTCATACATATGCATCACATCCACATCATGCAATCATACACCTTCTTTCATTATCCACATTTGGTCAATTGGCTTGTGGGTTTCATTATTTACCCATTCACCAATTGAGGGGGTAAGCCAAAATCAAAATTTTAAAATCATTTATTTTTTAGTGTCGAGAATATTTGAGTCCATTCATCCATCCAATAAGAATAAGTTTATTTTATTTTTGCACTGCATTATATTTTACACAACACGGTACAAAAATGGGCATCTGTAGACACCAAAATCTAGGAATTTGCATTTCATCACATAATTCTGGATAATAAATTATATGCCTAGGTTTAAGCTTAGGCACATAAATTACTATACATTTAACCCATATTGCACATCATAATTTTGCATAATAATATATGCCTAAGTCTAAAATTAGGCATATAATTCCTGCACATCATTCATTCACATTGCACATTCCAATTTTCATAGTAAAATAATATGCCTAAGTCTAAACTTAGGTGTATTTTCCTGCACATTAATTTATATTTTTTAGATTTATTAAATCTATAAAATCAGCATAAGATACCCTATCTTCCCACTTGACATATGTCCTATCCACATCACCATCACCCCTTGCCACCTCTCACACACCCATTTCACTCTTATCCCTTCACATAGGACATCCCTCACACTTCACTCCACTTCCACCTACCCATTTGCCACATCTCACACCTCACTCCACACGTCACTCCACTTGCACCTACCCACTTTCCACATCTCCCTAGTTAAGTGAGATACTTCTAGTGACTCATTACAACTACCCATAATAGGTGGTTGCCTAGTCCCTGCCACTTGGTAGCCCTGGCTTGCCACCTATCCTTCCCTCCATAAACCCTCAAAGGCCTATAAAGGCACCATAACTTCACCATGAAAAGGGAGAGGAGAATGGTAATATTATGCTACCCAAATCATGACTTATGTAAGAAATCATCATATTCATTTCCTTTTATGCAATTTACATTAGTCATTACATTTATCATATTCATTGTGATAGGTGCTACTAAACCCTTGGTCATTTACATGTGTGCAGGTTTTAGGATTCAAAAGTTCAAATCCAGCATGGTGGTCACAACAAACCCACCACCCCAACATTGATTGTAGCATGAAGAAGAGTCAAACACCATTTTTTATTGTAAAAGGGGATCACCCCCTTCGAGCATTTTTATTGTGAAGCACCCTACAAAGGGGCTTATTGTATTTAAAAACTCATTTTACAAAATATAATGCAATGCTTCATTTTTAGTGTAATGGTTTTCTTCTTTATGTATACAAAGACAACACCTTGCATACAACTGGCCATTGAGTAAAAGGCTTCCCCTAGTCATCCTATTTTTTGAGTGATTGAAAGCTCTAAGGTTCAACAAAAGGACAAGCTGCAAACAAAAAAGAAAAGAGAAAAAAAAATGAAAAACATAAAAGAAAAGAAAATAAAGACAAAAAAGAAATAAAAGAGCACCATAAAAAAACTTGAATCCCTAAGCTCCTTAAGTTCCTAAATCATGGGGCTAATCTCCACTAGGGCTATAGATGCTTGACTGATAATGGAGTATGCCTTACAAGTGGTGACATGTATGTCATATTAGTGACCTTATTTTGTACAAATCAATGAACGCTTGTGGATGAGATAGTTGACTTGGCTAAATTTACAATTGGTTATTCCAACCTCCCTCAAAATGGATAAATGAACTAAATCACTCTATACATACACAAATATATGCTAGGCTCAAACCTTATTCAGGATGTTTTAGGGTGCAAAAAAATGTTAGTTGACTAATAGATGGGTTTGATGATAAAAATCAGATATTTGACTCCCTAGAAATCTCTTCTATCATTTGAAATACCTTAGCAAAAGAAATAAACATACATGTTGCTTAGTTGTAGCACTAGTAAGTTGTCAACATCAACTAGGTATTATTTGTAAGTTAATCAATCAAACATTACCATCACCATTTGCATACACATCATGATTAAAGTTGTATTACCATATATTTTACATATGTATAACCTCATTTTTTGTTCATATCTCATGAGAAACTATCACCATGTCATTGAGTACTTTAACCATACATGATTGTATTCATCAAATATGCACATCCAAAAAGCTTGACTATATACAAAATGGAAAATCTCAAAATACGTAACATTTACAATTTAATCCACAACAATTACAATAACATCTCATACATATCAAATCACACACACCTAATAATTACCATAATCAAAGGTACACAACACAACAAATCATCATGTGTACATCATCCTCATCTCATCAAAACAATACTATAAAAATCATGGCATGCCTACCATACCAAAAATAATTGCTACAATGCATACATCATGCACCACTACTAATTAATTAGAATATATCAATTCCCAATATATCTACCATATTCGTAGACACTTCAAATTTAACTACTTTGCATCAACCATCATCAATTCACCATAAAACATTGGCTTTCTAGGCAACTAGGCAAAAATTTCTACTTCAATAACTCAAAATTGAGCATTCATTGCTTCAAAAACTAAGGTTATATTTGACCAAAAATTTTCCCTATAAATTCTTCTTCAAATTTCCCAAAACTACACCATTGGACCAGGCTTGAAAATATATTTCCAACTGTATAATTTTTATCCAATTATGACATCGTTTGGTCCCCCAAACTACAAAAATACTACAAGGGGTAAATATCAAGAAAACACACCTTGAGGTATATTTTTTTTACGAAAATGCATCCTAAGGAATGTCTTCATATGAAAACACACCTCGAGGTACACTTTTTTGAAAAAGGGATATCTTTTGATACTCTTTTACCCCAAACATGCAAAAATGCAATTTGTTTTCAAAAATATTAATAAAATCATGCAAAATATCAAAGGTCGTCTCTTTTAGCCTTTAGTCAATCTTCAAATTTATCTTTATAAAATTATTTAGTGATATATTATATTGATCACCATGAAATATGCTCTAACATCTCATTATTTATCATGACCATCATGGCACATCAATTCATTCACATCATTCACATCAATTAGGCACACAATGATATATATATATATATATATATATATATATATATATATATATATATATTAATATTATCTTGCTTACAAAAATCCTAGGCTATATCATATTTGGGCATATTATCTTATTACATACACATCACATATACATATGGATGTGCCCCTACGGCATGCCTATCATATTCATATTCTTACCGAGCATTGACACTTATCTTTCGCTCCCCTTTAGCAAAAATGTAAAACCCCTACACTTTCTCTCACCATGACATCACTAGATCTATCATCCTTATACAATGGCATCAAGTATCATATGCACCATTACATCAAAAAAACCCATAAAATACACTATCTCTATAATAGAATATCCATTATACACACTCCAAAACCCTAAGACAAGCAACATCACCATCAGCATAATCACTTGCATTCATCATATCTCACAAATTATCTCTTCACCTATCACAATCATCGAATTCGAAGCCTTGCCATATTTTCTATCTTGTACTCTTTGCTCATGCTTTTATCGGACTTAATCCAAAATGAAAAGTGACAAAGAAAAACATCCTTGTCTATACAATTACAAAATTATGATCAACACATGCAAAATGCCAATTTCCATCATTTTACCCATCCAATCACCTCCACTTCATTCTATCAAATTATTTGTAGTCACCTTCAAGTTCTTCACCCATAAATTCATCTCTTGAGGGGGTAGATGTCATACATAAAATATTGTCTAAGAACATTTTCTAGATATTATCATACACCCTCATTTTCTAAGGCAAATAAAAAGTAGAATCCTCTTCTCAACAACACTACAACCCAATCAAATTTGGTACACTGTATGTCATAAAATTCAAGTTTACTCATGCATATACACTTCATCAAGGTGCACGATCGAGTCCACTAAAGCAATCATGGGCATACCTACATATGACTGACCAATTTACCAACCCAAATGATCTCATCAATACATCAATGGCAAAGTTTCCAAGATGTGTTCCTTCCATAATTGGGGCATCTTACATCTAATCCCATCAAAACAAATCACTTATTGTCACCCACCAATTCATGTTCTCTCACAATAAATCACCAAATGAGTATCATAAGTTTTTGCACTGCATCATGTCTTCACACAACGTAGTACAAAAATGGGTAAAATGTAGACACCTAAAAATACCTTAAACAATCTTTTGCAAAAATATTTAACACAAAAAAAACAAAACATTTGCAAAAACAATTCAAAACCCTAAAATTTAACATGATGCTATTCAAAACCCTAAAATAGGGTATGTATCTCCTCATACAATATGTGCCCCTCTCATACCCCCTTGTGCAATTTTCAAGACACCTATTTGCTCCTTTTTTCAAAAGACACCCACCTTCCTTAAAAGGCATTAAAGGTAAAACATTGAAAAGGGGTTTTCCATTTTTCCCAAGTCTTACATGGACATGTCACACCCATACTCACTTAAGGATTTTAGGTAGGAAATTTTTAAGAGGTGCTTGCATAATAGAATGGGGTTTTCTCTCTCCTCCATCTCACCACCTCCCTCTCTTGCCTAGAAAATCTATAAAAGGAGGGGCTTGCCTATGAATTTAAGGAGGATGAAAATTGTAAGGCTATATTTTCAAAATGGTATCTAAAGTGTCCATGGCCCTTTTGATCATGTGAGATTCCTCCCATACATATTTCTTGTAAGTTACAAATTACAACTAATTTGTAGGGTAGAATAGGCATCTATAGAGTCCAAATTAGCACTAGATTACACCAAAGGATTTTATGGATAAAAAATAGAAAACTCCAAGTTACAAAACCCAAAACACACCTTGAGGTACATGCACACCCAAAAAATGCACCCCAAGGTGCATTTTCCAGTTTTAGATCATCAAATTGTTTTAAAAGATAATTTATTTCAATTTCATTAGTTACAGGTTATTTTACACCTTCTATCATGCATTTTATTTTAGATTTTGTTCATATGTTCATGTTAATATGAGGCTTGATTGAAACAATCCTCCAAATAGTTTAACATATTTTGTAGGGTTATGCAGGGTCACTAATTGGTGTAGCTCATGGTGGTAGGTGTCATACACCCACTCCAAATTTGAGGAATTGAAATATATCTGCAGTGCTGTAAAAATTATTTTATGCTAAGGTCCCTCCTAACAGATTTATTTATTTATAACCCTTCAATGTGTTTTGTAAAAGATATAATTTTATTATTTTAACCTATTTTACAAATTATTAATATGAATCAACATGTTTTCTTTTATTTCAAGGGTATTCCTATCTGTGTAGCCATAGATAAGGAAGAGGTGATGCCCTAGATATATGGTGATAATTGGATGTTTATTGACATGGGTAGTGATAGGATGCAATATTTGGTGAAGTACCTTCAATAGAGACTATTAGAATGATAGCTAGTCTTGATGTTCTTGATATCCAAAGTCATACTACTAGATTCTAGTGGTGCACAATTTATATGGAATCTATTGGGATTGGTGATAGATTTAATTGAGACATTAATACTATATGTTTGAACACCTGTGCTACTGACTCAAATGTATATGGAATTGTACTAGATACACCAATGAAAGAGGGTGGGTTTGGGTTGCATTGTGTTGTTGCAATTTTAGGGGTGGTATCACTTTAGGATATGCTAGCCAATGGGGCTACCATATGAGATGGATATATAGATGATAGTGGGACAAACCTATGTGTCAATATGGTGATATAATAGGGAAGCACCATGAGGTCAAGTACAAAATAAGGGTGGAGAGTATTATCAATGATTATAGCAAACCTTAGGGCCAAAGATGTGATATGGAGGCCATGTAGAGGAGGTTCAATATGGTAAAAGTATGGTATGCACTTAATTCAATTATAAAGGACTAGATAGATGGTTGGCCAATATGAGATAGAGCATGAGATTTTTTACTTCTCCCTATAACTATGATATTTTAGGTTAAGATAAGGGGTACCCAACCCATCTATCATCTATAGGAGGTATAGTGATGAGACCATATTAGAGTTTCCATAGGTGGAGCTAGTAAGGGATGAGTAAGATGAGGATATTGAGATGGTATATGGGGATGATACAAGGATAATCCTTGATTTTGATGCTTGGTGGGTGACACAACATTGGGAACCTAGAAGGGTGACATAGCACTAGGAGACCAAAAGGGCAATGAAGAGGGTATGAGTTGAGGATGCGATAGGAGGTGATGGGAGGAATGAGGAGCCACTACTATGATGAAAATATATGGATGGTGATGCAGACCCATCGAGAGTAATGAAGGATATACTAGAGGTGGAGCAAGAGGAGGTAGTATTGCTTTGGGTAGAGTGGGACAACCTATGGGATGACTAAGATAGGATGATGATGAGAATTGGAGAGGTGGAGTAGTAGTGATCTATGCTAGTGGTTGGGAGAGGTGTGGTTATAAGAGAGATAGAGGAGGTGATGGGAGAGAGAGATATTTTGGTGTGGATACTAGCACAACTTTAGGAATATAGATTAATGATGGTGATAAAGCATGATGTTTTGCATGAGCAGATGGACATGATTGTGATTGAGAGGGAGGACCTATGCTAATAACTTAATGAAATTATGGTAGAGAGGGAGGTTATGCATCAATATATGGACACAATAGTGGTAGAGAGGGACAAGGTGATATCTAAAATGGAGTAGTTATGGAGGTAGCTAGAGGAGACTAGTGAGAAAACCACCATAGAGGTATTGCAGGTAAAGTTAGCTAAGGCATGGGAAAAGGTGATGATGGCCTTGGGTAGAGTGAAGAGAGCAATGATACAAAGATGACTAGAGGTGGAGAGGGTAATGGATATGGAGGATATCCTAATTAGAGATGGATTTGAGGTTCATACTTGATCAAAACTATCAGGGTCCCAATAGATCCTGACGAGTGAACCCCCAATCACTATAGTGAGGTCAAGGTTTAGAGAGCCATCCATATTGTAGGATTTAATGACCATATCTTCTCAAGAAGATGAGAATAGGGATAGTGGAATAGCACTAGATAGGATAGGGGATTAAAGTGAGGGGGGAGTGAGGGAATGAGTGGCAGTAGATAGTGAGGTGCTATGTAGTGATGATGTGACTACAATTTTGTAGGTATAGAGAGCATGATGATGTAGCCATCAGGACTAATATTATTATGATGTATGGTATTTATGTGAGATGATGTATCGCCAAAATTTTTTGCACCCTCACATTAAAGCTAAAGGATCCGTACCCGAAAGGGGTATGCGATAAGGATGGGATAATACCTCAGACGAAGAGGCCCTTTGAAGGTCGTGCCTCTCGGGGGAGGGGTATAAGGGTGAATTTTTTATAGATGGTGGGGTTCACCAGGAAAATTTGAGTGGCATTTTCCATGCCTAGGTTGAGAATGGGTTTGATGTGTTCATTTTATGTTCAATCATTCAGATTCCTAGGTTGGCTAAAATGAATCTAAGCTATTATATATGAAATTTTTGGTTTATATGAAGACAAAAAACATAAATGAATCCTAAATACAGAAAATATCTAAAATGGAGAAGAGTGCACCTAATTTCTAATGTCTGATGAATATTCTGAAGCTTGTAGGAGTCCAGATTGTCCCGAATATGACAAGATCATATGTAATTGTATAGAATCATCCAGATCACAGGAGATCATCTAAGATCAGCCAAGATCATCAACGACCTAACGAATTCGTCAGAAACCTGCAATCATGAAAACAGACTCCAAAAACCAAAAATACAATTGCAAGAATGATAGAAATAAGAATATAAATTCTTAAATGATAAATCCAGATATCAAATCAAATGGGATGCAATGCTTTAATAATTTACTTTGAATTTTATCATGCAAATATGCTAAATGAGGTGAACTCCAAGATGTAGAATAGAAGTGAATTAATCTAATGCACAATTAAATAAGAAAAAGAGATAGAGAATGCAAACTCAAGGATCTAATTGCCCCCAATCTGAACTGTAGTCAAAATCATCTACAATCATATGATATCATTACCGATCTCGACAGGATCATCCAAAATTGTGGTTGAATCGCTTGCGACAATCTGAGCTTCCTCTGGTTGAAACACAGTGAGATCCTATAATAAAACTTGAAAACACAAGTGCAAATGATGGGGGATAGGATGTTATAACACAACAAAAACTAAAGTTGTAGGGAAATGATCATCCAGGGGGATAAACTGGGAAAATACCAAGTTTATATAGGATTAGGGGGAGGTTATGAGGTTGGGGATCATCTCAATCTAGGAGATCTCCAACGTAGGAATATCAAACCGCGCAGACACGCTTCTGCCTGAGTTGGATAGGTTGTTAAAACATAAGCTAATTATGAAAATTCAGTTTTGGGATGAAATCGTCTAGACGTTTTGTTCCAGAAAAATTCATCTGATTTGGGAAAATATTGTCAGATCGATGATGATATCATCCAACGGTCAAAACTTCTAAAAATGGCACAAAAAATGAGGTGAGCGATTAACGGGCAATTTTGGGGTTAAAATTCAAATTTTTTACATTTTACTGATATTTTAACTGTGCCAATTTTAGGGTGCTACATTTTGCCCCATCTTTAGCGTATTTTCTGAAGAAAATGCATTAAAGACGAGTTCTTCACACTTTACAAGAAAGCAGAAATTTATTCCTTTTTTTAGACGACGATTCTAGGTTGAATCGTACAACTGTTTGCTATGGTGCCCCCTCCGAGTTTTTACCCAAATCGAACGTTTGAGGTAAAAGCATGGAAAAGCAAAAATTAAAAAAATGTTGTTTTTTAAATAAAAATAAGAAAAATAGGGTAAAACCCTAATTCATTTTTACTGTTCACTTTCACTGTTTCAGAGCTCTGCAGGCGAAATGGTGGAAACGACCCACAGATTGACAAAGGTCCGGTGTGGGTTGTGGGTAAGGATCTAAACCTAGTGTACTATGTTTTTAGCTTGATTTTTTTAATTTTTTACTTGAATTTTAGTTGTTTTTGGGCATCGCGGTCATTTTTAGGCCGTCGACAATGTCAAGATGAAATCGTCCCAATATTGTCGAAATCGTCCCTATATCGCCGATTTCGTCTGAGGACGAAATCAAAGAAATAGGGACGATCCCAAAATTGAATAATCAAAGATGATTTCATCTTATTAAGGATGATTTAACTAAATTTGGTACGATATCATCCAATAATGGGCGATATCATTTTTTTATGAGATGAAATTGATTTTAATGATTATGTATTAATGATTTTTGTTGTTTTATTTTTTATTTTGCAGAGGGGATTGCTAAAGAGTCGAGAGTGGAAATACGGGGGTATTAGGGATGACTTAGTCATGCTCGATCAAGCTAAGTGAGAAAAACTAGCAAAGGTTAGACTACAGCATGTGGCAGAGATGCCACAAATTCCTATAGACATGGGGCTATTGACAGCCCTAGCAGAGAGATGGTATCTGGAGTCGTCCTGCTTCTGAATATCGATAGGGGAGATGACTCCCACTCTAGAGGATGTATGGAGGATCTTGAGGATCCCCATAAATGGGTAGTTCATGACTCCTTTGACCAATCAGGGCCACGCCATGATGAGATTGTGCAGTGACCCAAGCTTCGCCTTGGAGAAGGGCGGAGTGAACATCGAGACTTTGAGGCAAATGCCTAGGGCATCTCGATTGACCTAGGTTTTTGTAGGGGTGGTGGGTGGTCTTCTTCTATGCCACCAGAGTGGATGTAGGTTACCGTGGCTCCTCTCAGATGCGGTCTGTGACATGAGAGACCATGGATATAGGTTTGCTTGGGGTAGCTTTGTATTATGCCACTTGTATAGGATCCTTTACGGGGTTGTATACAAGGGAGGTTGATGTCTGGTGCTGACATCACTGCTATAGGTTTAGTGCTGGGAGCACATTTTGGTGTAGAGGCTGGTAGGGCTTCCACTAATAGGAGTTTACTGGGAGAGACCCTAGGTTTTCTATTGGTGGTTGCAGAGAGGGTCACAGTGGTAGATAGATATGTCGATGTCCCGGAGGTTGCTAGATGACCTCACCCTAGATCGGATCACCTAGAGACCATGGAGAGAGCATCCATGGTGGGTAGAGGATGAACAGGAGTTGGCTCACATCAGGCAAGTCATCTGGTTAAGGACAGAGTGGGGAGAGGTAGAGCTCCATCGCTATGACCAAGTTTTGAGGTAGTTCGGTCTATAGTAGGGGATCCCTTCTCTTAGAGATTATGAGTACTCCCAGACTATGCAGGATAATACCACATTGAGTGGGGCTCTAGACATGTAGCAGTTCTGGAGTCAGGATGCTGATGATGCCCCAATTCAACTAGTGGATGGGGATGACACAAGGGTAGTAGATGGGTATGATGCCTGGTATGCAGGCATCCACCCTCCTCGGATGATGAGGGCACAGGGTCTGATATATGTTGTAGTGCAATAGATGGAGAGGCAGCGTTAGGCTACCATCGGTGCAATGAGAGGTCACAAAGGGAGGGATCAGTGATGGCCTCCTCAGGAGAGACATCGAAGAGTACCACAGGCTTCAAAGAGACAACAACAGTCGAAAATGATGGAGAGACTCCCTTCTCAGCAGAGGGATAGGCCACCATCGCTTAATAAGGGCAAGGGTGTTGAGGTGGGGGAGAGCAGTAATGGCAGCTCTCCAGGCGGATAATTCCCACATACAAGCTCAAGTGTAGACTCTTTAGGATGAGGCTACACGAATCAAGGTTTAGAGCAGAGGGGCAAGCATTCTAGAGCTGGCATGGGCTGTTGCATAGACCATGTTCTACCAGGGGTTGTACTATCATGTAGTTCCAGAGGAGCAGAGGATACCATTGCCAGCCATCATTACAGAGCCGATCAAGATGGGGTCATCGAGGACATCATCATGATCGACATCGAGGACCCATGATACAACACAAACTTCGATAGGACCACCTCCTCCACATCAGTGTGGGAGAGGAGATGAGGTTGAGGGCTCGAGGGCTTCTCGAGACTAGATGCTCATTGTACATAGACCATATATTTTTGAGAGGATTGAGTATGCCAGGGTATAGATTGTGGCATACTAATTCGCTTTGATATGATGTATAGACTTCTTGATATATATATATATATATATATATATATATATATATATATATATATATATATATATGTTCTTTTTGTGATATGACTTGTGCATATGTTTTATGATGCTTTAATATTTGTTGTTTGACTATTCATGTAATTATGTCGTTGAAAATATTATAATTTTATGTCATGCTATAAAATTAAATGAAATAATCTGATGTAAACAAATTGGTTGTTGTGGTATGATTTGATAAAAAATAAAGTGACTTCTAACAATAATTTCAAAGGACATTGTCATTGTTACATGACCATTTCATGGAGTCGCCGCTCTCTAGGTCATCAAGATAATCCTAGTATGAGAGAAATATTGCTAAAAGTAAAAGGGTGCTTAAGAGACTTTCTTAAGACTTTGTGTTGTGATGATGATTTGTTTTCATATTTCCATGAAAATATTATTCATGAAATATTAAAAATATGATTTTTTCTAGACATAAAATTCTTAAGTGTGATAGAAATTTGAACAATTGCCTAGGAATTATACCATCGTCGCAAAACTGAATGTTGACATAATGAAATGAAATAGAAAATTTTTCATTCTTTTTAAAGCACAATTGTGTAACATAATGATTTAAGCCATATGTTTTTATGGATTAAATAAATGGGAGATAAAATTATAACGATGACTTACGCTAGGCATAGAATTTTAGGTATAGACTTATACCATCATCGCGAAATCCAAAGAAGAAATTGATGTAATAGTTTTATTGCATAGTTGAATTTTAATTTTGAGATAAAAAATATAAAAATGAGGACTTGCACTAGGCATAAATTCCAATTTAGGTTTAGGAACTATACCATCGTTGCGAAAGTCGAAAAAATATAAATGTGACTTTATTGCTAGATTTTTGAACATGCTTTGAAAGAAATTTTAGATTTTTGAAAAAATGTATTTAATTGTTTTTACGCTAAGCCAATATTCTCAAGTAAGAAAATACAATTATTATAGAAGATTTGCATAAATATTTTAAATTATCTCAAAGAAAAAATTTAGATTTATAAGGAACCCCATGTGCATATGTGAGTTCATTGCCAATCTTGATCTATCATAATGATACAAAATATCTCAAACACAAATGTGTGTGCAATTGTATTGTTCATTTACCAATTTTGAGCAAGATAATTTGATACAAGTAATTTGAATTAACCAAATGAGTGTTCATTGACCATGATTTATATGCATGTAACCGTACCAGATTACTATGTAAGTCGGGTCATCAAGAGCTAACTAATCCATGATCGGACATGGGTCTATACAAAAGAAGGTCGCTAATGTGATAGACATATCACCACGCTAAGAGTTACCCAAGGCCAAGTAGGTTGGGCACAAACCACCTGTTATGGGGCTTACCTCACATTTTTCGAATAATTGAGAATTCCAGGGATTCAAGCTCATTCACCCTTATTTTATTTCAAATGGTAGGGGAAGGGATTTATTGCTTTTTGCTTTTTGTTTTCGTTTCTCTCTTCTTCTTTTTTTGTATTTTTGCTTGACACTGAGATAATGCTGAAATATTGCTGAGGTGGTACAAAATGATACTGAAACAATGCTTCTTTTTCTCATGATTTTTCTTGACTTTCCTTTTTTTTTTCTTCTTTCTATACTAGGGATACTTGCTCGGATTGGCTGTAGAGCAAGGGATTTTTATTCTGGGCAGGGGTGAGCTTGTCCTTTTGTCAATTCTCAAAGATTCTAGACCATGTGCATGATAGGATAGCAGGGGAAACTTTTCACTCAAGATACCACTTCTACTGTGTAGCATTGCTTTGAATTTGCAATGAAATCATTTTAATGTGAAAAGGTGTACTTGGTTCAAGTAAATAACAAGATCAGTTCTCTATGCTCAAAAATTTATTTAGTCAACTATGGACTTCGATATAAGAGAGATTAATAATCATACCAAATAAGATCAAGATATTTATTCTTGTGAGTGTGAAAGTGAGGGATTCCAAATAAATGCTAATTTATCCAAAATAACTAAAAATATAACTGCAATACTTCAAGAATTGACAGGTGCAAAAATAGAAGATGTTTTTGAGGATTTTGATTTTTTTATATTTTGATTTTAATTTATGAATTAAGATAATACATAATATTACTGTTTTTGAAATTTTTATATGAATTACTAAAATAAGACAATATGTATAATATATACAGTGACGAAATTACCAGATTTATGCATAATAGCGCTTAATATGAATAATGTTCATAGGTTCTTTAAGATCTTTACCATCTAAGATAGCTAATCTGTATGCTCCTGATCCAAATTTAGCAGTGATAATATATGGCCCAAGCCAGTTAGGCTCAAATTTATCTTTAAGGTCTTTAGTTGCATTAGTATTCTTTTGATTTTATTTTAAGACGAGGTCATCGATCTCAAAGGATCGATTATGAACTTTCTTGAGATATGCTCGTTTGAGCTTGTTTTGGTAGGCATGAAGATGTTCCAAAGCATTAATGTGCTTCTCATCTAGGAGTTCCAATTGACTAAATCTACTAGCATGATATTCATCTCCTACTTCAGTATCTTGAAGTAGCAGATCCAAAGAAGGAACTTCTAATTCAAAGGGAAAAACAACTTTAGTGCCATAAACCAAAACAAAATGTGAAGTGCCTGTGGGAGTACGAATACTAGTTCGATAAGCCCACAAAGTAAGATATAATTGAATGTGCCAATCATGGCCAGATTTATTGACTAGTATTTTGAATATTTTAATTAATATTTTATTAGATGCTTCTGCTTGGCCATTACCCTGAGGATAATAGGGAGTGGACCAACGATGTTGAATTTTATATTTTTGACATAGTTTCTTTACATATTTATTTTTGAAACAAGTTCCATTATCTAAGATGAGATTTGCAGGAATTACGAACCTACAAATAATTTGATTAAAAATAAATTTGGAAACTTGAGTTCTAGTGTAAGAAGCTAAGGGCATAGCTTCAACCCACTTTGTAAAATACTCGGTGGCGGTTATGATGAATTTGTGTCCATCAGATGACACAGGATTGATTTTTTTGATGATGTCTAAGCCCCATTTTGAAAAGGGCCAAGGAGATGAAATAGCTTGCAGTTCTTGTGCAGGTGCATGGACAAGGTCAACATGTTTCTGGCACTTGTCGCAATGGCACACGTAATCATGTGCATCATTCTCCATGGTAGGCCAAAAATATCCTATCCTAAGGACCTTCTTAGCAATGGCGCTACCACTAAAGTGTCCCCCACAAGATCCATCGTGGGCTTCACTCAAAGCTGATCTAGACTCTTCTAGATTCAAACATCTCAGTAGGATACCTTCAAAAGATCTCCTATATAAGATATTTCCAATTATGATGAAGCGACTTGCTCGTCTACGTAATAACCGGCGCTGGTTTCTATTAAAACCTTCAGGGAAGGTCCCATTTTGAAGAAAATTGAGGATATCAGTGTACCAAATTTTAGGAGTAGTTTCATTGATTAGAAACACGTCCAAAGGTTCCAAGCATGATTTAATTGAAGCAAGTTCTTGGAGTTGATGAATAATGATGGTAGAATATTCTCCATCTAGCTCCAAAGGTAAAAGAGATGCAGCTGCGGCCATGGCGTCAACCGCATGATTGCTAGTTCTAGGAATAGCTTCCAAGGTAATTTTATCAAATAAAGATATTAATTGTAATATATATGCTTTATACGGGCGCAATTTATCATATTTACTATGATAAACATCTTTAATTTGATTTATAACAAGTTGAGAATCACCGAAAACTAATAGATTTTTAATTTTTAGTTCTAGGGCTGCTCGTAATCCAAGGATGAGAGCCTCATATTCAGCAGTGTTATTAGTATAGGCAAATGTTAATTTAAAGGATAGAGGTATGAGATGTTTCTATGGAGATATCAAAATAATACCCGAACCAACCCCACTCATGCATCGGGCTCCATCAAAGTATAAGGACCATTGCTCTGAATGATCTACCTCTAGTTTAAGGCATTCATCAAGAAACTCAATGATGAGGGGATGGGTGGATTCTAAGGGTGCAACAACTAATTGATCTGCTATGATTTAACCCTTAACATACTTCTATCCTATAAACATGAGTTTAAACTCACTTAGTGCAAGAACCCACTTTACTGTGCGACCAGATAAATAAGGTCGACTCATGAGATACCACAAGGGATCGAATTTAGCAATAACATATATTTTTTGACTGAGCATATAATGGCGTAGTTTCTATGTAGAAAATATGACTGCTAGACATAAATTTTCTAATGCTGTGTAGAAATTTTCATAACTAATTAATGTTCTGCTAATGTAATAATTAGCACACTCTCTTTTCTCATCATCAATTTGAGCTAACATAGCTCCTAAAGCAAAATTTGAAGCAGAAATATACAAGATAAATGGGCGATTAGGTTTATGTGGTGAAAGTATAGGTGGGTTAATAATATATTGTTTGAGGAGTTCAAATGCTTCCTGACATTCGTCGTCCCAATGGAAAGAGACATCCTTCTTAAGAAGCTTAAGAAAGGGTCCAGTTTTATCCGCCAGCTTATCGATGAAGCGATAGATAGCTTGAAGCTTACCTTGTAGACTTTGTAATTCAGATATATTTGTAGGTGTGGGCATATCAGTGATAGCCGTAATCTTGAGAGGGTCAATTTCAATGCCACGTAAAGAAACTATAACCCCCAATAATTTACCTGACTTAACTCCGAATATACATTTGGCTGGATTAAATCGGATAAGATATTCCCTTAACCAATCAAATACTTTTCTCAAGTCATCTAAATGGTCATCTTCTTCAATAGAACGAGCTATAATGTCATCTAAATAATCATGTAGTATATCATGTATCATATCATGAAAGATATAAGTCATGGCTCGTTGACAGGTTGCACCTGCATTCTTCAACCTGAATGACATCACTTTCCAACAGAAAGTCCCCCAAGGGGTAATAAAGGTTGTTTTAGCCTGATATTCAGGAGCTATCATGATCTGATTATAACCAGAAAATCCATCCATTAAGGATATCATTCCACTCCCAGTAGTAAAATCAATGATTTGATCCATATTGGGAAGGGGAAAATCATCTTTAGGGCATGCATCATTAATATCTCTAAAGTCTGTACAAACCCTAACCTTAGTAGTTTCTTTCTTAGTTACTAGAACTACATTCGATATCCATTCAACATAATCAATGGCTTGTATAAAAATAACATTCAGGAGTTTTTCTAACTCCCCTTTGACTAGTAAGGCCACTTTAGGATACATTTTTCTAAGTTTATGTTTAACAGGTTTAGCATCCGAATGCACTACTAGGTGATGCATAACTACAGAAGGGTCTAATCTTGGCATATATTCATATGTCCAAGAAAAGACATCTTCATATTCTTTAATAAATGCAATGTATTTATCCTATTTTTCTTGACTCAATTCTGATCCAATGTTGATTATGTGGGGGTTATCCTCGGTTCCAATGTTAATTTTTATGACATTTTCTACTTCCATGTGTACATCTCTCTCAAAATTATGTGGGGCGGGTGAAACGCTCAATTCTTGTAATTCTTCAAAGGATAGCTTGTATAATTCATCTTGAGGAGTCATGGCCTCAAGCTAGGCTATACTAGGTATAGAGCCATCAAAATAAAATTCATTATGTAATAATTCCTCAATGGAGACATCATGAAAGATATCTTCCTCCAACTCATTTTCGGATTTAGCGATCATCTCAGGATAAGCTATAGATAACATATTACATGTAAATGTCTTATTTATTAAATGCAAGGCATCGCGTGCATCTAAATAATCTTGGTAACATATAAGTTGGTCATCATACTCAAATGGGAATGGCTGACCCTTACTAGGAAATAGGCCCACACCACATCGGGCCGGCCATGCTTCTACCTCAAAAGGTTCTTTCATACCATTCTGGAAATGTCCCAAACCTTTCCCTTTATATCCCAATTTCAGCATTATAGGTTTGGCTTTAATATATTCATTAGTAAAATAACATCGAGCATATCCATCATAATGAGTTCTGATGTTTATGGGTATTCTACCCCAGTCATATCCCTTGTAAATAAAGGTATAGATCCCAAATTGGTAAATAATTCCCATAGGCTGTGGGAGGCCCAAGGTATGAGGAGATGGTGGCAAATTATTTAAAATATGGGAATATCGCATAGAAGCATTTGTTTCTTCTGATATAAGAATTTTAGATAGATCGGGTAAGATTTCTTCAGTAAGAGCATAAGAGGTAGAAGGAAAATTCCCTACGTCTTCTAATGTAGAAAATATAAAATTGGTGGATATAGACGGTTTATAGGTGTTGATAGATAGGTCTATTATAGGTATGGAAGTTATAGGAGTAGAACAAGAGACATTGGTTGTGGTATTAGGATCTTTATTAGGTCCTAATGAGGTTTGTTTGGAATATGGTTGAGCTATATGTGGAGGTGAAACTTACAGAGAAGAAGTAGATGACTTTGTGGGTGTAAGTTTCACATTTTTAGAGGGATAATGAGAATTGGGATGTGTGGATGATAGAGCAGGGTAAAATTGAACTCCAATAGGTTCTGCCAAAGCACACATATCAAAGGGTCTTGGATCACCATGAATGGTAACCAACTGATTCTTAAATTCAAACTTAAAATATTGATGTAAGGTTGAGGGAATAGCTCGCATCGTGTTGATCCAAGGATGACCCAAGAGTATATTGTACGATGCAGGGCAATGTACAATAAACACGATCGTATCCAAGGTTCTCGGACCAACCTGCAATGGAATGGTAATAACTCCACACATTTCTTGTGTTTCATCATTGAAAGATTTTATGATCATATCAGTTCTTTTCATTTCCTCACTTCTAAACCCAAATATTTGGTAGAAGTCAAAAGTGCAAATATTTAAAGATGAACCATTATCAATCAAAACTCGTTTGACTACTACATCTCCAATTAAAGCAGTAATATACAAGGGGTTATCTTTATGTAAACTATGTTGAGGTATGTCTCTATCCTAGAATTCAATACAATCAACTTCACGAGTTATTATAGTATTGGCCATGGCTTCAGGTTGAATTTTTTGTGGTACCATCATTTGGCTTAATGTGAGCATTAATTCATCTCTATGTGTAGGAGAAGATCTTAAAAGGTCCAAGAGGGAAATTCTAGCTGTAATATTTGATAATTGTTCATTAATATTATAAGGAGGTTTAGGTTGAACATTAGGTGCATTATTCCCTTTATTAGGAACCTTCAAAACAAATGGAGTTGATCCACCATTATGAATTTGATCTTGTTGATAATTTTGAGCCTGTTGTCTAGTAACAGCTCTTATGGCACCCACAATATTATTCTACAGATGATGAATTGGTCTTGGTCTAGCATTTATAGCTAGCTCATTAGAAAGTAATTGGTGAGATGATGGTCTAGTAGTGACTCTTCTTGAAAATGGTTCTTCTGGAACCATATAACTTGTGATAGGGTGAATAGTATCCGATTCATCTTCAAAACTATTCGATTGATTTGATGTGATTTCCATATCACTCTCAATCTCATATTCTATATCACTAAGATCAGGTATCTAAATATTATATAGAGGCCTGGTTGTAACCATGGATAAAGTTGTGTCAAATATTTCCATATCATGAGCAGGTAAATGCCCACTAATAGTTCCTACATATCGTGCAGGAGGAGGGACATTATGATGTTCAATTTGATTAGCCACCTCCTTACCATGTTTTGGTAAGGGATGTTGAAAGATGTCTAATGACTGATTGGCATTCTAATTCTAGTTTTATGGGGTGTTATTTTGAACATTATTAGGAGGATTTTTCTTAGGTTGAAATACTTGCACCTCCATCTCATTGTTATCAATCAAGTCCTATATTTTATGTTTTAATATTTTACAAGAATTGGTAGTGTGTCCAGGTCCTCTATGGAAGTCACAGTGTAAATATACTCTGTATCCGGGTATAGTTGGATCAGGTTCCCGGATATTTGGTAATTGAATCAAACCTCATTCTAATAATTGTGGTAGAATAGTTGATAAAGGTTGATTTAACCTAGTAAATTCTTGAGGTCTATCAGGAGGTTTTAGTACAAACTTCTCCGTTGTCTTTGCAACATTAAAATATGCAGTATTTCTACTATCGGTGACTCCATAACCCACAACTTGTTTATTCTTATATTGATTTTTGGATGTTTTCTCATCGTCTTTCTTTTTAAGCTGGCCTCTCCTAATGAGAGCATATTCCACTCTTCGGGCTAAGTCTATAGCCTGATCGAAGGTGGTCAAAGTAGTAGTTGATAATTCGTAAGATAGTTGCTCTTGCAAATTATTAATAAATATGTCCAACATCTCCCTATAAGGTAACACAAAGTGCAATTTTTCTATCAACTGTCTCCACCTAGCTAAGAAATTAGCAAAGCATTCATCTTTGTCCTGTTTTAAGTTATACAAATATTTAATGGTCACATGTCTTTCGATGTAGGCACTAAATTGATGAACAAAAGACTCGGTAGTTTCTTCGAAATTCCTCAAAGAATTAGTGGGTAATTGATAATACCACTCTAATGCCATTCCTCCCAAGCTTTTTAGGAACATTTTTAGTAATAACAAGTCATCTTGTGATATATCATGACATGCTATCCTAAACATATGAAGATGCTCTATGGGATGTTCGATTCCTTTATATATGGGAATAATAGGCATAGGAAAATGTTTAGGATACGGTTGTGCTATGACTATAGGATCTAAAGGCTGACTACACATCTATCGATAGTTGTACGAGGGACGGTAGGGATCTATCTGGTCCATGTGAGAAACTAGTTGTTTCACCATGGTTTCAAGATTACTAGTTTGTCCACCATATTGGTTCGGTGGGACATAGGTATGTGATGTATGAGTGTATGATGGTGTGACATAAGGATTAGATGCTATATTGCTATTATGAAAAGTGTTGGTAGGAAGAGTATTATGAAGGGGATTTGTAATAGTATTATGTTGTACCCCAGATTGTTGGTAATTGGTGTTTGGTTTTGTTTTGGGTTTTTATTGATTTGAGGTATGTTGATCAAGATCTTGGCAAAATAGAGCAGTAAATGATGGTTTCTTTTGTGCGGGAATGACCCTAGGCTTATTAACAGGAACTTTAGATTGTTGGGTAACCTACTGTTGTTGCATGTTCTGGATCATAGCTGCCATATCCAAATTGGATGGTCCAGCTTGATCACTCTCTTGGTAAATAAAGTACAAGGGATTAGTGTGTGTTTGAAATACTTATTCTAGAGTTTCTTGAGTGTCACTAATTCAATCCTTGTCCATATGGGCTGCTCTATTAAAAACACCAATATTAGTATTAATGAACTTCGAGAATTTTTCCATGTTTTCAAAAGTGATAGCTCCTCCCGGAGACATTTTAGGGGATGAGGATCCTTCCTCTCTAACAATTTCTTCTTGTTAATTTCCTACAATAAGCTCTTCTTCTTGTTGGTCTTGGGTTCCTTCTTCCAGAACTTGGTCCTCAGGAGGGACATTTTGATCAGTTAATGGTCTTCCTAACCAATCTTCATCTTTTTCGGTTTGTTTTCCATTCCTAAGTCTAGGCATTGTGCTACACTTAAGTTTTAGAAAATATGTATACTTATATATATATATATATATATATATATATATATATATATATATATGTATATATATATATATATATATATATATATATATATATATATATATATATGTATATATATATACATATATATATATATATACATATATATATATATATATATATATATATATATATATATGCGGTAGGGTTGAGAGGTATATATTTTAACTATATACCTACTATAATACTTTAAAAGATTTTTTTTTTGTTTTTTGTTTTTTGTTTTGTGTGATTATTTTGCAAGAATAAAAATAACAAACAACATGCTAGTTGCAAGAAATAACAATAGTAAAAAGAATGAATTAGTTTTCTATGAATAGTTTATGGATATCATTGATAGGGTCAAGTTCATCAGGAGTCATGAAATGCCCCTCTTCAAATTGGAAGTGGTTTTTCAATAATTTGACAAAGTGTGCTATAGTAATATGATTTATTTCAGACCCTGACATGTAAAAATAAAGTTCATGGAAATACTCTCGATACAACACAGCTCTAGGAAATCTATTCCATCTCTTTCTATCCGTAAGAATGACTTCTTGATCCTCTATACGAGATAGAAATTTATGCACTACAACTACATTCTCAAGGTATTCCTCAAAGGTGTATAATTCAAAAGACACAAGTGCTCTTTTATCTGCTAACCACCTATGGCAAGCTCTCTGAAGTTCATGATACAAAGTCACCTGATCAGGACAAACCTCTTAATTTGCCTAAGTTCTACAAATATGGATTCAATAATACCCAATCTCCTATCAAGTTCATCCCACAAATATTGGGCTCTATTTGTTTGAGGTACTCTAAGCACAGAAGTAATCTCTATGGTCGTTAATTTATTTTCAACATTTATGGTGACAACTCGTCTTCTATTATAATCTACCATCTAAATATGATAAGCAAATTTAACGGGTGTCTAATGATTCTATATGTTCTTAATAATGTGTTTTTTTTTTGGATTGTTATCAAAAGGTGTTTTAGTTTCACGTCGGGTTCACCAAAATGTATTGCCCAAATTTTTTGATCCCTTACCTTCAGGCTAAAGGATCCGTGATCGGAAGGGGGATGCGATAAGGATGGGATAATACCTCATATGGAGAGTCCCTTTGAAGGTTGTGCCTCTTGGGGGAGGGGTATAAGGGTGAATTTTTGATGGATGGTGGGGTTCACCAGGAAACTTTGAGTGGCAGTTTCCATGCCTAGGTTGAGAATGGGTTTGATGTGTTTATTTTATGTTCAATCATTCAGATTCCTAGGTTGGCCAAAATGAATCTAAGCTATTCTATTATGAAATTTATGGTTTATATGAATACAACAAACATAAATGAATCCTAAATACTAAAAATATCTAAAATGGAGAAGAGTGCACCTAATTTCTGATGTCTGATGAAGATTCTGAAGCTTGTAGGAGTCTAGATCATCTCGGATATGACAGGATCATCTGTAATTGTACAAAATCATCCAGATCATAGGAGATCATCTGAGATCAACCAAGATCATCAACGACCTAACGAATTCGTTAGAAACCTGCAATCATGAAAATAGACACCAAAAACCAAAAATACAATTGCAAGAATGATACAAAATGATAGAAATAAGAATATAAATGCTTAAATGATAAATCCAGATATCAAATCAAATGGGATGCAATGTTTTAATAATTTACTTTGAATTTTATCATGCAAATATGCTAAATGAGGTGAACTCCAAGATGCATAATAGAAGTGAATTAATCTAATGCACAATTAAATAAGAAAAAGAGATAGAGAATGCAAACTCAGGGCTTTGATTGCCCCCAATCTGAACTACAGTCAAAATCATCTGCAATCGTATGAGATCATCGTCGGTCTCAACAGGATCGTCCAAAATTGTGGTTGAATCACCCACAACGATCCGAGATTTCTCCGGCTAAAACACAGTGAGATCTTGCAATAAAACTTGAAACACAAGTGCAAATTATGGGGGATAGGATGTTCTAACACAACAAAAACTAAATTTGTAGGGAAATGATCAGTCAGGGGGATAAACTAGGGAAAATCCCAAGTTTATATAGGATTAGGGGGAGGTTAGGAGGTTGGGGATCATCCCAATCTGAGAGATCTCCAATGTAGGAATCTCCAACCGTGCAGAAACACTTCTGCCCGAGTTGGAGAGGTTGTTGAAACATAAGCTAATTATGAAAATTCGGTTTTGGGATGAAATCGTCTAGACGTTCTGTTCCAGATGAATTCATTCGATTTGGGATGATATCGTCAGATCGGCGACGATATCGTCCAACGGTCAAAACAACTTCTAAAAATGATGCAAAAAATGAGGTGAGCAGTTAACGAGCGGTTTCGGGGTTAAAATTCAATTTTTTTTATCTTTTACTGATGGTTTAACTGCACCAATTTTAGGGTGCTATAGATGATATATATATACGTTTATGGAAAATGATGTACATTATGTGATGTGTGATGAATGTATGATGTTTTATGATGATTTATGTATGAATATAATGAATGTAATGAGATGCATGTGATGATACTCATAGATGATTCAAATTATGAAATGAGAAATATGACTAATGTGAGATGTAATGGTTATGCAATGATGAATGTAATAAGATGGATATATATATACATACATATATATACATACATACATACATATATATATATATATATGTATGTTTGATTATCATTCAAAAATACCTACCGATACATCGCTACTCATAAATAGACTAATAAATCAAGGGCATCAACACTATGGTACTAACATAACTATAGAATGGAATGGAGTGATTGTGACACTGTGGATACAAGAAATGAATAAAATGTAATAAAAAGGTGTTATCTTAGGAAGGAAGGATCAAAAAGTACTTTCAAGAAGCTCAAACACCTTAGTAACATTGATCAAACTCATCTATTGATCACATAAGTGCTTGAGTATACTAAAACCAACCAAGGGATTCAAGTTGCTCAAAGACCAATGTGTTTGCAGTGATGTTCATTTATAATTTTGAGCAAGGTAAGACTAACAAATTATGACTCAATCCATTATAAGCTAGCTCATCCATGAGTGAACATAGGTCTGTACAAAATAAGATTACTAATGTGACAAAAATATCATCATGCAAGGGCATACTCCATTGCCAATCAAGAATCTATAGCCTCAATGGAGATAGTCGCACAATCATTCAATGTTGCTCCATTTTCAACCATTTGTCTATAGCCTTGGTGGAGACATCTAAAATTCCTTAGGATCCATGATAATTGATACAATTCATGATGATGCCTCTTTTTTTTTTTTGCAAGATGGATCCTTGGGATTGGATTATGACATGATAGGATGAGTAGGGAAAATTATTCATTTTATGGCTAAAGGGATGTTTGGTTTCATATTTATTAAACTCAAAATATAATTAATATATGAGATGTGTGCATGGTCCAAGAGAAAACCTGAGTTAACCAGGAAATCCTATAGCACTCAAGTGATACATGACTTTCAATGAAGGTTGACTGAGACACTAGGTATGGTTGAATAACCGAAAGAACCCAAATATTCTCTAAACCTAAGAGAGAAAAGAGATAAAGCATGACTAGTTATGAATGTGTAAATAGTGGATATTATGGAAAATTAAGGCTAATGGCAAGTCTGAAGGAAGGGTCCCAAGTTTGAAGAAATCCTTAATTTGAGAAAATACATTGTGGTAAGGCTCAATTTGAACTAGATAGACATATTGATCATCGTTCAAATATTTTCTAGTGTTGGTAAAGCATGGTAACTTGAATGTGAGTGACACTATTAGTGAGGTTTTTTGGAATAAGGGACCTGAGAGAGGCCATAGTATCTATAAAATGATTAGATAACCTTGGTAAAACTTCAATGTTGTACTAGTCAAAGTTGATCAACAACTTATCAACAATTTTCTTATAAGACTTTAAGACCAAGAAATTGCATTGGTAAACCCCCTTAACTTGATTGATAATAAGTAGGGAGTCACCTATAATCTAGATATGTTTAATGTGCATGGTGACAAAATTCTAGAGTCCTAGAATAAATGCCTCATATTATACATTATTATTAGTATAGGTGAAGTCAAGCTTAAACAAAAATGGATGGGAAACCCTTGAGGCATGAGGAACATAATTCTAGCATCTCCTCCTTGTTCACACTTAGACCCATTGAATAAAAGGGTAATATCTATTTATTATTTATATTTGGCATGCTATTCGAGCTTGGTAACACTAAAGATAAATTTTTTTGGAAGCTATATGATAAGTAGTTGATCATCTTGAAGAGGAGCTTTAGTAAGTTGGTCAACAATAACCTAACCCTTTATGGATTTTTAACTTATGAATTTGATATGGAATTTTGTTAATATCATTATCCATTTTGTAGTGTGGGTATTGGTGTAAGTGTGACTCATCATATAACGCAATGGATTATCTCTAGCAATGACATATGTTGTATAATTGAGCATGTAGTGGTGAAATGTTTTGGTTGTAAAGGCAACAACAAGGTATAGCTTCTCCACATATGCATATTAGTTTTGTAACTCACCAAGGTATGATTAATGTAATATATGGATTGTTCTCAATTGACATCATTATTTTTATCCAACATAGTCCCTAGAGTAAATTTAGTAGCAGATATGTACAAAGGAAATAGAGTGCCAAGTCGAGGAGGGGATAAAATTAGTGGGGAAGTAAAGTAATGCTTAATGGTATCAAAAGCCTCCTGATATTTTGTGGTCAATTTAAATTTGATCCCTTTTTGCAAAATATAATTAAATGACTTGCATTTATCTAATAGTTGAGCAATGAAGTATGAATCACTTTAATTTTACCTTGAAAACTGCAAAATTCTTTGAGGGTCATAGGGAGGATATTTTGACAATGGCCTTGCCTTTATTAGGGTCCACTTCAATTGTTTGGAGACTGGGTCCACTTAAACACCTTGTTTGGAGACTATGAAACCTAAAAGTTTCCCTAAAGTGATGCCAAAGACACACATTTTAGGATTAAGTCTCACATTATGCTCAAGTAAGTGATAATTTTTTTTTTTGTAAAAAATCAATGTGGTCATGGAAAGTTTTAGATTTTTCCAAAATATCATCCACATAATCTTCAATTATTTTGTGCATGTAATAATGGAAGATGTAAGTCATGGCATGTTGGTACATAGTTCTTGCATTCTTGAGATTAAATGACATGACTTTGTAGGAAACTGTCCCCCAAGGACTTGTAAAAGCTGTCTTGTGTTTGTAATCAATATTAACTCAAATTTGGTTGTATATTTAAAAACCATCTATCAGGGAGATCATTTCATGGCCAATTGTGGAATCCACAAGCATATAAATGTTGGGAAGAGAAAATTCATCCTTAGGATATGCCTTGTTGAGATCACAAAAAATAGTGCAAATCTGTATCATCCCATTGGGTCTGCCAAAAAGCACCATGTTTAAAATCCACTTTGGATAATCAATTGGTCGGATAAATCCCCCATATAAGAGTTTTTGCAATTCTTATTTGACCATGAGGGCAATGGTAGGATGGAGTTTCCTCAAATTTTTGTTTGATTTTTTTGGTATTGCACTTTAATGTGAGGTTGTGGATAGTGAGATTTAGATCAAGGACATGCATATATTTGAGGACCATGCAAAAACTTGTTGGTATTAGATAAAGAGGTCAAAAAAATGTTGTTTCTCTTCAGATGCGATTCTTTTTCTAAGTTTAATGGTCTTGGTATTGTCAATGTTTGCGCTAATGTTGATATCAATAGTTTCCTCAATGAGCATGTGGGAAGCCTCCTCAAGCTGATAAGGGGTGGGAATGAGATGAGTGTTGTATATGACATTATTGAAGAGGGGTGATGTGGTATCATTGACTTGAGAATTATAAATGAAATAAGGTGAACAAAGGGGAGGAGGAAAGTAAATATTTGAGTCTTTGAGCAATTTATATAAGGGAAGAAAATCAAAGATAGATGGAGAGGATGAGATTTACTTGAAGTCAATGAGACTAGTGTCAATGGGGATGGGATGCATAAGATAATTTGAATTGTAGAGGGGTGTGCATATGTTAATGGAGATCATAGTGACTTGGTGGAATTAAGGGGACAATGGATTAGAGTATAGGTTCCCTTGTACATGCTCATAAGGAAGAAGTTGATTTAGAATGAGTGATCAAGGATCAGGTGGAGGTGACCATGGTGGTGATAGGGGATGAATGAGTGTGTTAGGATGCTCCAATGGTAGGATAATAGAAAATGTGGAAAGTGGTATGGGGAAAAACATAGGTAAAAATTATCTATGTCTATAATGGGGACAATTGGAGATAATTCCTCTTCAGAGCTATTTGAGGCATCGAAAGTGTCTCAAATGGCTCATTGAATTCATTTTTCAAGGTGTTAGATTGAATGAGGTGAATTCTGGAAACTTAAAAAAGTCTTTTGGTGATGGGTGAACATACTTAGGATTGTTGCATTTGTCATCACTCTCCTCCTCAAGGGCAAGGGTAATGCATCAAAGATAGTCTTCGAGGAGGTCGATAAAAGAATATTTATTCTATTCCAAGCTATATTTTCTTGAGGGGGTTGAGAATGAGGCTCTGAAATAGTATGCATTCCTTGCTCATAGTAGCCAATATTGCATCCTTTCCAGTTAAAGCACTAAAATTCCTCATGGAAAAAAAGGGATTGTCCAAAAAATTAATGTCACCAATAAAAATTTCTTTGGGCTCTCTATCCAAAAGTTTGTCTAAGGATGAACTAATTTCCCCATACATAGAATTTATGTGATTAGAGGAGGATTCCATGGGACCACCACACTGATGGTTAAGGAGATAACTAGGGTGACCAAAATCCCTAACTGACTCTATAACTAGGGGTATAAATGCAACACTATGTAAAAGATATTTTTCTATGCTAGAAGTAGTGATATGTACAACCACACAAGAAATTTGAGATAGGGGTAACACTGTCCATAAAATGTGATGAGGATGTGGATGAGGGTGGTAAAAATGAAGTGTGTGTAACTTGAACCATGTCAAATATGGATGGATTATCATCATAAGAATTTGAAGGTGAGGGTGGGTTAGGCACCATGGAAGGAGATATGGTTTGGGAAGGTTGTATGGGTGCGAGTATGGAGGAGGTGGAAGTGGTGATAGTGGGAATAGTGATAGTGGTAGTAACCTATCCAATGATGGGATTGGATGTAGGGCCTATAGGTTGGTTTTTAGAAGGGCTAGAACATGTAGAAGGGTACAATCTGGATGGAGTTTTTTTGGGGATAATGGATAGAAGGGGCTAGAGGAGGAAAATGAAGTGGTGAGAGTGAGATGTGAGGGGTTGATGATGGATGCCTAGTAACTATGGATGAATAAGTGGTATGAGAATAATATGTAGAATTAAGAGATTGAGTATAGGAGTGAAATAATTGAGTGCTAGAAGAATGGTGGAATGGTTAAGCAATGGGAGAAGGATATAAGGAATGTAGATAGTGTTGAGGAGGGAGATGTGAATAATATGGGGTAGGTATATGGTTTTTATTTTGTGTGAGATGAGGAGCATATTTAATGCCCAAATATAAATAAGGACAAATCAGATTGGGTGGAATTGAGTGGGTAGTTTGCATATCAGGTACACGTGGTGCAGGTGAGGAAGTATGAGATGTGGTCAAGTGGTAAGATGAGTTGAGTGGAAAATGGGTGAGGGAGAGATGTGTGGAAGGTAAGGGAGACTTGTGTAGGTGGATGACCATAAAATAATATTTGAAAGGTTTTTCATTGCCATAATCAAGGATAGATTCATTGCAAAATTGGAAAATATTGTTGAGATTTGTAAATGTGGTTTTCTTTTTAACATTTAGAGCAAAGTGTTCTAGGAAGAGATCGACCAATTGTTCAAAATTGTATAGGCTTTTTCAGGGCAACTGGTTATACCAATCTAAGGCTTCTCCTGAAAGGGATAACAAAAAAGTGTGGAGTAAGAGAGGGTCTATCTCATTGATGAGATAACAAGCATTGATGAAAGTGATCACATGATATTAAGGATCTTCTTTTCCCTTAAATATTTTGAATTTGGGAATTTAAAATAATGGAGGACATGGTAGTGATGGTACAAAATCATGGATGGGATAATTTTGGAGTTGACTTAGTGTTGTATTTTGGTACCTAGTGCCTATAACTTGTGATTCCAAAATATTGATCTTGTTAGCCAACATTTTAAATGCATCTAGAGTGGCCTAGGGATTTGAATAGGTTGCACCATGATGAGTAAAATGGTATGGATAAATAGGGGGATATGATTTATGTGAATGAATTTGATGGTAATGATGTTGGTTGGGATTAGAAAATGGGGCTTGGGGAACCTTAGAATCCAAAGGTAGATATTGATGTGGTGGATGACATTGGTCATAGGTATGTGGGTGATTCGATGGTGATTGATGATTTGGATGTTGATGATGTGTAGGGGGTGGTTGGGGTTGAGTATACAATGGTTGATATGAATGGGGGGGTTGTATGGAGGTCAACTGATGTGGGTGTTGGGTTGGATGTGATTGGTATGGTTGCAAGGTAGATTGATGTTGGTTTGGAGGTGGTTGTTGTTGATGTTGATGTGTAACAACCCAGGTCTACTCACCTGGTTGTTAAAAACATGAATTCAAAATTTTGCTATATCAAAACACAAAAGACATGTAATGACGTAATTCATACCCAAATTTGTATTAGTACTTAGGCATATATTTTTTACACTTTGATATTGTATTCTATTGTAGATGAAATCTCAAGTGCTCGAGACCAACCAACTTTCCACAGTAAACTACAATACTTGAGACCCATCCTCTCCTTACTCAAGTTTTAGGTTCTTGACAAGGGGTTTCCCTTCTAGGGACCATAACACCTAGAAGGGTGGATGCATTATTTTCCCCATATCATAGCATGGAGGACTTAGAAACTTGTCCCAATGGTCCACTAACCCAATTTTCAATTCACAATTTAACCTTTAGGTCCATGCTTGAGTTAGTGTAGCTATGCCAGTGCCTAATTATTGACCTTCATCTAAGGTGTCGTCAGGGTCTACCAATACTCTGGCTTCTAGATCAAGTGTCTCGTACCATACTCTAGTTGACAGTAATGATGCCCATACCATCTACCACTAGACCTTCCAACCCCAAGGATCAACTTTCCAATATTGAGTCTTGTTGGCAATTTCACAACTGGTTAATAATTCACAAGAACCTTCATGTACTACTTCATATGACAACCTAGAACGATGTCCCATTCCATCATCTATTACTCTCAATAGTATGGGATCCACTAATACTTATGATAATTCTAGAGATTGGTTGTCTGTAATTCACAATAACCACCATTGTGATCTATCGGATTTGGGTGGTTGCACATCCTACTCAATGGTAAGAATTATTTGCTTATTCTTTTTATCATTGTAAGTTTGGTCAATGGAATTTAAATTACCTTTTCTTAAAATTTTATCCCTACAACCCTTCTCAACTTTTTTAGTAGGGTAGTCACTTATATGCTTCAATAGGTTTGAGTATGGTATAGTGATACCTTATGTTTAACTGTTTAGCATAGAAATTGATTGACATAGTATTTGATTTATATCTCTTTTTAAAAAAAGAGCATATATTTAAAATATAAACAAATAACCCTTTCATTAATGTATATAAAATAAAAAATTATTAATGTAAAACCTCATAGAAGATATTTATATTTCAACAATTCTTCACCACCACTACAACTATTTCGAACATAAAGTTAAATTCTAATAACACTTTAATTTTTAATATTTATAATAACCCAAGTCTCCTTCATCCATCTAAGTTATATCTATAATTCGAATTGTTCATATCTCTTATAAATTCCACAAGTCTTTAATAAAATTTGAGATCCTAAAAGGTTATCTACTAACATCTAATAAATTTTTTGCTTATAGTTTTTCTATATATATTTTAAGTATTATACACTATTTTCCTATGATAAAACAAGGCCAAACCTATTTCAAAATATAGTTTAATTTCTTTTCGGTAAACGCATTAATTAGTATAAATCAATATTAAATATTAAATATATAGAACATATAACCTGATATTTAATTACGCTATTACTTCAAGATAACTAAAGAGCCTAACACATATCTCTCATCTGAGCCATAATTGACTAGCTTTTGAATTTCCACACGGTAATATTTTATTAGACCCTTTTAAAATCAACTTAAGTACTATTTTTACGGTCATAATTTTCTTAATTAAAGTTATAATTCTATTAGAAACTACAAGGAAAATATCAAAACCATGTTTAAACATCCAAGGTTTTTTTTTTATAAAAACTATAGTTTATTTTCAATTTTCAAGGGATACTGTGCTAAATTTTAAGGTAATATACCAAAGCCCGACAACAATTTATCATGAGTGACTGGGTTTTTGAACTTTAAATTTTGCCTAAATCTGACAATGATTTAGCATGAGTATCCAGACTCAAACTATATTTTCAAAAACAGGTTGATATAAACTTATATTTTTGGAGCTATTTAAAGCAAACCTATTTTTTTTGTCAGAGAAATTTCTTTCGAAATATACACAACGATAACCAGAATTTTTTTAGTAATCTATTTAGGCAAAGCACGCTTCTAGAAAATATTTCTACATGACGTTCCCAAAGCAAAGCAAATCATTTCAAAACAATCATTAATTTTAAAAATTTATTATATTTACTTGCATGACTCAGATATAATGCAATTACCCAAGAATCAAAGCCTCAAGTATCTTCAACTATTAACTCCTTATGAGAGAATAAAAATCCCTAGATTATATATTGATATACCCAAGGTATGCACTGTCAACTAAATAATCATTTGTCTTATAGTCAAAATTTTAATAATATTGATAATTTTCCAAAATTTTCATTAAGTAAAACCATTAGGTTTATCTTCACTCAAAGTTTTCTACCTCAAATGAATAGAATAACTGGAGAAAACTATACATAAATTCATTTGCCTACCGAATCCTAATAAAAGTAGAATCCAACAACTTTTAATGAAAGCAACTATTGACTCATAAAGGAGAAATAATTTTTTTGGAAATAATGTTTTGTTTTCAAACTAATACTTCCAGAGCTTCATTTCACATTTCAGTCCAAAGAGAAAATAGAAATTAAAAATAATATTATACAAAAAAACCAATGGTATCATAGGTCTTTTATCCAAATTATTATACAACGACTAAAAAAAATGTTTTCATTGAACGAATTTATTGAATTCTTTCCAAAAACTTTCTATAGATTCTACTTCATAGATTTCTTACAACATACAATCAAACAACATAACTTTCAATGTACAATAACACAACCAACTACATATTTATCGCAAACTATGAAAATCTCATCATGCTTAAGAATAATTTTTTTTCCAAGAGCTTCTTTATTTCCATACTAGAGTAAGGCATAATATTAGTACTACGAACATTTATGTTTTGTTTTAGGCAAACAGTGCTCCCTCATGGAGGCTTAATTTATCATCCATGATAGGATTAAGTGTTGGTATTTCTCATAGCAACATCTCATATGCCCTCACAAACACTCATAAAATAAGAGATAGTAGATGAATATGTGGATTGGTTCAACACGGTCCTTATGGATGCAATACTACATGAATACATTCATGGATGCAGAGTATGCAATATAAGCACTAAATTGATGTAATTCCCTAAGTGCAAACAAATTTGTATTGAACAACCCTATTATTTCTTACAAAGGAATTACGTTCATTGTCTCTTCTCTTTATTGTTTATATAAATAGAAATTTTACTACAACCCTATTATTTCTTTCAAAGAAATTAGGTTCATTGTCTCTTCTCTTTATTTTTAATATAAACATAAAATTTTACTGCAATTCATTAAATATTTTGGTGGAGAACAAATCTAAAGACAAGACAAGAAACAAAGTAACAAGAGCCAAATTTCTTATCCAATAGCTTCGAAAGAATTTTACAAAGAATATACAGCAATCTGCCATTTTGCCAACCCCTTCTCATTACAATCCTTGGGTTTTTATCGAGGTCCCGATCCTCTGTGTTTTCAAACTTCCCACGATCTGCAATTGCCACCTTGGAACAATACTTGGAAAGTTGCATTGATGAGACTCTGGGTGAGGTGCACGACTGGCTGCCATACCCCAACGAAAACTTCTTCTCGATCTGTTGCTTGCTGTTAGTTGCTATAAATGCGTCTCTAGATATCCTGTGCGAGTGGCCAACATGCCTGTTGGAATCTTCCCCTGAAACTACTGCTTCACTACCGCTAACTTGCCGTGCACGAAGGGACGCTTTTATGAAAGCCTGGAGTGCATGTTTTTCTTTTGGTCGCGATATCGCGACATGTCGCGATATCACGACAATTCCTCTCGGTGCCTTCTCTCCCCGATATCCTGACATGTCGCGATATCACGACGTTCCTTCCTCCATGCCTTCTCACTTTCGCTTTGGCCATGATATCGTGACCTGTCATGATATCACGCCATTTTTCAATCGTGCCTCCGTTCTTCAGTTTCGGTCATGAAATCGTGACATGTCACGATTTCGTGACCTTTCGTCCTCCGCGTCTTTGCTCCCTACGTTGGTCGCGAAATCGTGACGTGTCACGATTTTGTGACCTTCGGTCCTTCGCGCCTTTGCTCCCTGCGTTGGTCACGAAATCGTGACATGTCACGATTTCGTGACCTTCGGTCCTCCATGCCTTTGCTTCCCTGCTTTGGTCACAAAATCGTGACATGTCACGATTTCGTGACCTTCGGTCCTCTGCGCCTTTGCTTCCCTGTGTTGGTCACGAAATCGTGACATGTCACGATTTCGCGACCTTCGGTCCTCCACGCCTTTGCTTCCCTGCTTTGGTCGTGAAATCGTGACATGTCACGATTTCGTGACCTTCGGTCCTCCGTGCCTTTGCTTCCCTATTTTGGTCATGATTTTGTGACATGTCACAAAATCGTGACATGTCACGAAATCGTGACATTCTATCTGCCACTTCCCTATCTTCTATTTTTGTCGCGATATCACGACACATTTTTCTTTGCAAAATACTTAGAAAATTTTTGGTTGATGCTAGATTGCTCTGCTGCCCTCGGATGCTCTTGCATCAGACACCCGGGGTGGATTGAGAAGTGATCCTCACTTCTGATCTTTGAAAGGAGGACCCAGGCGGTCAACCTCTATTTTTGATAGCCAAGTTGCATCTTCTATAGGTCTGCCCTTCCACTTGATCAAATATTCAGAATACTATTTGTTCCTTGTGCTTCTGCCTTCACGAGTATCTAATATTTCCTCGATCTCGTCTGTGGTTGGGTTAGGCATTTGGAATGCTCCACAATTCTGTACTTGGTGCCTCTGTACTAGTTTCCTTCATGGTATTGCACTAAATTTGATATGTTAAAAATAGGCGAAATGTCAAGCCCACTTGGCAATTCCACTTCATATGCATTGCTTGAATCCCATTTTTCCAGTATTCTGCATGGCCCAAACTTCTTCATCTTCAACTTGTTATAAGTTTTGGCTGGGAATATTTCCTTTCTGAGATGGACCATGACTTCATCTCCCACTTCGAACTCTTTGAACCGTCGCTTTTGGTCTGCTCTTGTCTTATACTGAGTATTCATTTTTGTAATTTGTTTCTTCACTTCTTCATGTAGGCTTTTCATCTGTTTCACAAATTCCTCAGCCTCGACACTGCACTTTTCTCCTTTATCTAATTTCCTCAGCTCATAAAACATTTCTTGGGCTATTTCCATATATGACTTGGAATGGAGATTTGTTTGTACTCTTGTTGACAGAATTGTTGTATGCAAATTCTGCCTACGGCAAAACCAAATCCCATCCCTTGGGTTTATCTGCTATCAAGCATCTTAATAAATTACCCAAACTTCTATTTACCACCTCTGTCTATCCATCAGTTTGTGGGTGGTATGCAAAACTGAACTTCAGATCTGTCTTCAACTTCTTCCACAATGTTCTCCAAAAATAACCAACAAACTTTGTATCTCTGTCAAAAACTATGCTTTTTGGTAGACCGTGAAGTCGTACCACTTCCTTGAAAAATAACCCTGCAATGTGAACCACGTCACTTGTTTTCTAGCAGGGAATAAAATGTGCCATCTTGGAGAATCTGTCAACCACCACAAATACGGAGTCATTTCCCCTCTGTGTTCTTGGCAACCCAAGAATGAAATCCATGCTGATGTCCTCCCATGGCCTTTCAGGTACAGGTAGCGGCTGGTATAATCCTGTGTTCTGCCTCACGCATTTTGTCATCTGGCATATTCTACAACTTTGCACAAACTTTTTCACATCTTGCTGCAGTTGCGGCCAGTAGTAGTTCTCACTCACCAGGGCAATGGTCTTATCCCGACCAAAATGTCCAGCAAGTCCCCCACTTGTGCTTCTCCTTGATTAAGTTCTCCCGCATGGAACTCCTTGGAATGCATAATTTACTTCCCCTGAACAACATTCCATCTTGGATTAGAAAATCCAACCACTTTGTCTTGTCCACAGTAACAGGTGCCAAGCAAGCCATCCAGGCCTCTACAAAATCAGGATCATCAAGGTACAGACCCTTTAGTTCTTCGAATCCTACCACTTCCACTGTCATTTCAATCAGCAAATTTTGCCTTCTACTTAAGGCATCTGCAACTCTGTTTGATTTCTCGCTTCTGTGCTTCAACACAAAGGTATAGCTTTGGAGAAACTCAACCCACTTCAAGTGCCTCTGATTCAATTTTGTTTGGTTGTTAATGTACTGTAAGGCCTGATGATCAGTGAATAGAACAAACTCTTTTGGCAACAAATAATGCCTCCACTTCTTTAGAGCCTGAATTATTGCATAAAATTCTTGATCATAAACTGAATACTTTTTCTAAGCATCATTGAGTTTCTCACTAAAGTAGGCAACAGGCCTGCCTTCCTGACTCAGTACAGCTCCTATTGCACTACCACTGGCATCACAATCTACCTGAAATACCTTGTTAAAGTCTAGGAGTGCCAAAACAGGTTGTTCTGTGACCTTCCTCTTCAATAGATCAAAGCTCCTATCTGCTCCTAAGGTCCACTTGAACTCTTTCTTATCTCCTCTCATTGTTTCTGTGAGGGGTGCACAAATGCTGCTGAAATTTCTAATGAATTTTTTGTAGAAGCTGGCTAGACCATGAAATGATCTTACCTCCATTGTGCTTCTCGGGGTAGGCCATTCGATGATAGCTCTCACCTTTTTTGGGTCCATTTTTAGACCTTCTACTGAGATGACAAATCCCAGGTACACTAACTCCTTCTTTACAAAATTACACTTTTTTAGATTGATTAATAACTGTTCCTCCCGTAGCTTCTCAAAAACTCTTCTGATATGCATCAGGTGCTCCTCCAGGGTTTTGCTAAATATTAATATATCATCTAAATAGACAATGACAAATTTTCCTAAAAACTCTTTGAGTACCTCATTCATCAGCCGCATGAAGGTACTTGGTGCATTGGACAGCCCAAATGGCATGACCAACCACTCATACAAACCCTCCCTGGTCTTGAAGGTTGTCTTCCACTCATCTCCTTCTCTGACACGGATCTGATGGTACCCACTCTTGAGATCAATCTTGGTGAAGTACTTGGCTCCACTCAAACAGTCCATTATGTCATCCATTCTTGGCAATGGAAATCTATATTTTATTGTGATCTTGTTGATGGCTCGAGAGTCTGTACACATTCTCCACTCTCCATATTTCTTTGGTGCTAGCACTGTAGGCACTATGCATGGACTCAAGCTTTCCCGAATCAGTCCCTTCTCCAGCAACTCCTGGACCTACCTGTTTAGCTCTTCAGTTTCTACAGGCGTCATTCTATGTGCAGCTTTATTGGGCAAGCTTGATCCTGGCACCAAATCGATATGGTGACTGATCTTCCTTACTGGGGGTAAACCCTCAGGCACATTATCAGATATAATATCTATAAATTCCTCCAATAGATCTAGGACTTCTGCTGGGGTATCTTTGCATTATGTATCCCTGACTCTAGGAATTAATGCATAACACATATGTTCATGTTTTAAATCATCTAAAAATTTTCTTCCGTCAACCAAGCAAATTCTGGCACTGCCACATACCTTTTCTTCCACCTCCTTCAGGGGTTTCAGCTTATGATGCATTCCATTCTTTGTCACGGAATAGGTGTTGGCACGGCCATCATGAACCATGCTCCTGTCAAACTGCCATGGCCTTCCCAACAGCAAATGGCACGCATCCATGGGCAGAATGTCGCACAGGACCTCATCACGGTAATTCCCAATACTAAATTTTACCAGGCATTGTTCATTGACCAAAACCTTATGGTCTTTCTGCAACCACGCGATCCGATATGGATGCGGGTGTCTCTTCCTCTCCAGTTGTAGCTTTGTAACCATTCCCTCTAAAACTAGGTTATCCGTGCTACCGTTGTCAATAATAATATTGCAAATCTTACCCGTGCATTTACACCTTGTGTGGAATAAGCTTTTCCTTTGATCTGTGGCCCCTTCTTCATTCAGCAGGACTCTCCTCGCAATCATTACTTCTCCTCTCTCAGCTTCTTCAGAATGCTCAGATCCAGCATCTTCATCAGCGACCGTGGCTCTGGCATTTCCTTCCGGCCTCCTATTATTCCTTTCTCGTTGTTGTGGACACTCGTATTGGTGATGTCCCTCTTCTCCACACTGGAAACAAGTTCCATGGAATCTTCCTCTTCCCTGGCCACGTCCAGCTCTGCCCCTTCCCCCTCGGTAATCATTATTCTGATTACGGGGGCGGTAGGTATTTTCTCTCCTTTGTTCTTGATTGCTGCTACCTTCTCCATTCTTCTGAGAATCTTCATTCCTTCTTCCACTGGTCCTTCCGTCGGTTCTTTCGCCATGACCTCTTCCTCTTTGCTTGTTCTCAAACCTCCTATTGAGCTTTTCTTCAACCTTTAGGGCAAATTGGTAAGCATCCTCTATGGTGGTCATCCGGACCAGACTTAATTCTTCTTGAATACTTGCTCGTAACCCATTAATGTAATGGGCTACCTTCTCCTTGTTGGCCTCTGAGTGACCTATTCTGATCATAATTTTATGGAACTCTTCTGTGTATTCTTTTACAGACTTACTTGATTGCCTCAACCCTTGCATTTTCTTTAGCAGGTCTAACTCATAATCACCAGGGATGAACTGCCTCTTCAGATTTTCTCGCCATCCGTTCCCATTTTGTTATTCTCTCTTTTCCTCTTTTATTTTGCTCCAACTGCACTCCCTTCCACCATATGCTTGGCATGACCTTTCAGTTTGGTCTTAGCGAATCTGACCCTATCAGGATCCTCAACCTCCTCGTACTCAAAGTACTCTTCCAGATCATTGATCCAGTCGATCAATTCCTCTGGATCAAGGTTCCCAGAATACATGGAAACCTCCATCTTTGGCCTCTTCCCAATCTGGGATATGGCTTTGTATAGTCTAGCTTGAGCAGGATCTACTACTTCTTCTTCTTCCTCAGGTTGGCCTTCTTCTTCGTCATCTTCCTCTTCACTACCTTCATCTCTTCTTGGCTCCAATATTCTACGCATTTCTTCTTGCAGGGCTTGCATTTGCCGTTGCAAAGCTCGGACATCTTCCGCTGCCACCATGCCTCTCCCACCAATAGGGTTTCTTCTTGGAGGCATTCTGCTCACTCAATCACAAGCCCTCCCATAGATCCTGGTGTAACTGCCTCACGTCCGGCGATCTGTTACACACTCAGGAACTTTTGGCTCTGATACCACTTGGTGGAGAACAGATCTAAAGACAAGACAGGAAACAAAGTAACAAGAGCCAAATTTCTTATCCAATAGCTTCAGAAGAATTTTACAAAGAATATACAGCAATCTACCATTTTGCCAACCCCTTCTCATTACAATCCTTGGGTTTTTATCGAGGTCCCGATCCTCTGTGTTTTCAAACTTCCCACGATCTGCAATTGCCACCTGGAACAATACTGGAAAGTTGCATTGATGAGACTCTGGGTGAGGTGCGCGACTGGCTGCCATACCCCAATGGAAACTTCTTCTCGATCTGCTGCTTGCTGTTAGTTGCTATAAATGCGTCTCTAGATATCCTGTGCGAGTGGCCAACATGCCTGTTGGAATCTTCCCCTGAAACTACTGCTTCACTACCGCTAACTTGCCGTGCATGAAGGGACGCTTTTATGAAAGCTTGGAGTGCATGTTTTTCTTTTGGTCGTGATATCGCGACATGTCGCGATATCGCGACAATTCCTCTCGGTGCCTTCTCTCCCCTGTTTCGGTCACGATATCGTGACATGTCACGATATCATGACGTTCCTTCCTCCATGCCTTCTCGCTTCCGTTTGGCCGTGATATCGTGACCTGTCGCGATATCGCGCCATTTTTCAATCGTGCCTCCGTTCTTCAGTTTCGGTCGTGAAATCATGACATGTCACGATTTCATGACCTTTCGTCCTCTGCGTCTTTGCTCCCTATGTTGGTCATGAAATCGTGACGTGTCACGATTTCGTGACCTTCGGTCCTTCGCGCCTTTGCTCCCTGCGTTGGTCGCGAAATCATGACATGTCACGATTTCGTGACCTTCGGTCCTCCGTGCCTTTGCTTCCCTACGTTGGTCGCGAAATCGTGACATGTCATGATTTCGTGACCTTCGGTCCTCCGTGCCTTTGCTTCCCTGCTTTGGTCGCGAAATCGTGACATGTCATGATTTCGCGACCTTCGGTCCTCCGCGCCTTTGCTTCCCTGCTTTGGTCACGAAATCGTGACATGTCACGATTTCGTGACCTTCGGTCCTCCGCGCCTTTGCTTCCCTGCTTTGGTCATGATTTCGTGACATGTCACGAAATCGCGACATGTCACGAAATCATGACATTTTGTCCACCGCTTCCCTATCTTCTGTTTTGGTCGCGATATCGCGACACTTTTTGTGTCGCGATATCGTGACACATATTTTTCTTTGCAAAATACTTAGAAAATTTTTGGTTGATGCTAGATTGCTCTGCTGCCCTCGGATGCTCCTACATCATATTTTCTTTATTATTTATAGTAACAAACAATTCACTATACCCAAGTGTTGTAGGTGAGTTGGAGAGGAGAAGGCAATCCTCCAAGTGAGGTCCCAGGTTCAAATCACCACCCTATGGGTACCCATTATCCAATTGATAATGTTGGTGCGGGCAAGGCTGAGCACAACTCTTGGGTGACTTTTACGGTGTAGAACCCCCTGGTTGTGGTATCTTAGACCAATGCGGTCCTGCAAGGGGTTTTTATCTTAAAAAAATAAATAATTCACTACAACTGTTTACACAACACATTCTCAATGCAACATCTTATATTACAACACTCAACTTTGCTTAATTCACATAAGCACTACACAGAAACTGGAATATTAACAAATTTCAACCTATTGGAAATGACTGGATCACAAATCATTATGGAATGGTAGTGAAAGTGGAAGTTTACTAACTGTCCACAAGTTCACAAATGAATCCCCAATTCCACGATCCTCTCATCTGGGTATTTTCTCATTAAAAATAAATCTAATATATCTTTTAGCAAGACACATGGATTTTACCATGCAATAGGTTTTCTCCGGATGCTGCCAGGTATGATATAATTTATTTATTGAAAATATTACTATTATAGATTTCCTCATCCATCCGAATTTGTACCATCAAATTTTATTATATATATTTCATTTATTTTTATAATTATTATGTATATTTATTTTATTATTTATATTATATATGTTTATTTAATTAATTGTTATTTATTATTATTACTATTAATTGGCGCACCTATTTTCCAAGCATTATACTTAAATGATTTTTACCACATTCCAACAAGTAATAATGCATTCAATAGGCATAATGTCCTACATGAACTTTTAGTGGGATTCCATGTACCCACGAGCCATGGTGCTCTTAAAGCACAATATCATATCCCACCTAACATGATGTATTCAACTACTATCTCTGTGAGGGGTGGATGATCTTCTCATCCAACACACTTGCTACAAAATGGAAACCTGCACCTGCAATCACAAACACTTCTTGCAATATCATATTATTCAAGGAAAATAGTAATCAAATAGTGGGGATGTTACATGATGAGAGTGGTGTTGTTATTTATTAGAGGTGTATTGATATTGGTTAGTTGGTGGTTGATGTTTGTATGGGTTTTGTGAATGTGTCACTAGCCATTTATGAGAATCATGAGGGTGGAAATATATCATGGGTACTATAGATGGACAAGAGGCCCATGATTGAGATTGGGAAAAGAAGTTTCCCTAAGCAAATGAAGTATTTGAGATCTAAGGTGGTTGTTAAGGAATATGAGCAGTGTGTGAATAGTGGGTGTAATATGAACAATGGCTAGAGGGTGCTTGTTGAGAAGATGCATGATGAGAGGAGACAATAGGATCATAAGATTGAGTAGGACAAGCAGAACATAAGGTATAAGGATGTACCACATGTGCACTAGTGATATGAATGGTAGTGGTTAAAAGGTAAGTTTTGGAAGGAGTGACATTTAGAGTGGTGGATTATTGAGGTGGATTAGAAAATTAAAAAGAAGAGGAGTGGACATATTATAATGATAAACAATATAGACTTGTGCATGATGATGTTGGTGAGAATTGTGCATGATATAGGAGGGTGATATGGAAATGCATTGAAATTGTGATGAATTAACATGATTATAATAATATGGGTGGTTTGGATTGGTGGCCACTGACATAAGGGATACCATTTGTTGAGGGGGTGTGAGATTAGCTCCCTCAAATGGGAATAATTTTGATGGATTTCCAAAAGTTATCACACTCGAGGTGAGGTGAAAAATAATAAAATATGTGGGGGGTAATGGAGGATGATTATAGGGATTATAATATTACACCTAGGGGAGTGGGGTGTTAGTGTGGGTTGGAATGTATAGTGAGGGTAGGGATGGCTATGGGGTGCAAAATATATTATGCAAAGTGTGTGCTTGATTTGATTTACTTTTTGTTTTTTATTTTTTGTTTTGAAAATGTCTATTTACCATGCAGATCTAAATCTAACCCTAAGGATGCAATCGAAATAATAACGTTTATATGAATGAACTATGGAAAATAAAACTTGATCTAATTATCCAAAAAAGCAATAACAACTAATCTAATGGACCTTGGAATCAAATTATAACTAATTTAACAAGCCTTGATTATTTGAAAGCAAATAATGACTAAACTAATGAGCCTTGAGCCTTTGAAAGTAAACAACAACTAAACTACCAAGCCTTGAGTCTTTTAAAAGTAAATAACCACTAAAATAATGAGCCTTGAGTATTTTTGAAAGAAAATAACCACTAAAATAATGAGCCTTGAGTTTTTTGAAATCAAGTAACCACTAAACTAATGAACCTTACATCTTTTGAAAGTAAATTAAGAGATGAGTAAAATAAATTTTTGATTTAAACAAGAAATGAAAAAGAAATTAATTATGACATGAGCCTTTGCATTAAAACTAGGGAATATAATCTACTAACTTGTGATTCTATGTTGGAAAGAAAAGGAATTGATTCTGATATGCCTTTGATTCTATGTCTATGTGGTTGTGTCTGAGTCTATGTATCCACCCTGGGTAGTTGTATCCGAGTCTAGTAGCCACCCTAGGTGTTTGTATCTAAGTCTAGTAGCCACCCTAGGTGGTTGTATCTGAGTCTAGTAGCCACCTTAGAAAATTGTATCTAAGTTTGGTAGCTACCCTAGGCAGTTGTGGACTACCCTAGGTAGTTGCCTTGGGTGGTTGTGGACTACCTTGGATAGTTGTATCTAAGTATGGGTGGGTAGATATTGCAAGATTGAGATATACTTTGAATGAAGTGACTATATTATTTTTTCTCCTAAGTACCTATGATAGAATCATAAAGTTAATAAAGTAAGCAAAACAAGTACGAAAGTATGAATAAACTTAAGCAAAATACACAAGACATGTAATGCAAAATGCAAGTTCTAAAGCTCATGAAAAACAATAAGTGTTGAATGTGTTAAAGTTAAAGTGTCCCACTATGATTTCCATTTTTGTGACTAAGGAAATGCACCATAATAATTAAATAAACAAAATGAAAACTTGATATTTGATTAATAGAATTTATTTGATACAAATAAACCTTCTCAATTACAATAGACCTCCCAAAACAGAATATTTTATTTATAAATAAGTTCTATGGTGCCACAAATGATCTCCTTAATCACACAAAAAATCAGTGGAAGGATTTTGAATTCATGTTTCTTAACCTCTTGAGCCTCTATATAGATCATATTACTTGCACAAAAGCCCATAATGAAAGTGTTAGTAGCATCTATTAAGCCTTTTGAGATAAGGCTCTAAATCATGAAAAATAATACAAAAAACTTACAATACTTTACATAACCTTCTATAAAAGATACAAAACTATGCAAAAGGGTTACAAAACTATGTAAACTGATTTATTTTACCTTGCTTGGCATCTTGCTATTGATTATGGAAATTTTTCTGCATTTGAGGCTTAATTGCCTAGGGTGGTTGGCTCTATGTAACCACACAAGGCTATTTTAAACCACATAGGGTGGTTGCCTTTGTGTAACCTTCTAGGGTGATTTATTTTGAGTTTTAGTAGAGGTTTCAAGATTTGGTTTAGGCCCTTCTAGGAGTGTTTCAGAGCCTCTAATGCAAATATGACGTTGTTTGGTTGTTAGAGATGTGTGTAGATGCAAAAAAAAGAGTTAGAATGCATTCCAAAGATATTCCATGGTTGAAATTGTTGAGATCTCTAAATGGGTACTTGCATTCACAAAATCAAAAATGCACAAGGAAGATTCAAGTAAAATATAGGTTTTAGTAGTATTTTTGTGCACACCAAACAAATACAATTGGGGTATATTTGTAATATGTATTAATGGTAAAGGGAGTTATGGGGGGAAGAGGATGATGGACAAGTGGCATGGGTTATAGAAGGGAGGAATATTCACTTTTTCCACTTGGCTACTTGGATGGACAAATGTGCAACATTCTCTATTTGGTGCTATGACACCCTATGATACACTATGATGCACTCTAACGCACTCCAACACATCATGACATACCTCACTATTGCTATTTGGATGGAGAGATTACTCACCCCAAAAAAATGACATGCTTTATCAATGTTCTTGGATGGAGGGAATCCTCACCCATGGGCATTAGTGCACTTGGAATGTGGAGGAAATAAGGAAATGAATGTGAATTTGAGTTAGGTGAATCAAAATTAAAAATAGTGGGATGGTATCATGATGACTGTGGGTTAGGCATAGGAAGGTGCTTAGGATGGTCAAAGGGGCTAGAATAGTCAACATTAATATTTATAAGGTTGCAATGTATTAATTAAAATAATTGCATGATTTATTAAATATTAATATTTAACCATTGCAAATGTGACACTTTTTAGATGTCTATAGGAACATTAGTAAGACCAATGTGCATCACTAAGAACTCATAATGAATTTTAAGTGTGCAAAAAATAGTATCAGGAATATGCTCTTCTATAACCTTAATTTTATGGAATCCAAAGCACAACTCAATTTTTATAAAGTATTTACTTCCATACAATTCATTTGATAAATCATCTATAATAGGGATAGGAAATTTATATTTGATGGTGATATTATGAGAGGTAAAAAATTAGGATATATATGCCAAGATTTGTCCTTAAACCACACCATAAACACAAAATAGGAATAAGGATTAATGCTCAAATGAATAATTCCTTGCCCCAAAATTTCTTGGGCATGCTTCTTAATCTTCAAATTTTGGGTCAAGGAATAACAATAAGGGAAAAAAATCAAATGCTGAAGTCCTAGAGTTATGTGAATATTATAATCATATATTTACTTAGGGATAAGACCCATGGGTTCACCGAAGGCACCCCCATAATAATTAATAATAGTTTGTTAATTGAAATGAGGAGCTAGAATAAGTGGCTCTAAATATTGAACTTCCATGAAACTGACTTAGGTGAAGATTCCATGGACATGTTTCTTAAATATATTTTCCATAGGAGTTTAAATTTCATAGAGATAATTGACCTTGCTATTATCTATAAATTTAACATATAGTCATTGTACATTAATAATAACATCATCGAGATGGGATAACCATTGTGCTCCCAAGATGACATCTACACTTCCTAGATTTGTAGTAAATAAATGACCAGATCAATTATAATCACCCATATGGATGTTAATATTAGTCATTCAAACCACACACTAAGTTGTGCCCCCATTTGTAATCAATACTAGAAATTAATACTAGGTAAAGTATTGATATACAATCCTAGAGACTTTACTATTTTTCTATCAATAAAGTTATGCATGCTACCAAAATTAGTCAACACATTGATATGTTGATGTATGATGAATCCTTGGACCTTGATGGTATGGTAAGCTTGGATACCTAAAATAAAAAATGTAAATAGAGCTATGGTATAAGTCTTATGATTATAATTTATCACTTCAATCATTATCTCCTACTACGATGAATCATGATCTTGATATTTTGACACTGCTACTTCCTCACCTTCCATTTGGAAGTTATAAAATTATTCATATGATTGATATCTAGGGTGATATGAATGGAATATGAAATAGAGTAATTTCTAGGGGAGTACTTGTGAATATTTAAGGCCACTAAGGGCCAATATCATACTAATATTGGGGATAAGACAATTGGAGCTTATTTATCTATCACCAGAACTACATGTTCAACATCCTCAAGGGTTTATAGATTGTACATGTCAACTTCCTACCAAATTTTATCCTTTATAGGTGTAGGTGATTAGACTTGTGAACTTTATGCAATAATAATCAACTGATATTGTTTGGTTGGTTTAAATAATATGGATAACAAATGAAGTGTAAGGTCCTTTTTTGAGCTTACAAAGAAATACTACCTTGAGCTTGAGCCACATAAGAGAGGTTTTGTATTGGTATAGTTCACATAACAACCATTGATGAGAATTAGTTTCCAACTTAGTAGTGGCCAATGTAACATGACCTTATTTAGGCACATGGCTTATATAGATGATGTTATCCATCTTGTCTAGCCAACCACATGGATCCACACCCTCAATATTGGGATTTTGATTCATGGAACAATAACATCATGGGACCAAGAGAGAAATTAGTAATACCTCTTGCATAGATCAATATTAATAGTAAATATTGAGTAAAAATCACCATACCTAGAAGAGTTACCTTGGTAGCATAGAGAGACATGTGAATACCATGGGAAACTAAAGGTCTTTTACAAAATTATGAATATTGGTAGGTGCCAATGTCTTGCTATTGGTGTTCCTTCAGATTTGGTACCTATGGTCAGGGTTATGCATAAGGGGTTGGACTTGAAATGTACTTGTAAAAAATTGTGAATCCTAATAAAAATCAAGGCGAATCCTAAGCAAATCAAATCAATCATCTTCACACCAAAATTTGGGGTATTTGAAGCCCTAAAAAGTAAGGTCATATTTGGGGTAAATTTTGACCTATTAAATCATCTTATAACTTCATAAAAACACCATCGTCAGATCTCAAAAAGAGCTTTCCAACGAGTAAAAATATGCCTATATTTGGATATATATTGTGGTGAATTGACCCTAATAAACAATTGGTCCTAAAAATTTTAGGTGAATGGGCCGACATCGAGGGTCCTCATATTCACAAATTTCCAATTTTAGAAATCTTAATATTTGCCTAGTTTGTGAATATTCGTCACTTTGCATAACCCTGACTATTGCATATTTTGTGGATGCTATCCAATGACTTGTTGAAGCTTTTGGTCAAGGGAATACTTAGTAGGGGCAAGATCAAAATATTTTTGGATAGCCTCTAAGATATTCTTTATATGGTCTTAAGAATCAATGATGGAATTAACTAGTTTTTCTTGTTGCTCAAGATAGGTTTGTAGTTAGAGCTCAATTATATTTGGTAGAATAATAGGGAGAGGAGTGGAAGGAGGAGGGGTGTTTGGAGGAGATAAATCCATTACAAAAAGGAAACACTAGTCAAAGCTCTTGATATTTGATAGGGTGTTATGATTCTTACCAAGATTTTTGTGTTGATGATTCTTTCTACTCATGAACACATTCTTTGAATGAAAAATGCATTGAAAATAACCATTGATTCACAACCAAATAGTATAAGTAGCAGGTTATCTTATACACTAGGAGTAAAATATAAACCCAAAATATTCCTTTGAGGTACTTCTTAAAAAATATTGTAAGAAATACCCCTTACTTTGATTGGTTCATTGATATTATTGTAATGAGATGGATCTCCTACAAGGATCTCAACATACTTGATTTCTAAAAAGTGTTGCCAGAGATACACCAAATTTTAACCCACTCAAAGATATGGTGATAATCAGATGTATCTCCCATAAAAAGGAAATAACAATGGCTAAATCATAATATTATAAAAGAAAAATGTACCAAAATATTGAGCCAAAAAATTGAAAAAAAATTACTAGGCAACAAGAAATAGAACTAATTGTTAGAGGTTTTGGAATGGTCCATACACCCTTTTTCGAGTATTTCACATTACTACAAGGATCCAAGATCAATTCTCTGGTACCAATTATAATTAAACAAATTTTAGAAATATAGTAATATTAATAATAATCTAATAATGCACAAAAGTAAACATCAACTACAAAAAATAGTTTAGATATAATACAAGAAAATTAATAATGCAAGTAACAGATTCTAGATTCATAGCCAATTAAAGAGGTTAAAGTCTCATATGCATAATAGATGTGACTAAGATTCAAATATGAAATATGATTCAAACTACAACATAACTCTTCTTATTTATAGACTAAATCAACAATAACTCTATCCTTAATGCTCAAGGGTTGACTACCTTATCCCAAGGCCTAAGCTAATAATAATAAAGATACCTAACATCACTATATTGAAGCCATTATAAATCAAAATACAAATAGACTAAATCAATAATAAATCTAACCATAATGCACAAGGATGACTACCTTATCCTAGGGCATGAGCTAATAATAATAAATATAGCTAACATCCCTATATTGAAGCCATTGCAATTCAAACTACAAACTCTGAACCAATATTGAACTCCTAAATTTAAATATTGAGCATAAAAATCTTCTTGCAATACCAAAAACTCAAACCCCAAACTTTAAACCAATACCAAACTTCAAACTAAAAACTCGAAAACTCTAAACTAACTTTGAACTTCAAAATTCAAACTAATACTAAACTCCAAACTTCAAACTCTAAACTCTAAAAATGTTGAGCTAAAATTCCCCCATAAAATTTGATTCTATCACCTTGTTAAACACAACCTTATAATTATACCACAAGTGTGGAATAAAATTCCAGGTCATCACCTTTAATATGAATCACCTTCAAGGAATAGTAAAAATATTGATCTAGAAATATGGGTACTTGGATTAACTATGAATAATTAGAGCATCCAAGTTGTGCTATACACAATCCTAAATATCACTATGTGAAATATGCCGATGATGGAAAAGTCTAATGAATGGTTCTATGTGGGATGTGATACTATGAAGGAAGCAAAAACACAAGTCTAAGAATGTATGAATCATGATAGCCACCACTATTGCTTCACACATTAGTAACATTGGCCTCTCAATTTTATTCTATATTTAATAGTATATACACATAGTTTTTAGGACTTTTACTAGTAAGCGCAGATTCCAACTAATTGAATGAAGTTACAAATAATTGTTAGACATATCAAGAATAGATATGACCATCTTTACTTGTAATCATATGATCTTTATCCCAATAATATGGAAAGTAAATGTTACATATTTTAGATCAACATGACTAGATTTGTATGAAATTATTATGACTTTTCTTTAGTGTTTAGTAAACACACACACACACATACATATATATATATATATATATATATATATATATATATATATATATATATATATATATATATATTAAATAGAGAGAGAGAGAGAGAGAGAGAGAGAGAGAGAGCTTTTATATAAGAAGGATCCACTTAGAATATACCATTATAATATTAGACCATGAGGTTGTGGTAGAGTAGTTAATGGGGTGTTCTCACTATGAATATATCAATGGTTTGAGTCCCTCGACACTTGATAGTTCCCTTTGTGATCTTAGGTCCTCATGTGCATGCATTACATTGCTCCCCAACCATAAAATAATAATAATTTTATATTATTTTATATACAATGTAGGCAACATAATGCATATTTAAACATATTATTGTTTTTTTTTTTTAAATTTTGGATGTCATTGTATATTTGATTTAATAGAAAGTAATTTTTATTGGTTTTGTCTCTTAGGTCAAGTTTAATGGATGGTGATCAACAAGCTTAGGAAACAAAAGGCTGAGACCACTCAGGCCATGGATGATGCTCAAAATGCCACCAGTGGTGAGTAGGACCATCAAGTGGTTTTTGTAGCGACCCCGAGAACGCACACACCGGTCCCTTTTCTAAAACCCTACTTGCAATGCTATTTAAAATACCAAAGATGAAATGGAAAGACAAGAGGAAAAAGCATATAACACGAAATAACAAAAGACAGATCTCTTTATTGATATTGAAGCTCGGTTACATGTCGGTCCCTCTTAGGGATACCCATTTTGATACTATAAATTACAAATAGGCAAGGAGTGCCCCTTCCACGAAGAGGTGGTGCACTTATAAAAGCTTCCCGGTTCCGCACATGGAAATGTATGAGGGCTTACAGATGCCTCCTTCTCCAGGTCTATTTCCTAGAGGGATCCCTTTTGCTCTCATATGTTGCAATATTTATCCGATGTACCTGTGGCCCTACAAGCAATGAAACAACAACACACATTTAGGTGTCCGAGATTGCCTCCCCAGATGAGGTTGTTAGTAATCAAATAATGTAACGAAAATATGATAAAACTATGCCATGAAATCATGTAAATCTATGCTAATGATATAAGAACATAAAGAAATAGAATAAAAGATGCTATGTCTATCTAAGCTAAGCCTATGGGCCACTGTCCAAGACAACGACCGCTAAAGTAAACCTTACCCTCTTTGCCCCAAAGCTATGGGTCAAAGACTATAATCCGATGTTGAAATAGTAGGTGTTATGCTCTTCAATTCGTCAGAGCTCCGTCGTACACGTGATCTCAAAGAGAACTCTCCGAGTCTCGAAAGCTCTCCTCAAAAAGATGTCTCTCTCTCTGATATGATCTCCTATATGTATCCTCTTTGATTCTCTTGTGATAAAAGATCAAAGATGTCTTGGTGCTCTTAGGCTTGCACCTTTTATAGTGTGAAACCCTAGGTCTATGTCCAAGCCCTAGAAATGAATTTCTCATGCGTAGTGCAAGTTAGCATGAGAAGATTTTGTCCATTGTCTATATTTGAAGGCCAGTTAACTGAAATCTAACTGCCCACTTGAGTCTTCTATGCGAATTGGTCGTTAGCATGAGAAGCTTTTGTCCTTTGTTTATGCTTGGAGGTCAGTTAACTTAAGTCTAAATGCAAACTCAAACCTCCCATGTGAACTGGTCATGAAAAGGAATGCAAAGTCACTCCCGCTCACCTTTATTGCATGCAGACTGCCACTTCCACCTGTGATTAGGCCTGTTTGTCGGTAAATTGCTTCTTATGGCTTAGCCACTGTCATCTGCAGTGGCTAAGATCTGGCCGCTATCATCTACAGTGGCTAAGGTCTGGCCACTCTAGGCTTGAGCGGCTAGGATCTGGTCGCTCTTGGCTTGAGCGGCCAAGCTTGGATGGCTTGAAAAGGCCCCAAATGAGTGGTGAGAACCACTGTTGATGCTTGGAAAGTCCAATATTATGTCTTATGATCTTATGAGTGTGTCTATGTAAGTAGCTCCCCTAAGCATGACACGATTTAGGTGTCTATAGATGCCCCTTTTTGCGATGCATTGTGTGGAAAACACAACATTGAGCAAAAATGTAGACTGATCTGTTTGTAGGGTGTATGGTGATCAATGGTCTGATCAATGCCGGATGGCCCAATCATGCAAGATGGTATGCATCCCTTGAATCATTGCCTCAACGTTCGGAGGACTTAGCTCAATGGATTTTGCATGTTAAATTGCACTCATTCCTCAAACTCAATCGGGTAGCTTCAACAGCTACAACAATTTCGACCGGTAGGAGAGCTACAATTAAAGATGTCATGTCTGCTTACATTCCCAACAAACAAGGGAAATTTGTGATTATTGTATGCAATGATTCATAGGATGAACACGATTTTGTTATGATCGAGTGATCTTTTGTTGATTTTGATTATGATTATGTTGAAGTTTTGAACTACCTCTTCACACAATGAGTTGGTGAAGAAATGACAATGAATGAAGCGACGAGTCGCTTGACCAATATGACTAATCTGGTTCCTTTCTAGCATTTGTTGCTTTTAATGGGCAATCCCACATCCAAGTGTGATTCCAATTGCTTATGATAATCATCCATCCCTATCCCGAGGAGCGGTCTCGACTATCAATAGCCTTCTTAGGGAGTTAGGATGAGTGATTCTATTTATGCCTAGATTGTATCACTTTGACTTAATGTTTTTGATGTCATAGGGGAATTAGAATGACCCCTTCGCACCCGTGGAGCAGTCCGACCATCTTGATCTTCTTCGGGTTTGAAGGGTGACATATCGTAATTCCAAAATGAGTTGTTTTTGCCCCAAGTGGCCTTATGGTTGCCTACTCATCTCACCGAAATACATGGAGTGCAAATCGCTGCAATCATCGAGTGGATAGAGTAGGTAACTGGATACGAGGCCTGCTTGAGATTGTGATTTTATGTGATTTTTTTGTTATTTTGAACATTCTGATGATCTAAAACCACCAAAGTGTGTTTATTTGTTGTTTTTGTGGGATCCCTCAAGGAGAAAATCCCTTATTCTGACCTGTGGATCTGGTCGTTGTCAGGTCCAATGGCTTCTGAGTTCCTGCCTATGGCCACTGTCACCTTGAGCGGCCAAGAAGTTTGGGCCGTTGACGTCAGCAATGGCCAAGGCATAATTAAGGAAATATAAAAATTTGTTTTTCTAGGGTTTGACCTATCATTTTCACTGTTGAAGATTCATTTTTAGAGCTCTGGTGTAGCGGTGACGATTGCAACTTTGAAACTTGTTGGTGCTGAAGACATGGCTACGCGGGGTGAGACATCAGTTGTTGGAGGAGCCAGAGCTTCTCGGGTATTTCTCTCTTCAAAACCCTAGCTCTCTTTTCTTTGTCTAAGTAAAACTGAACCTCACTAAGTAATGAGCAAAATGAACCTCACTAAACCTGCTGGCAATGAACAAACTCTGTAATTAGGCTTAGGTTCCCTTTTGCTATGGTGGGTTAGTCCCCAATTTTGCTATCTATCAGTGGCTTTAGCCTAGGGTTTTTTGAATTTTTTTAATTATTCACCTGCTACCGCCATTTTGGGCGTTCTCAAACTTAGCTTAGTTTTGATGCTTGGGTAGGAACATTTGCTTTCCAATTTGTTTGCTTTCCCTCCCTATGTTGTTTTTTTGAAATTATTTTGTTAATTTTGTAATTTTTTTTATTTTTTGGCCAAGGGTTCATGGGTTTGCCATGCCGCCCCTTGGCCGTTGTCGCTCAAAGCGGTCGACTCTGAGCCGCTATCGCTCAGAGCGGCCAAGCTTGAATCCCAACGGTAAAAAATTTGACCGTTGGGCCTTGGCCACTGTTGCCTCCAACGACCAGGTTTCGACCATTGTAGGTGACAACGGCTAAAGCTTGAGCCTTGTTTTTTTATTTTTTTGTTGATTTTTATGATTTTTTTTTACTTTTGAATTTTTGCTTTGCTTGATTAGGTGCAATTTATTCTTCTTTTGCTTAGATTTAGAGTAACTCATACTCTTTTGCACCATTTTCATGTTTATTGTGAATTATGCCTTAGATGCACTATAGTTATATTTTGTCTTTCTTCTACTTTGCTTAGATCCTCACTGCTCGAGCTCGGGACCCAAAGCTCCTGCTTGACTTACTTCCTAGATTTGATGACACTAAATGGGAGTGGTTTAAGGCCCGTGGGCTACAGTACGTCATCAGGTTACCCCATATTATGGCTGACCAGGCTTATCTTATGGCCTTAGCCCACCATTGGGACCCATGGACCAACACCTTCCACCTTCCACCCAGCGAGATGACTATCACGCCGAAGGACGTTTACAGGATCTTTTGGATCCCATTCGATGGGGTGCCCATTGTTTCATCGACCACTAATGATCAGGTGGTCGTCTATGCTCGGGTGTTTGGAGCACACTCTGCATAGGCCCTCCGAGAGACTAGGTCCAGGGGAGTATCTATCAAAGCTTGGTATGATGCTCATGTTTTCACAATGAGGCATGTCGTGTTGCTGATGGTGATCAACAACGTTCTTATCCTGGACTGCTCGGGTTTGAGGTTCCCTTGGAACCTCCTGGCGATGGTGCAGGACCTACTGGATAGCGAGGAGCCTATCATCTATGCATGGGGTAGATCGCTATTGGCTCAGTGCTATGATGAGTTGTACCACATCCATCGATGGGGATGTGTCAGCATTACCTGTAGCTTGCTCCTATAGGTTTGGGGATGGGAGCACATTAAGGTAGATCGCCCTAAGGGGCTCCCGATCGAGATTATAGCTATTGAGGCTTGGACACAGTGCTATGCTACTAGATGGGCTCGAGAGCATGAGGAGCATAAGAGCCACACTTTTGTAGGGGAGTTGTCCCACTATACTAATGCTTTCACCAGACTATTGGCCGAAGATGTCGTGTGGTGGCCTTACTATGAGTGTCCTGCTTGGGATGATCCAGCTAGTTTTACTACCAGGACACGGCACGAGCGATGGCTCATTGGCCGTAAGATTGCCATCCGAGAGTATTTCTTCTACTCTCGGGTTCTTCGTCAGTACGGATTGTAGTAGGATGTGCCCTTGATACCATTCTTGTATAGGCACCTCATAGCAGAGAAGGACCTACCTCCACGATAGATCACAGAGCTTTCAGATGAGGAGGACGCCCCAGCCATAGACCCTATAGTGGTTGGGGGAGTTATAGAGGCCTACTCTCAGTGGTGGGGTGATCGGATGTGGCATGGCATCGATAGCCTAGGGCATGAGGATGATGGTGGGGGTGATGGCACAGATCTAGTAGGACGCAGGGTTCGAGCCAGGATCAAGGTATGGGGCCAACCGGTAGAGCAAGTGGTAGCAGAGGATCCTAATGTTCCTAAGGAGGAGGAGTTAGAGCTCGAGGAGAGAGACTCTCCTCTGAGAGCACAGTTGCATGAGGTCAAGGCTGAGCTTCAGGCCACTAAGATCTAGGTACAATGGTGAGATGCTACCATTGAGCAGCTCACAACATAGATACAAGCTCTATAGGCTACTATTGGGGGTGGTGATGTCAGGATGCAGTTTGTTGTTCCTCCTTCTACACCACAGGAGGTTCCAGCGGTAGGTTCAGGGGTAGATGTGGGACGACTTTAGTCTTTGTTGGATGAGCATGAGGAGTGGATCTGAGGACTTATGGATCATGTCACCATCCTTCAGATGCAGCTCAAGAGGCACGGGATTGTCCCTAAGGATCCAACAGGTGTAGGTGGTTCGTAGGTCAGTGGGCGCTCTACCTCGGGGTAGTCTTTCACCCGTCCTAGCCAGAGGACCCAGACTCGGATAGAGAGACCGACAGGCTCACATCACTTGACTCGTGACACCACCATAGGGGGAGGTGGCACTAGAGGAGGTGATGCAGGGGGCTCAGGCCCGACATTTGATTGATGCTCTACTTGGTCCTTGATCCATTTTTGAGGTTGACTGACCTAGATGACTATAGCCCATGGGCATTTTTGTATATCCATTGGACTTGACACACATACTTTTATTATAGATTTGGTTCATGACTTATTATGTGTATCATTTATTGCTTTATGTTTTTGTTATTATTTTATTTTATGATATGATGCGATGATGGTATTATGATGATTTGATGAATATGCTAGATGATAGATGATATTTGAAGATGCTTAGATGGATGTGTAGATGCTTATATGATTTGATGATATGATGCGATGTATTTTGATGATGAATGATGAATTTATGATTTGGTATGCAAATGGATATTGCCTATATGTTTTATGATGTGGTTTATGGATGATTAATGACTTGTTTTTGTGGATGCAAATGTTATTGTTAAATGCATGTTTAATTTTTGCTTTAATTATATGCATCTAACTTATGTGATGGAATGGTATAAATGAACATGTATGCTCTAATCACTTAAAACATATGGAATGCATATGACATTGACAATCTTAATGGGTGATACCACAGAAAGTAAAAAAATAATCATGAATTTAAATAATCACTCTTATCATAAGAATTGATTAAGTATTCATATATGAGATGTAATGGTGTGTAATGTATTTTCTTAATAAGTTTCTGTAAATTAAAAGATATAAAGTAGTCAGTGGTCGTCTATATACTATTTCTAATATATATGCGGTATCTGTCCTACTATGTTGATACCCCCTAATTTATAGAATCTTATAAAGAATATGATGGTGTGAATGATGTTATGATTTGTTGCTATGTAAGAATTTTTGGGGCTTTTCAGAGATTCAAACACTCTAGTTCCCCTATCAACAACTGTCTACTTACCACTTAGACTTTTGAAAAGTAAGGCTTTTACCATGGACCTGGTTTTTCATGATCTCTGTGTGTGCATGTGATTGTATATTTTGAGATAGAACTCAAGCATTTCCTTCGATGTCAAGCGAGATTCTTTCAGCCCATTGCTAAGATCAGGGATCCTCAAGTGTTCATCTCATCCTTATGTTGGACTTAGTTGGACTATACCACTAGGAAATATTGGGTTACCTAAGCTAGCTCATCCACATTCAAACATTGGTCTACACAAATGCATGAAGCAATTGTAATAGACATATCATCATGCGTAAGGATTTCTCCTTCCGATTTTGTACAATGCTGAGAATTCCAGGGATTCAAGCTTTATTCCCTTCTTTTTGGCTTTGGATTTTTGCTCATATGTAGTGATGAAAATCACTGTTTATTTTGATTTGATTTTTTCTTTGAGCGAGGATTTTTTTGTAGTGATGATAATCACTATTTATTTTTCTCATATGTAGTGATGAAAATCACTGTTTATTTTTTATTGATTTTTTTGAGCTTGATTTTTTTTTGAATTTTGAATATATGATTTGTGTATCGGATTATTGCTTTGAAATCTTGACTGTATGCTTGGCCTTTTGAATATGTACTTTGCTTTGGGATTTTTGCTTATTTTTATTTAAGCAAGGGATTTTGATAGGGTAAAGCTTGTCCTTTTGCCAATTCTCAGCACCTTTAAACCGGTTGCACAGGGGGATAAGCAAGGATAATCCTTTTTGCTTAAGGTAACCTAGACCGCTTTGTAGCTTTCATATTTTCCTTGTACCAGCTAGGATTTTAGTGTTTCAATTAGTGATGGGATCTTGAATATCCAAGGCTTTATCACAACTAGGCCTTACCTTCTACTAATCAAAGTTGTTTTCCTCAAAAGTTGATAAGATCACTAGGTGTGGTTGACTAACCAAAAAGCCTTATTTTATTATGTATAGCAACAAATAATGGTTGTGTTGAAAAACACAATTACACACATGTGGATGGAGGTATGGATATGAATGATTTGTGCGACAAACTGTAGTATCACTTTTAAGGCTCTTATGTCATATGCAATTGTAGTGGATATGAAAATGTAATGCAATGATGTGGATGCAAGATGTGAGATGCAATTGTTTTTGTATTTTTGATTTTATGTTGTTTTTGTATTTTTGATTAATTTGACCAAAGGGTTTATTATGCCTTTGGGGATTTTGTTATTGATTTTGACCAAGCGGTTTGAATTACCCTTGGATATTTTGAATTGATGTTTGACCAAGTGGTATGAATTACCCTTGGAGCCTTTGATTGATTGGATTTGACCAAGCGGTTTGAATTACCCTTGGAGCCTTTGAATTGATTTTTTACCAAGCGACTTGAATGCCCTTGGATCCTTTTGAATTGATTTTGACCAAGTGGTATGAATTACCCTTGGATCCTTTTTAATTGACTTTGACCAAGCGGTATGAATTACCCTTGGAGCATTTTGAATTGATTGGATTTGACCAAGCGGTATGAATTACCCTTGGAGCCTTTTGAATTGATTTTGACCAAGCAGTATGAATTACCCTTGGAGCCTTTGATTTGATTTTGACAAAGCGGTATGAATTACCCTTGGATCTTTTAATTGTATTTTTGGAATTTTATGTTTTTATGATTTGTTTGTATTTTTGACATATTTGAATGTTTTTGGATTTTATGACATATTTGAATGTTTTTGTGTTTTATGACATATTTGAATGTTTTTGTGTTTATGTGTAAAATACCTTTAAGTGAATGATATTGAGAGGTTCAGGCTATTCAACACCATCTAATGATATACGACAATATGTTCTAGGCCCAAATCTTATTGATATCATTGTAGCACCCTAAAATTGGTGCAGTAAACCTAAGCAAATAATTTAAATTACTTTAGTAATAATTCAAATTCAAATTTTAACCCCAAAACTACTCCAAAATCGCCTGCTACTCGTTTCCTCATTTTTCATGCCATTTTTAGAGTTTTTTTTATCTGTTGGATGATATCGTCGCCGATCAATGATATCACCTCAGATCGGATGAATTCGTATAGAGCAAAACATCTAGACGATTTTGTCCCAAAACTAATTTTTCAAAATTAGCTTCTATTTCAACGACGTCTCTAAGTTGGGCAGAAGCGTGTCTGCATCGTTAGAGACCTCCCCCATTGGAGATCTTCCAGATTAGGATGATATCCAACCTCCTAAACTCTCTCCTAAGCCTATTTAAACCTTAGGACCCCCTGTTGAGTGGTATTTTCACACACTTGTGAAATTACACTCTTCCTTAGGATTTGGGTTCCAAATCCCCTCTTGCAAAGAAGTTAAACAACCAACTTCTCCAAGGTCTCCGTTGTATTAGCATTTGCAACTGTGTATTAGTAATCTCAAATAAAGATATTCAATTTAAAATGCTTGGAACACCTTAGTGATTGCAAGTAACTATAAACAAGGGGCAATGTTGGTTTATTTCATCATAAACTTTAGTGATTGTTCATTTTTTTTTAGATTTTATAATTTTTAAATATTTATTTTAACTAAGTTGAACCTTCTGGAAAATAAAATAAAAATGAAACAGAAATACAAAAAATTAAACATTGAACACGTTCAGTCTGATGCTATCCTATTCCGACAAAACCGAATACGTGAGAGTTTCGTACATGCAACCTAGCCTATTTGACCTGCAAAACAAACACAATCAAAGTAAACTAGGTGCTAGCTCCAAGGGTTTAAAATAATTTTCAGATTGCAGACATTCACATGAAATAACCCAAAACAATGGCATGTATTTCATTTATAAATCTGAAATCTGAAAGGAGAAAAATAGAACAGATTAAAATGAAGCATGCAAAAAATTTCTCATCCTTTCTTGCCCATAAAATGCAAATTTTTGAACAATTCTGCATTAAAAAAATATGTCCTGTTACAATAGCAGAATCTCTGGTTTTTCTCAAAACCAGCAAAAGTGGAAGAAAAGCACTCCATAGCAGGCTCAGAACGGCTAATCACCATCAACTCTGCAACCCGCTCGTAGCGGTTTTCGACCCCGTATCAATCTGTGCCTCTACGTTTTATACTTGCTGGCAAACTGCTTCTCCTTCCACGACGGTTCGTTTCATCTTCCAGATTGCTTCGTTTCACCTTCCCCGCCTTTCCATTGCTTTTGATTTTGTGCTCGAGATCTTCTCTGTGAACTGTAATGCCTCTGCAGCCCTTACACATGTACGCCACGTGTTTCACACTTTTTTGCATGTTCTGTAACGGCCCCATGTAAATCGTGACCAAAAATAGCATGTAGCTTTGCTCCTTCACTTTCATCGCGAAAACGTGACATGTCGCGATATCGCGACATTTTCCTGCCAACAGCCTTGTCCGCCTTCATGCACAGCAAAAATGAGACATGTCGCGATATCGCGACGTTTTTTCCTTTCTCCTCATGCATCACGAAAATGAGACATGTCACGAAATCGTGACATTTTTTTCGCATGGTGCAACTTGTCACGAAATCGTGACACTTTTTATTTCGTCCTTTGCCTTTCGTCGTGAAATCGCGACGTTTTTCCTTGTGTTCGCATGTCCGAAATCGCGATGTTTTCACTTTATCCTTGGTCGTGAAATCGCTATGCTTTTCTTTCGCCCCTTTTTTTTCTTCAGAAATCGTGACGCTTTTCCTTCGTGCCCCTTTCTTTTTGTCACGAAATCATGACGTTTTTAGCGCCTTGCCCTGTTTGACTTGTTTGACCATGATTTTGTGACATGTCACGATTTCGCGACCATTTTCCATTCTATCTTTCTCTCTCCTCTTTGGACCGCGATTTCACAACACGTCGTGAAATCGTGACAATTTTTGATCAATGCCTCTTCCTGCTTGCCTGGGCCGTGAAAACGTGACATGTCGCGATATCGCGACACTTTTTCATTTTTGCCAACGACGGAGCGACATGTCGCGATATCGTGACACTTTTTCATTTTTGCCAGCGACGGAGCGACATGTCGCGATATCGCGACAACTTTCGGCCGTGACAGAGCGACATGTCGCGATATCGCGACACTTTTTCTCCTTAGTGAAATTTTTGCTTTTTTCTTGATTTTTTTAGCATCTGGGCTACTGCAGTTTTCTTTGAAAGCATGCAAAAAATGTGGGTCCCCAATTTTGGGGTGTGTTGTGGATCAGCCACAACAAATGGTGACTCTGTTGTCAAATGCTCTTGAGCATTTTGGTGAGAACCCAACCGGAAACATACAAGCTTAGATACAGGCATCAGCACATAGAAGATAAACAAATACCGACAGATCAGAAATACATGAAACATCAGAATCATTAAGTATCAGCTCGGTGTGTGCAATGTGTTTCATTCCCTATCATTTGAACTTGTTCAACATTCCATTGTCGGTTTCACTTATGATTTGTATGCAAGGCTATGAATGATTTGTGCAGGATTTGATGTATGATGAAGATGCTAGAGATGTAACAACCTGCTTTATAAATGCTCAAACCTTCTAATATCATGGACAAACATATTAAAAATGTCAAACCCTCTTAGGACCAAATATATGTATACTGAATTAATTTACTAGATCCCAAAGTTGGTTATGTGTCACTACCATCTTGAACCCATGTGCAAGTGTGAGTGAAATCAGAACTTTGGGGAATAGGATTCCCAACCTAAGCGAGATGGGAATTTAACCCTATCCTTACTATTCTGATTTGGAGTTCATTACCTCATCTTGAACAAAATAATTTAACTCTGTTATGGATGAAATGGTCGGGCTAGTCTATCCATATGAGCAATCGGTGGTCTTGCTTTTAGGCAAGACATGTTGCCACGCATGAGCATACTTAACCCCATAATCCATGACTTGGCTTCATTCATTCTTTTTCTTTTATTTCTTGGACCTTTGGGATGACTACCCATCCTTGCTAGGGACATGTAGTACGATCCTTCCAATCCAAGATTTATGAAATGGGAAATATTAATTTTTTATTACTTGGACCTTTGGGATGACTACCCATCCTTTGCCAGAGGACACGTAGTACAATCCTTCCAATCCAAGATGGAGATGAAATGGAAAATATTAGTTTTACTTTTATTGCTTGGACCTTTGGGATGACTACCCATCCTTTGCGGAGGACATGTAGTACGATCCTTCCAATCCAAGCTTTATGATGAAATGGGAAAAATGGAAGCTTTGGGGAATCGGATTCTCAACCTAAGCGAGATGAGAATTAAGTCCTATCCTTACTACTCCATGTAGGTCAAATCAGAGCTTTGGGGAGTTGGATCCTCAACCTAAGTTCGATGAGGATTTAACCCTATCCTTACTACTCTGGTTTTAGGCTTTAAGCTTGATGGAAATGGTAAAAACCACTGTTTTAAGGATTATGTTGCATGATAGGACAAACATGAAATATTCTTTTCACCTCACCTTTTCATCCAAGTATGGTTTTAACCATTTTGCTCAAGACTCTCTTTAATGTGCATGGAATGTGCTTGGTTCAAGCTTCAAGATAGGGGGAAGTTCCCAACCTTAGGATCCTTTTAATATATGTTATGTAATAATCCTAAGAGGATTCAACACCTTCTCAATAATTGCCCATGGAATGAAAATGTAACCTGAGATGACATGTATATGCAATGTGGAATATGACATGAGGTATGAATGCACTACTTCTTTTTGGAATATATCATCTATTTTACCATAATGTGCAAAACTGACAACTTCATGCATCACAAGATTCAAACGATATTATTTAAATGTTTGTGTTACTTGTGGAGCTTTCTACAACACAATTCCAATGTTTCATATTCTCCTGATTTTAGGCATAAGTTGACATCTCAAATTTTTTTTTTTATCAAAACAAACTAAACATGTCAAATGAAATCAAACACACAACTTAAATCCTAATCCAAATAGCAATCCCAAAATGAAACTTGAAAACACAAACCCAAACCAAAACCAAAATTTATATACAATATAGTACAAGATGATGCCAAGCTTGGACTATTACTTTCCTGGATCCCAAACATGATTAGAACATTTCAAAAGACATATGTCACAATACACATGCCAAATGTTGTAGGAATCCAACAACAATAAGATCAAACCAAGCAATGCAACAAATTTCAACTTGCCATGCTCACCATACCAATTTGATTTAGTTCTATTAGCAACATCATAGGTGAGATTCAAATCAAATTGATTAGACAATGGTTGGTATTCAATTTTATTTTGTCTATTCTTTAAAGTGCAAGTTTCATCATTCCATTCATGATTTAGAAGTAGGCTTTCTTTTTCAAATGTGAGATATTGCAAACAAGAGCCTATTTCTAAAAATCTTGAATTCAAATCATTTTCCAGGATTTTAAAGCAATCAAAATCATTCAAAACTTGACAAGCATCAACAATATTTGACATTTCCTCACTAATTATGTTAGCATCCAAAGGGACATCATGTATCCTATCATTTGAAATTTTTGTAGCTACTACCAAAGGTAGAGATTTCACTTTGTCACCCATACTCAACCCATCATGATTAGAATTTATCACAACTTGATGAGTGTTAGTAGCTTTTTCTTTTTCTTCATTGTCTTCTTCATCATCCAACACCTGTTCAAAAACACCAAAGTTAGGCACCCAATCAAACATGCGTCCATATTTTTCAAAACAAGAGCCTAATTTTTCAAGATATGTGTCACGTGACACCTTTCCATGATCAATGGCTTGAGTTGCCTCAAAATCCATATTTTCATTAGGATCATCAATAGTATCAAACCCACACCACTTAGGCTTTGTAATTTCATCATTTTGAGATGGCATAGACATTGTAGAAACAATAGGTGGATCAAGATTTTTGATTTCTTGCCCCTCAAGGGGAACAAAAACAATTGATTCTCCTTCTTCATCCATGGTAGTAAAATCATTATCCTTCTCCAACCTTTGATGAGATTCCAACCCTTCTTCCAAAACATTCTCAGATTGCACAGGACTTGTAATATCCTCATATGAAAGGGCAATTGTATTATCCTGCATATCAATAGGCACACAAATTTCATTAGCAGTTTTGGAGTGAGCATACTCTTCCCAAGAATCATAATGATCATCTTTCAAAATCAAATTGTGATGCTCAACTATTTCTTCTTCATCTTTTAATTCATCAACATGTTTCTCATCAAATTTATCTTCACCTTCCTTAGATGGTTCAATTACTTCCAAAATTGGGTTATTGCTTGTATTCAAATTGATAAGGCTATCATAATCCACATGTGTAACCCATGATTCAATTTTATCACAATTTGGAAGGTGTGGATCCTCTTGGTCATCATTTTCAACAATGTCATCCGAAAGCAGATTCATCCTCATAGAATTCATCTTTTGGTGAGTCAAGGGTTTCCAATTTGTCACATGTTTCAATACTAGTTGGATCTAGTACTCCTCCCTTGCCTAAAATCATATTCTTATGAAAATCATTAAAATTGATTTTAGAAATATCCTTTGAATCAAGATGAGTATTTTGAAGTTGATTCATACTTAAGAAAGATGGTTGATCTTGCATAGTAGGTTGAGGATTTTGAAATTGATTGAAGCTTGGGAATGATTGTTGATTCTGAAATTGATTCACACTTGAATTTGGTTGAGGTGGATAAATCATTGGATGGGTAAAGGATGTATTAAATGATTGAAGATTATACGATCCAAAACCCCCACCATAATTTTGACAACTCAATTGTTGCTCAATTGCCATTGCTTGAGTATAGGCTTGTGTCAAAGATGTGATTTGAGGCATCCCTCGCAAATATGTGGAAATGAGTGGGTCAAGAGCATTTACATATATTTGGAGAGCCATTTCTTCTTGAAGAGCATAAAATGTCACTAATTGAGCATATAATCCAAAGAACTTTTTAGAAAATGACTTCACATTTTCACTTGGTCCTTTTTTAATAGTGAAAAACTGCTCATACATGCGGATTGGGTCAACTTGCTTTTTGTTGAATTGATTAAGAAATGCTGCCTCTAGTTGAGCCCAAGAAGTGATAGACCCTAAAGGCAGACTTGTAAACCAATCAAATGCCACTTTGTCCAAGGTGTAAGGGAACATTTTACAAACAACATCATCATGCCAAATTGTTAAGTGATTCACAACAAATTTGAATGCTTGAATGTGTTCTCCTGCAATATTTGTCCCATTAGACAAAAATCGAGGAAGACATCTCTCAAAACCAACGGGCAAATAATGTTGAACTCCTGGTATGTTCAATGGGCTACCTGTCATCCACGGTGAAAACATAGCCATTAGTGAATCTTAAAGAATATAACTTTAATACCCAAATATTTTTTTTTTTTAATTTATTTATATTTATTTATTTATTTATTTTTATTTTTTAAATTAAATTAAATCACATTATTCCTGTATGAACAATCAAAGCGTTAGAACAATGCATAGCAATTCATGTCCTCCTTTTAACAGTACAAAGTTGTAATATTAAAAGAGGGCTAAAGATAATAATCAATAGGGCATGAAATATTCAAAATTTAAATCCCTATAGCATTTAAATCAATCTGAAATAAACCGGTTCAGGCCCTCCTTCTAGCGCCAAAATGTTGAGTGGTATTTTCACACACTTGTGAAATTACACTCTTCCTTAGGATTTGGGTTCCAAATCCCCTCTTGCAAAGAAGTTAAACAACCAACTTCTCCAAGGTCTCCGTTGTATTAGCATTTGCAACTGTGTATTAGTAATCTCAAATAAAGATATTCAATTTAAAATGCTTGGAACACCTTAGTGATTGCAAGTAACTGTAAACAAGGGGCAATGTTGGTTTATTTCATCATGCAGCTTTAGTGATTGTTCATTTTTTTTTTTTAGATTTTGTAATTTTTAAATATTTATTTTAACTAAGTTGAACCTTCTGGAAAATAAAATAAAAATGAAACAGAAATACAGAAAATTAAAAATTGAACACGTTCAGTCTGATGCTATCCTATTCCGACAAAACCGAATATGTGAGAGTTTCGTACATGCAACCTAGCCTATTTGACCTGCAAAACAAACACAATCAAAGTAAACTAGGTGCTAGCTCCAAGGGTTTAAAATAATTTTCAGATTGCAGACATTCACATGAAATAACCCAAAACAATGGCATGTATTTCATTTATAAATCTGAAATCTGAAAGGAGAAAAATAGAACAGTTAAAATGAAGCATGCAAAAAATTTCTCATCCTTTCTTGCCCATAAAATGCAAATTTTTGAACAATTCTGCATTAAAAAAATATGTCCTGTTACAATAGCAAAATCTCTGGTTTTTCTCAAAACCAGCAAAAGTGGAAGAAAAGCACTCCACAACAGGCTCGTAACGGCTAATCACCATCAACTCCGCAACCCGCTCGCAGCGGTTTCTGACCCCGTATCAATCTGTGCCTCTGCATTTTATACTTTCTGGCAAATCGCTTCTCCTTCCACGATGGTTCGCTTCGTCTTCCAGATTGCTTCGTTTCACCTTCCCCGCCTTTCCATTGCTTTTGATTTTGTGCTCGAGATCTTCTCTGTGAACTGTAACGCCTCTGCAGCCCTTACACATGTACGCCACGTGTTCCGCACTTTTTTGCATGTTCTATAATGGCCCCATGTAAATCATGACCAAAAATAGCATGTAGCTTTGCTCCTTCACTTTCACCGTGAAAACGCGACATGTCGCGATATCGCGACATTTTCCTGCCAACAGCCTTGTCCGCCTTCATGCACAGTGAAAATGAGACATGTCACGATATCGCGATGTTTTTCATCAACAACTTTGTCTGCCCTCATGCACAACGAAAATGAGACATGTCGCGAAATCGTGACATTTTCCTGTTATCGGGCCATGCAGGTGCAACCTATCGTGAAATCGTGACACTTTTCTGTTCCGTACACTTTGCCAGCTTTCTGTCGTGAAATCGCGATGTTTTTTCTTGGTACGCCTTCGGCCGCAACCTGTCGTGAAATCGTGACGTTTTTCACTTGGTATGCCTTCGGTCGCAACCTATCGTGAAATCGCTACGCTTCTCCATTTCGGGCCCCTTTGTTGTTTCCTATCACGAAATCGTGACGCTTTTCCGCTTCGTGCCCCTTTGCTACTTTTTGTCATGAAATCGTGACGTTTTTAGCGCCTTGCCCTGTTTGACTTGTTTGACCATGATTTTGTGACATGTCACGATTTCGCGACCAGTTTCCATTCTGTCTTTCTCTCTCCTCTCTGGACCGTGATTTCACAACACGTCATGAAATCGCGACAATTTTTGATCAATGCCTCTTCCTGCTTGCCTGGGCCGCGAAAACGCGACATGTCGCGATATCGCGACACTTTTTCATTTCTGCCGCGACGGAGCGACATGTCGCGATATCGCGACACTTTTTCTTTTTCTGCAGCGACGGAGCGACATGTCGCGATATCGCGACAACTTTCGGCCGCGACAGAGCGACATGTCGCGATATCGCGACACTTTTTCTCCTTAGTGAAATTTTTGCTTTTTCCTTGATTTTTTTAGCATCTGGGCTATTGCAGTTTTCTTTGAAAGCATGCAAAAAAGGTGGGTCCCCAATTTTGGGGTGTGTTGTGGATCAGCCACAACACCCCCTTGACATTCCCCTCGCTAAATTTCCCTGTAATTTGATCTTTGTGTGCATTATAATACCTTGGATCATTATCTACATTTGTGCTTTTCAAATTTTCTTACAGGAACCTTGTCATTCTTTAGCCAGAGAAAGCTCAGATCATCGCAGACGATCCTATACAAATATCGAATGATCACGTCAAAATTAGAGATGATTTCGACTGCAGTCAACATTAGGGGCAATTACTGCCCAGAGTTTGCATTATTCTCTTCTAGTCTGCTGTTTTATTCTGCATTTAGATCAGTTTATGGTTATTTTCTGCTATTCTGCATCTTGGAGTTCACCCATATAGCTTAAGTACATAATAAAATCATGATTAGCTATTAAAGCATGATAATTTATTTACATTTTTATTTGGGATTATCTTATTAACATCATTTTGTCATTTCACATCATTTTCCTTTATCAGTATAGTTGCATTTTCTATATTCTGTGTCCATTTCTCTGATTGCAGGTCTTTGACGAATTCATCTGACGAATTCGTCAGATCTTAGACGATCCTGTCAGATTGGAGACGATCCTGTCAAATTCCAAATGATCTTGACTGCTTCAAAAATCAGAACCTCCATCAGACATCCAGAACCAGGTATGGATTTCTTCACTTAATTTATTCTCCATGTTTTCTGCTTAAATCTATTTTCTGTATTCATTTAAATCTGCATTTCATATAGAACAACTTAGATTCATTTGGCCAAACCTAGGACTTGGATGATTAAAAGTAAAATTGAACACATTAAACACATTCCCAACCTAGGCGTGGAGACTGCCACTAAATGTTTCCTGGTGAACCCCACCATCCGTCGAAAAATCACCTTAATACCCCTCCCCCGAGAGGCAAGACCTTCAAAGGGCCTCTTAGTCCGAGGTACCGTCCCATCCTTCTCGCATCCCCCTTTTGAGCACAAATCCTTTAGCCTGAAGGTAAGGGTGCAAAAAATTTGGAATGATACAACAGGTTACCCAACCCCCTAAGGAACCTGTTATTGAGCCTAAAATCATTCCCACACAAAAGAGACCTTCATTCATTGCTTTATTTCACCAAACTATTGATCAATATGCTTCAAATCGACAAAAACCTAAAATGAAGCCAAACACCAATTTTCAACAATCTGGGATACAACATAATACAACTTCAAAACTTCTTCATAACACCCTTCCTACCAACAATTTACACAATAGCAATATAGCATCTAATCTTCATGTCCCTCCATCATATGCTCACAAATCCCATATTAATGCCCTACCGAACCAATATGGTGGGCAAACCAATAATCTGGAAGCCATGGTGAAATAGTTAGCTTCCCGCATGGACCAGATAGATCCCTACCGTCCCTCGTACAATTATCGAGAGATGTGTAGTCAGCCTTTGGATCCCATAGTTGTAGCACAACCATACCCTAAACACTTTCCCATGCCCGTCCTGCCTATATATAAAGGAACTGAAGATCCCATAGAGCATCTTCGCATGTTTAGGATAGCATGTCATGATATATCACATGATGACTTGCTATTACTAAAAATGTTCCCGAAAAGTTTAGGAGGAATGGCATTGGAGTGGTACTATCAATTGCCCACTCATTCTTTGAGAAATTTTGAAGAAACAATTGAATATTTTGTCCATCAATTTAGTGCCTACATCGAGAGGCATGTCACCATTAAAGATTTGTACAACTTAAAACAAGACAAAGATGAATGTTTTGCTGATTTCTTAGCTAGATGGAGGCAGTTGACAGGAAAACTGCACTTTGTGCTACCTTATAGGGAAATGTTGGATATTTTTATTAATAATTTGCAAGAACAAATATCCTATGAGTTATCAACTGCTACCTTAACCACCTTCGATCAAGCTATAGACTTAGCTCGAAGGGTAGAAGATGCTCTCATTAGGAGAGGTCAGCTCAAAAAGAAAGATGATGAGAAAACATCCAGAAATCAGTATAAAAATAAACAAGTTGTAGGTGACGGAGTCACTGATAGTAGAAACATTGCTAATATCAATACAACGAAGACAACAGAGAAGTTTATATTAAAACCTCCTGATAAACCACCTCGAGAATTTACTAGATTGAATCAACCTTTATCAACCATTCTCCCTCAATTACTAGCACGAGGTTTGATTCAATTACCAGCTATCCGGGAACCTGATCCAACTATACCCGGATACAGAGCTGATTTACATTGTGATTTTCATAGAGGACCTGGACACTCTACAAACTCTTGTAAAATATTAAAACATAAAATACAAGACTTGATTGATAATAATGAAATGGAGGTGCAAGCCTTCCAACCTAAACAAAATGCTCCTAATAATGCTCAAAAGAACATTCCCCAAAATCAGAATCAAAATGCTAATCAATCATTAGATATATTTCAACATCCTTTACCACAGCATGGTAAAGAGGTGGCCAATCAAATTGAACATCATAATGTTCCCCCTCCTACCCGATATGTAGGGACTATTAGCGGACAATTACCTGTTCAGGATCCTCAAATATTTGACACAACTTTATCCATGGTCACGACCAGACCCTTATATAATACTCAAACATCGGATCCTAGTGATGTAGAATCGGATATTGAAAGTGAAATAGACATCACCTCAAATCAATCGAATAGTTCTGAAAATGAATCAGATCCTATTCAACCTATCACAGATGCTATGGTTCCAGAAGAACCATTTCCTAGAAGAGTTACTACTCGACCCTCTTCTAATCAGTTCCTTCCTAATGAACAAGCCATAAACGCTCAACCGAGACCAGTTCAGCGTCTTCAATATAACATTGTAGGTACCATCGGAGTTGTTACCAGACAACAGGCTCAAAACTCTCAACAGGATCAAACTCGGAATGATGGATCAGCTCCATTTGTTTTGAAAAATCCCAATAAAGGGAATCATATGTCTAATGTTCAACCTAAGCCTCCTTACAATATTAATGAACAATTATCCAATACTACAGCCAGAATTTCCCTTTTGGACTTGTTAAGATCTTCTCCTACCCATAGGGATGAGTTAATGCTTACATTAAGCCAAATGATGGTACCTCAAAATATTCAACCTGAAGCCATGTCCAATACTATCATCACTCGAGAAGTCGATTGTATTGACTTTCGAGATAGAGATATACCACAACATAGTTTACATAAGGATAACCCCTTATATATTACCGCCCTAATTGGAGATGTAGTTGTTAAACGAGTCTTGATTGATAATGGTTCATCTTTAAACATATGCACTTTTGACTTCTACCAAAGATTTGGGTTTAGAAGTGATGAAATGAAAAGAACGGATATGATTATCAAAGCTTTCAATGACGAAACACAAGAAACCTGTGGAGTCATTACTATACCCTTGCAAGTTGGTCCTAGAACCCTAGATACAACCGTGTTTATTGTACATTGCCCTGCCTCATACAATATACTTTTGGGTCACCCTTGGATCAATGCGATGCGAGCGGTTCCCTCCACTTTACATCAGTGTGTTAAATTCGAATTTAAAAACCAGTTGGTCACTATCCATGGTGATCCTAGACCCTTTGATATGTGTGCTTTGGCAGAACCTGTTGGAGTGCAATTTTGCCCCGCTCTGTCATCCACACATCCTAATTCTTATTTTTCATCTAAACGTGTGAAACACACACCCATAACATCATCTACCCCATCAACTACACCTATACATTTAACTCAACCATCTTCTAAACAAACCACACTAGAACCTCAAAAGGATCTTAAATCCACAACCAATCCTTCATGTTCCATCCCTATAATTTCAAAACCTATAGACCCATTTATTAACACCTCCACATTATCTACATCTATCATACCTTCCACATCTAAAGATATAGGGAATGATCCTTCTACATCTTATGCTCTTTTTGATGAACTCTTACCTGATTTATCTAAAATTCTTATATCAAAAAAAACAAATGCTTCTATGCAAGATTCCATTATCTTAAGTAATTTGCCACCATCTCCTCGTACTTTGGGCCTCCCACAACCTATGGGAAGTACTTACCAAGTCGGGAGTTGTGCCTTCATTTATAAGGGATATGACTGGGGAAGAATACCCAGAAACATCAAAACTCATTATGATGGATATGCTAGATGCTATCTTGCTAATGAATATATCAAAGCTAAACCCATAATGCTTAAAATGGGATATAAAGGGAAAGGCTTGGGACCTTTCCAAAATGGTATGAAAGAACCTATTGAGGTAGAGCCATGGCCCGCCCGATGTGGTGTGGGCCTATTTCCTAGTAAGGGTCAACCCTTCCCTTTTGAAGATGATGATCAACTCATATGTTATCAAGATTATTTAGATGGGCATGATGATTTGCCTCTAAAATATCAGTCATTTACCTGCAATATGCTATCCATAGCTTACCCTGAATTGATTGTTGAATCCGATGATGAGTTGGAAGGAGATATTTTCCATGATGTCTCCGTTGAAGAGTTGTTACACAATGGTTTTTATTTTGATGGTTCTATACCTACTATAGCCCAGCTTGAGGCCACCACTCCTCAAGATGAATTATCCAACTTAACCTTAAAAGAATTACAAGAATTGGGCGTTTCACCCGCCCCACCTAATTTTGAAAGAGATCTACACATGGAAGTAGAAAACGTCATTAAAATTAACATTGGAACTGAGGATAATCCCCACATAATCAATATTGGATCAGAATTAAGTCAAGAAAAACAAGAGCAATACATTGCATTCCTTAAAGAATATGAAGATGTCTTCGCTTGGACATATGAAGATATGCCAGGTTTAGACCCTTCTGTAGTCATGCATCACCTAGTAGTCCATCCGGATGCTAAACCTGTTAAACAAAAACTTAGAAAAATGCATCCCAAAGTGGCCTTGCTAGTCAAAGGGGAGTTAGAAAAACTCCTGAATGTTGTTTTTATACAAGCTATTGATTATGTTGAATGGATCTCAAATGTAGTTCCAGTCACCAAGAAAGAAGCTACCAAAGTTAGGGTTTGCATAGACTTTAGAGATATTAACGTTGCATGCCCTAAAGATGATTTTCCTCTTCCAAACATGGATCAAATCATTGACTTTACTACTGGGAGTGGAATGATGTCCCTAATGGATGGATTTTTTGGCTATAATCAGATCAGGATAGCTCCTGAAGATCAGCCCAAAATAGCCTTTATTACCCCTTGGGGAACCTTTTGTTGGAAAGTGATGCCATTTGGTTTAAAGAATGCAGGTGCAACCTATCAACGAGCTATGACTTATATCTTTCATGACATGATGCATGATATCCTACATGATTATGTAGATGATATTATAGCTCGCTCTATTAATGAAGATGATCATTTAGATGATTTGAGGAAAGTGTTTGATCGGTTAAGGGAATATCTTATCCGGCTAAATCCTACTAAATGCATATTCGGAGTCAAGTCCGGTAAACTATTAGGGGTTTTAGTTTCTTTACGTGGTATCAAAATTGACCCTCTCAAGATTGTGGCTATCACTGATATGCCCGCACCTACCAATATATCTGAGTTACGAAGTTTACAAGGTAAGCTTCAAGCCATCCGTCGCTTCATCGATAAGTCGGCGGACAAAACCGGTCCCTTTCTTAAGCTTCTTAAGAAGGATGTCCCTTTTAATTGGGACGACGAATGTAAGGAAGCTTTTGAACTTCTCAAACAATACCTCCTTAACCCACCTGTGCTTTCACCACCTAGACCTGATCGTCCTTTTATCTTGTATATTTTAGCTTCTGATTCTGCCTTAGGAGCTATGTTAGCTCAGCTTGATGATGAGAAGAAAGAACGTGCTAATTATTACATTAGCAGAACCCTCATCAGTTATGAAACTCGTTATACCTCATTAGAAAAATTATGTCTAGCAGTCGTATTTTCTACGCAAAAATTATGCCATTATATGCTCAGTCAAAAAACGTATGTCATTGCCAAATATGATCCCTTGCGGTATCTCATGAGTCGACCTTATTTATCGGGTCGTACAGCAAAGTGGGTTCTTGCTCTAAGCGAGTTTGAACTCACGTTTATAGGACAGAAGTCTGTTAAGGGTCAAATCATAGCAGATCAATTAGTTGTTGCACCCTTAGAGTCTACCCATCCCCTCATCATTGAGTTTCCTGATGAATGCCTTCAATTAGAGGCAGACCATATTGAACAATGGTCCTTATACTTTGATGGAGCCCGATGCATGAGTGGGGCGAGTGCGGGTATTATTTTAATATCTCCACAAAAACACATCATTCCTCTGTCCTTCAAATTAACATTTGCTTGCACTAATAATATTGCTGAATATGAAGCTCTAATCCTTGGATTACGAGCTACCTTGGCGCTAAAAATTAAACATCTACTAGTTTTTGGTGATTCTCAACTTGTTATAAACCAAATTAATGAAGTTTATCAGACCAGAGATGATAAATTACGCCCATATAAAGCATATGTTTTGCAATTGTTATCCTTGTTTGATAAAGTTACTTTGGAAGCTATTCCTCGAACTAGCAACCGTGCGGCTGACGCTTTGGCTGCAGCTGCATCTCTTCTGCCCTTGGAGTTAGATGACGAATATGCCACCATCATTATTCATCGACTCCAGGAACCCACTTCAAATAAGTCATGCTTAGAACCTTTGGATGTGTTTCTAATCAATGAAACTACTCCTGAACCTTGGTATACGGATATATTTGATTTTCTTCAAAATGGGACTTTCCCTGCCAGTTCTAATAGAAACCAGCGTCGGTTATTACGTAGACGAGCAAGTCGATTTGTAATAATTGGCAATACTTTATATAGGAGATCTTTTGAAGGTATCCTATTAAGATGTTTGAATCTAGAAGAATCCAAATCAGCTTTGAGTGAAGCCCACGATGGATCTTGTGGAGGACACTTCAGTGGTAGTGTCATTGCTAAAAAGCTCCTTAGGATAGGATACTTTTGGCCTACCATGGAGAATGATGCACATGATTATGTGCACCATTGCGACAAGTGCCAAAAACATGCTGACCTTGTCCATGCCCCTGCACAAGAACTGCAGGCTATTTCATCTCCTTGGCCCTTTTCAAAATGGGGCTTAGACATTATTGGCAAAATTAATCCTGTGTCATCTGATGGACACAAATTCATCATAACCGCCACTGAGTATTTCATGAAGTGGGTTGAAGCTATGCCTTTAGCTTCCTGCATTGGAACACAAGTCTCTAAATTTATTTTTAATCAAATCATTTGTAGGTTCGAAATTCCTGCAAATCTCATCTCAGACAATGGAACTTGTTTCAAAAATAAAGATGTTAAGAAATTATGCCAAAAATATAAGATTCAACATCGTTGGTCCACTCCCTATTATCCTCAGGGTAATGGTCAAGCAGAAGCTTCTAACAAAACCTTAATCAAAATTCTCAAAATATTGGTCAATAAAACTGGCCATGACTGGCACATTCAATTATATCCAGCTTTGTGGGCATATCGCACTAGCGTTCGTACTCCCACTGGAACTTCACCTTTTGTCTTGGTTTATGGTGTTGAAGCTATTTTTCCCTTTGAATTAGAAGTTCCTTCTTTGGCTCTACTACTTCAAGACACCGAAGTAGGAGATGAATATCGAGCTGGCAGACTCAGTCAGTTGGAACTCCTAGATGAAAAGCGCATCAATGCTTTGGAGCATCTTCGTGCCTACCAAAACAAGCTTAAAAGATCATATGCTAAGAAAGTTCGTCATCGATCCTTTGAGGTCGGCGACCTTGTTTTAAAAGAAAATAAAAAAAATACTAATGCAACTAAAGACCTTAAAGGTAAATTTGAGCCCAACTGGCTTGGACCATATATTATCTCTGCTAAATTTGAATCGGGAGCATACAAATTAGCTACCTTAGATGGTAAATATTTAAAAGAACCTATGAATATTATGCATCTTAAGCGATATTACGCATAAAATTTGGTCATTTCATCATTTGTATATATTTTGCATGTTGTCTCATTTTAAAAATATATATAAAACCATTTAAACAAAAACAAACAAACATAAAAGTAAAAACAACAATATTATTGACTCTTTCGAAACCAAAAAAATAAAGAAGAAAGAGAGAGTCAAAATCATCAAACTCCTCAAAAATATTTGTTGTATATATTTCTTCTTAAAGTATTGCAGTTATATTTTCAAATTATTTTGGATAAATTAGCATTTATTTGGAATCCCTCACTTTCACAAACACAAAAATAAATATCTTGATTTTATCCGGCATGATTACTAATCTCTCTTATATCAAAGTCCACAAAATTCAATTAAATAAAGTTTGAGCATCAGAGAATTGATCTTGTTATTTACTTAAACCAAGCATATCTTTTCACAATAAAATGATTATATTTGTAATGTCCATGCTATGCTACATAGTAGAAGTGGTTTCTTGAGCGAAAAGTTTCCCCTGCTATCCTATCATGCACATGGTCTAGAATCTTTGAGAATTGACAAAAGGACAAGCTCACCCCTACCCAGAATAAAAATCCCTTGCTCTACAGCTAATCCGAGCAAGTATCCCTAGCATAGGAAGAAAAGAAAAGTTCAAGAAAAAGAGAAAAAGAAAAAAGGTTATTTCAGCATTATCTCAAATATCAAAGCAAAAGAAGTACAAAAGTACAAAAAAAAAAAAAAAAAAAGCAAAAGCAAAATGCAATAAAATCCCTTTCCCTACCCATTGAAAAGAAAAGAAGGGTTGATGAGCTTGAATCCCTGGAATTCTCAATTATTCGAAAACTGTGAGGTAAGCCCCATAACAGGTGGTTTGTGCCCAACCCGCTTGGCCTTGGGTAACTCCTAGCGTGGTGATATGTCTGTCACATTAGCGACCTTCTTTTGTACAGACCTATGTCTGCTTATGGATTAGCTAGCTCTTGATAACCCGACTTACATAGTAGTCCGGTATGGTTATATGCATCTAAATCATGGTTAATGAACACTTATTTGGTTAATTCAAATCACTTGTATCAAATTATCTTGCTCAAAACTGGTAAATGAACAATGCAATTGCACACACATTTGTATTTGAGAGATTTTGTGTATCATTATGATAAATCAAGATCAGAAATGAACTCACATACGCACATGGGATTCCTTATAAATCTAACTTTTGTCTTTAAGATACTTTGAAATATTTTTGCAAATTGTTTGGAATAATTTCATTTTCTTCTTTGGAGAACAGTTGTTTAGTATAAAGACAACTACATGCATTATCAAAAATCAAAATCATTTTCAAAAACATGCAATAAAGTTACATTTATATATAACTTTTGACTTTCACGACGATGGTATAGTTCCAAAACCAAAATTGGAATTTTATGCCTAGCGCAAGTCCTCATCTTCATATTTTCTGATTATTTTCAAAAAATTAAAAATCAACCATGCAATAAAACTATTATTTTCTTCTTTGGATTTCGCGATGATGGTATAAGTTTATACCTAAATATTCTATGCCTAGCGCAAACCATTGTACCAATTTTATTTTCCATTTATTTAAAAATCATAAAAACATATGACTTAAATCATTATGTTACACAATTATGTTTTAAATCAACGCACATTGTTACTATTTCATGTCATTATGTCAAAACTTCAATTTTGCAATGATGGTTTAATTCCTAGGGAATTATTCAAAAATTTTATCACACTTAGGAATTTATGCCTAGAAAAAGTCATTTTAAAATATTTCATGCATAATATTTTCATGGAAATCTGAAAACAAATCACCATCATCATCATCATTTGCATCATCACAACAAAGTCTTAAGACAGTCTCTTAAGCACTCTTTTACTTTTAGCAATATTTCTATACCGGGATTAGCTTGACGACCGAGTGAGCGGCGACTCCATGAAATGGTCTATAATAGCGACAATGTCCTTTGAAATTATTGTTAGAAGTCCCTTTTATTTTTATCAAATTATCCCACAAACAACCACCAATTGTTTACATCAGATTATTTCATTTAAAATTTTAAAAGCATGACATTCAAACCATAATATTTCCAAACGACATAATTACATGAATCATCAAATCAATCACACCAAAACATTAAAGCATCATACAAACACATAAGACAAGTCATATGATCAAAAAATATCTCATCTATATATATATCAACAATATCTACATCATCTCAAAACTGGATCGGTATGCCACAATCTGTACCTCGGCATACTCAATCCTCTATCAAAAAATAATAATAAACACTATGTATCAATCTGTGCAGTGCAATCTGTAGCAGCTAGCCTCGAGAACCCCTCGAGCTCTCAGCCTCATCTCCTCCCCCACCCTGAGGTGGACGAGGTGGCCCCATCGTAGTCCATGTGGTGCTATGAGTCCTAGACTCTGATCGTGATGATGTCCTCGATGACCTCATCACGATAGGCTCCACAATATGGGCCGATAGCGGTAACCTCTGCCCCTCTGGTACCATATGGTGGTATAGCATCTGATAGAATGTGATCTGGGCAATAGCCCATGCTAAGTCCCGAGTGCTCGCCCCTCCGCTCCATGCTCTGAGGCATGCGACCTCATCTCTGAGCTGTGTGGCCTCCTCTCGATGTCATGCAGCCTCATCCTGTAAAGTCTGCACCTATGCCTGGAGACGAACAGTCTCTACCCGAAGAGTAGCCATCTCACTACTCTCTCCTACCTCGACACCCTTGCCCTTATCGAGCGATGGTGGCCTCTCTCTCCATGGAGAAGGGGGTCTCTCCTCCCTCCTCTCCCACTACCGTGGCCTCTACTGAGCCTGTGGCCTCCTCTACTCTCTCTCGCTGTGACCCTATGCCACCTCAATGGCCACCTGGTATCACCTCCCCATCCGATGCACAACTACATGAATCAGACCCTAAGCCCTCATCATCCGAGGAGGGCGGATGCCTCATACCAAGCATCGTAGCCATCAGCAACCCCTACATCATCCCCATCCACTGGCTGAATGGGGGCATCATCCACATCCTCACTCCAGAAGCGCTGCATATCTAGAGCCCCATTGACTGTAGTGTTATCCCGAACGGTCCAGGAAAACTCGTAGTCTCTAAGAGATGGGATCCCCTGTTATAGACCGAACTACCTCAAAACTCGGTCATAGCGATGGAGCTCCACCTCTCCCCTCTCCATCCTCAGCCAACAGGTTCGCCTAATGTGAGCCAGCTCCTATCCATCCTCGGCCCACCCTGGATGATCTCTCCAAGGCCTCCAGGTGATCTGGTCGGAGACAAGGTCATCAAGTAGTCTCCGGGACATTGGCAGATCTATCCATCGCTGTGACCCTCTTCGAAGCCACCAGTAGAAAGCTCGGGGCCTCTCCCCGTCAATCCCTATCAGTGGGAGCCCTATCGGCCTCCGCACCATGATGTGCTCCCAGCACCAAACCTATAGTAGTGATGTCATGACCAGACATCGGCCGCCCTTGTATACGACCCCATGCAGGATCCTATACAATCGGCATAGTACAAAGCTCCCCCAAGCAAACCTGTACCCGTGGTCTCTCATGTCGTAGACCACATCTGTCAGTAGCCATGGTACTCTGCATCCACTCTGATGGCATAGCAGCAGACCACCTACCACCCCAGCCAAAACCTGTGTCGGTCTAGATGCCCCAGGCATCTGGCGTAGCGACTCGATGTTCACTCCGCCCTTCTCCAGGGCGAAGCTCGGATCTCCGCACAGTCGCATCATCGCGTGGCCCTGATTGGCCATGGGAGTTATTAGCCATCCTTGTATGGGGATCCTCAAAATCCTCCATACATCCTCCAATGTGGGAGTCATCTCCCCTGTCGGTAACCGAAAACAAGAAGAACCCGGATACCACCTCTCTGCTAGGGTTGTCAATAGCCCCATATCTGTAGAAACGTGTGGCATATCTGCCACATGCTTGCAAGCCGACTTGAGCCAACTGATCTCGCTCTGCCTGAGATAGAGCGGCCAAGTCATCCCTCAGCCCATCGTATTTCCATTCTCTGCTCTTTAGTAATCCTCTCTGCAACATAAACAACAAAACAATAAAAATCATTAATAAAACAGTGATTAAAAATGCAAGTAAAACAAGTTCAATTTCATACAAATAATGATATCATCTACTGGACGATATCGTCCACAATTTGAGCAAATTCATCTCCAATTTTGCAAGAGGGAATCATCCCTTATTGGATGAAATCGTCTCCATATCGCTGATTTCGCCCTTGGACGAAATCGGCGATATCGAGACGATTTCGACGAAATTGAGACGATTTCGTCCCGACGACGTTGACGGCCCAAAAATGGCCGCGATGCTCAAAAATCATTCAAAATTAATCTAAAAAGCATGAAATTCAAAATTAAAGCATTCTAAATTAAGTTTGGACCCTTACCCGTAGCCCGCGTCGGACCTCTGTCGATCTGTGCACTGTCTCGACCATCTTGTCTGCAGAGCTCTAGAAACCAGGAAAATGAACAGTAACAATGAATTAGGGTTTTACCCTATTTTTCTTAATTTTATTCAAAAACAATTAAAAACATTTTAAAATTTTGCTTTTCCGTGTTTTTACCTCAAACGTTCGATTTGGGTAAAAACACGGAGGGGGCACCATAGTAAGTTGTCGTACGATTCGACCTAGAATCGTCGCCTAAAAATGGGAATAATTTTTGCTTTCTCGTAGATCGAGAAGAACTCATCTTTAACGCATTTTCTTCAAAAAATTCGCTAAAGAGGGGGCAAAATGTAGCACCCTAAAATTGGCGCAGTAAACCTTAGTAAATAATTAAAATTACCTTAGTAATAATTCAAATTCAAATTTTAACCCCAAAACTGCTCCAAAATCGCTTGCTACCCGTTTCCTCATTTTTTATGCCATTTTTAGAGTTTGTTTTGTCCGTTGGATGATATCGTCGCCGATCAGACGATATCGCCTCAGATCGGATGAATTCGTCTAGAGCAGAACGTCCAGACGATTTCATCCCAAAACTAATTTTTCATAATTAGCTTCTGTTTCAACGACGTCTCTAATCTGGGCAAAAGCGTGTCTGCACCGTTAGAGACCTCCCCCATTGGAGATCTTCCAGATTAGGATGATCTCCAACCTCCTAACCTCCCTCCTAAGCCTATTTAAACCTTAGGACCCCCCTTGACATCCCCCTGGCTGAATTTCCCTGTAATTCGATCTTTGCGTGCATTATAATACCCTGGATCATTATCTGCATTTGTGCTTTTCAGATTTTCTTGCAGGAACTTTGTCATTCTTCAGCCGGAGCAAGCTCAGATCGTCGTAGACGATCCTGTACAAATCTCGGATGATCACGTCCCAATTCGAGACGATTTCGACTGCAGTCAACATTGGGGGCAATTACTGCCCAGAGTTTGCATTTTTCTCTTCTAGTCTGCTATTTTATTCTGCATTTAGATCAGTTTATTGTTATTTTCTGCTATTCTGCATCTTGGAGTTCACCCATATAGCTTAAGTACATAATAAAATCATGATTAGCTATTAAAGCATGATAATTTACTTGCATTTCTATTTGGGATTATCTTATTAACATCATTTTGTCATTTCACATCATTTTCCTTTATCAGCATAGCTGCATTTTCTGTATTCTGTGTCCATTTCTCTGATTGCAGGTCTCTGACGAATTCGTCTGACGAATTCGTCAGATCTCAGACGATCCTGTCAGATCGGAGACGATCCTATCAAATTCTAGACGATCTTGACTGCTTCAAAAATTAGAACCTCCATCAGACATCCGGAACCAGGTATGGATTTCTTCACTTAATTTATTCTCTGTGTTTTCTGTTTAAATCTATTTTCTATCTTCATTTAAATCTGCATTTTCATATAGAACAACTTAGATTCATTTGGCCAAACCTAGGACTTGGATGATTAAAGCTAAAATTGAACACATTAAACTCATTCCCAACCTAGGCATGGAGACTGCCACTAAACGTTTCCTGGTGAACCCCACCATCCATCGAAAAATCACCTTAATACCCCTCCCCCGAGAGGCGGGACCTTCAAAGGGCCTCTCAGTCTGAGGTACCGTCCCATCCTTCTCGCATCCCCCTTTCGGGCATGGATCCTTTAGCCTGAAGGTAAGGGTGCGAAAAATTTGGAACGATACAATCATATATGGACCTATCCAGTTTACTGCAAACTTATCTTGCAGATGCGACGGCAAATTTGAATTCTGCTAGTTTTCTTTGAGCACTAGATCTCCAACCTTGAATTCCCTTAGGTGGACTTTACTATTGTAAGCTCACGCAAGGTGATCTTGGTAAACATAGAGATGCTCTAAAGCATTGACTCGACATTCATCAAGAAGCATCAACTGATCAAGGTGGCCTTGCCACGCAACTTCATCATCTATGAAGTCCTTTAATGCTATGCATAGAGTCAGGATTTCCAACTCTAGAGGCATGATGGCTTAGTGCCATATACTAGTGAAAATGGTGTTGCCCCAGTGGGCGTCCATATACTAGTCCTGTATGCCCATAGTGCAAGAGGCAATCGCATGTGCCAATCCTTGTGATTTTCTTGCATTGTCTTCCTCAAAATGGAGACTATTGTTTTGTTTGAGGCTTCTGCTTGCCCGTTTGCTTGTGGATAATAAGGCATTGAAAAACTATGTTGAATATGGTATTTGTTCATTAAAGCACGCACATTTTTGTTCTTGAAAGATGGCCCATTATCCGATATTATCTTAGAAGGGACCCCAAAATGACTTATGATATTGTGGAGTATAAACTCCGCAATCCTTGGTCCAGTTGTTGATGTTAAGGGGATCGCTTCTACCCATTTAGTGAAGTATTTTGTGGCCGTTATGATGAATGTGTGTCATCCTGAGGATGGGGGTGAGATTTTCCCAATCAAGTCTAGTCCCCATTGCGAGAATGGCCATGCTACCTGGATGGGCTGCAAAGCTTGCGATGGTAAGTGCGTTAGGTTTGCATGATGTTGGCACTTACTACATTTCTTGACATACTCATAGTAGTCCTTTTCCATGGTGGGCCAATAGTAACCCATTCTCAAGATGCGCTTAATTATGGCCATGCCACTAAAATGGCCTCCACATGTTCCATCGTGAGCTTGCGAAACTACCCAAGATGTTTCCTAGGGCTCAAGACAACGGAGCAATACTCCATCATATCCTCGTCTGTAGAGGATTTCTCCTAGAAAAATGTATCTTGTTGCTCTTTGTTTGAATGTTCACCTTTCAGTATGCGACAAACCTTGAGGTATTATTCCAAGCTTCAGGAAGTCCCACAGTTGGGAAAGCCAATCTTGATAGGCCACAACTTCTATAGAATAGACAACTTGCTCTTCCTGCATTTTTGAGGTAGTGAACATGGATTGAGGAACAACTCTATGGTATATGGTTGCACCACACTCTACAGGTCCTTGGGAGATCAAAGACCCCCAAGGTGCTATTTGCAAGAAATCTCTGGCTACGAAGGACCAATCCTGATTTGGTTCGATGTTGATCATGTTGACTGATTCTTGATTGTCAAAAGCCTCATGACGTATTGTTGAGTGCGAAAGCACTTTCACATGGATGGTTGTAAAATCAGCAGATGGATTCTGAGGGATTAAGGATCCCAAAGAGGCCATGGTGTCTGCAAATCTATTCGATGTATGAGGGATTGCCTCGATGTCGTACCATTCTAGCCGGGCTAAGTAAGTGTCAACAAGTTCCTTGTAAGTCTTCAGGAGTGGGCACCTACATTGGAATAGTCCTTTGACCTGGTTTACTATGAGCAAGGAGTCACCAAAGATATTCAATATTTTAATACCCATTGCTATGGCTGTTTGGAGTCCCAGGATCAATGCTTCATATTCTGTATTGTTGTTTGTGCATGGGAAGTCTAGTTTGAATGATAAGGGCAATGGAGCACCCTACGGTGTGATAAAGACAATCCCTACTCCACCTCCTTGTTCACACTTCGAACCATCAAAGAATAATGACATGTCTCTTTCTTTCTTAGGTTCTTCGAGTTCTGGCAGATCTGATAATGCAAAGACCGCATCATCAGGCAATTCTATGGTGAGAGGCTTGTTATCCTGAAGAGGCACCTCTGCTAATTGATCTGCTATGACTTGTCCCTTGATGGACTTTTGGCTTATGAACTCTAGATCAAATTCTATCAATAGCATGATCCACTTTGTGGTACGTGTATTGTGATATGTCTTGCTCATCATGTACTGCAAAGGATTTTGTTTTGATATGACGTAGGTCGTATGGCTCAACATGTAGTGTCACAACTTTCGAGTTGCAAAGACCACTTCTAAACACAACTTTTTGACATACGCATATCCTAGCTCATAACTCACCAAGGTGCGACTAATGTAATATATGGCTTGCTCTTTGTCTTGTGCATTATTTTGGGCTAACATGGTGCCCAATGCAAAATCAGTAGCTAATATATATAGTAAAAATGGTATGTCTGGCCTTGGTGGAGCCAATACTGGTGGCGTTGCCAGATAAGTTTTGATCTCTGCAAAGGCTTGATGGCATTCTTCATCCCAATGAAAGGGGACTTCCTTGCATAGCAACCTATTCATAGGTCTACATTTGTCTGATAATTGCATGATGAATATTTTGATGGATGCTATCTTGCCTTGTAGGCTCCTCAACTCCCTAATGTTGGTAGGGGTGGCCATTTCCAGTATAGCCTTTACCTTTGTAGGATCTACTTCGATGCCTCTCTTGGATACGATGAATCCCAAAAGCTTGCCAAAAGTTACGCCAAATACACACTTCTTAGGATTCAATCGGACATTATGTTCTATGAGGCGATCAAAGACTTGTCTAAGGACTTCGACATGCTCTTGCCACAATAGGGACTTGGCTAGTAAGTCATCCATGTAATATTCCAAGATCTTATGCATATAGTCATGGAATATGTATGTCATGGCCCATTGATATGTGGCACCAACATTTTTGAGACCGAATGGCATCACTTTGTAATAGAATGTTCCCCATGGAGTAATGAAAGCAATTTTATGTTGATCTTCGGGCTTAATCTAGATTTGGTTGTATCCAGAAAAACCATCCATTAGGGAGAGCATTTCATGACCTACGGTTGCATCTACAAGAGCATCTATGTTTGGCAATGAGAATGAATCCTTTGGTGTTGCCCTATTTAAATCCCTGAAATCCATGCAGATACGAACTCTTCCATCAGGTTTCCCTATGGGTACCATGTTTGACACCCACTCAGGGTAGTCGATAGGAACTATGAATACTGCATCCAGTAGTTTTTGCAATTCGTTCTTCACCATCAAAGTGATGGTTGGATGCATTTTCCTCAGTTTTTGCTTGATTGGCTTCTTCATGGGATCCAATGAAAGGTTGTGAATGACTAACTTTGGATCTATCCCTGGCATGTCTTTGTAAGTCCAAGCAAAAATATTTGGCCTCTCCTTGAGGAGAGGAATTAGGATGGCTTGTTCCTCTAGAGATAGACTTTCTCTGAACTTGACTTTCCTTGGTTGGGTAGGATCATCACTGATGTCCACCTCGAAAGTCACTTCTATAGCCATATGTGACCCATCCTCTAGTTGATGAGGCATGGGTATCAAATGAATGTCATCGACGGGATTTATAGGACCTAGTGACTCAGGTTCCAAACCAACATGGAAGATGTCATACGTACAACTTGATGCAAAATGGAATGGTTGTAACATCTCTTCATTGGTGAAGAGGTCTTCTGGCTCTATGGGTGAATTAGCATGATCCCAATCAATAGCCTCTACATCAAGATGCAATGATTTGGTAGGATCTATTGGATTATGAAGTGGAGTGGTCAAATCAATGGAGATCATGTTGATGGATGGGATGAAATCTCCAGGACCACATGGGTGCAATCTTGTCTCAAGGGTTTCCCTTCCATACTCATGATGAGGTTCTGGAGGAATGGGAATTTTTGGATCTGGCCCATGAGCAGGGTGGACAATAGGATCATTGGGCTCTAACTGCTCTCTGAATGTAGGTGGAGGGGGTTGACCATCCGATGAATGGCAGCTAGGTCAATAGGTCTCCCCAAAAATTAGAGATGAGGGTCTATGGCATGAAGTGCCACCTCTCTCTCTACTAGCTCATTGACTTGCCACAAGTGGTGAGGTCCAAGATAAGCCATCTCGGTCTCATCCTCAAAGTCATCATCACTTATCTAGAAACTATTAGCATTGGTATGCGGCCCTAAGACAAGGGGCTCATGTCTTGGCCCCAAGTAGGCCATCTCTATTTCATCTTCATATTCTTCGTCACTTATGAAGAATCCATTTGCATTTGTCTCTTGCCCCAAAGTCAGGGGTTGATGGCTTAGGCCTAAGTAAGCTCTTTCTGTTGAGTCTTCTGATTCATAGTCACTTTCATCTGATGTATATCCACTCTCATCATGGATGGACCATGTGAATCTTTGCAAATAGCGAGGCCCTTGATAGGCTAAGCCAAGTTGCGCCTCATCATCACTTGCCTCATATCCATTCTCCTCATCCCATGAGTTGTACCCTATTGGGGTGGAATCAATTGAGGTGTTTGGATGATAAGTTTTTGGAGGTGGTATGTTTACCATGGCCACTTGTCTATTGCTCAAATTTTCTATTCTTAAGGGGTGATAAGGAATGAAATCAATGTCTTCTCCCAACCCTATGCTTAATATTTCCAATGCTACTACAAGAGAGTCATCTCGACCTCCGCTATAATAGCCTAAGCCAAATCTATCGGAGGGAAGCTGATATAGTGGCTCGTAGGGCCTCCTGCCCCTTGCTCATATACGCCAAGGCCATAGCCATGCCAATGGCAATGCTCAAAGTAGCTTAGAGCAAACTCAGGATTAGAGAGGTAATGAACATTGACTATGAATAATTCATCACCATCCTCTTCTATATCTGAAGACTTATGAGCGTAGTCCAGGCCGACATAGACAAAATTGGTTTGGTTGGGAGGGATTCCAAGTGGAACCACTATTCCTACTAGTGGCCTCAAGTCTTTAGGCCTCCCTATGTCTTGTGCAGACTCAATGATAGGTGTAAAGGTAATGTTCTGCACAAGGTACTCCCCTATGCCTGTACTTGCCAAGTGTATTGATGCATGCGATGTGGATGACCCCACGGATGATACTGGCAAAGCAGGGTGATAATCACTATCTTCATCTTGATCTTGAGGATCTTCCTCTTCCATAGGACTTGGTATTTCAGCAATGGCTATAGTTGGCACTTCTTTGGGCCTTTCTTCCTTAACTAAGGGGGCCTTTAGCTTCTGATTATCTTTTGGTTTTGACGTTGATGGTACTTTAGAAGCATTGACTGTCTTGAGTGCATTAGGAGGTGTTGATGTGCATGGGTCTTTTCTTACCCCTTTGTCTTTGTTATCCCCTTGTGTGGTTGGGGATGAAGGTGCCACGTATAGGTGAGTAGAAGGGATCATGAATTCTCCTAGAATGTCCACCTGATTGACGTATTTAAAAGGCTCTTCATCGGCCAGAACCACATAGACTTTGTTTTCATGCACATACTTGACACATTGGTGCAAGATCGAAGGCACACACTTCATGGCCCTTATCCAAGGGTGCCCTAAGAGGATGTTATATTGCATAGCTCCTTCCAAGACATGACACATCATGGGGATGGTCTTGTGCCCCACCTTGATGGGTAGGACTATCGTTCCCATAGTATTGCATAAAGCATCATTAAAAGCTCTCAATGTGTAAGCTCCTGGAATGATATTGGTCTTGGGTATCTTGAGGTGCTCTATTGCAGTTGTTGTGATGATGTTAATCGATGAACCTGTATCGACCAAAACCCTCTTGAAAGGTAAGTCATTGATGGCCACTACAATGTTTAGCGGAGGGTCTAGTAAGGCAGCAGAAACTATCTTAATCTCATGATCATAGAATCGGATTACAGGTTCCTGGCATTCTTGCACTTGTCCCACAAAGTGAGTGAATGCATTCGCATCTTGCGGTTGAAGCTCAATTGTTCTTAAAATCTCCATTAGAGTCTCCCTATGCTTTGGGGACTATTGTATGAGCTCATAGATGGATAACTTAGCTGGAGTCATCTGTAGGTTTTGCTCCAATCTACTCCGAATAGTTACCATAGGTCTCGTTGGTGGACCTAGAAGGTTGTCTTGCCTTTGCCTAGGGGTAGCTGGGATGTTCATGGGAGCTGCAGGTGGTTGTGGTTGACCATACCACCTAGTCCTTGTTGCTATGTTAACAATCTCAACCATCCCCATGCATCCATGGGTAGGTATGTCAGCTCAAACCTGATTGACTTGGGCCCCTTGCTCTCGAGGGGCCTCATGATTGGGCAATGGGTTTCTGTATATGCCCATGTCTCTGTTATCGGGAGCCAGTGGATTGTCAACTTTGAGTTCTCCCACCTCAATCATGTTTTGCACTTGGTGCTTAAACCCGATGCAAGCCTCAATGTCATGCCCCGGTATCCTATGATAAGGATAAAATTGATCTTCCCTATATCCTTTTGGCTTAGGATGGTTGGGATCTATAAGAGGTATATCAAGAAATCTGATCCTCCTGGCCTCGCTCAACTGATTAAATATTGATTGCATTGATTCTATCAGAGGCATGAAATAACGAGGTGGCTTGCATTCTCGGTTTCTTCCCTGATTGTTCTTTTGGTCGTAGTTGGCTGGCGGGGATGTGCTTGATAGTTCTATGGTTGTTGTGCACCCCCATCCTTGGGTGTAGCCAATATGACTTGATTGACTGGAGTAGGGTTGCCCTGCTTCTGCTTGTACTTGTCATTCTTACCATTCTTGTTCCACTCCTTTTTGTTTTGGAGCTTAATGGTTCCCTCATCTACTTTTATCTCTTCGATGAGCTTGGCCTGTGCCAGAGCTTCTTCAAATGAAGGATACTGTTGGAGTTGTAGCAAGAGGGAGATATGTTTAGAACAAATTTTGGTGAACATGCGAATGATCTCTTCTATGGGAATGGAGAATGATAATTTTGCCATGACTTTTCTCCATCTATTCCCATAATCCATTATTAGCTCATCATCATACTGTTTCAAGTTAGCCAGGTCTGAAAGGTTCACCTTCTTCTTAGCACCAAAGGAGAAATGCTTCAAGAATGCGTTTACTAGTTGTTCAAAGTTGGTTATGCTATGCTTAGGTAGTTGGTTGAACCATTGAGTGGCAACACCTAAAAATGTCATTATGAATGTTCTTAGCATGAGAGCATCATTGTCTTCAAGATGAAACTAGGCATTGATAAAATTGGTGACATGCTCTTGTGCATCCTCTTCACCTTTAAACTTTTCTAACCTAGGCATCTCAAAGTGCTTAGGATATGGAGGGCTAGGGATTGATGGGCACAATGGTTGATTGTGTATCTTGCTCAATGTTGGTGAGTTCCCAACTGCCTCTTGTTTCTCAAAGGTTTTCATCTTTTTAGCAAGCTCTTGAAATACCTTTGATGCATGGATTTCCTCCTCTTGTAAGCCTATTCACATTGGCAATGGAGGTAACTCTCTATCCATTTGATTTATTCCATTTTCCTCCCTCCTACGAGGGGACTCAAGATTATGATCTTGGTTTGTTATGTTTGCCCTCCCCCATTAGTTGGATTTCATTCATGATTTGGTGGGGGGTTTCATTGTGGGCTATCTTGTCTAGTGCGCCTCTCCTTAGGTGAGTCAGCGTGTCTTGTTCTTTGGTGGTCACCACCATTTGTTTATAAATTGTTAAGAGCTAGCCACTCAGCTTGCTCTCTTAAATACTGCTCATGTTGGCGCAAGAGTCTTTCTCTTTGTTTCTCTTGTTCGAGAGCTTCTACTAGCTCTCGCTCCTTACGTAATGCATTTTCTAACCACCTCATTCGGTCAGTTTGTGCTATCATAGAAGACTCATGTTTATCTGACTCTGTTCTTGTTGTCTTGACTCATAGATTCCTCGAGGGGGTTTCTACTGTATCTGTACTCTTGCTAGTTAATGTGACTTGTTCAGTGTACTATTGAGTATCCCTATGATCAGACTCCATGCATCTTCTATGGGGTCACTCTGAGGTACCCCTAGACTGGGAGGTATGTTTAGAAGTCATAGTTCATGAGCTTCCAGATGCAGAGTTCTCAGTAGCTACAGTTCTTTGAGTTGGTTGAGTAGGAAATCGATCCAACCCATCTAGTTGTCTTGTTTTCCATGGTTGGTCCCATGGGGTGCCATTTACTCCTATGAGGTCATAGTCTATGGGAATATTTCCTTTTGTGTGAAGGGTTTCTTCTATATGATTCCCATGACTAGATGTAGCTCTAGTTTCCTGCCCTTCAGTGGGTAGACCTATTTCATATGTTTCTTGTGAGTCTTGAGGTGTTGCAATTCTTGTTTGCCTTCTTGATGAAGAGGGCTTGGTGGTAACATGTTTTCTCCATGTGGATGGAGATGTAGCAGTCTCGTCATCCCTATGTGAAGAATGGGTTTTAGAACCTTCTTTATGTCCATGTGAGGAGGAAGCCCTTGAAGCTTCCTCATGTCTTTGAGATGTTTCTATGTGTTTAGAGGAGGCCCTTGAGGTCTCCTCATGTCTCCTTGATGAGGATGGCTGTGAAGCCTCTTTTTGTTTATGTGACTTTGTTCCATGATGTGGTTCCTTACTTGGGGTTTCTCGAGGAGATCCCCCAAGGGTTGAGTTATCACCCCTTAGGCTCGTGGAGCTACGTCTCACGGTCTTACGGGTAGGTCATTCAATGTTACTATGACTCCGCCTATGGGCATGAATTGCTTCTGTCTCTCCCTCGGTATCAGACCGAGGGTGCTTACTTCTTGTTTTGACCATGTTGTTTTATGACTTGATCTTTTGAGTTGCAAATTAGGAATGACCACACAATACCAAACAAATGTTTATCTTGATTACCGATTTGAGTGTGCCCTAGACTGTTTGATGTGTTTTGATGTGTTGCTCTTTCGATTTCTTTGCTCTTGTTCTTGGATTAAGAATGAGAAGACTCATCCATAGTGACAATCAAGTACACTCATGCCAAACATGATTTTCTCAAAAGAAGCTAGGGTACACCTCTGAAGACCCAATGGAGGGTTCGCCTAGCTCTTCCACTCTGAACCAATGATTGTTCCAATAGTGGGAGACAGTTTGAACACAAGTAACTTAGTGTCACTATAAGTAAGTTTCTCAATCCATTTCTAGGAAGCTCTAGGGGGCAAACCAGTGGAAGGAGATGAATTCCAATGTCACTGGACTGAATTGAAGGTTGGTGATGAAATCCAACTCTCCAATGTTTTAAATGAGATGTGCATGTGTGGTGTTCATTTTAAGCTTGTGTATCATAAAGTGCATCATATAGCAACAATGAATCTTTCCTATATGCCTAAGTGCAAAAATACATTTCAATATTCAGAAAGATGCATGAACTACTATGATTTGTATGAGCACACTTTATCTCATGCAACTATGGCCTCTAGCAGGGCCTCAAAGCAAGCAAACAACATACAATGTCTAGCACATTGGATTCTAGGGTGAAATTTTTAGGCATAAGCCATTGTTCCTAGCAATGCCTAGTGGAAAATTTAAAAGAAGATCTAAGATATGCACAATGCTTAATTCTTTCTTCTTTATTCCTTCAATTTCCAAACATAAATGTGCTTTAAGTTCTCTATTTTAAACACATAAGCAGATAGAAAGCTATAAAATATCAGAGAAGCTATACCAACCTTTGATCCAGCTTAGAGAGTCTATGTTTTGACCTCTGCTGCACTCCAGTTCTAGCCGTTGTTGACCAGAGTAGCTGGTTCTTGGCCATTGTAGCTCAGAGCGGCTAAGCTCTATTGGCCATTGTAGCTCAGAGCGGCTAGTTTCTGGCCATTGTAGCTCAGAGCGGCTAGACCTGCACACAAAATTAAGTTAGTATTCTAATAAAAAATGAAAAATTAGTGGTGGTCCCACCGTGATCACCATCTATAGCGACCCCAGGAATGCACACATTGGTCCCTTTTCTAAAACCCTACTTGCAATGCTATTTAAAATACCAAAGATAAAATGGAAAGACAAGAGGAAAAAGCATATAACACGAAATAACAAAATATGGATCTCTTTATTGATATTGAAGCTCGGTTACATGTCGGTCCCTCTTAGGGATACCCATTTTGATACTATAAATTACAAATAGGCAAGGAGTGCCCCTTCCATGAAGAGGTGGTGCACTTATAAAAGCTTCCTAGTTCTGCACATAAAAATGTATGAGGGCTTATAGATGCCTCCTTCTCTAGGTCTGTTTCCTAGAGGGATCCCTTTTGCTCTCGTATGTTGTAATCTTCATCCGATGTACCTGTGGCCCTGCAAGCAATGAAACAACAACACACATTTAGGTGTCCGAGATTGCCTCCCTGGATGAGGTTGTTAGTAATCAAAGAATGTAATAGAAATATGATAAAACTATGCCATGAAATCATGTAAATCTATGCTAATGATATAAGAACATAAAGAAATAGAATAAAATATGCTATGTCTATCTAAGCTAAGCCTACGGGCCACTGTCCAAGATAACGGTCGCTAAAGTAAACCTTGCCCTCTTTGCCCCAAAGCTATGGGTCAAAGACTATAATCTGATGTTGAAATAGTAGGTGTTATGCTCTTCAATTCATCAGAGCTCCATCGTACACGTGATCTCAAAGAGAACTCTCCAAGTCTCGAAAGCTCTCCTCAAAAATATGTCTCTCTCTATGATATGATCTCTTGTATCCCCTTTGATTCTCTTGTGATAAAATATCAAAGATGTCTTGGTGCTCTTAGGCTTGCACCTTTTATAGTGTGAAACCCTAGGTCTATGTCCAAGCCCTAGGAATGAATTTCTCATGCGTAGTGCAAGTTAGCATGAGAAGATTTTGTCCATTGTCTATATTTGAAGGCCAGTTAACTGAAATCTAACTGCCCACTTGAGTCTTCTATGCGAACTGGTCATTAGCATGAGAAGCTTTTGTCCTTTGTTTATGCTTGGAGGTCAGTTAACTTAAGTCTAAATGCAAACTCAAACCTCCCATGTGAACTGGTCATGAAAAGGAATGCAAAGTCACTCCCGCTCACCTTTATTGCATGCAGACTACCACTTCCACCCGATATTGGGCCTGTTTGTCGGCAAACCACTTCTTATGGCTTAGCCACTATCATCTATGGCTAAGATCTGGTATGCTATAGTGGCTAAGATCTAGCCATTGTCATCTACAGTGGCTAAGGTCTGGCCGCTCTAGGCTTGAGCGGCTAGGATCTGGCCGCTCTTGGCTTGAGCGGCCAAGCTTGGATGGCTTGAAAAGGCCCCAAATGAGTGGTGAGAACCATTGTTGATGCTTGGAAAGTCCAAGATTATGTCTTATGATCTTATGAGTGTGTCTATGTAAGTAGCTCCCCTAAGCATGACATGATTTAGGTGTCTATAGTTTCTAAGTACTTTTATTGCTTCTATATTTTCCATATTTCTTATATTTAGGATCTTTCTTTTTATTTGCATCTCAGGGTGATGGTCTTCCATCCCCTTTTTCTCCTTTTTTGATCTCTTTATTTTACCATTTTCTGAGGTCATCCCTATAATGTATACCTCCTTTTGGCTTTCTCCTTTGTAAAAGGTTTGGTGACCCTTTCAAAACCCCCTTTTATCAATAAAAAATAAGTTTAATGGATGATGACTATATTACATCATTTTCCACTATTGGGCTTGGAAATTAAGGAGGTCTAATTTAAGTGTTAATTCCCAAACCTATTGGCATATAACCATGGGCATTATAAATTAGTTTTTCTAAAGTACCCTTGTAAGATAATTGTGTGAACATATTTAACATTGAATGTAATTTATAATAACAAATTTTTTCAAAGTACAACAATTTTATGCCTAAAGACAAGTTTGTATTAACACTGTATTTGCATCTCTATGTAGTTATAAGTGTAGTTAAAAATTATTATTATTGAAAAGTATTACAATTAGAGAGGAATACTTATTAGTTTTGTTTTGGTGTGTATGTTTCCTTATTGTTTTATCCTTCTATCTCTTTCTATGATCTATGCAGGACTACTGCTTTGTATTACATTAGTTAGTCAATCACATTTGATGCTATTGCCTTTTGGGCAAACACATATGTTGTAAATGGTTGATAATAAAAAAATATAAATTTTAATAGGGCCTATAAATAATAAAAACAATGACACCATGGCAAGGAAATTCATGCTAAAACTTTACCCATCAGAATGTTGCTTTGATAAAATGTTAAAAACCACATATAATAATATAGAGTGCATGTTTTATTTATAAATTTTACATAATATACTAAATAAAATGTGCAAAAACAATGTAAAAAATATAAAATGAGGTTGAAATAATACAAATATATGGTAATAATTTTAAAAATTAAGAAAAAATATTTAAATCTTATTTTGAACATCTTTTACCATGTAATTTTTTGTGATTTCTTCAAGATATGTGTTAAACAATGTTGAGGAAAATAATTCTTATCTATGCCTTAAATAATATACTTTAGAATACTTTGTGGACTAATCCCTATGGATAATGCTTAAATTTTGGGTATAATAGGAATATTTATAGGATCAAACACATGGAAATCCATTTTTATAGAAAGGATTATTATTTTAATTTCATGGGATTTTTTTCTTAAATGTTTGTATTTTAGGATTTTACTTATGGTCTCCAAAAGGTGTGATGTTGAAGGTGAGTTATATTAGTTCATTTTTGTGTTGAATTTATTACTTTATGCTTTCCTTTTTAACTATTTCTAAGATAAGTTAGGAACCTTATTTGTCATGATAAAAATAAAAGGTCTTAGTAAATGCATTCAAATAATTATTTTTATGAGTTGAAGGATATCATAAGTATACAAATTAGAGAAATGGTAGCCTATATAGTGTGTTTCATAAATTAATGTATTGAAAACTTGATTTCAATCCCAATATTTGACTATAAGATTAAATTTTATCTAATAACAGTTAGGATCGAGTCCATATTGACTCAAAAAATGGTTATGGTACCTAGAAAAGTGAAAAGTGGACTAATCTTTCTAACAAAAAAGGTTTCTTTCCATCCAATGTATTTAAAAAGAAATAATAAGAGTTGCTTAGTAATCATAGATTCTAAATAATTCCATATAACAAAAAGACATCACAAATTTAAATGCTTAGTCTTTTTAAATCACTCAATTCAATTCTATGATTTTTTCTATTTTTTAAGCATTTGCATCCAATGTGTCATAAGCCACAATTTGAGATGTTTCCAGTAGTATTTTTGTATACTTTTTGACAAAATATTTCTAAGTGAATACCATCTATTTTCTCTCATAATGAGAAACAAATATGGTATTTTGGAATATATTATCTTATAAATCTTATCAACAATAATATTGTTAGAGCCACTTTTAAAAGTGTAGTAGTTTGATTATACCTTGGTATTATTGATGCTTAGGAGGTGTGTAGAAATACAAAATTGAGCATTCAAATCCTCTAAACTCCTTATATGCAATGTGACACCAAAAGGTTTGGTTCACTCAACCATGAACAAATCATTGGTTATAGAAGGAGCTAATCACTCCCTTCCCCAAAGCAAATTGCTCATCATCTAGCCAAGTAGGACAAGAATAAATAAATTTTAAGGTAAACAAATAGAAATTAATATTTTAACTTTTTTAGATGCCAAAATATATTTAGAAGAATTCTGAGTAGTCCATAAATTTATTGGTACATAAATTTGCTAAAGATACCCCAAAGTTAGCAGGTTTACTAGGAGTAGAAACTGCTTACTTATAGTAGATAGGATTTTTGGAAGTATTGCATTTTTTGGTCCCCTTGTAAATATTAGTTTGGAAGTTGATTTATATTTTATATAATGCATGCGTCAATATGAGAGAAATTGTAAATTGTTAAGATAGAGAATGAAGAGTCACATGATATGTGGCAAGATGAGAGTTTTATCTTTATGAGAGGAATCTCCCAGGTAATAGAGGAGAGCAATAGTCAGAGTACTAAAAATTCATGTAAAATTATATATTGGAGATAAAGATCCAAGCAATATGTGTGTCTTCATATCAATCTTGTAATTCTATGATATTGAATATATTTGAGTTATATTTGTGAGATATTGTAATTCATTGTATGACATATTTTTAATTTATACTTGATTCTAGATATTTTTTCTATGAGTTAATCTATTAGGAAACCTAATAGTGGTATCATATCCACCTTGGTCCAAAGCTACATTGGTGAGTGAGCCATCCGGGAAGGAGAGAATGTTTGGAACCAATGTGTTTCAATGAGAAGTAATACAATGTCTACCTCATACCAAATATTAAGAATGACCAACCATGTTGTATGTTAGCCTTATGTCAGTTGGGAAAAGCCAAAATTTAGAGATGACTAAGTTGCAATGTTGTTTAATCATACCTCATTGATGATTGACATATGATTTTGAGTTAAATTAGAGTCTATACTAGTTCATGACATGAAGGATTGAAAACTAAAGAAGTCTATACGACTAGAGTTTATTTTCCTAACTTGAATTCATAGAGGAAGAGAGTGGGCTCTGTGTTTAGAGCCCATACCCACCACATGAAGGGGCTTGCATAGTTTAGGATCCTTGACTATTTTGAGAGGTTATAAATAAGCTCCATTTAATCAAATATAAAATAAATAAGGCCTAAAGGATATTAGCATAAAGGGAAAAGTCATCTAGTAGTAAGAGGAAAGTTGTTCAACTAGCAAGCAAAAGAAAGGAAGAGGATAATCTATTTGACCTACAATAGAGAAAACTATTTGGTCAATAGATAGAACAAAGGCTATCTGAAAAAAAATAGAGGAAAACAATTGTGTCATCCAACCATCTATTCAACCTACACATAGAAGTTAAGTTAAAGCTAAGCCATTGAAGCCATTAGTGTAACAATGCACTTACAATAGTGGTTAAAGAAAAGCACAACCATGTGCTACTAGAGTGCCTATATTTCTAAGAGATGGAGAAATATTTAGTGCTACTATATGGTCTATCTTTCAGGAAGAAAAGACATCATAACCAAGTAAAAATAGAGGATGATAGTGTGTTATCATTAGGATAAAAGTTGTCATTGTTATATTTGAAGATATTATTACCAAAGCACTATCTTCAAGGTAAAAGATGTCAAGAACAGAGTGTTATAATTCAGGGTAGGTGGCACCATGAACTAAGTATGCCAATCAAAGTGCATATTCAGTGAGCCATCCACTAAGACATAAAGTGAAGTGCATATACAGTGAACCGTCCACCAAGCCACCAAGTGGAGTGCATATACAATAAGCCATTCATCAAGCTATCAAGTGGAGAGCAGATATAATGAGCCATTTTGTAAGCCAAAGGAGACTTAGAACATCACCTGAAGGAATTGGAATATAGAAAACCAATAAGAAACACTTGAGACTTGGGACACAAATAGCCAACAAGAAACACCTAAGACTCAAAAAGTGAATAACCATCATATGATGCTTGAGAAAGGAAGTAAAAATTTTATTAACATGTAAATTAAAGCATTAGAAGGCCAAATATATTGAATAATTCTGAGTAGACCTGAGTGAAATTAGGGAGTATTAAATTAAGATGTAACATAAGCAACAATTATTTGTATAAAATTTAAGACCTACCATAAGAGTGAACTTTGGAAGTGAACGATAAACCACTAGAAGGTAGAGTGCTTCATAAATCCACACTACATTGAAGCGAGTAGGTTAAAAGAGTTTCTCTAGCTTACTTCAAAGGTGATCAAGACATTACAATGAAGCAAGGAAGAATTGGTGTGCATGAATAGTGGAGGTAAATTTAAATTTAAATTAGGGTTTTCTTAAAGTTTATTTTTAGAGTAATAAGGTTTATTAAAATCTTAGGAGAGATAAGTTATAAGATTTTAATTTTTAGGGTTATTAAGTTTAAAAGCTTATATTTAATTAAGGAGTGATAAGTGATTTATTAGAATTGAAAAAGAGAAATAATTAATTTGCTATTAATTATTTAGTTAAAGGAGAGATAAGTAGAGTTATGGTATATTAAGATTGGAGTTATAAGGTTTCTTAATATTTTTTAAATTGATTTGATTTACTATTTTTTTTAAATAAAGGGGTAAAAATTTATTGATAAGAAGACAAGATTATAGAGTACAACGAAGCCCCCAACCAGGACTCAAATAAACAACAAAATAGGCTAAAACCACCAGACAGGGTCGAAACCCGAAGAAAACAACAAGAACAAACCACATTAAGTCTGGACATCCTTGTGGATCAACTCCTAGAGGCGCTGAGAGTCCCCAACCGGGAGACTCTCCCAGTTATCCATAATCCAAGGACCCAAAAGCTCAGAAGCCCTTTTGGCCAAATAATCAACAACCCCATTCCATTCCCTTGGTATGTGCACAAAGGAGATAAATTCGAACTCTTCACTAATTCTGAGAATCTGAATGGCCACAGAGGCCAACTACCAATTAACATCCTCCAACCTTTTGTTGTTTAAAATATTAACCAAAATTTGAGAGTCGGACTCGTAGATGCTCCTACGCCAACCAAGAGAAAACCCCCTCTGCAAGGCCTCGAGAATCGCAAGAGCTTCCATAAAATTGTTGGAGTGAACACCTTTATAAATGGAAAAGAAAAATCTGACCACGCCAGCAGAGTCTCTCCCAACACCACCAATTCCAGCATGTCCAGGATTACCCCTGGATGACCCATCAGTATTAATTTTTAAAACTCCTCCAAGGGGTGGCCTCCACCTACCATCTCTCCAAACTTTCTTGCTGAGTTGGGGAACCCTGCTAGGGCGAGAAGAGTCCGCACCAACCCCAAAGAGACCAAGGGCCTATCGTACCTTCTCCTCCCTAGAGTCCAAAAGAGGATCCACATCACATTTGCTATGGATAGTTTCCTGAACCATACACAAGATCCTTTGCCAGATCTGTTGAACAACCAAATGTCTACCCTGAAATATGCGATGGTTCTGTTCGAGCCAAATCTTCCAGATGATGCAAGAAGGGCCCAAATTCCAAGCCACCTGGAGGAAGGGGGCATTGGTCGGAGGTCTACCCAGACTGCTCCAAAACTCCACCAGGGAGAGCACATGAAAACAAGGATGGTTCCAGGCACTCCACCAATGGTGCCAAATGTCTCTGGCAAGGGAGCATTGGAAAAATAAATGAGAAGAGTCATCCTCATTATTACCACAAAGGACACAAAAAGAGGGACCCTGAAATCCCCTCTTCCTCACGTTATCCCAAGTGAGGCATTTATTATGAGCGACCAACCAGAGAAAGAAGTTACATTTAGGCCAAGCAAATATGTTCCACACCTTTTTCCACCATGTGATAGGGAGGCTCCCAAACTTTTGCATATCAAGAACCTGATAACCATAGGCTACAGAGTAGGTTCCCTTGGGATCAGGGTTCCAAGCCAAAATGTCTTTACCCCTCAATGAAGAGTAGGGTCTCCCCACAAGAATAAGAGCAAGCACATCTCTGTCCTCGACCAATCCCCCTGGGGCCATTCCTATGGATCTTTCCACTTGTACATCTCCAGATTACCAAAAGGTTGGATTCTTTTAAAGTCCTCCACATGAGACCAACCCACTTCCAAGAAACAAATGCTTAGGGAATGTAACCTGGGATATTGAGTCAAGATAGGAGGGTGGCCATCCCAAGAATCCTCCCAAAAAAGAGCATCTGATCCCCGATTGCAAATCTAGAACAAACCCTGCTTAATTAAATTAGCCCCTCTTTTCAGAGTGTCCCAGATAACCGAACCTTTCCCAACCAAGCTGACTCTAGGGATCTCAACCTCAGAAATACCTCTCAAGTACTTACAAGATAAGATTTTAGCCCAAATATGATCTTGAGAAGTACACCATCTCCAGTAGAGTTTCACAGCCAAAGCCTACCCAGAAAGAGCCACCTATCGCAACCCAAGGCCTCCCTCTTGAACCGACCTACAAACAGAATCCCACCTAACCAAACTCCATTTAGATTGAGCAAGTTTTCCAGACCACAAAAACTATCTTGACAAAGCATCCATGTCCTTGATAAAATGAGAGGGAGTTGTTTGCACAAAACACCTATAAATGGGTAAAGCTTGAACAACAGATTTTAAAAGCAACACTCTACCCACAAAGGAGAGCCATATGATGGTCCAGTGATTCACCTTCCCTCTAAAATTATCAAGCATAGACTACCAAGAAGATCTAGGTAGAGGATGAGATGAAATCAGAATACCAAGATAAATGAAGGGGGAGTCCCGACCTGGAATCTTAGAATTCTAGCAATCCTAGCTTGAATAAGAGGAGGGGTATTGAAGAAGAAAATAGAAGACTTGTCCTCATTAATCAACTACCTAGAAGCACCAAGATATATGTCAAGAGACCATCTAATGTTGCCAGCTTCCCTGGTAGTGGCAACTCCCAACAAAGTTGTATCATCAACAAATTGAAGGTGGGAAAGAGGTGGTGAACTGCTATCCCACTTCCAACCCTGAATGAGACCATGCCTAACCTGAGACTTGAGCAGTCTTCCCAACCCTTCCACCATAATGATAAACAAATAAGGAGATAGAGGATCTCCTTGCCTCAATCCCCTCGAGGCCTCAAACAACTTCGATGACTCATTATTAACAAGAACAGAGAACGAGGAAGAAGAAACACAACTCATCACCCATCTAATCCATTCCTCCTCAAAGCCAAAAGTAGCAAGAAATTTCTGAAGAAAGGACCATTTGACCCGATCATAGGCTTTGGCCATGTCCAACTTAATGAACATAGATTTCTCCTTAGAAGTTTCCATCGAGTGAATAGCTTTCATAGCAATAACAACCCCATCCAAGATTTGTCAGCCAACAACAAACCCACCTTGCTCCTCAGAGATGATTTTTCTCAACCATATCTTCAGCCTCTCAACAATAATTTTTGTAATGATCTTATACACAACATTGCAGAGAGCAATAGGCCTGAACATATCCAGAGAATTCGCTCCCTCTTTTTTGGGAATAAGCACCACAAAGGTAGCATTTAGGGCCCTTAGCATCTATTTGTTCTTTTGGGACTCATGGACCACCTCTAGAAGATCAAATTTGATTAACTCCCAAAACTCTTGATAAAACTCAATCGAGAATCCATCCGGACCCGAGGCTTTCCCTTTTTTCATCTTGAATACAACATTTTCCAACTCCTCAAGGGAAATTGGGCCCATCAAATGCTCATTCATCTCTCTAGAAACAATCGAGGGAATACAATTTAGAATAAGCTTTTCATCCTCATCATCTGAGAGGGAGTCCTCCTTGAAGAGAGAGGAAAAATACCTCCTAGTCTCTTCTGAAATCTCCCTGAAAGAAGAGAGAAGGGCACCCTGAGAATTCACAAGAGAGGAAATCAGGTTACCATTATGGTGAGCCTTAACTGAGTTAAAAAATAAGGTCATGTTCCTATCCCCTTCTTGAAGCCAATCCACTCAAGCTTTTTATTTCCAAAAAATTTCTTCCCTCAACTCCCATTCAACAAGTTCTTTCGTAGCCTCAGATTCCTCAAAGAGAAGCTCCTCCATGAGTCCATGATCTCTAATCTTCCTTGAAGCTTCTTCCACCTTCTTAAGAGCCACCAACTTAGCCAAGGAAAGGTTCCCAAAATTTAGACTATTCCACCTCTTCAATTTATGCTTAACAAATTGTAGCCGCTTCATAAAGGAATACATAGCGGTGCCATGAGAAGGTTTGCCATTGGTCCACCAGCCTCGCATGAAATCATGAATCTTAGGATCCCGAAGCCACATAAGTTGAAACTTAAAGGAAGGATTCTTCTTTAGCCCAAACTCAAGAGTAGAGAGTTTGATAGGCCAATGATCAGATCCCCTACCCTCTAGAATCATAGAACTAGAGCTTCTATTATTACCAATCCAAAAACTAGAGATCAAAAACCTATCTAGTCTCTCTGAGATGGACTCTTCCCCACATCTTCTATTGTGCTAGGTAAATATCCCATTATCCGGCTTGATGTCAACCAAGTTTAGGGCCCGGATATGAGCACTGAAGATAGAAGAAAAAGGCTCGAGATGATCAACTCCATCACGTTTCTCCTCTAGACAAGTGATAGAATTGAAATCTCCAGCCAAAATCCATGGGTACAGGGGAGCCAGACTTCTCACAAAGCCAATGTGCTCCCACAAATTTACTTTACCATTGTAATCAATAGGAGCATACACATTTGTAAGTAGGATGGTTTCACCAGATTCATTATCATGCCCGATCATCGAAATAGAACATCTACTAGAAATCCAAGTAAGAGGAGAGATCTTAACCGGATCCCATAAACAAGCAACACCACCAACATATCCACATGCACCAATACACTGGCATTGACCCCTTCTCCACAACTTGGGAGTAATATTGAACATACTATCAGTAGCCAATTTAGTCTCCTGAATAAACACCACATCCGAAGAATGTACACGAATCAAATCATGAACAACTTTTTGTCTGGGGATGTTGTTCAACCCCCTTACATTCCATGAGAGGATAATCATTTTTGGGGGTTAGAAAAATGGGAGTCCAATGTTCTCACCAAGCCTGACTCCACCAAAGTCTCCCCCATTAACTTAATTTTATCCTGGTCTTTCTTTCGACCCACCTTCATATTCTTATCCGAAGCACCTTTTTTAATTGTTTTCTACTGCAATCCCAACACCGTAGGAGTTTTGCAGTCCAAGGATGACTGCATCAGTGCTTGAGTAGGAGAGAGCACAACTATATCTGTGCCACTTTCCAAAATAGTTTTCCTTCTAGGGCTAGAGCCAACCATATCACCTGTACTCGGAGCCAAAGCCATATGTTCTTCATTTAAACCCACTAGATCTGATTCCTTAGGTTCCACCTCAAGAAGAGACATCTGATTCGGCCCTGTTATATCTGCATCAGGTAGCGACATTTTAGGTAACTCCATGCACTGATCAAGATCATCCAGTATCTCAAAATGGTTGAGCAGAGCATCTGGCTGGCTATCCTTAAGGGCTCTTTTTACCCTTCTTCCTCTATTTTGGGGTTTTACAGGAACAAAGCCTTCCTTATCCCGATCCCCTTCCTTTATCGAGGCTTTTTCTTTATCCAGATTTTGTGCAGATCGAGAGGGCCTAAGATTTGAAGCCACGGGTGGGACAAACTTAGGATATTTTCTTTGTAGGTGGTCGTATTCATGACAGATCCAACAATGAAATGGAAGAGCTTCATAGTCAAGTTGTTGAACCCATGTAGATGATCCAAACTGTATTTCAACAGAATCTAGAATAGGATTGTTTAAATCAATTTCGACACAGATACGGGTAACAAAAATTACCTTTTTCTCCATCATCTATTGTGATGGTCCAACCAGCTTCCCAAGAAGAAGGGCAATCATATGCAAGATGTCATTTCTCCAGAATTCCAATGGGAGCCACGGGAGCCAAACCCACACTGGAACCCACGATGACCGCTCCTCTGACGGGTTGAAACCCACATGCCAAGGTTTAAGAAAGAGTCCAGCTTGGTTACAAAAATAGGGACCCCCTTCAAATGCTTTGTTACGATCCACAAGACAAGAGAAAACCACCATAAAATAGCTATTCACACTCAGCATCACCTCCACGTCACCGTCAGGGTTCCAAGTCTTCCTAACCCAAGCCTCCACAAAGGGAAGAGAAATTTGGATGCCCATAAATTTACCAATAAGTGCATGCTTGGTTAAATACTCCACATCTTCCACCATCGAGTCTGGTTGAACCACTAGAACCAGCCTGGCTTCACATCGTTCCAAACATCCATTGTTCTTTAACAAATGATTCTCGACATGCATTGGGAAATCCTGTTCCTTCCAATCATTTTTAGATGAAAAAATGTCACTAGCATGCACGCTCTGTGATGGGCCCGACGCCATCGCAACATTCCTCCAGTCCATCTCAATCAGCCCATACTCCTGCCATTCTTGTGCTCATGAAATATCTATACTTTATTCTATATCAAATTATGTAATATAATAAAATGATTCAATATTATTTAATTCACTAGTTTTATGAAATAATAATTATTGAATTATTTGCAAATTTAGTTATTTGGGAGATAAAAGGGTTTCAAACTCAAACTTTAGAAAAATATAAATTTGCAAATAATTTATTCTTAGTTTCTAAGGAGACATAAGGGTTACTACTTCAAAGGAACATGGTGAGGAAAAAGTAAGAAAAAAGAGAAATAAATGATCAAAAAACAAAAATACAAAAATATTAGTTGTCAAAAAAAATGAAAATAAAGTTGCAAACTTATTGTAGTGGTAAGGTATTTGGCCTTTCTTTGAGAGGTGCAAGGTTCAAACCCCATTCAGTATGAGGGGACTGGGACCCCTCATAAAAACCTATGTAAACTCATTGAAAAAATGAAGAAAAATTATGTTTTCAAGAAGAACAAATATATATTCAAGAATGTCTCACTAGAAGAGACTAAGGAGATGTTGCAAGGTTTAAAATATTGTACACAACACATGATTAAAAAATTTGAAGAACAAAAGGATACATCAATAAAGGAAAAGAGAGTCTTACAATCAATCATGAGAGAAGCCAAAGATGAAAATTTTTCAATGCTTGGAAATTATCTAAGTTCAAAGCTTGATGAAGCAGTTGAAGACTCTAAAGGTGTTTTCACATTACCTAATGATATAGGAAAGATAATGTATATGAAATTACTTTCTAATGAAGTTCTCAAAGGTAAGAATAGAAAAAAGAAGAAATGACTAAATATTTGAAGAATAAGATCGTTGATATTATCAATGAAACAAAAAAGAGAGAATTTTTAATAATTCAATAATGCAAACAAAGTATTATTAAATATTCTAATGATTGTTATGATTTTTTTTACTATAATGTTTAGTCTAAGGAAGACAATATATCAGGGAATAATCACTCTAAATATTTCAAAGATAAGACAACAAGGAAAGGTTGAAGAATGAGGGCACAAGACAATGATGAAATACAAATGATTTAAGGCCGATGACAATGAATGAATGTTGTGATAACATAGAAATAAATCCTATGATGATAGATGCATGTTTTGATACTAATGATCTTAATCAAAGAGAAAAATATGCATATTGTGATTCTCATCAAAATGAAAAGGAAAATTGTGATGCAAGCAATGATATTTGTGACTTAGATTTCATAACAAATATATAAGAACTTGTTACAAAAATAAATGCTTCATGTGACATAAAGTATTTGAATACAAATTGTGATTGTTCATAAAAATCCCATGCTATCAAAATTGATGATGATATGAATTCAAATGATGATAGAGATAGCAATGCTCAGAGTTGTGTTGATGTTGATAGGGATTAGTTTGATGATATTTTTTGTTATTTTGAAAGGTATACTAAAGGATTTGGTTAAAATTTGTTAAATAAAATGGGGTGTAAAGACACAAGTTTGGAAAAACATGGACAAGTAATAAAAGAACCAATTATACTATAAATAAGATCAAAATATGAAGGTCTTGGATATACAAGATAAATGACCAACAATTAATCAGGGACTAAATTTGTGATAGGAAATAATAGTAACAAAAATATTGCATAAAATAAAAATATTTATTGATAACATAAAACACTCTCTTACAGTAAAAAATCATTCTCATTACATAGCATAAATCTTTGTCATCAATATAAAAATTTACATAAGACTCTTCAATACTCTTTAATTTTAATCTCCTCTAAGTCATAGGAGATGCAACCTTTCATTTGCATTTATTACATTATGAAAAAGTCTCTCATTATTACATAACTTCCTATTTATAATCTTGGCACATCACACATAACTCTTCACTTACACATATGATATTTTCACTCATGAATCTTCACTTACACACATGACAACTTTCAATCATAACTCATACTTGCACATATGACACCTTTCACTCATAACTCACACTTGCAAACATGATACATACTATTGACAAAAACACTTCCTAATATAAATATCTACAATGGTACTCAAAGTACCAAATAATGTAATATCACCAACACCGCCCCATATTAAATTATTTTGTGTGAAGGCTTTTTCCTTCAATATTTGACTCTTGTATTTGTTCTTTGGCTTTGTCCTCCTAATGCTAACTCTAGTATTCCTTGATGTTAAGGCATTGAATATGTTATTTTGGTCTAATTCTTGTCATTATTATGAGTAAGTCATCACAATAATATATTTCATGAATATCTAAATCAAATGTTGATACGCCAATATATCATTTTGTTCAATTTTTAAAATATTTTTTGTACATTATTTATCTACACCTAAATGTGTTTCTTGAAGACGATTATTTACTATCATGTACCTTAAATCATTTGTCATAAATGATATCCTTCATTTCAAGTTTTTCCAAACTCTTAATCAATTCTTCTTGTCTTTATAAATTTCAAAAGTAAGCAATGCCATATATATTATCATACCTATATCAATAGGTAGTATAATAGAATTTTTAGAATTTTCTTTTGCTTCAACAAGTTCTGAATGTAGATAATTTCCAAATGTTGTGAACTTTTTATCTTTAGCTTATTTGAGAATTAAAGATAATCTCTTCTTCAATTTTATTGGAATATCTCTTTGTTCATCAAAATTCTCTATAAGATGTGTAAAATTTTAGTTTACTCAACACCTCCCCACTATCCTCTAAGAATAAATTTTGATTAATTTCTTCCATGATCAATTTCACAAAGCAATTTCACTTTAATTCTTTCTATTTCAAATTCAAATTACTTTAAATCAAATCAAATTTCAATTTCATAATCTCCTTCTAAATTCTCATTCAATATTTTTCAATCAATATCAATTTCAATTTTTTTATTTCAAAATTCTTCCTTCGTATGTCTTCCTAATCAATTTCAAATTCATAATTCTAATTTTATCCTTTAATATTTAATTAATTCCTTCACCTTATTCCTTCATTCACTTTATTATTTAATTTCCTCTAATCATATTATATATTCCAAAATACTTTAATATTTCACACCTTATAATTCCCAAGCAATTAATCTCAATTAATCAAATATGTGCCTAATGTACATTAATAAAATTCATATAAAATAAAATGCTTAATCATGCAACTTGTCAGAAAAAGGTTTCACTCAATCAACTTTCCAAAAGTGCCTACATGATGCAATCATGAATTCAAGCATTTTAAAGGTGCTCCCAAAGATGTTATAGTTATATCTATTTCTTGTGAAGGCTCTCGCTGAATGATTCTATTGAATGTATCTCATTCCTCCAATATTACTTCCTCCTTCCACACTCCATGAATTCTCTAAATTGTATATAATAGCTTGTAACTTCTATCAAAGATATCTAGATTTGATCACATTTGTACTCTCAACTCTTTTGTCATGGTTCTCCATCTTCACCACATTCACTCTCTTGGCTCTTTTTTCATAGTTCTCCAACTTCAACATATCCCTAATTTCAATAATTTAAATTTCAAAGGCTTACTATGGTTCTTCCATAGTGGAAATATTCAATTCTCTTCATGATATTTGTGACTCCAATGTAAATATTTTAATCCTTTCCACTTTGGTGTATATTATTCTCACAATCATGTTCCACCAGTCCTTCAAAATTCCAATGTATATTTTCAAAATCTAATCAATTCAAATATCTCTAATTCAATAAATATCTTCAAGCAATTTAATAATATCTCATCCAATGAATATTCTCTCAAATATTCCTCTAGCAATCTTGTCTAACAAATCTTTCTCAACTTCAATATCTTCTTAGAATGCTCTCACATTCTCTAAATTCTTCTCCAACCAACAAGGATCTCAACCAAGGAAGCTATGATACCACTATTGGCAAATGGTCCTAAATATCACAAGTCTATATTTCCTAGGATTGCATAATCTCAAGCATATACTCACATTCAATAGTAACACAAATATTGCATAAAATAAAAATATATATTGATAGCATAAAACACTCACTTACATTAAAAATCCTTCTCATTACATAACATAAAGCTTTGTCATCAATTTATAACTTTACATTAGACTCTTCAATAATATTGAATTTTAAATCTCCTCTAACTCATAGGAGATGCAACCTTTCATTTGTCTTTATTATATTATGAAAAAGTATCTCATGATTACATAACTTCTTACTTATAATCTTAACACATCACACATGGCTCTTCACTTACACATATGACATCTTTCACTTATGAATCTTCACTTACACACATGACAACTTTCAGTCATAACTCACACTTACATACATGACACATACTATTGAAAAATACACTTCCTAATCTAAATACCTACAAGGTACCAAATAATGTAATTATATAGGGTCCTAATAAATGTTGAGTAATCATGCAATATTTAGAAGTGTTGCATCTCTATTTCATTATAGAAGACATTGAATAAATTAGAGGCATTGTCACAAAATTAGAGGCATTGAATTTTATGTAAGATATATTTTTATTCTACTAAGGATGAGATGTATTTTTTTTTTATGAAGGTTGAACTCTATTTTATAGTGGATGTTGCAAGTACAATAATAAAAAAGACATTATAAAATCAGGAAACCCCAATTTATGCCTAATATAAGTCATTTGATCATAAATCAATGATAGGAATTGATGAAATTTATGCCCTCATTCAACATCTAATGTGATACAACAAATAATTTGGATCCAAGGGGGAGATTCAAAGGATAACTAAATTTATTTAATAACAAAGGTATGTTCATTTTATTAATTAAAACTGCCATCTATTTAGTTTGAATGTGACCAAACCTTATTTGGAAAAACCTTAGTTTTATTGTCCCATATGAGTTATGGGATGACATGTTGGTATCTTATATTTTATGTATGGGTAAACAAAAATAATGGTCCCTTATAAAGGCACTAGCCTCTGGTTGGTTTTTCCTCAATAGTTACCCACACTCAAATGAGAGAACCTATTGCTAACTCATTGTTATGTGCTTTTCGAGATTTTATCTTTGGTGAGGGGTTTAAGGTTCACCAAGGGCTTACACTTTTTTCTAAATATATTTTATGTGTTTAATTTTATTAAAAAATAATTTTTGTTCTACCATGATGTCTAATATGTAGGATGATGATGAAATACAATATGAAAACAAATGCGTATAAAACAAATTACTAGTTTACATGCAATTTCTTTTGATGAAAGCTAACTTAAATAGATGTTACAAGAAATGAAAGTTTTCTATTTATTTTTCTTAAAAGGAAAGTTTGTAAGAAGGATACAAAGCATACAAACTATCCTAATACAAAATATACATGCATTTATGATTAAATTCCTAAGGAAAATAAATGAAAAGCTAAGCAAAAGTAGAGATTCTTTTGTATTTTCTCTTTTTATATGTGCTATCTAAAGGCAAGAAAAAACACATACAAACAATAAAAATCAAGCCTATGCTAGTAAATAATATAATAGAGATAAAAAATTCTACTTACCTATTCTATTGGTTAGCGTGAATATGTTTTCTATGCTCAAATTTGCTACCTGACTAATATGTCACCTAGAATATTTCTAAATGGCAAATTTGCTAAACCTGTAAAAATAGATAGAATAAAATGTGTATAATAGTTTGAAAACTAAGTTTTGACCTTGGAAATGAATGTAATAGTAATGAATATTACATCTAAAAATTATATAGCTAGCAAATTCTTTGAGATTGACAAAAAAATATTGATAGGAGGCAAGAATAGAGATATAGGTTATCAAAGACAACAAATTGCACAAGAGTAGTTTAGATAGGATGGATTTAGGATTCTAAAAGGATTTGGGGCTACATAGATAGGTGATGAATTTATTTCCTAGAATGGATATGTGTGGCAAATTTGTTTCCATGATAGGAATAGGGTAATGGGTTCTAGACCAAAATCCTAATATTCTAATCATCTAGAGTGAAAATGCCACCTAAACAAAGAATAGGTGACAAATTCATTTTTATTAGAAGAAAATAAAAGGAGAAAATAAATTAGGATGCATGACACTATTTAGTATACTCAATGAGCCTTGGGGATGATATGCTATCCCATAGGTCTCCTAAAATACCTACAAAAGTTTGTTAAATGCTTGATAATACAAAATAATTGTTATATGCAAATGGTAATGCAAGAATACATGTATAAATAACTAATCTAAAAATAATCATAAAATTAAGCTGTGTAAAGAGCTAAAATATTGTATAATTTTTGGCCCCCTAGATATCTAGAGGGGTCTAGAAACCATGAATTTGTTGGCCATTTATATTCAGTTTGTTTCTTATTTATTTTCTATTTTAGTTGGATAAGCTTTTATAACCCAAGACTTATGCTACTCTTGAGCTTTATTATTGTAACTCATTTAAGTGGGTATAGTCAAGGACATATGTGTTTCATGTCATATATTTTATAATAGAAGGACTTGAAATTATATGTTCAATTTGCACATGATGATGGTGGTTGCACTCAGTTTATTTCATATCTATTTTCTCTTTGAAGATCACATCATCCCAAAATTTAGGCTATGTGAATACTAGTCAAGTTGATACTAGTTTTAAATTATAAATTATCACTTTGTGAAGTCAAAATTGAACTCAAAATAGTGCAGGCTTTATTTATTTCCTATTCTTTTTCCTCTCATCCTTAAAAATTTGACTTTTTTTTACATGTTTATATTAGAAATAGTTTCGTTTTAGTTTAAAGAATTTAAAAAGGCCTTCTGTAACACATGGTTAAAGTTTTTGTACAATTGCAAGTGAGTAATTGCTATTATATGTGATAATATTATGAATTAAATGAATTTTAATTTTTGTAATTATGGTTTATACAACTTAAACTTATCTTTTTTATACATAGTTTAAAATTTTATAGTCTTAAGTTTGTTGTTTAAGCTTATTCTCTATTTTTTAGAGTTGCAATTATTTGTTAGTATTTAACCATTGTTTTTGATGCATGTGGTAAGTTTAATGCAATGGAATTACTTTCTAGACAATTAGAAATTTAATGATAAGATATTGTGCCTAGGAATCCTATATTTTAGAGTCATAGCATCAAAGGGCCCTTAAAGTAAAAACTACCATTAACCTTTGGGTTTATTTATACCTGCCAAGATCTAGCCATACCCAAAACTTGGGGGAAAAATATAATTCTCTTTCAAGAGGGAACAAAATCTATTTCAAGTAAGTTGGCTTACCTTTGATCCACCAATAGTTTGGCTTCTACCTCTTCACACCCAATAGTACTAGCACTAGAAGGTGCTTAGAGTGTGTCACTTGCATGATCAATACAAGTGGTGCTAGAAGGAGGGCTAAAATACTAATTCATTAATCCACTAAACCATTATACCAAAAAAAAGTGGTGCTATAAGGAGGGTCTAAAGACTCTAGAAGTTAGAATTCCCTTGGTATAGTATTTCTCTCATGCATTTTAATTATTAAAAAAGAATGAAATATCATCATTACCAGGTCTAATTTAGCTATAGATAATTTTTAATTTCTTGGTCTTTCCCCATCAAAAATACCTAGAGCTAACAAAGGAAAACCTAGGCCTAATACTCCTTAGATTTTTAATATTTCCCCTAGATATCTTATCTCTTTTGCTAATACTTTTACCATGTCCTAAGGTCCATAAAGATAGTTGTTGTGCCATGGTTATTAGGAAGTAATCCTTTGAACATACCATGGAATGTACATGATATACCTAAAATATTGGAATATATCTCCCTAAGTATAGGCATGATGGAATGAGGTTAGCCAAAGAACCTATTTAGGCATACAAAGACACCTTAATTTGTTTATAAATTAAATATGAGGATGCTGCCTATATAATATATCCACACACATTGGATAGATTTGCATAAGATTGGTATATCAACTTACCTTTAGGATCTATTACTTCTTGGTCCTAGCTAAAAGTAGCATTTATAAATAACTTTAGGTTACCCATTGACCTAGTTGTGATGTATCATCAATTTTCGTCTACCTGTAGAGAATCTAATGAACCCTTGAGATTATTCAACACTAGGTTTCATAAATTATACACTAGATTGGTGGAATATTACACCTTCATAGAGTAAGCCTCCATTCAAATGTACTTTGAAGCTTTGAAACCATTAACTTATATGTTTTTAAGGATATCCCCTCAAATTACATCCTTTCCACTAGCATATAGAAAGGATTTGACAAGTGAACAATAATTAATGCCCCACGGTTGTGGTTTGGGTCAATTACCTTCACTTGGACAACTGCAATCTTATAATTATATACCACTAATAAATTAAACCCTTACACATAATTATCCCATGCTAAATGTATTACTAGGTACTATGTATCCCAACCAAAATCAACCTTTCAATATTGTGGACCGAAATCAAATGATGTCTATCATAAGAAATCAACAAAATAGCTAACCATACTTGGATACTAAGGTAACCACAAACAACATTCTCAATTACATACCTCCAAAAAAAAATCAACAAGTCTTATCCTCATTCTTGAACACCTCCACACCTATGAATAATGCAACAATTTAGCTAGGAGAAACTCAAAATTATGCCTCAAATTCTAAGTTAGGTAGCATACAAATAATGGTTTATAAATTGACTAATGATATGCTTGAACAACAAATGCAAGTTCCTTAAAAGACACCTATAAATAACACCTAGAATAGGAACTTTAGCTTCCAAACAACTAACCATGGAATAGTCACCCAAACAATGGAGGAGTAACAAAACCTACTATCAACTAGAATCAATCTAACAACAATATAGGTACTTCGGTATATTTGACTAATCTTGCTCAGTCTAATTGGTGTAGTTCATCACTGTGGATGACCCTGATAAGATCTTATGTAGCTTCCACTTCACGTTCTTCAACCACTTTTGTGACGTCAATATGGTGAATGTCCCTCAGTTTCTTTTTAACTCCATTAGCTACACTATTGAACATAGTTGTAAGAAAAATTGCACTGAATTTCCTACTCATCAGGGTTTGTTTAAAGTCTTGTATAGCCATTGGCTGATCCACTATCCTCAGGGTGTCATACCTCCTCCTACTCCTAAATCTATTTTTAGACCTATAAGGCCCAATTCTTCCTATACCACCCCTCAATACTTTGGTACTCCTGTACTATCTACAAAAAAGAAAGCGATAGTTGAAATGGTCTGTTTGTTGAGGAAAATATTCAAGAGTGAATCCCTTAAGCCAGAGCCAAGAAGTGTTTGCTCCTCTACTCATTTAAATAAGCTATCTCAAAAAAGGTCATCCATAATAATAAATTTTGAGGACGATGAGAAGGATATACCATACCAATGTATGTATAAATTTATATTAATTACATCTCCAATTGCATGGCTCAGATGGCTAACATTTGCAATGCACTGAGTTTGTTTTTCTTCAAGAAATATTTTTTTGAGAATGGTGTTAATGCCCCTGTCAAGGATGTCAAGGTTGATGCTGCTCCCAATGAAGGCAAAGGTGAGGATAAATATGTTGACATGGAAACATCTAATGATGAGCTTCAGGAAGTTGGAGCATAACCAGATGAAGAAGCTTAGAGGTATCCTTTCCTGTGAGGTTTTGTTGAGGGCATCCTCTTTGTCGCTTGTTGTGTCTTTTTTCTGTATGAGAGCATCCTCTATTTTGACTTATATTTTTTTGGCTATGTTTTATGGACAACCTTAATGGTTTTTTTTTATTTTGAGGGATTGCATCATGTTATTATTTGTTCTATATTTTTGGCTATTCTAGCTTGTTTCTCTTGTTTGTAATCAGGTTTTGGGTCCCTATTAAAACCCGTGTTTTATAAAAAATTAACTGATAAAAAAAAATTGGTGTAGGGTCCATTATACTACTCAACATGGTGAAACTAAGTATTCAAAGTTTAAAACTACTTTAGATATTGTCTAGAAAGATATGGAAAATTTAGAGTAGGTTCCCACCAATGAGAACTATAGGATTCAACTTAATTAGAACTCAAATACAACCCTAGTTTTAGAGACATAAACTCTTAGAAGTGGATGAAGAGGAACTCAAATAATTCCTAGAAGAAGAGGTGGAAGCTTACTAAAATTTTTGAAGAGAACAATTATAACCTCCAGAGTAAAGGGAAAGCATCATTATCTTCTTCCACACCTCCCAATAAAACCTCCATACCACTAGATGAGCATGCAAATAAAAATCTAGTCCTACCTAAAGGTCCCATAGTGCCTATGCAACCAAAATCCAATGCACTATTACCATATATAGATAAAATCCTAACAAAATAAGTTTGGATATAATATTATTGAAGACCTCAAGAAAACCAACGCAAACTTTCTTTGTTTGAGGTAGCTTAGTTGAAAAACAAGAAGGATTTGTTGCTTAAAATATCTTTGACCAAAATAAAAAAATAGATGAAAAATGCTATACAAAGAAAATATAGAATATCCACCTCTCCTTATAACTATTAGAATTTTTGGTAAAAAATTAAATAGCTATATTATGGAGTTAGATGCTTTGGGCAACATGATTGTATATGTTGTTAGCCAAAACTCAGGATTATCCCTTACTCAAACAAGAAGGTTGTTAAGTTGGATAAGATAGAGGTAAATGTGGTTGAGGTGTTAAATCATATCCATATATAATTGGTTGTTGAACCCAAAATAAAACAATGCATTGATATTTAGGTTATGGATGTCCTAGATGTATACAACAATGCATTGATATTCATGATTGATCAAGAACACTAAATGGATTTATAACTATTGATTTATTGTATATATGGATTACTTGGCATGGCATATCCAATATTTAGATATCTAAAACATGTCATTTTGAGGAGACTATGTATATGGACTCTCTAAAGACCAAATGACCCACTTTGGGTAGAAGAAAAAAGAGAGAATCCACGTGTGGGCTTGCACCATAGATTTCATGCACACTCAAGCCATAGATTCCATGCACACTCAAGATACATATTCTATGCACACTCAAGCCCAAAATAACATGCACACTCGAGCCTAGAATAGTGTGCACACTTGAGCCTAGAATAGTGTACACACCAAAGCCTAGAATAGCGTTCACACTCGAGCCTAGAATAGCATGCACACTCGAGCCTAGAATAGTGTACACACTCAAGCCTAAAATAGTGCACACACTCAAGCCTAGAATAGCATGCATGCTCAAGCCTAGAATAGAACACACACTTAAGCCTAGAAGAGCACAAACACTCAAGCCTAGAATAGCGTGCACACTCAAGCCTAGATTAGCATGCATGCTTAACCCTAGAACAACAATGTGTAGGCTAGGAAAACCAAGTTGCATTGCATGATATTTCAAATAAGAGCATGTATGCCACCTCCCCATGTGAATATTCTTTGCTAATGATACATTCCCTTTGAAATATCTATAAATTAGCATCCACCATAATTTGAAGAGATCCCAAGTTTTAGAGTTTTCAAGCGATGAAGTGCTGTTGGAATTGAACCACGATCCCTTGAGTTTTTTGTATTCTTCATCATATTAGCATAGTTGTATTTTTTTTATGTATTTACTCATCATGTTTTAGTTATTTATTATTTTTACTTATCATTTCATCTGCACATGCTATTAACCTTTTTTGTGTTCCTTGTGTGTAGATTACAGGTTTTTATGCAAGGAAGGAGGAACACAAAAGTTTGACATCAACACCCCTTTGTGAATCTCATGAAGAAAACCTTTGTAGGGTAGTTTGTGGATGTGATAGAATCCCAAAAGTGCACCAAATATGTTCTGAGAAGAGAATCAAATCTTCTCAATTATTTATTGTATCGATTGTATCAAAATGATGAACTCCCTCGAGGGGATGAAGTTGTAACCATATTTTGATAAAAATAAGCTATCATTAATAAAATGGATTTGCCCCATATATTTTCTTGTTTTATCATGATGTTATGGTTATATATCTCATAGTTTTGCAATCATACATTTTTAAGTTATTGTGCACTGGTTTTTTGAGTATTACAATGGCGATCACGGTGGGACCGCAAACTCTAACTACTTATCCTTTTCTTTTTGGTGTTTTTGTAGGATTTAAATCTTGTTTTTATAGCCCCTTCATGCATAGGAAATACAAGTAGGTCTTATTTGTTCCTTTTAATTTTATTTCTTTAGTTACAAAAAAAGAAAAATTGTTGTTTTTCTATTTTCAAACAAAAAATAAAAAATAAAAATAAACATTAGTTAAAAAAAAAATATCACAATATTTGATTATTGTTTCTTTAGATTGTTTGTTGCTTCCTATTTATAGGCTACTCATTTAGAGTTTCACATACTTTATATTTTTGAAATTAAAATGTTCTTTACGTAGAAATTTGAAATTGAAATTTTAATTTTTTATTCATTAGTGAAAGAGCATGGAGTTCTTGATGATTTCATTTTATTTTGCATAAAAATAAAAAGAACCCCACACACCATAATACATATTAAATTTTAATGATATATATTTCATCACCATCCATTAATCATTTCATACCCTATTTTTGGCCAAGGCCAATCCAGGAACCATCGTATCCATGGAAAATAGCACACATTCCTCTTCGAAGGATGTATCATTGACCATGATGAACTGGGTGAGGAATGGTAGGATCTGGGATCCCTCATCAAGTTTTGATTTCATAACCAAATCTTTATGGGTTTCACAGCTTGGATTTAATCACCATGGTAGTGTGTGTGAAAATCTAGGTGAAAACCTTAAACTAAGTTAAAATAATCAACAAAAAAAGAAAAAACGTGAAAGAGAAAAAGAGAAACAAACATCAAAACACACCAAATAGTTTAGGGAATCACATATAAAACTTAAATGAGATAATAATATTGTTCTATTGTGTGTTTATTTGTTGTTTATTTTGGTTAATAAAGACCATGGTAACTACATGCAGCCAAGCCCGATCAAGGCTAGTGTTGTAGAAGATTTTAAAGGAGGCATGGAATTCCTCTGCTTTAGTCATAAGGACTTAGCCATTCCTAAATGGCATCTGGGGTTTTATAGAGGGTTTGACCTGGAGAAAGTACCCATTCAAGATGAATCTACGGATCCTCGATATGATCGTAATGATGACCTCCATAGTTGAGATACTTTTCATGCTCACCATAGATAAACCTTACAACATAAGGAAGGTTCTATTAGGGCAGTACTGCGAGTTCACATTATGAATCACCCTATATAACAATTAGATAATGATAAATAGTACACACCATGGATGAGGTTGGATGATCATACCACTCCTCTTGGCCATCCATGGATGTGTAAAAAATATGCCTTTTTAGATAGATATGGCACTTTTCATCATGCTTGAACACCCTTGTTAGGTCACACAATCCTAATCAATGAGGAATAAAAGGATTTCGATCATCCCCCCATTCCTCAAGAAGAGTATTCCATGCAAACACATTGTGCCTCTATGCTCCTAAGTGTGTCGAGCTTACTTATAAGCCTAGACACCAAGTCAACATGGCTTCCCTCAATAATGGGAAATAGATAGCCAACCCTTATAGAGCTATAGAGTAGGCCAAAGTCCTTCATATTAATATGAAGGTCAATCAAGACCTTCATGTTGAACAAATAAAGTAAGTCCTTAGGAAGAATGCTAAAAAACAAGCAACATTGAACCAGCTATGATTGGATAAACAACACTTGGATGAACAATATCAGCTACGCTAGTGCAAACTGTAAGAGAATAGGGTGTATCAAGAAGCACTTTATTAGGAGAAATTGCAAAAATAAATACAAGAGGCAGTTCCCACCCCACATACATATAAGCAGTAGTTATAGCAAAAATGCATGGTGCACAAGTAAAAACTACCACCTAGACCTAATCAGAACTGTCCTACTCATGGTCCCTCAAAAAATAGGCCCCTACAACATCAGATCAATAATGCTCCATAGGAGCATGAAGACCATGAATACTTAGGGTTAGAGTATCAATATTAGGGGTACCCTAAGTCACATTATGAGGACATGGTTTATGACTAGAATCAGCCACCTCACCCCGTTAGGCATCTTCCACCTTCCCCTCCTCGAGGGCAAAGGTGATAAGATGATTTATTTATTTTTGAAGCTAAGAAGGTGCTCACTGAGCGTATTAAATCACTATAGAAACAAGGTTTGGAAACGGGTTACAATAATCCCACACTAAGTCAACTTTCCAAAAAAATACTACTTCCTTTTGTCCCATATCCCCCATATCTAGAGCATTTTGATATGCCCAAGTTAGACAAGGTCAAAGGGGATGATGATGCATATGAAAATGTCACTAGTTTCATGAACTTATACTTTCAACTTTAGGATAACAATACCTTATTTATGAGAAACTTATTGATAACCCTCTTAGGCCCCATTGTAGAGTGGTTCAATCATATTACAAGACACAACATTCATAGCTTTTAATAGCTTGCTAATGCATTCCTAGAATGCTTTGCATTTAGTGTTAAGAAGAAAGCTACCTTGACTGATTTATACTATCATTGACAATTTTATGATGAACCAGTCATGGATTATGGAAACAGATGGTGAGTAGTCATGTCAAAATTACAATTTAACCTACCTATAACTAAGCTCACTTGGTTATTCACAAAGAGTTTTTCAAAATAGATCTCATTTTTGTTACAACTTTAGCAATATCAGACCTTCAAGGAAGCTTTGTCTTAGGCTAAGGTCATAGAGGATATCAAGATTCAATAAGGAGAACTTAAAATTTGAAAGAAGGAATGGAATAAAACCCGAAAGGCAACCCTTCTCAACAGAAACCCATAGTAGTTAATCAAGTTGTATTAAATATTCTAGGGTCCACAAAGCCAAATCTACCACAATAAGAAAATTATTAGGCCCAACCCCATCCTGCATAGTATAATTGGAATCAATATAATCAGGGACAAATACAACACCATCAACCTTGTAATTATACGCCATAACCTAAGTATTTAGTATCACTATTTAATTGATTATGTGAGGTCAAGGCTATCAAATTATCAAAGATCCACCCCATAGATCCTAATAGACCAAATCCTAGGTGGTATCGAGAGGACTAGTACTGTGCTTATCATTGGATAAAGGGACATGAAATTCAATCATATTTAAGAACATAGTACAAAATATGCTCAACATGAATAAATTTCAAATCAAAAATCCTCTCATAGCCAACAACCAATGGATAGACATATTTAGGATCTGTTGCCTACACACAAGATGCCAATAGATCAAATTCGATAGGTAAATGAAATCCATATAGTCCCACCCATGCATAGGTTTGTAGGGATGATCAATATTGTGACATAGAATAGGAGGTATCCAAATCAGGTTGCACCACCTGCAGCTCCAATAAACATCCCTTCCATGTCACAGCTTGTGCTGTCAAAAAATCCTATTCTTGGTTTGTCACCTCTCTCGGTGGTGACTATTCAAAGCAGACTTACTTAGAGCCTACAGACAGCATTATCTAGAATTTCCATGTATGAGCTAATACATAAGTCGTAGCCACACCAAAAAGCTCTAATGAAGATTTTGAAGTTTGTTGAATTGTAAACCCAATATCCCAACTTATTTTTTATTTTTGTGGGGCATATTCAACACTGTAGAGAGCCTATCATTATATTTCATGATCATGAAATCAGGGTAACTCCCACTACTAGGCCTGATCCTCCATTACACATCATCTCTAGTGTGAATTAGATTCCCTAAAAGAAAGTGTTTATCAATACAAGTTCCTCCTAAATATCATAACAACTGATGCACTAGATCACCTTAGCCTCCCAACCTCGCATATCATAGCATCTACATTCACCCTCTGAGTATTCAATGATGCTTTATGCTTCATCATTGGCGTAATAGTCATTCCTATTTAGGATGGGTTAAAGACTATTTTGACATTATGTCATGTCTTGGAGGGTGCAATGCAGTATAATATATTGCTGGGAAGACCTTAGATGTGAGATATGAAATGCATCCCCTCCATTTTGCATCAATATCTCAAATACATACATGAAATACAAGTCCATGTGGTTCATGCCAATATTGAGCCCTTCAAGTATTGTAATGTGGTGCACCACTTGCAAGAGTCTACCTTGCCATCCATACACATGGATATTAAACCAAATGATCCCATATAGAGTCTTGATATGATACCACATTCCACCATTAAAAGGTCTCCATCCCTGCCATCACCATTGGTTTTTCTTGATATTCCTTCTTCCTCCTTGAATCCTCTGAGCATTAAAAATTTGAAGGGACCAATAGAGGAGATTCATCCCTCTATTTCCACCATCCTAGAAGAATATGCTCCAAATCCTATGGACATAGAAAATCATATGTTGCTATGGATGAATCATATCAAGCCATACATCCATCATAATCATCCACCCCATCATAGGTCATGGTTCATTTGGCCAATATTGGACTCACTGAGTATTTGCTACAAAATTTTATATTCACTCCAATCATTGAGTCTGTGTAAGACCTGGATAGGCCTTTCTTTCCATCACTATCCATTGGTACCATTTTGCCCTTGGGGGTTCCCCCAAACCATACAAAATTTATCTATGGGGGCCTTGATGATTCCATAAGTCTGTACCTATGATGATAGATGATGATGAGCCATTTTCAGGGAATGTCACTTATCTATCAAACCCAAATTTTACCCTGTGATACTTTCATAACTGGCATTGGCATGGGAATGGTCTTGGTCGATATGAACAGGTCTTCAAACACATTACTAGCCATAATATCAACTCCCTATAGATAAAAATTTCCTAGGTGTAACCACCAAAAAGGCTCACACCCGAAGTATCCTATTGCAAGAATTGACAAAAACACAAAATGCATACAAGAACAAGAAATTGACAACAAATTGATCAATAAAACATGCTTTATTTCATTATATTTGAATCCAAACTCAAATTACAAGTACATCCCTCTTAGGGATAATCATCTTGATACAATTGTTACAATAGGATGTAATTGTTTCCCTCTCAAGGGTAGGTGTGATTTCCAAGTGCCTTTCAAGGTGACACGAACTGCTCTAGGGTGTCGATGACCCTCTTCTTCGCGTTGAGGAAGGAATTGTATGCTTTGTCTCTTTCAATACCTATTCCCTATGATCAAGAAACAACAAGAAGAAATTAGTAACAAAGGAGGCCTCTCTTGATGAGGCTTTGAAAGGAATCTTGCATAAAGAATAGCATGAAATCAAGAAAGCATGTAAAACTATCAATCTATGCAAGAAATGAGGAAATTGTAATATAGCATGTAAAGAAGCATGAATCTAGCTAAGAAACATCCTAATTAACCATTAGAAAACTTGAATTGCATGAAACTAATCTAGATTAACAAATGCAAGGAAAGGTGAAGCAAATCTACCTCTAATTCCTAAATTAACCGGTCAAATGTCTGCTAAAATGTAGATCTATGCTAGATTAAGCTAATTGCATGACTAAAAATGGAAAACTACTGCTAAAATGGAGGAAGGAGAGCATCAAACCCTAGCCGTAGGTCTGAGGTGCGGTTGGCACTATTAACCATGGCTCATAGCCATGGTTAAGATGAAAGTGTCCTTTCTCTTGCAACCAAGGCCAGAAACTCTCAAATCCTCCAAGGAATTGATGGTCAAGGGTTGCCTGTGTTTTCTAGAATAGATTGGTGGTTGAATTCAATGGAATTAGCAATGGAGGTGTGTCAATTGTCAAGCTTGCTCCTCAAGCTCTTGAGATCTCCATTGTTGCATGCATAGTTGTCATTGATCAATTGGACAACACTTCGTTACTCCTCAAGGGGATATGAAATTGCTCTCCAATCCGACAGGGCTCCGCTATGTGCAATTGAGCTATTCTTCAGGATGGTTGCTCTCTAAAATTGGGGTCTTAAGTAGACTCCCAAAATCCTTGCTCTAGCTTCATGGAGAAGCCAAGAACAAGATTTGGCAGTTGAGAGGAAGCTTTTGGATGCTTCCCAGCCCAAACCACTTTGAAAACCATTGCAATTCAGTTATTGCAACTGATTTGACTCGGCTCTGGTCACCCGAGTTTGTTACAGTGCTAACCATAGGTGTCAGTCATGGTCCCCAATTGGTATATTGGGGGTCATGGCTATCAGCCATGGTCAACACTTCTAACCATGGGTGTCATCCGTGGCTAGCACTGACTAGGCAAAGATGCCCAATTGAGTGGTAAAAACCACTGCTATACCTTGGATTTGTCCAAAGGTCTTCCATATGGTCTTCTAGCATGTCCCATATGAGTAGTCACCATCGACATGATGTGTTTTAGGTGTCTATAGATGCCCCTTTTATGATGCATTGTGAGATCGAACAACGCGTGAGCAAAAATAGACCTCCTAAAATGATGTTAAAGTTTGCATGATGATCATTAGTCTGATCAACATTAGATGCCCCAATCATGAAAAGAGCATGCATCATTGAATCATTACCTTCGATGAGTTGAAGAACTTGATTCTAGAAAGCTTAAGTCAAAATCCTAGCCTTGGTGGCAATTAGGAGACAAGCTTAAGTCAAATCCTAGCCTTAATGGCAATTAGGAGATAAGCTTAAGTCAAATCCTAGCCTTAGTGGCAATTAGGAGATAAGCTTAAGTCCAATCCTAAATTAGGAGACTAGCTGCCCAGTTTGCTTGAATTTGATCTTGATATTTTGATTATTTACCCCAAGCAAGGAGGGTGCATGATTGTCTTTGAAAATGATTCTTGAACGAATGCACTTAACAATGATTAAGCATTTAATTGTTGATTTTGATTATGAATTTGATTATTATGACTACCCCCTCAAGCGACGAGTCGATGAGGGTAATGACAATGAAATGAAGCGATGAGGTCGCTTGACCACTATGAATGATCTAGAACATATTGAAGACTTTAGCACTTTGATATTACTTGGCAAGGCCTAACTCAGCTATGATTGCAACTATGAATAGTAATTGTATATCTCTATCCCATGGAGTGGTCCAACCACGAAGGCCTTCTTAGAGAATCAAGATGATAACAATTCCAATTATGCTTGTGTTGAATCACTATGTTCGATGATTTGCTGAATCATTGTGAATTTTGATTTATTTAATTTTTTTGTTAGTTTTGAGATTTTTGAAATTTTGGACCTGTAGATATGCTTTAATGTCCAATTTAAAACTCCTTATGGTGAGTAAATATGTGCATTTATGACTTGAATGAAAAGACCAAATATTTAGACTTCTTTGGAGCTTTTGGGGATCGATATTGATAATGCCCCAGTTGATGCTTGCAAATGTTTTTGTTTTGATTTTATGTTTATGAGATGCACGTGGATGCAATGCCTACATGATGATGTGATTATGCTATATGTATGCAATGGATGGATGACATGCACTAGCTATATGATAGATGTTCTATATGTATAGATGGGCTATATTGTATGCATATGGATGCAATGCTTATTGTTAAATGCATGTTTAATTTGATTTACTTGTATGCATTTAATTGATGATGATACCATGATATGGTTATGCAATGTATGTAATGCATTATTTACATGATGGTAATCTAATGTAAATGAACTTGTATGCTTTAATCACTTAAAACATAAGGAATGAATGTGATATGTGTTTAACAATCTAATGGATGACACCACCGAATGTGTAAAAATCATGAATGTAATTGAAAATCCTCATTACAAGAATTTAATCAATTAATCACCCATATATGAAATGCAATGGTATGAAGCGGTATGATGCGAATGATATGATATGTCACTCTATATTCTTTTTGCAATTTTGAAAAATATGCACAATATAGTCAGTGGTTGTCTAGATATCATTTCTGATATCCATCCGGTATCTATCCTATATCTTGATTGTGCTTTATGTAATGATGTATCATGGATTTGATACTTTGCAGTTTGATGATTTGAATGACTTTATTCTATATGGTTTGTGATATTTGATATTTTGTTGCTATTAGAGAAACTTTTGAGGTTTTCCATGAGACTCAAACACCCTAGTAGACTTCTCAAAAATCACATACTAACTGTACAAGGCTTTTGTTGGACAAGGCTTTCATCACGAATGACCCAACTATTCATTACCCCTATGTGTGCACGTGAATATTTTTAGATAGACCATAAGCATACCCCAGATGTCAGTCGGGACTCTTTCAACCCATATGTGAGATCGGGTTCCTCTTATGTTCATATCATCCTTGTTTTAGACTTGATTGGACTATAATGCTAGACAACCCTAGGTACCTAGAGCTAGCTCATCTTGCAAATTGATCAGGACTACCCCTCCAAAAATAGTCGAGACTCTTTCAACCCATTGCTATGTTTGGGGATCACCCAATAGAACTACTACTCCGAAAGCAGGCGGGACTCTTCCAACCCATTGCTGCAATCGGGGTTCACTCTATGGCTTTGAATGGTGAACAATTCAGGGATTCAAGTTCTCACCCTTCTTTTCTTTCTATTCATAAGGATACTTGCTCATATGTAGTGATAAAAATCACTGTTTTTCACGTTTTACTTTGAGTGATAAAAATCACTGTTTATTCCCATTTTTCTTGAGCAAGGGATTTATATAGTGCTTTTGATTCACTATGTCACTTTAGATTTTGACTTGATTTTGATCTTCATTTGATCTTTGATTTGAATTTTGGGGGTTTTGAATTTTGAGATGTCAATTTGGGATATCGATTTAGGATAGCAAGGGAATGTATGGGTAGGGGAAATCTTGTCCTTTTGCCAAGGTTCACCATTCTAGACCGAACTATTTGCAAGATAAGCAAGTAATAAAACCCATCTCTCTAAATACCTAGGACCACTTTCGCAGCTTTCATCCTCCCTTACCTTAGCAGGATTTTAAATGTTTCCATTAGTGATGGGATCCTGATATGCCAAGTACTATCACAACTAGTGACCTCATCTACAAAAGCAAAGCAAGCTTTCTACAACGTCTGAGAAACCCACTAGGTATGGTTGAGTGACTGGAAAACTTTGGTATACACACATATCTCATAGCAACAAGTGTTGTGTATGAATGCAATAGATTATGATAAATGCAAAGGTGCATGATTGAAACACAAACGTGGTGTCATTTGTAAGACTAACAAACACAATCCATCCTACTATGGAATGCAATGGATGAAGAATGCCTACATGCAATGCAATGATGAATGAATGCATATGTGAAAATGCATAATGCAAAATGCAAATGTTTTTGGATTTTATGCTTTACCAATTTTTTTTGGATTTTATTATTTTATAATTTTTTTGAATTTTGAGCCTTATATTTGACCAAACAATGAGTACATGCTTTTGGAGCCTTTAGGGGTGACCAAGCGGTTTTTCAAACCTTGGAGCGTTTGGTTTGACCAAAGGGTTTATGGACACCTTTGGAGCTTTTTGGGATGACCAAGCGATTTTTAAGAACCCTTGGAGCTTTTGGTCATGACCAAGGGTTTTGAGCCTTGGAGCCTTTTGGGATTGACCGAGCGGTATTAAGCAAACCCTTGGAGCCTTTGACTGACATGACCAAGGGTTTTCAGGAACCCTTGGAGCCTTTTGATGGATGACCAAAGGGCTTACAAATGCCTTTGGAGCTTTTTGTGCATGTGTATGGATTTTGATATTTTCCATATTTTTTTGATGTTTTGATATTTTTATTTTTTTTTTTTGATTTTTTTTTTTTTGAATTGTTTTTAAATTTTAATTGTTTTGAATGTTTTTGAAATTTTGATATTTTATGATTTTTTTCTTATTTTTATGTTTTTAAAGGGGAAAGTACGCTACCTTAAGTACCCCCCAATGTGTGTGCCACTCAATGAAAGTGAGGAAGGTGTGATACCTTTAGAAGTCTCACTTTGCTTCATTGATCATGATGTGGATGATGGGGAAGGTGTGACACCTTGAAGACCCCCAATGTGCATTGTGTTTGATGTGCCATGATTGGCTTGACTAGGAGGAGTAGTAGAAACTGATTCCCCCTACTGTGATGTGCAATTTTGTGTAGTGCCAATGTCCCACTGAGACGAGACAAGCGAAGGTGAAACATTGGAAGATGCCACCGATTGCGAAGATCAATTTTGACAATCCTGTTTCTCTGTTACAACACTGATCATTCCCACAAACTCTTGGGGAGGCATATTAATGTGCACCTGATTAGATTGTTCAACTTGATTGACATGTGCTATGTTTACTTTGTGTGCATGCAAGGGGTCTTGGAAGACTCCTATCTGAAGCTCTTGCCTCTCGATCATATCCTGCACTACATCTCTAAAGGGATAACATGTCTGTATGTCATGACCTCTTTGTCGATGGTAAACACAATATAGATTTTCTCTATGCGCCTTTGATCTATGCTTATTAGGTTTCAAAGGATGTAACTCTGGAATATTGATCCTTCCCGCCTCATATAATCGATCAAAGAGCGATGCTAATGTCTCTGGAAAATCAGTATATTGTCGTTGTGGCCAACGTTGTTGGCCTTGTATCTGATTCTTTTGCATATGATTTTGGACCAGAGGAGGCTGAGCTTGGTAATTATGCTGCACTGGTGGAGGCGGTGCACCCTGGTTTGAGGATTTGGGGATACTCAAAACAACTTGATTGATTGGGGTCACCTTTTGTTGCATGTTGCCACCTATGATATTCTTGTTTGGCCATTCCTTTTTGTGGAGTTGAATATCACCCTCCTGTATCTTGATGTCTTCAATGACTTGGGCCTGTGCTAAGGCCTCCTCGAATGTTTGATACTATTGTAATTGCAAGAGAAGCGAGATATGTTTTGAACAACTTCTCGTAAACATTCGAATGAGCTCTATTGTGGGTAGGGTGAAAGGTAGTTTTGACATCACCTTCCTCCACTTATTACCATACTCAATGACTGGCTCATCATCTAGTTGACAAAGGCTAACCAAGTCAGTCAAGTTTATCATTTCCTTAGCACTAAAGGCAAAACGTTGCAAGAATGCATCGGCTAATTGCTCAAAGGTGTATATGCTATGATGTGGTAGATGATTATACCACTCTAAAGCATCCCCAACTAATGTTGTCACGAAGGTTCTCAACATCAAGGGGTCATTGTCTTGAAAACTAAAGCACATATGGATGAAGCCTGTCATATGCTCTCGTGCATCTTCATCATCTTCGTCATCGTTGAACTTTTCAAGTTGAGGCATCTTGAAATTCGATGGGTATATTGGTGATGACATTGAGGGATGCAAAGGCTGATTTCTAAGCTGCTTTAGCGTGGGTTTTTGATAAACCAATATTTGATTTTGTTTTTTGACTGCATTTATCCGATCAACTAGCACTTTGTATGCCCCTGATGAAATGATATGATCTTCATCTCGTCGCCCTTGGTTAGGCCGAGGAGGTCACTTTTGATGCTGAGGTGGACGATAAGTATAATCCTTAGGTACCTCATCATAACTGGATTCAGGGTAAGCATCTACTTCTTCCTGATGTTCCCACTGGGAATCTGCATATGATTCCTCATCATATTGATCTTGGTACTGTTGAGGAATATAAGGTTCATTATGATACCTAGATAATGGCCTATGATGTTGAACACGATTTTTGCATGGCCACGGTGAAATATTCTGAGATTGCACTGGGCGCCTTATGCGTTGTTGCATCCTTTGTGTGCTAGGCGTAAGCACCACTTTATGCAATGCATTTTGCACTTGCTCTTGTTGTATATTTTGTTGTTCTCGTATCTTTCATTGATACAACCTTTGTAGGTGTGCTCGTGGCGAGTCCACCCATTGTTGATTTAATTGTTGTTGATCCAACTGGGATTGATCCGTATGTTGTTGGTCAAGTTGTGGCCTCAGTGCTTGATGTGTATGATCCCATTGTTCAGTTGTATGGGGGCTATGTACCCTCGTATTTGAGATACAAATGGGTTTATCATGTCTTTTCCCCCTAGTAGGATCTATCACTTGTTTTCCACACTCCTTAAAGGTTGCATTGACCTGATATTTTGAGTCATGAGTGGGCTCTGTATAGTTTGACGATGTAGAGCCACAACGTGGTTGCCCCACGTACTCTTCACAAGGAATAGGAGGATGACTTGGGTCCTCTTCCTCATCTATGAGAAATGATGCATACTCAGGCTCAGATGTAATCTCTGTATATTCAGGTTGCATAGAAGGCTCCCTATGAGGAGTAGGGGGGTGACTTGCTCGACCCGATGGGGTGGTTTGCTCACCCAAGCTAGGCCATGGTGTATGTTCATGATCACTTTCTGATTGATGTATAGAGAAAGCTAGGATGTGAACCTGTGACATTGACCTACTAGGCTCCTCAGTTGGCGGATTGTTCCTTATATAGAATTCTATCAAGGTGTTCCAGTCAGGAAGGCTTCCTAGAGGACCCGTGGGTGCCTCCCTAATAGGGCTATCTCGAAGGTTAGACCCCCTATGGATGTTATTGATGCTATGATAAGACTTGGGATGCCATTCAGGGATGGCCATGTCCTCTGGACTAATCTGAATATGTTCAGTGGTCATGGAACCTGATTCCCTCTCTAGATTGGAGGTCTTGCTCACCATGGGAGGTCCCCCAACCATATAATTTTTTTTGGCTTCCAAAAAAGGTTATAAGTGTTATATATCAAAATGATCAGTGCGATGAGCTGATAAAAATGAGCTATAACACAAAAATATGATTTTCGGGTCAAAATTTTGTATTTTTGGAATAATTGGCCAATCGGGGCTCGTGGGGAAATGCTCACTTTTAGGAATTTTTGGGATATTTTGAACCATGAAGAGTTAGGACCCAAAATTTCTGTGAGAGGTGCACAATGGTAAAACTAAGACAATAAAACAAATTTGGCAAGTTTTGGAGTTGTCTAGACCATTTTATGACCATTTTAGTGCAGTTTTTCTTAGTTTTCGGCTTCGAAAATAGAGTAATCATAAAACCAAAATAAAATCTTTGTTATAGCTCTGATTTACATGATTCTCGAACCATTGGATATAGAATCAAAAAGTAGATTTATTATTAGGGTTAGGGTTTGGCCCTAGATCAAGGATCTTATGTTAATTACCCTAACAATAATGCAACACACAAAGTAGACAATATGATTATCTCTTTTAAGGATTAGATGTGTGTCCTAAAATTGGTTTAGTGCATTTGATTTGTTGTGAATATACTCTGAACTCTTATCGTGTTTTTCAAAAGTTGATGTTATACTCAATTTGTTCAAAGGTTTTCACCTATATACTCGCACAAGCCGAATATGGGAGTGAAGTCCATACTCAACGAGGTAGCATAGGTACTACCAACCCTCACCCAACACACCGTGTGCAGCGATACACTCTTTCGAAGATGAGTGCGTGCTATTTTGCATGGATAGGATAGTTCTTGGGTCGGCCTTGGCCATGAGCGGGTCCCGATAATACAATTTCAAATGAGCCAACCAAGTGGTAATGACATCCACTATTGGTCTCAATCAAATGGGTTGGATGTGAGAGCCCAACGCCACTGATGTTTAAATGAAACGTGGTGTGTGGGGTTATTTTTACTTTGCATGAAAATAAAATGCATAAAACAACATTCACATGATTCTCCTACATGCTTTTCAAAAGAACGTTTGCTTTTCAGAGAATGCACAATTACACTAGATGATATTCAGAGAGTGCAACTATCTATGATGAAAATGGCCATTGATTAGGCCTCAAACATGCAAACTCTTAAACAATCAATGTCCTAGACCGTTGGAGACTAGGGCGGACTGCAATCAGAGATCCGCTATTCCTAGCAACGACTAGTAGAAAACTAAAAAAAATGAACTAGGATTTTCCCATTTCTACTTAAGTTTTCTAATTAGCATCCATCTATTGCATTCTAATTTTGTAAAAACATAGACAAAAAAATATAGAGAGGGAAAAATGCTCCTACCTCAGGTCCAAGTCTATTGGTGATGTCTGATTTTGCTATTTTTCTGTTCTCTGTTGACCGCGTCTGTCAGGCATGACTACGATTGTGAACCGCAGGTGTGAACCATGGTTAGCACTATGAACCATAGGTGTGAACCATGGTTAGCACTATGAACCGTAGGTGTGAACCACGGTTAGCATTGTGAACCATGGTTGTTACCCATGGTTAGCACCTACAACAAAAAATAGAGAAAAACATCAGTGATCATGAAATTTTTGGGGTTTCCACCATGATCACCTTCTGTAACCACCAAAAAGGCTCACACCCGAAGTATCCTATTGCAAGAATTGATAAAAACATAAAATGCATACAAGAACAAGAAATTGACAACAAATTGATCAATAAAACATGCTTTATTTCATTATATTTGAAGCCAAACTCAAATTACAAGTACATCCCTCTTAGGGATAATCATCTTGATACAATTGTTACAATAGGATGTAATTGTTTCCCTCTCAAGGGTAGGTGTGATTTCCAAGTGCCTTTCAGGGTGACACGAACTGCTCTAGGGTGTCGATGACCCTCTTCTTCGCGTTGAGGAAGGAATTGTATGCTTTGTCTCTTTCAATACCTATTCCCTGTGATCAAGAAACAACAAGAAGCAATTAGTAACAAAGGAGGCCTCTCTTGATGAGGCTTTGAAAGGAATCTTGCATAAAGAATAGCATGAAATCAAGAAAGCATGTAAAACTATCAATCTATGCAAGAAATGAGGAAATTGTAATATAGCATGTAAAGAAGCATGAATCTAGCTAAGAAACATCCTAATTAACCATTAGAAAACTTGAATTGCATGAAACTAATCTAGATTAACAAATGCAAGGAAAGGTGAAGCAAATCTACCTCTAATTCCTAAATTAACCGGTCAAATGTCTGCTAAAATGTAGATCTATGCTAGATTAAGCTAATTGCATGACTAAAAATGGAAAACTACTGCTAAAATGGAGGAAGGAGAGCATCAAACCCTAGCCGTAGGTCTGAGGTGTGGTTGGCACTATTAACCATGGCTCATAGCCACGGTTAAGATGAAAGTGTCCTTTCTCTTGCAACCAAGGCTAGAAACTCTCAAATCCTCCAAGGAATTGATGGTCAAGGGTCGCCTGTGTTTTCTGGAATAGATTGGTGGTTGAATTCAATGGAATTAGCAATGGAGGTGTGTCAATTGTCAAGCTTGCTCCTCAAGCTCTTGAGATCTCCATTGTTGCATGCACAGTTGTCATTGATCAATTGGACAACACTTCGTTACTCCTCAAGGGGATATGAAATTGCTCTCCAATCCGATAGGGCTTCGCTATGTGCAATTGAGCTATTCTTCAGGATGGTTGCTCTCTAAAATTGGGGTCTTAAGTAGACTCCCAAAATCCTTGCTCTAGCTTCATGGAGAAGCCAAGAACAAGAATTGGCAGTTGGGAGGAAGCTTCTGGATGCTTCCCAGCCCAAACCACTTTGAAAACCATTGCAATTCAATTGTTGCAACTGATTTGACTCAGCTCTGGTCACCCGAGTTTGTTACAATGCTAACCACAGGTGTCAGTCATGGTCCCCAATTGGTAGATTGGGGGCCATGGCTATCAGCCATGGTCAGCACTTCTAACCGCGGGTGTCATCCACGGCTAGCACTGACTAGGCAAAGATGCCCAATTGAGTGGTAAAAACCACTGCTATACCTTGGATTTGTCCAAAGGTCTTCCATATGGTCTTCTAGCATGTCCCATATGAGTAGTCACCATCGACATGACACATTTTAGGTGTCTACACTATGGTACTCCGTACATATGCTAGATGAACTCCTTGTAGATTCCCTCCAATGCCTAACCTTACACTTTGGAGAAGAGATAAATGAGAATGATTATGCTGACCTAGTATATTTTCATCTATTAGGAGACCATATCCTTGTTAAAAAAAATTCCATCCATCTTCATGACTCCCTAAATGATACACCCAAATAATATGAGGATGAGATAGAACTTGCATACCTCGATCCTCATAAAGTCAACAACCTCCTAAATTTATTAGTGAGGTATTACAATTTTTTGAGAATGTGAGACTTATCCTACCTAGGCCCTACCCACATGTGATGGATTAGTGATCAAATTTGCATGAATTCTTGCTTGTCCTCTAATCGAGAATACATCAGTAGTTGGATCTCTAATATAGAAGAAGAGACCAATGAGCAAGAAGGGCATGGCCCATCCAATGACCCTAAGAATGATTGGCTTGAAGAGGGTGGTGGATCCACTCAAGATCAAGATGACATATCCATTTATTCCTCTTACCATGAGTCTGATGCAATGTCCATTACTTCAAATAGTTTAGAGGATGCAACAATTGTTATTGCACCTATCGATGATCTTGAGGAATTCTACCTTCATATGTTTCCTATGGGGATGCCCATTTTTTGGTAGCTACTACCATCATAAGATCTAGTCATCTTAGCTCCTCCTAGGCCTCATCCCATCATTCCACCCCACCTTAGCCACCTCTAGTGCATTTGAGGCCACCCATCTATGATAGGTCCTTTCCACCTACGAATGGAAACCATCCACCATCCATCAATATGGTTTCCATTGACCTGACCATACCACTTCATAATCCCAATGACCCTTCAAAATATTTGCACCTCAACCATGAGGCCATTGATTTTGATCACATCATAATTTTCCACCATCACCCATAGAGTTCTTCCCTTGCAAAGAGATGTTACAACCATTTCATTTCTCCCAAGGGTCATTTGAAGATGTGTGTCAAGCTAAGATCAAGCCTGATGAAGAGATCGATTCTCCAAATCTAGTTGATGACATCCATTTGATCCCTATGCCTCATTATCTCGAGGAGGGATCCCACATGTCAATTGAGGAAATAATTGACGTAGATATCGACATTGATCCCACAATTCCTAAAAATTTCAATTTGGGACTCAGTCTATCCCTAGAGGAACAAGTCGTTATCACATATATCTTGAAATAAAAGAGAGAAATATTTGCTTGGTCGTATAAGGATATGTTGGGTCTTGACCCGAGTTTGGTCATGCACAATCTGATGCTCGATCCAAAAGTTAAACCGTTCAAGAAAAATCTTAGAAAGATGCATCCAACAATTGCATTAATGGTAAAAGATGAACTTCAAAAATTGTTGGATGCTAGATTCATCCAACCCATTGATTATCCTCCATGGGTCTCCAACATGGTACCCATCAGAAAACCCGATGGGAGGATTCGCATATGCACAAATTTTTGAGATCTCAACAAAGTGACTCCTAAGGATGAATTCCCCCTTCCTAACATCGATGCTCTAGTCGATGCAACTACAGGACATGAAATGTTATCCCTCATGGATGGTTTTTCAGGCTACAATCAGATTTGGGTCAATCCCAAAGATCAGCCCAAGACAACCTTTACCACTCCTTGGGGAACATTCTGTTACAAAGTCATGCCATTTGGTCTCAAAAATATTGGTGCCACATATCAATGGGCCATGACATACATCTTCCATGACTACATGCACAAAATCCTGGAGGATTACATAGATGATTTACTAGCTAAATCTCTATTGCATCATGAGCATGTAGATGTTCTTAGGAAGGTCTTTGATCGCCTCATCAAGCATAATGTTAGACTTAACCCCAAGAAGTGTGTCTTTGGAGTTACATCTAGAAAACTCTTGGGTTTTATAGTCTCCAAGTGAGGCATCAAATTCGATCCCACCAAAGTCAAGGTGATACTCAAAATGCTTCCCCCTACCAACCTTAAGGAGCTTCACAACTTACAAGGAAAGGTAGCATCCATCAAATGCTTTATAGCACAATTGTTGGATAAATGTCGACCCATGAATCAACTACTACACAAGGGGGTCCCATTCAAATGGGATGATGAGTGTCAAAAGGCCTTTGATGAGATCAAGCAATACCTGGCATCCCCGCTAGTTTTAGCTCCACCTCGACTAGGTGTGTCATTTTTACTATACATTTTAGCTACCAACTTTGCTTTAGGGACCATGTTGGCCCAAAAGAATGAAGCAAATAAGGAACAAGTTATTTATTACATCAGTCACACCCTGGTGAGCTACGAGCTTAAGTATGCATACGTTGAGAAGATTTGCCTAGCAGTGGTATTTACCACTAAGAAGCTACGCCATTACATGCTCAATCAAACCACGTATGTCATATCTAAAGAAAACCCTTTATGGTACATGATGAGTTGAACATATCATAATAGTCATACCACAAAGTGGATCATGTTATTGATAGAATTTGACCTTGAATTCATAAGCCAAAAATCTATCAAAGGTCAAGTAATTGCTGATCAATTAGCAGAGGCTCCTCTTCAGGACAATCAACCTCTTACCATCGAGTTGCTTGATGATGCAGTTTTTGCATTATCCAACTCGCCTGAACCAGAAGAACCAAAAAATCAAGTTGATATGATGTTGTTCTTTTATGGTTCCAAATGTGAGCAAGGGGGTGGTGTAGGAATCATGTTCTTCACACCGCAAGGGGCTCCTATGCCCCTATCATTCAAACTCAATTTCCCATGCACCAATAATAATGTTGAATACGAGGCCCTCCTTTTGGGCCTTCAAGCAGCTATCACCATGAAAATCAAGAAGTTAAATATCTTTGATGATTCCTTGCTCATTATCAATCAAGTCAAAGAGATCTATCAATGTAGGTGCCCAATCTTGTAGTCTTACAAAGCCCTTGTGGATAAGATTTTAGCTAAACTCGAATGGTATAACATCAAGGTAGTCCCTCGTACATCTAATTATTTTGTAGATACCATGGCTTCTTTGGGATCCTTAATTCCATAGAACCCTTCAGATGACATTACCACCATTCATGTTAAAACACTTTTACAATCAGCAATTTCATGTGAGGCTTCAAAATATGACAATGCTATCCACATGATTCAGATTGAGTCATACCAAGAATGGTTCTCTCGCATACACGAATTTTTGACACATGCTTCCTGGGGGTCTTTGATCCCCAATAGTCCTTTTGAGAACAACACAATGATTCATCTTAAGGTTGTATCCCAATCAACATTTGTATGGGATGACTCTCAAAGGGAGCAAGCAGTTCATTCAGTCGAGACTCAACAATATCAAGATTGGCTCACCCAACTCAAGGATTTCTTGAAGCTTGGTAATACCCCTCTAGGATTGTCGCATGCCACAAAATGAACATTCAAGTAAAAAGTAATAAAATATGTCTTGCTAGGAGATATTTTGTATCATCGAGGCTATGATGGTCTTCTCCTTCATTGTCTAGAGCCCCACGAATCTACTTGGGTAGTTTCACAAGCTCATGATGGTACTTATGGTGGCCATTTTAGCGGCATGGCTATCACCAAGCGCATCCTCCGAATGGGCTATTATTGGCCTACTATGGAGAAATATTGTTGCACTTATGTCAAGAAGTGCATGAAATATCAACATCATGCTAATATTTCACATGTACCTTCTCAGGCCTTACAATCGATTCATTTGGTATGGCCTTTTTTGTAGTGGGGTTTTGATTTAATTGGGAAAATATCACCCCCATATTCTGGCCATCACACATTTATCTTAATGACCACAAAGTATTTTACCAAATGGGTGGAAGCAATCCCTCTTACCACTATGACTAGACCAAGAATTATGGAGTTCATACTCCATAATATCATATGTCATTTTGGTATTCCATCCAATATTATTTTGGATAATGGACCTCCATTCAAGAACAAAGATGTGCAAGCTTTGACTACAAAGTATAACATTCAACACAAATTTTCTACACCCTATTATCCATAAGCCAATGGGTAAGCAGAGGCATCAAACAAAATAGTCATTGCCATTCTTAAGAAAACCATCAAAGATAATCATAAATATTGGCATCTTCAACTACCTCTTGCATTATGGGCTTACAAAACTAGCATTAGGATGCCCACTAGGGCAACTCCTTTTTCACTAGTATATGGCATTGAGGCCATTATGCCCTTGGAATTAGAGATTCCTTCATTGCGCATATCACTCCAAGAGTTCATCGATGATGATACTACGTGACAAGCTCACCTTGATCAGTTGACCCTTCTTGATGAACGATGTGTTAATGCTCTCGAGCACCTCCATGTTTATCAAGATCACCTTAAGTGAGCTTATGATATGAAAGTCCATCTTAGGGACTTTAAAGTTGGAGACCTTGTACTTAAATAAAATCAACAAAACTCCAACTTACCACTACACTTGCAAGACAAATTCATGGTAAACTGGTTAGGCCCATTTATCATCACATAGAAGATAGGGCTTGGGACGTATAGGTTAGCATCTCTTGAGGGTTTTGAGGAGCCTGAACCTCTCAAAATCCTCCACCTATGGGTATTTCATGCATAAGACCCAGTTCACAAAAATCTCCAAAGGCACTTAAGCCCTTTGGTAAAAAAAATCATCATAAATCAATCAAAAATAAACAAAAAAATAAGAAAATTGAAAAACACAAAATATTGCATCATGAATCACATGTACATTTCATTTTTCATGCATTTCACATCATTGCATTCATTGACTAGTTGCATTAGGCATATTCATTCATTGCATTTGCATTAGAATTCTACCACAAATAAGCACCACACTTGTATGATTGTCATAAGTCTTAATCAACCTTATCCATCATCATCATTTGCAGTTTTCCTTATGAGCTTTTGCTTATTAAGGGGTCCTCGTAAGATAGGGTAGATACCGGATGAACATCAACAATGATGTTTAGATGGCCATTGACTATTTTATGACACCTTTTAGTTTGCAAAATATTATAGGGAAAACCCCACATTTCACATATTATATCATCCATATTCCCCTTTGTGAGTAACTATGTTTTTCAACACAACCAGTAAGTTGTTATAGGATGTTCACTAGGGTTTTTGGTCATTCAACCATTCCTAGTTTTCCTTTCAGATTGTGTAGAAAGTTATCTTGATTTTAGAAGGTAGGGTCTTGCTTTGATAGAACCTTGCATATCTCAAAATCCCAAACACAAAATCACACATTAAAATCCAAGTTTGAACAAGGAAGGACGAAGCTACAAAGTAGTCCTTACCCCTTAAGCGAAAGGTCTCCCTTGCCCATCCTATTATGTGCATAGTCTAGGATGCTAAGAATTGACAAAAGGACAAGCTCCCCCCTACCCAAAGCAATAAAATCCCTTGCTCCACAAAAATGAGCAAGTATCCCCAAAAAATGAAGAAAATAATGGTTTTCACCACTATACAAATCAATCCCCTTGCTCCTAAAAAAAAAGAGCAAGTCTCCCAAATAAATCAAAAGAAAAGAAGGGGGTAATGAGATTGAATCCCTGGAATCCTCAGTTATTCAAAAATCATAGGATGATCTCCATTACAACAATGGGTTGAATGAAACCCACCTGGAAATGGGGTAGTCTTACGCATGGTGATATGTCTATCACATTAGTGACCTTCTTTTATATAGACCAATGTTAGCTTGTGGATGAGCTAGCTTTTGGTGGCTTGTATTGCCTAGTAGTCAAGTCCAACTGCATCCAAAATTAGGATAATAATGACCATAGGGTGATCCTCATTACAATAATGGGTTGAATGAAACCCGCCTGGCAATGGGGTAGTCGTATGCATCATCTTAATGAACATCACATGCACACACAAGGATATTGAATATCTTGGTCTTCCTAGCAGAATTTTATCTTTCAAAGTCTTGTATAGTCAGTATGCATCTTTTGACTAGTTAACTAGGGTGTTTGAGTCTCATGAAAACCATGTTGTTCCCCTATAGCATCTTACTGGTCATCCATCCATCATCTACATTTTTATCATCTTACATATGGTTGGATTTCAAATGTATGACTTTGGTGAAAAGGTTAACATTTTGATTGATGACTTTTGTACATTTGTGGTGCTTACATTTAGGTTGTTTTGCATCTTAGATTCATTATGTTTATAAAAAAAATAATAACAAAATCATCATCACAAAAATCCCCAAAGGCACTTAATCCCTTTGGTCAAATCATCACAAAAAGGCTCCAAAGGTACCCAATTTCCTTTGGTCACAATCAAAAGGCTCCAAAGGTACCCAATTTTCTTTGGTCACAATCAAAAGGCTCCAAAGGTACCCACATTCCTTTGGTCAAAATTCATCCAAAAGCCCCAAAGGCACTTAAGCCCTTTGGTCAAATCATCACAAAAGGCTCCAAAGGTACCCAATTTCCTTTGGTCACAATCAAAAGGCTCCAAAGGTACCCACATTCCTTTGGTCAAAATCAAAAGGCTCCAAAGATACCCATATTCCTTTGGTCAAAATTCATCCAAAAATCCCCAAAGGCCCTTAAGCCCTTTGGTCAACATCAAAAGGCTCCAAAGGTACCCAATTTCCTTTGGTCACAATCAAAAGGCTCCAAAGGCACCTAACCCCTTTGGTCACATAAAAATCTAAAAATTTGAGTGAATCTCGTATCTAGTGATTTACTCTATAAACTTGGTGATTGCAGCGATTGGTTGTCCATGCAATTTGGTAGGATGAGTAAATTACCATAAGATCACTCACCAAAAATAGTAATAAATGGGTCAAAATCAAGGTTGTAATGAGGACATGAGCCCTCTAAACTTTTGTAATGGTCCTAGAATACCCAAATCAAATCATCTTGGTCAAGCGACTCATCGCTTTCATCATTTTTCTATTTCCTCATCAACTCGTCGCTTGAGGGGGTAGTCATTACATCACAAAATTCATAATCAAAATCAATAATCAAACACTCAATCATGCAAGTTGCATTCATTCAAGAATCATTTCCAAATATAATCATGCCCTTTTTTCTTGGGGTAGATAACAAGCAAAAACTTAAATTAAACACATAACAAGACAATTCTTCATCTACATTGTTTATTATAGCACCTAAGGTCATTGCCTTGTGGACTAGACAAAGGTCCACCCTTGGCTTAAAGGTTTTACTAAAACCAAGTTCTTCAACTTGTCAGAAGCAATGGTTCAAAAATGCATGCTCTTTCCATGATTGGGGCATCTAACATTGATCATATCAATGAACATCATCAACCCTCAATTTGACTATAGGTCATCTATTTTTGCTTCGTGTTGTGTTTTCACATAATGCATCCCAAAAAGGGGCATCTATAGACACCTAAAACATGTCATGTTGAGGAGACTACCTATATGGACTCCCTAAAGACCAAATGACCCACTTTGGGTAGAAAAAATAGAGAATCCATGTGTGGGCTTGCACAACAGATTTTGTGCACACTAAAGCTGCATATTTCATGCACACTCAAGCTGTAGATTCCATACACACTCAAGCCTAGAATAGCATGCACACTCAAGCCTAGAATAGCGTACACACTTGAGCCTAGAATAATATGTACACCCAAGCCTAGAATAGCATGTACACTCAAGCCTAGAATAGCACTCACACTCAAGCCCAAAATAACATGCACACTCGAGCCTAGAATAGCATGCATGCTCAAGCCTAGAATAGCGTGCATACTCAAGCCTAGAATAGTGCACACACTCAATCCTAGAATAGTGTGCACACTCAAGCCTAGATTAGCATGCACACTTGAACCAAGAATAGCGTTGTGTAGGCCATGACAAATATGTGGTATCACATGATATTTTGGAGAAGAGAACGTAGGCCACCTATCCCATGCAAAAATTATTTACTAATAATAGGTTCTCTTCAAAGTATCTATAAATTGGCATCTGCCCTCATTTGAAGAGATCCTAAGTTTTAGAATTTTCAAGTGATGAAGTGCTACTGGAATTGAACCATGGACCCTCAAGTTGTTTGCATTCTTCATCGTCTTAGCATAGTTGCATTTTGTTTTACGTATTTACTCATCATATTTCAATTATTTATTGTGTTTACTTATCATTTCATCTGCACATGCTATTAATTTTTTTTGTGTTCCTTATGTGCATATTACAGGTTTTTGTGCAATGAGGAACACAAGAGTTTGACATCAGCACCCCTTTGTGAAGGTCACAAAGAAACCCTTTGTAGGGTAGTTTGTGGATGCGAGAGAACCCCAAAAGTGCACCAGATCTATTTTGAGAAGAGAATCAAATATTCTCAATTATTTATTGTATCAATTGTATCAAAATGATGAACTCCCTTGAGGGGATGAAGTTGTAACCATATTTTGAGAAAAATAAGCTATCATTAATAAAATGGATTTTCCCCATATATTTTTTTGTTTTATCATTATGTTATGGTTATATATCTTGTAGTTTTGCAATCATATATTTTTAAGTTATTGTGCACTGGTTTTATGAGAATTACACAATGAGATAAGGATAGAAAGAGGGCCCAAGCTTAAGGAGTTCATCATTGAGTATAACAATATCAATGAGATTATATACACTAAGCCAAAATTGAGAGTCTACAATATAGTGATGGAAACTTAACTTGAAGATAATAATCTAATAGTGTGAGACCTACAAAGTAAAAAATATATGAATACTAGTTGTGGATCCTCAAATTTGGTGGGTTAAAATTCAAGCATGGTAATGGTGCCAAAATTAAACTAGTCAACCCTAGAGGAAAATCCTATCTTGTTGCTTATCAATTGTAATTCTCTTGCAGTTGCAATGTTGCTAAGTATGAATCCTTGTTTTATGAATTGCATTTTTCTATTAAGGGAATCAAGTATGTACATGTTCTAGAAGACTTAAAGTTGGCAATCAAATAAGTTTTAAACTAGTATGCCTATCATGACAAGCAAATCAAATTATTATAGCCATATTTGTGACTAAATCAAAGAGCTTAGTGCTTTCAATATCTAGACTATTTCACATAAAAAGAACCATACTATAGATTCATTGGTAGTAGTGAAAAGTAACCTATAACTGGTTGGTCATTCCAAGATAAAATGATTCTCTATAGAACTATTTGCCACTCCCTCTATACTAGACAACGTCAAAAATGCTTGGGTATTTGAAGATGATAGGCATATATCTATAATTATTTCTAATTTGGGTATATTTTGAAACACAATTTATAGATGAAGAAGACATGAAATGTGTAGATTTGGATGAATGTGAATTAAGTTTGAATACAAATACCATTCCCAAAGGTATGATTTCTTTATAACATTTGTTTGATATGGATTATCATGCCCATACGCAATATACTACATTTGAAAAGGAGTATAATAAAGCATACAATCTAGAAAATGCTGATAATCCCTAGAACATATTTCAAGGAAAGGTCTACACTAATGAGGATAAAAGGGAAATAATTTATGCCGTAAAGGATTATAAATAAGTTATAACATATAGTGATGAAGATCTAAAGGTCTATGATGCATCCACTATTACCCACACCATTCCCCTGAATCCAAGAATGAAATATCTATAGCAAAATCAAAGACCAATGAGTCCATTGTTGAAACCTCTTATTCTCAAGTAGGTATAAAATTATTGGTAGCTTGCATTGTTTTAACTATAATATATTCTATCTGAGTTGCAAATTTAGTATCATTCCATAATAAGAATAGAGAAAAATGCCTGTGTAGATTTTAGAAATACTAATAAAGCATATAAAAAGGATAATTATATGTCCCCTTCCATGGATGAAGTACTATAAATAGTGAATATCTCTTATATGATGTATTTATAGAATGGTTACTTAGGATACAATCAAGTAATGGTAGACCCAAAGGAAAGGATTAAAAATAAATTTACTACAATGTGGGGAGTGTTTGCATACAAGAGAGGATGCCATTTGATATGATCAATAGGAATCAAATTTCCAAAATGCTATGGACATCACCTTTAAAGACATTATTAGGAAATGCATCATGATTTATATGGATTATTTTAGATCTAGCAATGTAGTATTCCTGATGGGGAGGTGATTTGGAAGCTCTGAAATGATCACCAAAGTTTCAAAATATAGCTTACACAAATCATATAGCTTGTACGATCTCCATCATACACTATGTCAATTTTCCAAAATAGCTTGTACGATCACCAAATCGTATATCATACAAAACTACACCTTGTATGACTTAGTACCCAATAAATTTATTGGAATGGGTTTTACAAGTTAAATCAATCGTTTTTGTAATAGATTTCTCCAAACTAGTAATATTTCCTTATTTGGAAGGTTTTGGGTTGCAACTTTATTACCAAATCGGTTAAATAACCAACTTGTACTATTTGGTATAGTACTTGTATGGTTTGTATGAACCATTGCTACAACTAATATTCAGATATATCACTCTACACAACAAATCCTTCCAATATAGATTTTGGGAAGAATCTCTGTCAACTGCTCTAATTATTCCTAACATGCAAACCATAATTCACTAGCAATAAATTGTATTCACCATGGATGATTCTAGAATTCTTACAACTTCCTGGAGATGTTATGGTATGATTGTGATTCTTCATATAATCAATTCCACTACTCTCACCAAGTTTTTAGGTTAACTAGGATCATTTATAATGAAATTCCATCCATCTAACATGCCAAGTTATGCCTTAAACATTAACTACACAACCTGCAACAACCATAATGTATGAGAAAATTCATAAGAGCAAGGTATTAAAGAGAACTGCTATAATATCTAGATTATGGTTCATCCTACATAGTAAAGCCATTGGCATTTCTCACAATCATAACAATTATCACAAGGAACAATATAGAACTCAATAATCAATACTCCATGAATTATTTATCAACAATGAACAATAATGAGTTGTGAATGAACGTGAATGAACACCCCAAAAAATGAATGGGGGGATATATAATACATACCAGACCATTCCAAAGTGGTTTTTAAAGCATCACAATATTTGTAGTTTCCATTCCAAACTAATTCCAAAACAAATCTTTTACAAAGTTTTACTAAGGTCTAATTTGATTTTTATCAAATTAACCACAAATGCACATTTCACCTTTATTTTATTTCATTTCATTTCATACATTTACAACCTTGTACATTTTTATCTTGTTTGTACATTTTGAAACTTATACATTTTAGTCAAAATTGATCAAAACTAAACAAAACTGTGCAAATCCAAGGATCACTTCTTTTGGGATGTGGATTTTTTGCCTACATCTAACCTCCTCTTTAAATTAGGTGGTGTCCTCAATATCTCAGTATTTTTCATTTTGGCTGATGCAACCTTATGATACTCAAAAAGCTACATGTATAAGGTGGTATGCTCATCTTTCAAGTGAGTTGCATATTGACTAAATTCCAGGGCTTTCAACCCATACTCATTAGCCTTCTAATCTACAAGATCCAATAGTGCATCTAGCTTCTTCTCATGCTTGGATGCTCCCTTGCATAAATTTTCTATCAACAGGGCTTCTATTATAGCAACTATGGCCTCATTCTTCTTGATAATGACCTATAGATTCTAATGAATGTCAGCTTCATAAGTTTCCATACTCTCATCCTTAGCCTTCAGTTGGGCCTTATTATTCATGATAATTTCATTATAGCATGTGGCATCCTTCACCATATCTTCAACCTTACGGTATTTTTCCTACAATTGGTCCTCTACTACCTTCAATTGATTTTCTTGTTTGGAAAACTGTTCATTTTGTGCTACCAGTTGAGCTTCCAACTGATTTCTATGCTCTTCTGCTTGTTGGATCATAAGTTGTTTTTCCTCTGCCTATGAGCATAGTTTATCCTCGTAAGCCTATTTGATTCTAGCCAACTCTATTTCTACCTTCTTCAATATTTCCTTGGCCATTATTTTATTGCATGTTAATTCTTCCTCCATCGCAACCATCTCTTGTCGAGTAGATTCTACTTCCTCTCATTATGCTTCCTTGGCCTGGTAAATTTGCTCAAGTCCCAAGCTGATCCACTCAATGCAGTATGTTAAGAAATTCAATTTCCTTAGAGTGAAAGCCAATTTTGAGGGTACTCATCAAAATTTTGTACCCACTATATTAAATGGAAAAGTTTGAAAAGTTGTCCTATCCAAATACACATGTGGAATTGTGTGGTAATTGGTCTTCACTCCCTCTGATAACTCCTATCTTCCCAACATCATGGTTACATATCCCCAAGGAACAACCATGGATGTTGTGTATGTATGTGTGCTATCTACCTCATGTGATCCTCATTGCACACCCACTCCACAATATTTTCTAATTTAGTGAATTTTTTCTCCCTCCATTGCTTCAACTGCCCAATGCCACCAATGCAAAATTATAACCTAGTACTGGAAAATATTTCACTGGCCTATCAGAAGAAGTGCTCCACCTGCTCATTAGTATTTTTATCCACATCCTCTAAATTATCAAAGTGAGGTAATTCCACTAGAAATCTTGTACGATGCTCTACGATATTATCTTGTGGTGGGGTCCATTCTTCTTCTTCGTCTACCTATGGATGAGAACTTCCTTCGATCTCCTTGGTCATATGGTTACTTTTTATTATTGTAGTAGGCTATGTGCTACTATATCACTTGTCTCTCCTTTTTTCAATGATTGTCTCCTTGACATTAATGAATTTTTTTGAGACTACTACTCTTCCACCAGTACTTGGACTTCCTCTTGCAACTTAGGCAAGTTCTCTTGTATTTTTATCAGCCCATTGTCTTGTGGTTTCAAGTGCACTCCCCTTAGAGTTGTAACTATTTGGTTAGGAGTAAAATCTTCTTGTGGTACCTATGTACTTGTCTACTCCCATTGGTTGTTACCACCTCTCATCACAATATTTATTATTTTCTCTATCCCCTTGGGCTCCTCCAATGGAACCTCCATCACATATTTTTCTTTTGAAGCTGGTGAAACTATCATCATTCCATTCAAATATATGGATGAATCCAGAAGTTTAAAATTAGAGTTCTAGAGAAATTTTGGAGATCCCATTGCTCTTCCCATTCCTTCCAAACCTGGTATATTAAAATTCAAAAAATTTAAATCCCCCAATTCATATTACCCTTCCTCTAGAACTGACTTAGTTTTCTCTTGCTGCATGGGTTTCTTCTATTTCTTCCATTGCCTTCATGTCTGGATCCTTATAGGATTGGATTATTGTTCCACCCTCTCCTCTTCAAAAGAGATAGGCTACTCTCATAGTTGTTGGGATTGGACCTGATGTTCTAAGGTCGATTCCAACTATCTTCTTATCTTCCTTTGTGGATGCACATATTCATCAAATGCAATATCAACCTCTTCCTACATTAGAGGCATTGACTACTTTATGCTCTTCTTGGCCTTTGATTTATTTGAGGGCACCTTCAATAGAGACATAATATTTTCCCATCACAATATGGTAGGTTGATATGATGCTACTTCCCATGGTTAGGTCCTACCAGGAAAGGAAATTCCCATTCTAGATACTATATCCAATAATAGAGCAATGGCATGAAAGGTCATGGTGAACATCTTCCTCCTTATTATTAGTGACTATTGCATTCATTCCTATAAATATGTTCCCCAATCATATTTCACACCATTATAAACTCCTTCCACGCACTATACCCTCTAGATTGGTATTTTCAAAGCTCACAATTCTCTAGATAGATGGGCCATGACAAAATTCATTGTGCATGCAACTCATTAGTTTTCAATTGGATTTTTTTAATACCACAGGTGCCAGTACTAGAAATATTAGCTTGCATAGGTGATCTCATAGATGTGAGTATCATAATTATCCTATGCATATCAATTAGGTCTACTATCTTCTTCAAAATTGGAGCTCTACTCCTAGGAAATTTGAATTTCCATCAAAATGCCTCTATCAAAAACTCCAACCTGATATACCTATTACCCACTCACACCATAATACGGTTCTCAATAGGTTTGTATGATTGGAGAATCTGCATCAAGTATTACTTGAAGAATACTTTATCTTGTAGTGGGATTTATGCTATAATACTCACTTTGGAATTCCTTATGAACTCCTTTAGTGGATGCTTGGTGTCATTGTTTTCCCACCACTTCCTATAAAATTCCCCCATTGGCTACTCAAAAGTGACATCCTTTATGTCCACTTGCTCCTCCTCTGGTTCATTGGGCAATTCTTCTTATTTTTTTGGAGTCTTCTCTCGATGAACTTCACTATGAAGTTACCTTCTATGTGCCTTGGGTGGCTCTATATCCTTCCTTTTGTATTGTAGTGGTGTTATTCCTCTATCACCATGCCAGTATCTTTGAACCCTCCACAAAATCCATCCTCTCCCTCTCTAAGTATAATTGCCACGTCTCTTGGGTGACTGAAATCAACATCCTTGGTATTGAATGGGGTACAATGAGGGAGATCTCCTAGGTCATTATTCTCTATGTTGAAATGGTCCGGGTGATCTATCTACTCTAGATGTTGCAATGAGATCAAAATGAGCTCGATATTCTCACCTGGAGCTCATACTTCTACCATCATTGAGTGGAAACCTTGTTTGCAAACTCTCTCCTCAATTTGAAAATTCAGGATAATTTTACATAAAATCATTCTAAAAGTCTGTATGAATACTTTCACAATGAATAGAAACTATCAAGATCATACAAGGTCTTAGAAAATTTGTACATGTATATTTCCAAATTGTATAATCCTATCTAGATCATACAACTCTAGTCAGATTTGTTCAATCTCACCTGGTTTTGTACAATTGCAGTAAATCGTACAAATGGTGCTACAAATAATACAACCTTGATCTAATATTATAACAAATAATTCTAAATTATATAGGGCCATATATCTTCCATACAACCTCATAAAAGTCTGTACAACTATAAAAAAATGTATACAATATCTTCAAAACTACACAAATTGGATCTTTGAGAGCCTGAAAATCATACAATGTGTTTCAAAATCATAAAATCATGCCCCCAAATCATACATACAATCAAAAAAAAATTCACTTGGTCAAAAATCCTCATTTTTCTTCAACTGGTTTGATTTTTGTGGAACCCATTTGCCGAAACCCTTCAATCTCTCTTTTCGATGCAATTTCGGTGGAATTTATGCAATTTCTCCTTCACTTGGTGCAATATTCCCCCAAAAAAGATTTTTCCCATAGTATGGAAGCATTTTACAACCATAATTTCAAACTTATTCACACATGCAGACTTTAAAAAATTGTTTCCATTCTTTTATGGTTAATTTATGTATCAGGGTTTGCTTATTTTGCCTCCTTTCAATTTCCCATTTCCCAATTTTTGGAAAATCAAAACCTAGTTCTAAAATTTATGCAATAATGTTTTCCTTGGGAAATTTATCTCCTCAAGCCCTCGTTTGTACAATTATTGTACACCTGCAACATGATTTCTTAAAAACTTAGCTTTTTTCGGAGTAAAAACCCTAATTCTAGAAGCTTTTTCGTCCAATCGGGTTGCTTTTTCAAAATAGAAAATTCTTGTGTTGCAAATTTAAAATGGGTCACTAAAATTAAAGCAATGTGGTGAATTCAAACCACCCATATGGAAAATTATTTTTAGTTGCACCCTTTTTGCCTTCGAATTCTTTGAATTCTAGTGTTGCATGTGTACGATCTGCAAGTGGGGAAAGAAAATTTCTGCATGGTACTTTGCTTTATATAATTTTTAAACCCTAACATATTTATGCATAAAATTCTGCCACCTTATCCTCCTCTACATGTGGTTTTGTCCTCTTGTACATATGATTGACAACTCACCGTTATGGTGCATGCAATTTTATCTTTTTTTTCGTATTTTGTCCTTTTCTTTGCCTCTATTATTTCTTTTTATTTTATTTTTATTTTTTTTTCCCATAGGGGGCCACCATTTCTAGTTTTCAACCACCCTCTATATTAATTGTGTCCTGAGGGATTTTCACAATTAACATAATTTTATTTTCTCTTTTATTTTTTTTTCTTAGAAGAGATTGTCGTTCCTGATTTTCAACCCCTTTCATCTTAATTGCATCCTAATGAATTTTCATAATTAAGATATTTTCTATATATATATATATATATTTCATTAATATCTTGACACTTACCATCATGGGAATCATACAGTGACATTCACTTACACGATTCCATATGTTGACTTGTCAGTTGGGTTACCCAATTCTACATTACAGGTAATCGCATCCTTGGGTGCCAACTGACCATTTGTTTGATCTTCTTCTCTTGGATTGCCATGTGTACAGTTTGGGATCGTGCAATTAAAAATTGTAAGAATTTCAATTGGTAATACTTCATCCTATTGTTCTGTTGATTGACCATGGGGAGAGTTGCTCTTACTGGTATAGTATCATTTGAGTGACTCCTCCATCTATCTCCTCATATCAAATTAGCTTCTAAGCTTGGTGAATGAGTCCTTTGTAGTCCTTGAATCCTTTAATCATTGAAGTGTACTCTTCCTCTACTGGTAAAGCCTCTTACTTTCATAGGTCTTCCTTGACCCAGTCCTCTTGTTGTAGGACCTCTATGAATATTCCATGGAACTTCCCTCTCCTAGGGCAATCCTCTTCTAGTTTCCACTCTTCTTTGTATTGGTTGAATCAATGGAGGTCATCCCTATGGTTGTCTTCCTCTGAGATTTGACACAATCCCTCTCAACCGGGGGATACATTGCAAGTTCCTAGTCCAATTTAAATAGGCCAATGGTGTGTCTCTCGACCATCTAGGAGTAGGGGGTCGAATCCTTCATTATCCTCTACCTCATCTAGGTGGAATATATCCTCTACCCCTCCTATTTTTTAGCGGATGTACTCCCCCTCTATAGCCTTGTTTTCCTGGGGTTTCTTGTTGGTTCCTTACTAGGTTACTTCATATTTTATGGTGGAAACGTAAGGACAACGGTGACCACAACAAAGGATACATACACTAAGTTAAGGCACTTGACTCTTGACTTCAAGATCAAAGGTGCCTAACTCCCAGCTTCGGGGTTGATGGTGCTTGAATCTCGACTTCAAGGTCAAAGGCACCTAACTATCAAATTTGGGAAAAAAGGCACCTGAATCCTAACCTTGTGGTCAATGGTACCTGAGTCTCAACTTTGAAGTCAACAGTGTTCGATTTCCAGTGATAGGTTGGATGTGCTTGACTCTCGTGAAGTAGAAGTACAACAAGAACCATGTTTTTAGAAGAAATAGAATGGCGATTTCCAATGATATATATGAATGAAAGACAACAAGAATCAAGAAAATATTATCCATTCCTCATTAATGGCTAAATAAACATGTAAATGGAGCAAATTAGCAAATTGATTATACAAAACTGATTGATAACAATTTGCGATGTAATTATAGGCATATTCTATCGATAAATAGAGCACACATAATTTATCCTACGAAGGATAAATTTAGCATGTGTTCATTTTCTGTTATTATTTTACATGTGTTTGTTGTAATGACAAAGTTTGAAATAGACTCGCTTGAGCTTGTAATCGGGGATGGTCGTGAATTATATAAATGCACATACCACCCATAAAAAGGGATTCTGGATATTTTTACATGTAATATATTTATGAAGCTATAATTAATTTATTCGAGTGTTCATATCAAGATTTCCTAGTATCTAGTGTGCATGATTTAATCTGGGCAGAATCTACTGGAAGCTTGGGTCCATTCTCAACAGTATTCCATCCCTTTCCCTATATTCTATAATTAATTTTTACATTATTTATTTACTATTTTCATTATGTTCTAGTCATTTAGTTTCTGCACTTCCTCTATTTTCTCTGTATTTTCCAGCAAGTTTACGTTTTGTTTTCTAGATCTATTTATAGTCATATGTTTGATAATATAGGATAATTTAATGGTTTAGACAAAGAAATAAAGCTACACCACAACCACCCCACCAACCCTTAATACATATTGGACTCATCTCACTAGTGTTATAGGCATAAATTGGACTCATATCATTGGTGTTATAGGCATAAACTATGCACGATACTTCATAAGTTTACGAGCTTCCCATGTTTTAAAATTTAAATGGAGGTAATAAATCAACTGCAGATATAACCAATGTTTTGCCCAACATTTTGGCACCATTGTTGTGGAAGTACCAACTGTAAAAACTAGTTTTGTAGCAATTCATTCTAAATATTTTAGATTAACTTATCTACAAAATATTTCCACCTAACTTTGTATGAGTCCACCAAGAATCAGAGGACCAGACAATCATTTTATTAAGGATAAAAATATTGTTTCACAATAAGCCCCTAAGTCAGTTGCACTATATTTTGGAAGTGAAATTTCTTCACCTCCATCACCTCTGCCTATGCATTGGAATCAACATCCAATTATTGCATAGATTCCTTCTCTACCAAAACAACTAAATATTGAAGAGTTGGTAGGAGAAAATAGAATACTTAGAAGAACCTAGTTTGAGGAGAAATTTTTTTACAACCAATTTTGGTAGGCAGTAGAGGACGAAACCATATCAAAAACTGATTTAGAGATCCTTGTACAAAAAACTCTAAACAAAAAAAGAGCTTTAGAGACTGCTTTAGAAGCAGTAGGTGTAGAGACCCCATTTTCTATAGATATGGTTGACAATGAAGAGATATCCACCAATTTTAACTTTCCAATAGGAGAGGCAACAGGAGACACAAGAATGAAACACATCTCCCTTGCCCATATTCCTATTTTTAGAGGATTTCAGACTGAAGATCCTAACCTATTCCTTTTCAAGTTTGATTTCCTATGCAAGTCAATAGATTATAAAATTGATGCCCAAAAACTAAATTAGTTTCCCTCAACCTTAGATGATTCATCCTGCACTGATTCATTAGTTTAGGGAAAAAAATTACTACCTAGGAAGGTATGAAAAGAATATTTCTAGAATAAATACTAAGACTTTAGTAGGGCATGAGATTCCAGAGAAGAAATTTTTGAAATGACTCAAAAGGAATATGAATCATTGGAGGAATACTAGGATAGATTTAGCTTTAACCTGCAAATATCTCCCCATACAAGACCGAGTGATAGGTCCTTGAAAGGTATATTCTTAAAAGAACTCAGTGATGAATCTCTTGAAGATCTCAACATGATATCTATAGGAGAAATTTACCAATAAAAAATGGTAGATATTCGATGATTAAGTTAGAATTACTCAAGAATGAAAGGTAAACCAACATCCAAAAATATCAAACCAATAGCCACAGTCACAAAAATAGAAATAGGCAACATGTTAGAAGACCTAAAAAGTGAGATGTTGTTATCTCTTGCACTTCATATGGATACTCTTATTATTCAGAAAAAGTAGGAGAATGAGGCTACATTAGCCTATTTCTATCCCAAATATAGAGAGAAATACCCCAGAAATGCATGTCCAAAAAACAAGGTTAGAGTATCTATTGTTTGTCAAAAAGATCATAAGACGAACTTGTATTCATAATTACCAAAATATAGGGAATATATTGAAGTAGAGGAAGTATATTTCATGGGAAATAGGAGAAACTAGAATAGTCTCCTATGGGAAACAACATGCCAATAGGAATACCATCCTATGGAAGAGGTAATTACATGAATCAAGGTCAAGTTCAGCCACCCAATATGGGTTGGTGGGGATAACCACATTAGACAAATACTCCCTAAGAAAACACTCCTTATAATCCATACCCATGGATGCCATATCAAAAACCTACACCCCAATGGAGAAAATATAATGCTTGGAGTCCAACTCCACAGAATGCAACACAAGCTCCATTGTAATAGAGTTTACCAGCTTCCCCTACATTGAGACTTGCACAACTTCTTACACAACCCATGTAAATTCCTAAAAACAAAACCAATAAGCTAGCATATTATTAATGCCAAAAATGGTAGTCCCCCTTTTTGGTCCCTTTTGCCCTTCTACCTAAGGGCACATAAGGTGGTGTGCCTGAGTCCTCCTCTGTGCATCCCATTGGAGAGTGGGCGTACGAGAGACCCAAGGGTGCATGAGGACATGCACCCCAAGTTGTGCCTACATTATCCACTAGTGGAGTGTACAAGAATCCCTTTGAGTGGACATGCACCCCAAGCATTCATGCACTCCATTCCAATGGAGTGTGCGAGGGTCTAGTTGGGTGCACAAATTTGTGCACCTACCTCTAGTTTCGTGCACTCCACTATGGATTGCATGAATGTCTTAAGGGCGCACAAGCTCATACGCCCCACTACGGTCTGTGTGCTCCACTCCCTTGGAGCACATGATTTTATTTTTGGATGCACAAATTCATGTGCCTACTTTGGGGTCTGTGCACTCTACTTCCCTAATAGAGCACATGATATTTTACCCAGCATGTGGACCTATGCACCCAATCCTATTGAGGCGCACAAGATTTTAATGCAACATAGATTTTGTGTGTTCCTCCCAAAAAGCTATGCACTTCACTTGATTTTACCCTACTCGGGCCTACTCGAACATGCTACATGTCCTAATATCTTCTCAAGATACAAATCAATCAAGTTGGTGTAGTGTGTAGCCAAAAGTATAGGATGATGTGGTACATTCAACCAATCATCAAGTTCCATTAGATGAAAAAACGCATGCGCTCCACCTAAGCAATTTAATATAGAACCTTTAAAAGAAGGTGGTGAACCTCCCCCTGCACCATTATCACATGTAGAATGCTTTCTCAATGAGGTTGAGCATATATATAATCAAGAAACCCTCTCTGGTTTTTTGTGATGGCTTCCATGACTGCAGTTATGATAGGAGTGTTTGATGTTAAGGCATGCATTGGTAGGATTATTGGGCATGGCCCATTACCCAAAGGATGAGAAGAGCCTAAGATCCAAAGGTGCTCATGAATCCACCTAATGTAAATATATATATTACTACTAAAAAATAGTGAGAGGTGGAGGGGGTGACGATCTACAATTTTGATCCCATAGAGGAAGATAATTAGTGCCACTTGATGCTGCTAAGAAGTCTGTTTATGAGGGCGTAGTAGGATAGCATCGAGTCGGCCCCCGTATACAAAAAATGGAAAACTAATTTGGGCTGGTTAACCTAACCAAATATTTATCACTCTTCAGACCTCTTAGCCTGGCTGGCAGTAGCCTACAACCATAGAAACCAAACCATTCAGGACTATAAAAATTAGGTGGTGGCCAGGTTGATAGCCGATAAAATCAGGTAGGTGTTCAAGCTCGCTCCAGCTTTGCAGGTCATTGAATTCAAAACACTCACTCTGTAGGCCAATTACATTCTTAATACCACATTTTCATAGATGTTGTTGAAGAGAGGGAAAAACAAGCCCTCAGGTTTTCCTATTTTTTTTTTTTTTGCTTTGACCCTGGGTGCAGGATTACGTAAACATGATCAATTTGGCATTGGGTGTTAAAGACTTGGAATTAATTATGAAGGAGGTCATATTTTTAATTATTCAATGTAATAGGATAGATAATATGCCCCTCTACCAATGGGAGGATGTGATCAGTAATAACATGGACCAGGAGCTAAAATTTTTACAAAAGGCCATATTGGCTGACAAGGAGGAACTCCCTCCTTTTTATTATTATTCTTTCTTAATTTATTTGTTTGTAGCACAATTGGATAAATACCTAGTGGTTTATATGAAGGGGGTTATTTTTGCCACCATTTAATATCAAATACTATGCATCCAAGAAGGGTGCTCCAACTACAAGAGCTTCTTCAAGAAGATCCTCCTAGTAGTGCATACCTGACAATGTGGAAAAGAGCCAGACATATTTGGAATTGGGGTTAACAACTTCCTACATGAGAATAAGGTAGTATATTTCTTCTATGTAGAAGAATTCTCTTACATCCAAGTTTGTGGTTCCAAACTACCCCCAAAGGCACTACCAAGGCACTATCCCACCTCAATTGCCATATTGGAAATAGCCTGGTAGATTTTTGATCAAAATTAGATATATCAGGAAGAAGGGTAGTGTGTCTTGGCTACTCATCCCATGCTCAATGGGCCCATACACCTATCTAGGCCACTTTACAATGTTGCATTCCATATGGAATATGAACACATACTACCTCCCCGAAGTTACATGGAGGTCATACAACCTCAAAGGTCTCCACAGGCATAATATTTCTAGTAAAATTGGCCTCCTGCAAGTCACTCATAAAGAGTATGAATTTGAGGATGATATACAAAAATTCATCAGGGAAGATCGATCATTGGATCTAGTATGGAATATGGATAAAATTCCCTACAGCAAGCTCGAAGTAGTCAGGGATTATCGCTTTAAATTGAGATTGCATAGGTAATTATTGGTGGACAAGGTGGTGCCACTGGTCCTGATTGCTCACCCAAAAGAATTTGAGGATCCTACTTTCAAAATTATCTAGCAATATACTAACCTTTTTGAGGTCATGATGAAAATAGTGGGCGAGGCATAACAAGAGCAGGCCAAAATCTGCTCTTCTTCCAGTTTCCCATATGCCACCTCAAAATAGGAGTTTGTCTCCTCCTTTTCTCAAAGTACCACATATTTAGCTTTAAAACTAATGTTTCCATCAAAGAGGACCTACATGGTGGTGGGCCAGCCTTCTTTATTCTCTATCACCTTAGTAATTAATAAAAATAACGTCTCATTCCCCCAAGGCCTTGAAGAAAATAACTAAAGTTGGGGGATTGTCCAACATACTGATAGAGTATGAGGTACAAGAGGAGAGTCCCACATAATCCCCTACTAGAAATAAAGCAAGAACTGGGTCTTCCACTGAAGACACTGAGAACCTTAGGCTGGCAAGAGTGAGGGACTTGTTCCAATTTACTAGTGATGAAAAGGACCGGATATAGGATATGAAGGAACAAAGGTCCCTAAGAAAAGGAATAAGCAGGCCTCAAAGGACAGCGGGCCAAGAGACAGATGAAGTGTCCATGACCACATTTGATATCCCTTTGCCACCAATTATAAAGGATGCCACCATTGATGTCAGTAAAGGTGTTATATGGGCAGAGGATGCACCCATCGAAATAATGAATTCCCAAGTGGTCACCTAAGAATAGGTGGTATCAGTAGTGGAGAAAGAGATATAATATTTAAAATCCAAGGCTACAGAGGTAGGTTAACTCTAGATGAAAGTACAACTCCAAACCAAGGTCAATTGGTTAAATATGACAGCTCCTTCCCAAGCCAGTGCTGCATAGGACAATAATCAGTTTGGGTCTATGGAAGAATTCAAACAGGAAATGAAAGAGAATATAAGGGAGAAAATGGAAGACCTTTAGGACATCTTCTATGACATCTATGCCACAAGGCATGTTATTGGCCTATTACATGATTGACTACAGTAAGAAGATCAATGGGTGAATGTCATCTTCCCCTTTTACAAGAGGTTCAGGGACAACTACATGGTAATTATTAGGATGACAATGACGTTGGAAGATGATTCCATCTATTTCTTTGTCGAAGAATATGCCAAATTTTTTGTCTTCCTGTAGAATAGATAAAAATGGCTACTATAGAACCAAGAAGTGGCAGATGTTGTACGAGATGTTGAAGATGAGTTGGAGGATTGTGAATTCAAAATTGATGATTTTATGTAGGCCCATGACGTCAAAGAATTTATGCTCCAAAAAATTCAAAATTTTGAATTTGATCATAATGTAAAGTTATCAAAGCAGTTTACAGCCTTGGTGTAAATTATGGATCACCTATGTGTCTTCACTGAGAATACAATGGGCTGGGGCAGAGAAAGGGTGAACAAGGCTACACAGGATTTGAACTTGTTATTATTTACTTTAACCTTCCATGATGAGGCATGGAGTTATATTGACCAAACCATATAGAACCTCGGAGGAGGGGGAGTGGGGACCAGTTCACCTGGAATGCACACACCAAGTGCAGTACAACCACCCACCCAGGGCAGCGAGGAAAAAGATACGTAGTCACAACCACCACTTGTGTAGGAAAAAGGTGTGGAATACATGCCCCTTTTTTATTACATCCTAATATTGGAGGGAGTGAAATTGATCCAGATAGAGAAAATAGTTATAGCCTCACTCAAAAAACGTATGCTATATAATGGATATCACAACAACAATTTTTTTTATCAAACCTCTAAGAGAGAAAACCCAAGTCTGGGTATAGCCTTGTCTAAGTGTTAATTGTATTTTCCTTGTGTATGTCTTGCTATCTTTCTTATCACCTTTCCTCTTTTCATTGACTAGGGATTGGCCAGGGAGCGTTGTTCACCAAGATAATTTCCTACGAAATGTGCCAGAGTTAGAGACTCTTACATCACTATAATCAATATAGAGAGGAATAATCCTTTATTACATTATTTGAACTGGGGTTCATTGTAATTACTATCATAGTAGAGACAAGCAACTTGTTGGTATATCCCTATGTAAAATCATATTATATTAATGAAAACTCCAACTTTATTCTTGGCATCTACTGTGTTCATGGTCTGTGTTCACTTGTTTATATATTACTATAATCAGAATATGTGGATGATTCCTTCTTTCACTAGTTTAATCATTTCTATAAATTACATTATTTGAATGAATAAAAATAAACTAGTTCTCCTTTCTCTGTCTTTTCTAATTTATTTAATACAAATATGCTAAGACTACCCAATGGACATGGCACCAGTCTGGTCTTGATATGCTCTATTAAAACTAGGTTTGGTCACAAATAATTAAAGCAATATAATATAATTTTATCTAGTGATGAAATGGTAACTGCACTATAATAGAAAATATATGAACCCACTATCTGGGGTTTCCTTACTCGACCTGGTCTGTCTAGAGCCCTCTGAGTAATCTATTCCTGGGTTAAATAGGTGGATCCACCAGATTCCATAATACTCATTGTGATCTTAGGGATTCCTGTGACATGAAAAAGCTATGAGAAAGTAAGTAGGAAATCCCTACAACACATACCAAGTGGAAAATGAGATGTTTCCAATGTACAATATTAGAGTAGGATGTAATCTTGTACAGTTAATATCAGGTAGAAAAATAGGAGTAGACATAGCTCCTTTGGTATAAGAGGAGGAAAACATAAAAGTAGAAAGTGGGAAATCACCTAGTGTAGAAGAAGAAAAATTTAATGAAAATGCGAGAGAGGAGGTTCCAATTTTTCCTCAAAGGTTATAGGAACCAAGAAAGCCAGTACAACTAGATTTTGATATTTTATCCAGCCTAAAAATTCTAACAGTCACAATTCCTCTTTTCCAAGCTATAAGAGATATCCCAATTTACAAGAAAGCCATACAAGAATTATATATGAGAAAACCAGGCTTGAAACCAACAAAAGTAATTAATGTGGTAGGTTAGTTATCTAATCTCATGCTAGGAAACACCTACCACCAAAAATATTTAGACCCATGAAGCCCTATTTTAACTATCAAAATTGAAGCCTATCCATTACCCAACACACTAGTGGATCTGGGGGAAACAATTAATTTCATGACCAAGGATATCATACTAAAACTCAAACTCATAAATCTGAAACCAATGAAAACTATTTTTGATTGGGAAGACATTGTAGTGATAGTAGATGCATGGGAATATCCCACTGATTTTTTGGTATTGCAATCAAAGTTTGGATTGGGTGGTTATTCACTCATCTTAGGTAGACCCTGGTTGGCAATAGTTGAATCCAATATAAGCTGCAAAAATGGACAAATGACCATTTCTAATGGTAAAAATATTAAAAATTTGTTTATTTCTCCACTTTCCCAATCTGTTGATTTATTGGGAGAACCTGACTGTGAAAATCATAATGCTAGTGATTTGTCAATGATTCAATCCATAATGGCATTGGATGAGCTTGAGGATGAAAATGATGAGGATAAATTTATAAAAAAAAAATTCCAAGGAGAGTCCTCCTACCCTCCTCCAGAATCACCACTTGTTGGAAATAAATATCAACACATTACACAAATTAATATTGAACCTGGGAGAATATTGAATGTAAATAATGAGTTAAAACTTGTTCAACAGGACACCCTGAAAAAGATACTAGTCAACCATAAAAATACTTTTACTTAGGAATATTCAGATATGAGGGGAATTAATCCTGAAGTCTATACTCATCATATATATCTAGAAGAACAAGTAAGACTGGTAAGATAGCCACGATGTATGATGAACCTAGCCATGAAGGAGATTGTTAAAACTAAATTGCAAAAACTCCTAACAGTTGGATTTATCTACCTTATATATGATAGTGAGTGGGTATCACTTTTGGTGGTAGTACCCAAGAAAAGTTAAAAGTGGTGTATTTGTGTTGATTATAGAATTATTAACACAAAATCAAAGAAATACCACTTCCTCTACCCTTTATAAATCAGGTCCTTGATACCTTAGCAAGAAGAAAGTACTTTTCTTTCTTGGATGGATTTAGTGGATAAAATCAGATAAATATTAGGGAAGAGGATCAAGATAAAACAATGTTCACTTGTCCATGGGGAACCTTTGCTTACCGAATCTTACCCTTTGGTTTATGCAATGCTCTTGCCAATTTTTAAAGGGTAGTATTGAGTATTTTTTCTGATATGATTGGAGAAACTATGGAAGTATATATGGATGACTTCACCATTTATAGTGAGACTTTTGAGGGAGCCACAAAAATTTTGGAAAAAGTACTTCAATGGTGTGAAGAAACTAATTTGTCCTCGAGTAATGAAATTTTTTTTTATGCTAATGTATGAGGGGATAGTATTAGGACATCATATTTTATAGATGGGATAAAGGTAGATAAAAATAAAATTGAGGTAATCAGAAATATTCCCACTCCTAAAACCTAGAGATATGTCTGAAGTTTCCTTGGATCTACTGGATACTACAATATATTTATATCAGATTTTAGCAACATTGCTAAACCTTTGAACACATTGTTATCAAAAGATGTAGAATTTGTCTGGATAGATGAATGTGAACAAGCATTTCAAACTTTGTAGTAAGACTAACCACTACTCCAGTACTGAGAGGTCCAAATTGGACCATTCCCTTTCACATATATGTAGATGCATCCAATAATGTGATAGTGTCAGTATTGGGATAGAAATATGGTGAAGAATTTTATACCCTTTATTATGTCAGTAAACATCTTATAGTTGCTGAGTTTAATTACATTGTCACAAAGAAAGAATTTCTTGCAGTCGTTCATGCTGTTAAATAATTTTACCATTATATTATAGGTTACAAGGTTTTTGTGCATAATGATTATTCAACCATCAGATACCTGATGAAAAAACATGCAATTAGTGATAAAATTATTATATGGCTTTTACATTTACAAGAATTGGATATTACAATCATTGATAAACTAGGTAAAGATAATGTGGTTGTAGATTTTCTTTCTAGATTAACACCTCCAGATCATACAACCACAGAAGATCAATTTCTAGATGAGCATATGTTTGCTCTTGATGAACAAATATTGTGGTATGCAAATATGGCTAATTACTTAGCCATTGGTAGAGTATCCCCTACACTCTCATTGCATGAAAAATAGACATTAATAGAGAAGAGTGTAGCCTTTTTATGGATCAATGGTTACATATTAAAAATTGGGTTTGATCAAATCATGAGAAGGTGTGTCACTAAAAATGATATTCCAGTAATTATTAAAGCTTGTCATGATAAACCCTGTGGTGGCCATTTTGTAGGTAAAAGGACTGTTGGAGCTAAAATTGACTCAACATTAGATACCCCCAAATTTAAATTTTTGATTTTCAAAGCCTTCACCCAAATTTGTTGGTCTCTATTGCATTCACTTTTGAAAATTTGGTTTTTAATTTTTGGCCCTTAAGAGCCATTTTAAAACATTCATCTAAATCAAAATTAAATCCATAACCTTAACTGTTGGATTAAATACCTTTCAGCTATTAAGGAAGTGATCATTGATCTTATCTAATAATCAAAGAGCTTATAAAACTTAGGTGATCAAATATTCATTTAAAAAGTTCCCCTAAGTCCATTTGTCCTTAGAAGAAAATAAATCAAAACATAGGGTCCTAAGTAAAAAGAATCAAAATAAAAGGTCTAAGTAAAATAAAGTGGTCAAATGAGGGTACGTGCCCCCTTAGTGGTAAAACCCATGCAAGTCCAAAGATCTGGATGGAAGCGCTTCATCCCCCGATATCTGGATGGATGCGCTCACATAAACAACCCAAGGGTTAAATCAAACAATACCATGGTCAAAAATATTATAACATAATGTCTAAGGGGTTAATCAATTAATAAGGGTTATGCACCCCATTTGGTTAAATATTGAGCAAATTTTAAGATTTGTATGGTTGTGTTTTATTCATGGCTAATCCGATGGATGCACACTCTCTAAGTAGCTCAAAGGTTAGTTAAATAAGTGCATGGTCAAATTTTTATAACCTAGGGCCTAAGGTTTTGAAATTTAATAACCCCAAAGTAAGGGTAATGCATCTATTTTAGTTAAATGTCGAGTAAGTTTGAATTATCTGAGGCTAGCGCTCGCTCCTATCTCAATCCAATGGATGCATGCTCACTAAAGATAATCAAGGTTAATCACAACGCTTTATTAATGCATAATCCCAAGCTTAATATTAAATAATCAAATGATTAATCAGGTTTAAGGTCAACCACATTATAAAATCTAATGATTAAAAAGCATGCATCTTCCTAGATCTGAGCGACTACACTTAATATTGATAATATTCGATGATCGTGCACCACTCAGAGTGATACATCATTAGCGTTGGAAGATATTAAGCACCTGATAATTAAATTTTAATTAAATGACATTAGCTTTTGATAATCATGATTAATGAGGGTCCTAACCACGTCACTAATCATTCCTCTTTCCTTAATCACCACTTTTAAAATTACTAAGGCCTAAGGAAAATATTATAACATAAGGTTTTAAGTCATTAAAGGATAAAGGTATGCACCCCATGGTTAAAGTTTGTGCAGGTCTCAAGATCTCAATGACCACGCTTCATCCTCAGTTGATCTGATGGTAATGCATGTAGGAGGATGATCAACCATTAAATCTTCCATTCTATTTGAGTGATATATAAATATCTTACATCTTCTTCTAATCTGGACGATGGTGCATGATCCTCATCAAATCTAACAGTAGCACTTTTTTTCAAAGTGGTAGGAGATTAACAAGTCTATCATTAGTAGAACTATGGTCAAATCAAGATTAAAGCTAAGCTAATTACGATTAGCAAGGGTCTAAAGCACATATTAAATTTTCCCCCTTGGGATATGAAGCATCTATGTAGATCCGATGATAATGCTCACTCCCACCCAGATCCAACGATGGTGCTTTCCCAAGGTGTCCAAAGGTTAATGACATTAGGTCCTTTATTGGATGATTAATTAAAGGTATTATTAGAACTAAGATCCATGCATAATCAAGATTAGAGGAGGGTATAATACATTGTTAATGATCCCCTTTTATTTCGGTTAACCTTTGTGCATATATAGAGGATCCTACGAGGTGCATGCATCTATTTTATGATATAACGGTGGGTGTATAGGGAGAGATGATCGGATTATAAATGCCTATGGTTTAATGAAAGGTTATTAAAATTTTAATCACCGATTAATCTTAATAAATTTGGATTATGGGTAGGGTTAAAGCATTGATTAATAATGATCATGCCGATGATTATGAAGCGTTTAGCCTAAGTTTTTTTAATCAAATTACTGTAGACCTAAAGTTTTCAATTTAAATGTTCAAGGTTAATCCAATTTTTAGCATGCATTTATATATCATTGGACTAAAAATTGTGCAAGTTTCAAGATCTCAATGGTAACACTTGAAGCAAACTAGATTTAATGGCAAACGCTGCCTTCAATACATAGATTTTAAAAGATAAAGTATTTTGTTAATCTATGATTAATTTTAATAATCAATATTAGGCTAAGATAATCTAGTTGCAATATGTTACTCTCTTTGGACTAACCAACATGCAGATTGGAGAATCTCAAAAAATGCACACCTCCATGAATAGATCAAATGACAATCACTTGGGAAGATTTTTTATTTGTAATGGATATGTTTTTATAATACCAAGGTGGAAGAATGTCTATGAAAGCATTCACCACAAAGAAAAACTTACAACAATCAACAATAACTCTAACACCAGATCATACCAAAGTACCATCAGAAGCTCAGTAACAGCTACAAATTCAGGCAGCAGCTGAGGGAGAAAATGTTCAGATGATCAAATTGAATCCCATGGATTGTATCGAAATAAGTATAATGTAGACCACTCAAGTGAAAAACCTGATACTGGAGAACCAAATTAGATCTCTGCGTATCCTCATCACATGATCACGTACTAGGAGGGAATAAAATAAACCTACTCAGAATGAACTTACGCAAAAATATTCTCGACTTGAAGGATAAATAAGAATAGGAGCGAGCAAAAACTATTGTTCATGAGAATGGCGATAGAGTGTAAAATGCAAACTCTAGTCTTTGAGAAGAAGTCTCAATGGTGCAACCAGTTCTTGTATTACAAATTCAAAAGATGCAGGAAGCGCAGCAAGAGTGAGAAGATGCTCAGCTCACAAGAAAGCTACTCACTAGGTGCTTCGATGGAATATAGTTATAGAGGGGTCACTCCAATGGAGTATAGTTATGGAAGTACCCTATAGGTGCTTCCAACTCTCATTTTCCATTCCATCATTCTTCCTAATTATCACTACCCTCCTCCTTCTAGGTATTCTCTCTTGACCATTATAACCATTCACCCCATAGAGCATCATCTCACCACCATCCCATGTACAAATCAACTCCCATTGCTCCCACCTACTTCATAACCATTCTATAATCTATGCCATTACATCCTACTATATTCCATGCCACCTTCCCTCTCTTCACCATCACGTCGGGTCCCCCTCTATCTCACGTCAAGAATTTACTACAACAACCTAGTCTGATCCCAATTGATAAAATCAGATGACTAGGACAAATAGGAAATAATAAAATATATATGTATATATAGGTTCACCATTTATCTATGCAAAAGGAAAAACCATAAAGATCACCTGGCCCACTATATTTTAAGAACTCCCTTCAAGCCAAGAGAAAAATTGTGATAGGAAATCTAGGTCCATGTGATTCAAAATAGTTGGATAGCACATAGATGGATCAAACGAGATGGTGACAACTGTAAGGCCCAGATGAGGCCAAAAATAACTGAATCAAGAACCAGAGGCTATAAAAGAAGCAACCACGGTCATAATCAACATCAAGCTTTAGAGATAGCAAATTCTTGCTAAGAGGTATACTTGAGTGCCTAGTAGTTTTGTTGTTGTATCCCCTGTGTGTCTTTTTCTTTCTCATCCCTTATTCTTCCCCTTTACTATGCAGGTGTGATAGAATAGAGTTCAAGAAGCTAGAATTTTCTAGAGCTTTGAACCTGAGGTCCAGAGGCTTTTCCTGTTACCAGATTGGAATGAGAGAGTTGAAGAAGTCCTGTTACATTATTTGAACAAGGATTTCTCATTGTATTAATACTGTTAATAGAGTTTAATGGCATTCTACCAACTCTACATGTAATTCATTTGGAAAAATTAATACAATTATGGGTTTTGATTCTATCATACTTTTTGTCTTCAGTTTTGTATGTGACTTCATAGCATATTACATTATTTGAATGTGTTATGAACATTTCTTTCATTGGTTAACTATTAGATTTATTACGATATTTGAATGAGTTTAATAGCACCAATTTCTTCTTTTCCTCCTTTTTCTGTTCATTTGAAAGCATTGTTAAAATTGCTATAACAACCCAATGAATCTAGGCACCGGTCTACATATAAGGCATAATTAGAGTTGTTGTCCATGCTTGGTCAATTTTAATATAAGTAGTGTATAATTAAAATCTGGAGTGAATAAACTTGTAATATCTTAAGTTTACCACTAGGGTTTCCTTACCCATTTTGGTTCCTTTTTAATCCTAGCAATACACCCTTTACCAAAATAAAGAGGCAGGTTGACCAGAGCCTATAATAGCTCATTGGTTTCAAATAAATTCTTGTAGCATGATAGCTCAACCCTATGGATGCAAGAAATTATTCCAACAATTTTTTGGCGCCATTGTCGAGGAGGACTTGTTAAAATAGATTGTTTATCTTTTTAAAATTTTCTTTCAACGACTATATTTTAATCAACAGGCGACCAATTAGAATAAAGAACCTACGTTTTGATTTTTACATCTTTTATGTTCTTTATTTTCTTTTGCCCATGATTTTCAATTATCTTTTGAAGTGTTCTTGATGTTTCTTGATTTTCTTGAAATCTCCCCAAGAACCATCTCCTATGAGGTTGAGAGTAAAAATATCAAGCAATCTTGATCATACATTCTGTTCTTTCTACACTACCTATGCTGGCGACTCTGTCTGATCAAACCTAGAAATCAAAAATCAAGAAAGAAGGAGTAGAATGTGTTGGTGCATACCAGGAGAAGCGGTAAAGATATTTTTCTAGAATTTGAGAACCTAGAGGTATTTACCCATAATCAAAATATCCCACTTCTTAAGAGTACTTTTTATGAGAATAAGTCTTACTTTACCAGTAGAAAGTACGTAAAGAAAAATAAATTTTAGAATACTATTATTGTTGATATTACTATAGATGATGTGTTTAATTTTACTGTAGATAATACATCTAATTCATCTCAATCTCATAGCCCTGTAAATCCTAATATTGTAGTAGATAATTCATTAGATTATACAAAAGTTTCTCAGCCCACCATTCCTGTAGGCAGTGCTACTATGAATCAGAATCCCATTACCCCTACAGTTATAATGGCTCAAATCAACAAAATAATGTTCAACTATGGAGAACAAATAGGTACAAACCTTTTGCTTTACCTACAAATTTAAATGCTCTACCTAACAAAGCCCATAAGTATCTTCCCAAGTTTCAAGGAAATAATGCAATAACTGGAGAAGACCATATCAAAAGTTTTCTATATGCTATGGATAGTTTAGAGGTAGAACATGAAGATGTAGTCTTAAGGTTGTTTTTGCAAACACTAGAAAAATATGCCAGGGAGTGGTTTAACACCCTCCCAGCTAATGACATTGCAGATTTTGCAAATATGGAAACTGTGTTCCTAAGAAAATTTGGAGAAAGAAAAAATGAACAATCCTTGTTAACCGAATTAGCAACTATGAAGAAAAAGGAAAACAAAGCTATCAATGATTTTAATAGAAGGTTTTCCAAAACTAGGAACAAAATCCCTGTTAACCTTAGGCCTAATGACATCCAATCAATTTGTTTCTATAAGAATGCTTTCCAAGGAGAATTCAATTATGAGTTAAGGCAAGAACAAGCCACCACTATCGATGAATGCATGGATAAAGCAATAGATATTGAAAGAAACATGCTAGATAGTGGTAAAATGAAACCTTACTCTCTAGAGATAAATCAACCTGATAGAAAACCAAAAAGGGTAGCCTTCGATTTATAGAGAAGATCTAAAGTGGATCCAATGGAAAAATTGACTAATCAGGTGATAGAGATGTTCAATACTATGAACAACAGGTTAGCAAGAATAGAAAGAAATAATGGAAACAATGGGAATAATGGTGAGTCATCACAAACAGAGAGGCTACAGGTTGATAATCACCCCCCTTCAAGAAAAATTTCAATAGGAATTGGGGAAATAACAATGGCCCAGATGAAGGAAATAGGAACAGGAACAATGGGAATAATAACTGGAAGAAAAGAGAATTTGATAGAGATCAAAACAATGTTCCAAACCCTATCCCATATGTTAATCTTGTAGAAGGTTTCCCTTATTTTTTTTCAGCTTGTGATGCTCCCCATAACCTAGAAGGATGTGGTATTTACTTAAGTACACAACATAATATAGATCTTAATGATGATTTAGAAGAAGATATAAGGATTAATGCCTGTTGGTCTTTAGAAGATGAATCAAGAGAAAGACTTTTTGAAGAGAACATGGATAAATATGCTTCAAATCATCATCCCCAGATCTTAGTAGCTGAAGGTACCAAAATATTGCAAAGACCACATGAGTCTAGATATGATAAAATGAAGCAGGGGAAATTAATTCCAACTGCTAAGGAGGTAGAGGAATTAGAAGCTACCCACACTCTGAACTTAAGAAATAGAATAGTCCCTGATAGAATAGAGAAAGCTTCTACCAGTGAAATAAGAAAACAACCCTCCACAAATAGAAATGTTAGTAAAGAAAAAACTGATAAGATCCCCAAAAAGGTAATCCCTGAGCTAGTAGAATTAGAGGAAGAGATGCCTAAAGAAGAAAGCACCAAACCACTTGATATAAAAAATATAGAGTTTGATGTTGGGTCAGAACTCAGTAAATAGAAGGTTAATATCACATTTGGTGAGCTTATGAAAGTTCAGCAATACAGAGAACAAGTCTGTAGAGCATTCAGACTTATTGAACAAAAAGAAGACCCATCTTGCAATGCTGCTAGACAAAATCAGTAGGATACCAGGTCACCATCCTCTGTCAGACCCTTCTATGTGTCATTAAGATACAATTCAGATGAAGGAGAGAGGTATGTAATCCATAATTGTATGCTTGATAGTGGAGCTTCGCACAATATCATGCCCAAGATGATAGTTGACCAAATGGGATTAATCTGTACAAGAGATTCTGCTCCTGTGTCAGTAATGGATAGTAGGCAAGTACCTTGCATTGGAGTGATAACTGGATTATTGGTATATCTAGACCAACACCCCAAGAAAGGTATAGTGATGGATGTTGCAGTAGTGGATGTTGATCCTTTATTTTCACTCCTACTAAGCAGGCATTGGGCAAAATAATTAGGGGGATCTATTCAATTGGATTGGTCTTATGCTACCATTCCTATGTCTGATAAGGAAAATGTAACTCTACGAAGAGAACCTTTCAATAAATATTCTGTAGAGTTAATTAAGGTAGATGATACCATGATAAATTTAGTAAATTTAGTAGAAGAAAAAGGAATGGGAGTATATTCAATATGGCATAACCCTTTCCTTGTAGAAGTACCAGAAGTCAAAAACATGGATCCAAAAATTATGAAAATGGTTGATGCTGAATCAGATAGAGTATTAACACAAGAAATGTGGACCATGACTTTTGATGGAGCCAAATCTCAGTCTGGAGCAGGTGTAGGAGTCAATTTAACTGATATAAAAGGAAATTACCTTAATATTCCTTATATATTAGAATTTCCTTGCACTAACAATGTAGTTGAGTATGAAGCTTTATTACTAGGACTTAGAAAAGCTAAAGAGTTAGGTATAAATTACTTAACTATGACTAGAGATGCAGAATTAATTATCCAATAGATAAGAGGAAAGTATCAAACTAAACATCCTAGGTTAAAATAATATAAAACTATAGTATTGGAAGAAATTGAAATTTTTTAGCTTTCAATATTTCATACATTCCTAGAGAACATAATCATGTTGCTGACCTTTTAGTTGTAAATGCATCAGGCTTGGACCATCCAAAAATTACTACAGAATATATGGATAGGTTCCCAACCATCTCAGTCTATAAACCTTCTGTACCAGATAATATTATCTACTTATAGGTGTTTCAAGATGATATCGATATAAAAGACTTTATGACATTACAAAATCAGTATGCTGACATAATTTGTGATGAAAAAGATGAAGAAAAATTAAAAGATCAAATAGGAGAACCAGTAGAAGTAATCCAACTAAAAACAAATAGAATACCAAAAGGATTAGTTTCTCTGGAAATTTTATTTGATGATTTTGACAAAGCATACAAACCTCTTCAGAAAGAAACTATAGTTGAAGATGTTAACATTGGTACAATTGAAGAGCCAAAAATAGTAAAAATAGACAAAGCTTTACCAGAAAAAGAAAAAGTTGGATACATAAGTTTCTTAAAGAAAAATAAGGAACATTTTGCTTGGACATATGAAGATCTTAAAACCTTCAAAATGGATGTTATGTCACACATAATACCCCTGAAGGAAGATTCCAAGCCCTTTAGACAAAAATAGAGGAAGTATAACCCTACTCTGCACCCAATAATGCAAAAAGAGGTACAAAAACTGTTGGATTCCAAAATTATTAGAAAAGTAAGATTTTCATCTTGGATATCCAATTTGGTACCAGTCAGAAAGAAAAATGGGGATATCAGACTCTGTGTAGACTTTAGAAACTTGAATAAAAGCTCACTAAAAGACAATTATCCATTGCCCAATATGGAACAACTATTGCAAGCAGTAGTTGGTTCATCCAGAATGTCCTTGTTAGATGGATTTTCTGGATATAATCAGATACAGATTAATCCAGAAGATAGACATAAGACAACATTCACCACACCCTGGGGTACTTTCGAATATTTGAGAATACCTTTTGGTCTAATGAATGCAGGTGCTACCTTTCAGAGAGCAATGGATTTTGCCTTCAAAGGGTTGATGTTCAAAATAGTGGTTGTATATCTGGATGATATAATAGTGTTTTCTAAAAATCTAGAGGATCATTTGGAACATCTTGTTGTAGTCTTTTCCTGGTGCAAAGAGTTTGGAATTTCCCTAAATCCTAAGAAATGCATATTTGGAACAACACAAGGGAAATTACTAGGACATATAGTTTCAAAAAAAGGGGTGAGTATAGATCTAGAAAGAATAGAAGCTATCTCAAAAATCCCCCCTCCTAAAAACATTAAAGGAGTCAGGTCTTTCTTTGGCAAAATTAATTTTGTTAGAAGATTCATTCCTAATTTTGCAGAGATGACCAAACCTATCAATGACATGGTCAAAAATACTGGAGAAATAAAATGGACACCAGAAAACATGGAAGCTTTTAAAAATATTAAGGAAGCCATTTCTACTGCCCTAGTCTTAACCTACCCTAATTACTCAAAAGATTTCAATGTCTATTCATTTGCATCTGAGCATTCCATTGTTGCAATCCTTTCTCAAAAGGATGATGAAAATAATGAAAGGCCAATAGCTTTCATGAGTTCAAGATTAAAAGGAGCACATCTTAAGTATACCCTATTAGAAAAACATGCTTATGCAGTGATTCAAGCCTTAGAACATTTCAAGGGTATATTTGGTTCTAATAAAGTTTTCTATTGTATCCCTTTCATAGCTATAAAATATGTCTTTACTCAATCTGAACCATTAGGAAGGCCTACAAGGTGGATGGTAAAACTATTACAATATGATGTAGAATTTAAAATAGTCAAAACTGTAAGAGGGCAGGGCTTAGCAAAATACTTAGCATATAAAGAAGGAGAAGACTCTAATAATATTGTTATAGTAGATGAGATGCATGACATCAGAAGGATTAATAATGTTGAATGTAAATGGTATGATGAAATATTAGCATACCTACAAACTCTATCTTTCCCTAAAGATATGCCAACTAATAGAATGAGATCAGTGAAACTGCAAACACAGAAATATCATGTGCAAGATGGTGTGCTTTATTGGAGACACCCTGATGGTGTGTTATTAGTCTGTCTATTTGAAAATGAAGTCCTAGAAATAATTAAAGAATTCCATGATGGTTTCTGTGGAGGACATTTTGCTCCAAAAGCTACAGCTAATAAAATTATGAGAGCAGGTTATTATTGGCCTTCCCTTTTCAAATATGTATATCAATATGTAAGAAATTGCCATAACTATCAAGTTTTTGTAGGTAAGAAGCACTTGGCTGCTATGCCTCTCAAACCAGTGATCATAGAAGCACCTTTCACACAATGGGGCATCGATCTGATTGGAGAGATCAATCCAAACTCATCAGGCAGGCATAGGTGGATCATAACTACAATAGATTACTTCACAAAATGGGTAGAAGTTGCTCCTCTAAGAAGCTCTACAACTCAAACTATTATTAATTTCTTAGAAGAAAGTATTCTAACCAGATTTGGAGTTCCTCAAAAATTAGTAATAGATAATGGAAAATATTTTATATCATTTGAGATGGTAGAATTTTGTGCTAAGTATGGAATAGAACTTTCCCACTCTACAAATTATTACCCTCAAGGAAATGGTCTAGCTGAGTCATCAAATAAAAATTTAATTACCAGAATTAAAATATCATTGGGTAAGAATAAGAAGAGCTGGGATAGTGAATTAAAATTTGCTCTATGGGCAGATAGGTTGTCACTAAAAAGAAATATAGGAAGAACTCCTTACGAGATGGTGTATGGAGAAAAAGCCTTGTTGCCCCCTAGAATAGAGAAATTAGCACTTTCCCTATTGTTACAAGATCATGAGAACCCTAATGCCTTGCAGAGAAGGTTAGACCAAATTGTCTTGTTACAAGAACAAAGAAGAGAAACTCTTAACAAAATAATTGAACAAACTCAAAAAATTGTAAAATCATTTAACAAGAAAGCAAAAGGTACTCCCTTCTTTGAAGGAGACATAGTAATCTACTAGGATCCTAAAAATGATAAGCATGGTGAGAAAGGAAAGCTTGAACCCAAGTGGCTTGGCCCTTACCAAATAGCACAAGTTGTTGGTCAAAATACTTATAGGTTGCAAACCTTAGAAGGAGAATTGATGAAAATTCCTATAAATGGTCTGCATCTCAAGGTCTACAACTCCTGCTATGGGGCCAATAGGGAGTAAATAACCTATATAAAAAAAGAGTTGTATTTCTATCTGAATGTTGTGTTGTTTTGTTTTATTGTCAAGTAATTTCCTTACTGTTGTTTTGTTCTATTTTGCTTCATGTGTTTTTATTTGTGTTGTTTCCCTTTGAAATCATAAGGTAGAAGAGTATTCCTTACTATTTATTTCTCTAAGATAAATAGGAGAAGAGGAAATTTATTTTAGATTTTGATGATGCTTACAATTTTCAAATTTGAATGTCCATGAAAAAAATAGAGTAAAATCAGAGTTGTTGGTCCATCATGACAAAGCCTCACCTTGCAAATACTATTAAAAATAAATTTCAGGGTCTAAGGGATAGAATTATCTTTGGTAAGATGGTTGAGCCAAAAATCATTACACTCTATCCTTTAGCCAAAAATTGATCCTCAACTCAGGCACACTCATTGCACAATCTGCTTTTATCAAAATATTTCTCAAAAAGAGAAGGAAAATCAAAATAATGCAGATTGAGTTAATGTCTGAGATATCTTGGAAAACCTCTACCGAGGCTATAGATGCTTGACTAGTAGTAGAGTAAAACTAGATGGGATCAGTAGCATCTCCACCGGGGCTATAGATGCTTGACTGGTAGTGGAGCCCTACAAATGGTAAAAATATTAAAGAGTGAAATTTCTTATTAGGCTTAACCATTTTCCAAACATGATGAAGTTCTGGAAGATTAGGAGATTAGTAATGAATGCACTAACACACACTTAGGCCAAGGCATGATGGAGCAAATGACTTTGAATAAATTGTGTATAATCATATCATAAGACCTCGTTGAACAGTCATAACAATATTTTTAAAAGGCACATCTGATCTTAAAATTTTGATCCTTTGATCAAATTTGACTGAAGGGAATAATAGTTTTGGGGTACTCTATTGCTTTGATATCATGTTTATTGTTTCTTTATTGTATCTTTCTAGTTTTGAGTTTTTATGTTTTAATTTTCTGATCAAGTTTGATGGTTTGTGATTCTATCCAAAGCTTGTAATGAAACCAGGAGATTTTGGAATTCTCAAGTGCCTCAGGTTTTCAACACATTGTCCCAGTCAGAGCCTATGTTGGAGCCAAAATTGACTCAACATCAGATACCCCTAAATTTAAATTTTTTATTTTCAAAGCCTTCACCCAAATTTGTTGGTCTCTATTGCATTCACTTCTAAAAAATTGGTTTTTAATTTTTGACCCTTAAGAGCCATTTTAAAACGTTCGTCTAAATCAAAATTAAAGCCATAGCCTTAACCATTGGATTAAATACCTTTTAGCCATTAAGAAAGTGATCATTGACCTTATCCGATAATCAAAGAGCTTATAAAACTTAAGTGATCAAACGTTCATTTAAAAAGTCCCCCTAAGTCCTTTGGTCCTTAAAAGAAAATAAATCAAAACATAGGGTCCTAAGTAAAAATAAATAATCCTAAGGTTTTGAATTAAATCACGTGGGCAAATGAGGGTATGCGCCCCCTTTGTGGTAAAATTCATGCAAGTCCGAAGATCTGGACGAAAGCGCTTCATCCCCCAAGATCTGGATGGATGCGCTCTCATAAACAACCCAAGGGTTAAGTCAATGATACCATGGTCAAAAATATTATAATATAAAGTCTAAGGCAATCAAATTAATTAAATCTGAAGTAAGGGTCATGCACCCCCTTTGGTTAAATATCGTGCAAATTTTAAGATCTGGATGGTTACACTGATTCATGGCTAATCTAATGGATGCGCGCTCTCTAAGTTGTTTGATCTCTAAAAGCTAAAGTCAAAATTGGTCATAATATAAGTTTAGCATAATTAAATCAAAGTCATGCACCCATTTGATTAAGCATCGAGCAAGTTTAAAGAATCCAAGGGTAGCGCTCACTCCTGTCCTCATCCGATGGATGCGCTCTCACTAAAGATAATCAAGGTTAATCATAAAGCTTTATTAAGGAATAATCCAAAGTTTAAAATTAATAATCAGATGATTAATTTCAGGATTAAAATTAACCACATTATAAAAACTAATGATTAAAAAGCATGCATCTTCCTAGATCTGAGCGAATGTTCTTAATCTTGATAAGATCCAACGGTCGCGCGCTACTCAGACTAACCAATCCTTAACATTGAAAGGTTTAAGCGCTCAAAGATTAAATTTTAATTAAACTGCATTATCTTTCAATAAGCATGATTAATGAGGGTCCTAACCACATTGCTAATTACTCCCCCTTCCTTAATCACCACTTTTGAAATTACCAAGGCCTAAGGAAAAATTATAACATAAGGTTTTAAGTCATTAAAGGATAAAGGTATGCGCCCCTTGGTTAAAGTTTGTGTAGGTCTCAAGATCTCAACGACCGCACTTAATCCTCATTCGATCTGATGGTAGCACGTGCAAGAAGTTGACCAATCATTAAAGCTCTAGTCTAAGTGGTAGATAAATGGTTTGCATCTCATAAATCTGGACGATGGTGCATGATCCTCATCAAATCTAATGGTAGCACTTTTCCAAAGTGGTCGGATATTAACAAGTCAATCATCGATGGAACTATGGTCAAAGCATGATTAAAGCAAAGATAATTATGATTAGAAAGGGTCTAAAGCACATATTAAAATTTCCCCCTTGGGATATAAAGTGCACATCTATGTAGATCCGATGATAGTGCTCGATCCCACCTAGATCCAATGATGGTGCTTTTCCAAGGCATCCAAAGGTTAATTACATTAGGTTCTTTGTCGGATGATTAATTAAAAGGTATTATTAGAACTAATATCAATGCATAATCAAGATTAATGAGGGTATAATACATTGTTAATGACCCCCTTTCTTTTGGTTAACCTTTGCACATATCTAAAGGATTCCATGAGCGCACGCGACTATTATTTGATCTAACGGTGAGTGCATGGGAAGATAATCAGATTATAAATGCCTATGTTTTAATGAAATATTATTAACATTTTAATCACTAGATTAATCTTGATAAATTGGTATTATATGAGGTTTAATGCATTAATTAATTATAAGATCAAGTCGATGATTATGAAACTTTGAGCCTAAGTATTTTTAATCAAATTACTGCTAACCTAAGGTTTTCAATTTAAATGTGATTAATCTAATTAATTTGGCATATGTTTATATATCATTGGACTAAAAATTGTGCAAGTTTTAGGATCTCAATGGTAGCACTTGAAGCAAATTAGGTTTAACAGTAAACGTTGCCTTTGATACACAGATTTTAAAAGATAAAGTATTTTGTTAATCTATGATTAATTTTAATAATCAATATTAGGCTAAGATAATCTAGTTGCAATATGTTACTCTCTTTGGACTAACCAACATGCAGATTGGAGAATCTCAAAAAATGCACACCTCCACAAATGACAATCACCCAAGAAGATTTTAAATTTTTAATGGATATGTTTTTATAGGACCAATGTGGCAGAACATCTACGAAAGCATTCACCACAAAGAAAAACTTACAATAGTTAGCGATGACTCTGACACCAGATAAGATCAAAGTACCATAAAAATCTTAGTAACAGTTACAAATTCAAGCAGCAGCTGATGGAGGAAATGTTTAGACAATCAAACCGAATCCCAAAAATTATACCGAAATAAGTATATTGCGGACTGCTCGAGTGAAAAACCTAATACTAGAGAACCAAATTCGATCTATGCGTATCCTTATCACATGATCACATACTAGGAGGAAATAAAATAAACCTGCTTAGAAGAAACTAATATGAAAAGATTCTCAACTTGAAAGATAAATAAGAACAAGAGTGGATAAAAACTATTGTTCATGAGAATGGTAATAGAGTGTAAAATACAAACTCCAGCCTCTGAGAAGAAGTCTCGATGGTGCAACCAGTTCCTGTATTGCAAATTCAAAATATGCAAGAAGCACAACAAGAGTGAGAAGATGCTCGGTTCATAAGAAAGCTACTCACTAGGTTGCTTCAATGGAATATAGTTACAGAGGGGTCACTCCGATGGAGTATAGTTATGCAAGTACCCTATAGGTGCTTCCAGCTCTCATTTTCCATTCCATCTTTCCTCCTACCTATCACTGCCCTCCTCCTTCTAGGCATTCTCTCTTGACCATCATAACCATTCACCCCACAAAGCATCATCTCACCACCATCCCACTCACAAATCAACTCCCATTGCTCCCACCTACTTCATAACCATTCTGTAATCTATGCCATTCCATCCTACTATTTTCCATGCCACCTTCCCTCTCTTCGCCATCACATCGGGTCCCCCTCTGTCTCACATCAAGAATTTACTTCAGCAACCTAGTTTGATCCGAACTGATAAAATCATATGACTAGGGCAAACAGGAAATAATAAAATGCATATGTAGGTTCACCATTTATCTGCGCAAAAGGAAAAACCATAAAGATCGCCTAGCCCACTGTATCTTAAGAACTCCCTTCAAGCCAAAAGAAAAATTGTGATAGGAAATCCAGTTTTGCATGGTTCAGAATAGTTGGATAGCACACAAAGAAGATCAAAGGATATGGTGACAAGTGTAAGGCCCAGATGAGGCCAAAAATAACTAAATCAAGAACCAAAGGCTATAAAAGAAATAGCCACGATTAGAATCAACATCAAGCTTTAGAGATAGCAAATTCTTGCTAAGAGGTATACTTGAGTGCCTAGTAGTTTTGTTGTTGTATCCCCTGTGTATATTTTTCTTTCTCATCCCTTATTCTTCCCCTTTACTATGCAGGTGTGATAGAATAGAGTTCAAGAAGCTAGAATTTTCCAGAGCTTTGAACCTGAGGTCCAGAGGCTTTTCCTATTACCAGATTAGAATGGGAGAGTTGAAGAAGTCCTGTTACATTATTTGAACAAGGATTTCTCATTGTATTAATACTATTAATAAATTTTAATGGCATTCTACCAACTCTACATGTAATTCATTTGGAAAAATTAATACAATTATGGGTTTTGATTCTATCATACTTTTATCTTTAGTTTTGTATGTGACTTCATGGCATATTACATTATTTGAATGTGTTATGAATGTTTCTTTCATTGGTTAACTATTAGATTTATTACGATATTTGAATGAGTTTAATAGCACCAATTTCTTCTTTTCCTCATTCTCTGTTCATTTGAAAGTGTTGTTAAAATTGCTATAACAACCCAATGAATCTAGGCACCAATCTACATATAAGACATAATTAGAGTTGTTGTCCATGCTTGGTCAATTTTATATAAGTAGTGTATAATTAAAATCTGGAAGTGAATAAACTTGTAATATCTTAAGTTTACCACTAGGGTTTCCTTACCCATTTTGGTTTCTTTTAAATTTTAGCAATACATCCTTTACCAAAATAAAGAGGCAGGTTGACCAGAGCTTGTAATAGCTCATTGGTTTCAAATAAATTCTTGTAGCATGACAACTCAACCCTATGGATGCAAGAAATTATTCCAATAAGGACTGCATTTTGAATTATTGCAAGATTTTTATTTTTGGCCTGCACTATCTAAGGATGTAGCCAAACATGTGAGTCAATATGATCAATTTTAGAGGATAGGTAGACCAAATATTCAATATGAAATACCCCTTCATCCACATGTGCACATTTAGCCATTTGAAAAATGGAGAATGGATTTTGTAGGACCCATTAATCCATAGTTATAAGGTAAGAGATATATCTTAGTTTGCACTAAATTTGTGACTAAATGGGTTGAAGTTCAGGAATTGCATTATTCCAAGGAGAAAATTGTAGTAGAGTTCTTATTTGCATCCATCTTCATGCAATTTGGTGTTCCAAGAGAGACAACTACTGATCAAGGAACCCAATTCACTTCAAATTTTATCCAGGAAATAATGCAACAATACAAAGTCAGGCACAACAAGACCACCCCTTATCATCCTTAGGAAAATGGGCAAGTAGAAGTAACTAGCCATGAGTTGAAAAATATTTTGACAAAAACAGTGCAACAACACAGGAAATACTAGGCTATGATATTGCTAGAAGTAGTTTGGTCTTACAGAACTACCTAGAAAACTACCATTGGTTTTATACCATTCTAGTTGGTATATGGGAAGAATCCTATGATACCTATAGAGTTTGAAATTAGAACTGTCAAATCTACAACAAAACTAAATTTAAGTTTGGATGAAGCACATAAATAATGGATTCAATAGCTTAACCAGCTGGATGAGTACCGATGTGATGCTTTGCATTGAACATAAGTTATTCAGAAATAGAGAACCTGGTGGCATGATCATCACATTAGACCAAAATAGTTCAAGGTGGGAGAATGGGCATTATTGTATGATTCTCAATTCTAGGAGAGGAATGGAAAGCTCATGCAACATTGGGTGGGGTTATATGAGGTATTTGAACTAATAAAAAATAGTGTTATTCATGTTAGAACTATTAACGGTAGCAACATTGTGTTGATAGTCAATGGCCATAGATTGCGGCCATATCATGCATGTAAAAATTATGCGATTGAGGCCATAATTGGCATAGGGAAAATCCCATTTTATTAAAAATTTTAAAACCTTTTCACTAATATGTGGACACATGTTTGTCCACATGACCCAAAAATAATTTATTTTTTTATAAGTCCTTTATTTGTCTTTCTTTAGTTGTATTTTTGTTTTACAGGAATGATGCCCTGAATGCAATATGTAGGTAGCCTGGGAAACCTAAGCCTATCATGCATAGTATCCATGAACCTGCACATTTCTAGATTTATAGGAGGTTAATTCCAATAGAAGTACACTCATCCCCATCCAAAGAGGGATAACCATACTTTGAGGGGTATGCGGGTATTTTTTCTTAATAGGGAAAAATATCCAAATTCTAGTTCACATAGCGAATGATGATGTTGTCCTTGAATGATGAACGCTAACAATCTGATAAACCAGAAGTGCTCAACTATGGAAACACCAGCAAAAATTGACTATTAAAATAATAGGGAGGTGCTTGAATCCCAAATATCATAAAGGCACCTAACTCCCAAATATCATAAAGGCACATGAATCCCATTATTGAAGAGTTCCATATCAAAAAAAAAGAGGTGCCTGATTTTCAGTGAGAAGATGCCTATATTTTGTTTTGAAAGGTGTTTGATTTCTAGTGACTAGGTACTTGTATTCTGTTCAAGAAGGTTGCTAGTTTCTGCTTTAATGGGCACTTAATTTCTAGAAAAAAGGTGCCTGAATTCCATTCTAATAAGTGTCTGATTTCTAGTATACAAAATAAAACTTCAGCACCAGGAAGTGGTCAAAACCACATCAAAATTTTATCCACATGATCAAAAGTCAAACTTCTCACGAATAATTTTTTTTTTTGTTAGAGATTTGTGCACATTCCAAGACAATCAACAAAAAACTTCCAAGGAGGGATGTGTGTCATCCCATATAAAAATATTAATTTAATATATTTTTTTGTATTTTTTAGTAGGGAACCTCGAATGAAATAAATTACAGCACCTGAGAATGAATTGTTGAGAAAATCATTTCCTCACATGGGAAATACACACGCCATTGTTTGATACGGTAATCATGGTCATCATGATACAACCAATTTTTCTAAGACACAAGTGTCTACATATCATGCACACATGAAATACTATTTTATATTTATATAATTTTCATTAGAAATGCATTCCTATCAATAGTGCCATCACATTGTTTGAAAAATATCCATCCAATCATCGTACCCAGCTCTGCATTTTTCCATGTGCCAGCAAGAAGTTGGATAAAATTTGATAAAAATAATCCATTTAGAAATATGACACATGATTTTATGATGCTTGCACAAATCCTCGTAATTATTTCTAATTATGGTGCAAAGGTGCCTGATTGCACGAATACGGTTGCATTGAAATGATATGTTAAAATGAACCTATGAGCCAGGGTAAGTTGTAGAGAAAAACCAGAAAAAAAAAATTATAGATAAAAATAGAGAGTAATTTTCCATGGGAGGAAGATCCACAAATCACCTACTTAAGAAAAATGAACCCAAAGACCTTTCAGGGATTAATGAAGACATTTAGAGGTAATTTGAAGCAATTGGTTGGATGGATTACTCTTGCCTGGTTAGTAAGAACCAAGATGTTGAGGCAGCAAAGGAATTAATAGAATCTCTAAGAGATAAGGTTGTTCAAATTAGAGGACTAAAAATTCCAATCATAGAAGCCCACATCACTACAATCATCGATATCCCTCAGACAAGGGACTATGTATACAAAGACTGTAACTCTATGAATTGCATAGAGATATTTTTAAGCATCCGATGACATTCTTGACATGTTCTAGACTATTTAGGTAGTACATCTCAAATATCTAGAGCCAAGTTTTATAGAAAATCACCAGATTCTTCACCTGCACTAGTAGTTACTCATGGCTCAATGCAAATCATTTCCATTTTCTAAATCATCTATTACATGGGGATAAAATCAATGTCCCATATTATTTAGAGTTTGCCCTAAGATATGAAGCTAGGTGATATCAGGTTAGGAAAACCACTACCCTAGCATATCATGGGTTGATTTTAGCCCTAATCAGGCATGCAAAGGCAAATAAGGAGGATTCAATTGAAGAAGATGTTGTAGTTCTAGAACAAAAGAAGATGATAGAGGTGCTCGAATCTTGTGGTCAATTGATTGTAGGGGCATCAGGGCCAATAGAATCGGTGCATGCCTCCCATAATAATCAATCAACAAGGGAGGTAGGAAAAATTCCATCTCCTAGTTCACAATGTTTTAATGAGGATGCAAGACCAAGCTTGTCAAGACTTGCTCAAACGACGAACTATCCAAGGACCAGAAGTAGGACAAAGAAAGTGTTCTTGGTTGCTCCTAGTATTTCCAATGATGAAGACATCATGGAAATAATTGAGGATGAATTTACTGCTCAAGTGCTATAGGACATGGCTAGAAGTGAACCTTCTCACCCAATAGTCCAAGAAGGATATCTACAGACACAATTGAAGACATTGAAGGAGCAACCCTTCATTTGGGAAGGAAAATATAAAATAGAATAGACACTTTTTGAGGTATCTAGAAAAGTTGTAGAAAAATAATTGGAGTTGTACAACACCATCCACTAGTTATAGAACATAGTGCAGTAGTTAAATCATAGGTTTAGCAAATGAAGGTTGGTCAACTAGCCAAAGTTGATGTTGCAGTTCAAATAGATTGGATAATAGAGGTGCCCACGACTTCTCTATATTTTGAGGAAAATATTGCTTCTTTTGGTCAATTTTGGTCTGATGCCAAAAAAGAAGCTAGCTTAATAGTCGAAGTAGGGGACCTTTCTAAAGCCTCTGCTAAAACAAACTATGAAGAACATGAGGGCCCAATTCCATAAATAGAGCCCCCTATAGTGTATATTTAAGATAGTGAGGCTAAGGAGTTAGTTGAGATGTTTGATGCTACCTAGTTAGATGGTCAGCTATTAGATGACCAACTAGAAGTGGTACAATCTTCTAGGGAAGCTAAATCACCATTGGGTACCACTCAACTAGTCAATGACATACATATAGTTAACCCTACTATCCAAATAGAAGCAGGATAAGGGAAAGTCTCAAATAATTCACTCATAGGGGTCATCTAATCCCATAAGGGATGTATAGTCAACTGGTCAATCATTGGTTAATCAAACTAAGGTAGAATAGTTGGATGAGAAGACCTAGACTAGACCAATCGAGAACACACTAGGGGCTCAAGAAAAGAAATATTAAGAGTCCTCCAAGGTCCAGGAGATGACTCTCTTATAGAAGGAAGAGAAGGTTGACCCTGCAACTTCCATAACTAAGGTAGCAACACCTAGAGCATCAAGAAAATTATGACCTAAAAGGAAAGCTGAGAGGGCACCACAAAAAATGCCATAGACAAGGGCTAGGACAACAAGGTAGCAAAAGTAGAAGACCATCCAATAAAAATTGAAGGTGCAACCAGACCTCAACTCAAATTAATAGTGGGTTGCATCCATGAAAGCCTTTGCCAACTAGAAGGAGCAGTTTCAAGAGCTCCAAAAGAACCTAAAGGAGGCCAAAAAGGAGCGAAAGTCTTACAAGAAAATGGCTCAAGAGTTAGGTATTTTTGTTAACCCTACCAAGCCAAAAAACTTATGGAACCTATATGGTTCAAAATATGGAAACCCCTCAAGTATGATGGAATATATGGATAATATGGGCATATTTGAAAAATATCCAATGATGCCACCACTGGTTAGAATGTCGAAGTCTCTGCCTTGATGGGGAGCCAAATTTTAACACAAAGAAAAAGACTCAATTTTTATTCAAAAGCATGGAAAGATTACAATTTCGAACCATGGAAGATTTACACAGTACAAAAAAATGCCAAAAGAAGCCGTAGTCTTCGTCTCTCTAGCCTGCGCAATCCTTCAAAATAATCTCTTTTTATAATCACAGGTTCTTGCTGCAACCGCCGTTCGTAACCGTCCTTGTAACCACTACAACGGTTCCCTAGAACTACCTTAACGACTTCTGGAACTGTCAAATGTCATTCTGCAACGGTCCGCAAAAAAGTAACATGTCGCGATATCGCGACATCTTTTTTAACCCGCCTTCTCTTTCCTAGTCGGGTCATGAAAACGTGACATGTCACGATATCGCGACACTTTTTTGCCTTTTGTTCTCTTTTGCCAATGTGTCACGATATCGCGACACTTTTTCATCCTTCGACCTTCTTTGTCCAGGTGTCGCGATATCGCGACACTTTCGTTTGCTCTCTCTTGCGTTCAAAGTTTGTCACGATATCGCGACATCTTTTATGTCGCGATATCGTGACATCTACATTTAGCTCTTGCTTTTGTTCTGAGGTGTCGCGATATCGCGACAACCTTTATGTCGCGATATCGTGACACTTGAGTTTTGCTCTCGCCTTTGTTTAGAGGTGTCGCGATATCGCGACAACCTTTATGTCGCGATATCGCGACACTTGAGTTTTTGCTCTCGCCTTTGTTCGAAGGTGTCACGATATCGCGACAACCTTTATGTCGCGATATCACGACACTTGAGTTTGCGCCCATCGTTGTTCTGAGTTTGTCACGATATCGCGACAACTTTTATGTCGCGATATCGCGACACCTTTCAACCTTAGAACATTTTTCACACTTAGAACATTTTTCTTGTTTCTTTTGTTTTTTTTTTTTTTTGGTGATGCAAGATTGCTGTGCTGCCACTGGATGCTCCTGCATCAGACACCCGAGGTAGATTTTTAGAAGTGATCCTCACTTCTGGATGGTCAGAGGAAAACCTAGGTGATCAACCTCTGATTTGGACAACCACGTGGCATCTTCGATAGGTCGGCCCTTCCACTTGACCAAATACTCCGAATATTGCCTGTTTTGGGTACTTCTACCTTCGCGAGTGTCGAGTATGTCTTCAATTTCTTCTTTGTCTGGAGTGGATGCTGGAATGTTCCACAGATCCGGACTGGGTGGTTCGCTGCAACTTCCTTCATGATATTCGACCAAGTCTGAAATATTGAAAATAGGTGAAATATTCAGCTCACTTGGTAGATCTACTTCATAGGCATTTCCTTGAATCTCGTTTACCTATGATCCGGCATGGTCCAAACCTCTTCATCTTCAGCTTATTGTAGGTTTTGCTAGGAAAACGTTCCTTGCGCAAGTGAACCATGACTTCATCTCCTATCTGGAATTCCTTGAAACGTCGCTTCTGATCTGCTCTGGCTTTGTACGTAGCATTCATTTTACTGATATGCTGCTGGACCTCTTCATGTAAATTCTTCATGTGTGCTGCAAAGTCTTCAGCTTCAGCACTATGCTTTTCTCCTTTATCTATCGGCCTCAACTCAGAAGCGTTTCTCGAGATGTTCCCATGCACTATCTGGAATGGGGATTTACCAGTACTACGATTGACAGAATTATTGTAAGCAAACTCTGCCTGTGGTAAAATCAGATCCCATCCCTTGGGTTTATCTCCTACCAGACATCGTAGAAGATTACCCAAACTTCTGTTGACTACTTCGGTCTGTCCATCAGTCTGCGGGTGGTACGCAGAACTGAATTTCAAGTCTATTTTCAGCTTCTTCCACAGAGTTCGCCAGAAATAACCCACAAATTTGGTATCTCTATCCGAGACAATGCTTTGGGGTAGACCATGAAGTCGTACTACCTCCTTGAAAAACAAGCCTGCAATATGAACAACATCACTTGTCTTCCGGCATGGAATAAAATGGGCCATCTTTGAAAACCTGTCAACAACAACAAAAATGGCATCATTTTCGTGTTGTGTCCTTGGTAGACCAAGAACAAAATCCATACTGATGTCCTCCCACGGTCTCTTTGGTACAGTTAATGGCTGGTACATTCCTGTATTCTGCTGACTCCTTTCGCCATCCGGCACACTCTACAACCCCGCACAAATTTGGTCACATCCGGCCGCAACTCGTAGCCAATGGTAATTCTCACTAACGAGAGCAATGGTCTTATCTCGACCAAAATGCCCCGCTAGTCCTCCGCTATGTTTCTCTTTGATCAAATTTTCCCTCATGGAACTTCATGGAATGCACAACTGGTTCTTCCAAAATAGCATCCCATCTTGGATCATAAAATCCAACCACTTAGTGCGATCCACAGTAGTAGGAGACAAACATGCCATCCATGCCTCTGCAAAATCTAGATCTGCTGGGTATAAACTCTTGAGTTCATCAAACCCAACAACTTGCACTCTCATTTCTATCAACAAATTATGCCTTCTACTCAAGGCATCTACAACTCTATTAGATTTACCACTTCTATGCTTCAGGACAAAGGTATAACTCTGTAGGAATTCAACCCACTTCAAATGCCGCTGGTTAAGTTTACCTTGACTATTTATATACTGCAAAGCTTGATGGTCAGTATATAAAACAAACTCTTTGGTTAGCAAATAATGTCTCCATTTCTTAAGAGCCTGAATGATAGCATAGAATTCTTGATCATAAACAGAGTATTTCTTTCTAGCATCATTTAATTTTTCACTAAAGTATGCAATAGGTTTACCTTCTTGGCTCAATACAGCTCCAATGGCACTGCCACTGGCATCACAGTCAACCTGAAACACTTTATTAAAATTTGGAAGTGCCAGAATGGGCTGTTCTATCACTTTCTTCTTCAATATGTCCATACTGGTACCTGCCTTGGCAGTCCACTTAAATTCTCTCTTATCCCCTCTCATAGTTTCTGTTAGGGGTGCACAAATACTGCTAAAGTCTCTAATAAACTTTCTATAGAAACTTGCAAGACCATGAAATGATCTTACCTCTGTTACATTCCTTGGGGCAGGCCATTCAATGATAGCCTTCACCTTTTCAGGATCCATTTTTAGACCCTCCTCTGAGATGACAAATCCTAGGTATATCAACTCTTTCTGTACAAAACTGCACTTCTTCAAATTTATCAACAACTGCTCCTCTCGCAGCTTTTCAAAAACTGTCCGAACATGCATCAAATGCTCATCCAATGTTTTACTAAAAATTAGAATATCATCTAGATAAACTATCACGAACTTTTCTAGGAAGTCTCGCAATACCTCATTCATCAGCCTCATGAATGTACTGGGTGCATTAGTTAATCCAAATGGCATAACTAACCACTCATACAAACCCTCTTTGGTTTTGAAGGTTGTCTTCCACTCGTCACCCTCTCGAACACGTATCTGATGATATCCACTTTTTAAATCAATCTTAGTGAAGTATTTAGCTCCACTCAAATAGTCCATTATATCATCCATTCTAGGTAATGGAAATCGATACTTAATGGTAATCTTGTTAATGGCCCTTGAATCAGTGCACATTCTCCATTCTCCACCCTTCTTCGGTGCTAGTACAGTAGGTACTGCACAAGGACTCAAACTTGCTCTAATCAACCCCTTCCGCAACAACTCATGAACTTGTCGGTTCAACTCTTCATTCTCTACAGGAGACATTCTATGGGCGGCCTTATTGGGTAAGCTAGATCCTGGCATTAAGTCAATCTGATGACTAATCTTCCTCATTGGCGGTAAACCCTCAGGCACATTGTCTGATATAATATCAAGAAATTCTGCTAACAGATGTTCAACTTCTGCTGGAATGTCAGTAGTATCTTCTCTCTTTACAGTAGGAATTAATGCATAACACATTGAATCCCTCTTTAGACCATCCAAAATTTTTTTGCCATCTACTAAACAAATTCTAGCATTATTGCATACCTTTTCCTCAACCTCCTTCAATGGCTTCAGTTTGTGGCGTACTCCGTATTTTGTCGTGGAATAGGTATTTGCATGCCCATCATGCGCCGCACGTCTGTCAAATTGCCATGGTCTTCCCAGCAACAAATGGCAAGCATCCATCGACAAAATATCACACAGGACCTCATCATGGTATCTTCCAATCTGAAACTTGACCAAGCATTGTTCACAGACCAATGCCCTATGATCCTTCTGTAACCACGCAATCCGGTATGGATGCGGGTGCTGCCTTCTTTCTAGCTTTAACTTAGTTACCATTTCCTTAGAAACCAAATTATCTGTACTACCATTATCAATAATAATATTACAGATTTTACCCGAACATTTGCACCTCGTGCGAAATAGGCTTTTTCGCTGGTCTGGTTCCCTCTCTTCGTTCAACAAGGTTCTCCTTGTGATCATCACTTCTCCTCACTCTGCTTCTTCAGAGTGCTCAGATTCAACACCATCCTCAACAACCGTAGCTCGAGCATTACCTTCAGGCCTTCTATTCGGTGCTTCTTGGTGTTGGGGACACTCATATGATCGATGCCCCTCTTCCTCGCAATTGAAGCAGGTTCCACGAAATCTTCCTCTTCCATATTCGCGTCCACCTCTACCTCTTCCCCTTTGATAATCATTGTTCTGATTATGGGGACGGTATGCATTCTCCTCCTTCTATTCCTGGTGATTGCTTGTTTCACCAGTCTTCTGTGGGCCGTCATATTTACCTCCACTGGTTCTGCCACCAGTTCTTCCACCATGACCTCTTCCTCTCTGTTTACTATCAAATCTACGGTTCAGTTTCTCTTCCACTTTCAGAGCAAACTGGTAAGCATCTTCAATGGTGCTCATTCGAACCAAACTCAATTCTTCTTGTACGTTGGTTCTTAACCCATTAATGTAACGGGCTACTCTCTCTTTATTTGCTTTCGTATGGCCGGTTCTGATGGAAATTTTAAAAAATTCCTCTGTATATTCTTTAACAGACTTGCTGGACTGTCGCAAACTCTGCATTTTTCTCAGCAGATCTAATTCGTAATCTACCGAAATAAACTGTCATTTCAGTTTTTCAACCATTCGATCCCACCTGGTGATCTTTTCTTTTCCTCTATGATTTCTTTCCAGCTGCACTCCTTTCCACCATATGCCAGCATGGCCTTTCAACTTTGTTCTTGCAAATTTTATTCGATTTGGATCTTCAACCTCCTCATATTCAAAATATTCCTCCATATCGTTAATCCAGTCAATCAATTCTTCTAGATTTAAATTTCTAGAATATGTGGATACGTCAATCTTCGGCCTTTTCCCAATTTGAGAAATGGCTTTAATCATTCGAGCTTCTACAGAACTCATCGCTTCTTCTTCTTCTTCAAACGGGTCATCAACTCCGCAAGCTTCATCATCGCTCTGGTCTTCTCCTCTTGGCTCTACTCCTCTACGCAATTCTTCCTGCAGGGCCTGCACTTGCCTCTATAATGCTCGAAAGTCTCCTTCAGGAACTACGTTCCTTCCAGCACCATGATTTCTTTATGGCGGCATTCTTCTTCACTTTTCTCAGAACCCTTAACCCCAGATCCTGGTGCAAGCTGCCTCACGTTCGACGCTCTGCTTACACACTCAAAATCTTCTCGCTCTGATACCACTTGATGGGGAGCCAAATTTTAACACACATAAAAAGACTCAATTTTTATTCAGAAGCATGGAAAGATTACAATTTCGAACCATGGAAGATTTACACAGTACAAAAAAATGCCAAAAGAAGCCGTAGTCTTCGTCTCTCCCACCTCTGCAATCCTTCGAAATAATCTCTTTTTATAATCATAGGTTCTTGCTGCAACCGCCGTTCGTAACCGTCCCTGTAACCGCTGCAACGGTTCCCTGGAACTGCCTTAACGACTTCTGGAACTATCAACTGTCGTTCTGCAATGGTCCGTGAAAAAGTAACATGTCACGATATCGTGACATCTTTTTAACCCGCCTTCTCTTTCCTAGCCGGGTCGCAAAAACGTGACATGTCACGATATCGCGACACTTTTCTGCCTTTTGTTCTCTTTTGCCAATGTGTCACGATATCGCGACACTTTTTCGTCCTTCGACCTTCTTTGTCCAGGTGTCGCGATATCGCGACACTTTCGTTTGCTCTCTCTTGCGTTCAAAGTTTGTCGCGATATCGCGACATCTTTTATGTCGCGATATCGCGACATCTGCATTTAGCTCTTGCTTTTGTTCTGAGGTGTCGCGATATCGCGACAACCTTTATGTCGCGATATCGCGACACTTGAGTTTTGCTCTCGCCTTTGTTTGGAGGTGTCGCGATATCGCGACACTTGAGTTTTTGCTCTCGCCTTTGTTCGAAGGTGTCGCGATATCGCGACAACCTTTATGTCGCGATATCGCGACACTTGAGTTTGCGCCCGCCATTGTTCTAAGTTTGTCGCGATATCGCGACAACTTTTATGTCGCGATATCGCGACACCTTTCAACCTTAGAACATTTTTCACACTTAGAACATTTTTCTTGTTTCTTTTGTTTTTTTTTTTTTTGGTGATGCAAGATTGTTGTGCTGCCACTGGATGCTCCTGCATCACTGCCCCTGAAGATGTTGAGGATAATGTTGTAGAGGAAAATGATGATAAGAAAAGTGTTGCAAAGGATGCAATTCTAGATCATGAGGTGGAAAATTTGCCAAAGACTTGAGTACATGACACATCCCATTATCCACCATGGGATAAGCTTGATTTTCCAGTTGCAGTCCAACTACCCCCTAACCATCAGTATTGGAATCAAGTTGAGCCTACATTCCAAAAATATGATATTATGTTTACAAAATTTTATGTAAATGAAGCAATATGAAAAAAGAGGTGGAGAAAAACAAGGTTGCACATTGGAGTAGGACCTAGTCAACCCCTATGACACAGTCCACAAAAGAAGATACCCAAAACAACAACAGGTCCTAGTCAACTGAAATAGAATGGTAAATGGAAACGTGATAAGGAATGAGATAAAGTCACCACCAGAGAAAGAAAACAAAGAAATTTGGCATAATGTAAGGTTATTGATAGAACAAGGGATTACCAGTAGAAAGTACCATGAGGGTGTGGCAACATCTAGGCATGGGGGTATGATGAGCACCAAAAATACTCATATTTTTCTTTGGATTCATAATATAGTGCATCATTATTTTGATAGAATGTAATTTTTACGAAGATCTTATATATGTTTAATTGAAAATTGTGTATATTCTCTAATATGTGTTTTAAAAGTGATTTGTGTGTAGATTCAGTGATTTTTCTACATTTTCTATATATTTACATCAAGGTCCCATGTGGACCTGACAGTTCATGTTTTATGGTGGAAACATAAGGACAACGGTGACCACAAAAAATTATACGTACGTTGAGCTAAGATGCCTGAATCCCATATTCGGTATCAAAGGTGCCTAAATCCTAGCTTCAAGGTTGATGACATATGAATCCTAACTTCAAGTTCCAAGGCACCTGACTCTTGACTTCAAGATCAAAGGCACCAGACTCCGATCCTTAGGGTCAATAATGCCTAACTCCTGACTTTGGAGTCAATAGCGCCTAATTTCTAGTGACAGGATGGATGATGCCTGACTCCCGTGAAGCAAAAGTACAATAAGAACCATGTTTTTAGAAGAAACATAATGGCAGTTTCTAGTGATATATACAGATGAAATACAACAAGATGAACCAAAAAAGATTATCCATTCCTCATTAATGGCTAAACAAACATGTAAATGGAGAAAACACACAAATCAATTATATGAAACTGAATGCTATCAATTTGTAATGTAATTGTAGGTATATTCTATTGATAAATATCCTGTGAAGGATAAATTTAGCATGTGTTCATTGTCTGTGATTATTTTACGTGTGTTTGTTGTAACGACAAAGTCTGAAATAGACTTGCCTGAACTTGTAATCGGGGATGGTCGTGCACTATATAAATGCATAGACCACCCCTAAAAAGGGATCATGGACATTTTTACATATAATATATTTCTAAAGATGTAATTAATTTATTCAAGTGTTCATATCAATATTTATCAGTGTCCAGTGTGTGTTATTGATCTGGGCATAATATACTGGAAGCCTGGATCCAATATCAACAGTATTCCACCCCTTTCCCCTATTTTCTATAATTAATTTCTACATTATTTATTTACTTCTTTCATGTTTTTCTATAATCATTTAGTTTTTTCACTTCCCCTATTTTCTCTATATATTCTAGCAAGTTTATGTTTTGTTTTCTATAGCTATTTACAGTCATGTGTTTGATAATATAGGATAATTTAATGGTTTGGAAAAATAAAAAAACTACACCACAACCATCCCGCCAAACCTTAAGATATATTGGACTCATCTCACTGGTTTTATAGGTATAAACTATGCATTGTACTTCATAAGTTTACAAGCTTCCCAGGTTTGACAATTTAAGTGGAGGCAATAAATCAACTGTAGATATAACCAATATTTTGACCAACATACAACAACCATATTTTTGAGACATCAACTACACCTTCCTAGCATTGGTTCATCCATCAAGAGTCATGTGATCCAGGTATTTCCATCCCATCCTCATACACCACCACTTATGGTAATCCTTTTTATGAAGCACATGTTAATGCTGCTTCACATATACCAACAAACACCTCATCCAATGTCATCCATCCAATTGTAATTCCTATTGTAACTTATCCTTCATCTACATCATCCATTCCATACACATCCACACAATCTACCTTAGATATGGAAATACATGAATCATGGTAACACCTTAAAAAATTACTTAAGAAGTGGTAGAATGCTCAATATTTTCCTCAACAGCAAGTTCAGGTGGTCAATCCTAAGCCTCAACCTATTTCCACTCAGCCTATCTTTGTCACTCCAAATCCATCATGGGTGCCATAATATTTTGTGGTTTCTATTCCCACACCTCCATCAACCCATGCCCATTCCATTTCTATCCCTATGATTCAATCCATCCATAGTCCTCATACATCATCTTCTTTTCTTCATTCACAATCATTCTTCATCAAACTCCACATCATCAATTTCAATTCACTCCATCAAATCATAATAATATCATCACATCCCAATATTTTTCTACTCCACCTTCATAGAATCATCAAGTGATTCAAGTCTTACACATACCTAGGGAATATCCTCGAATCCAAGCTATGCAAAAAAATATTGACAGCCTAATGCAACCTACTCCTGGTATGATGAACCATAAACCAACACTCAGGTAGTTGATAATCAACTTATTGTCACAATAATATCTAATTTTGCAATTGTCTGTGTTGAATATAAGAATAATAAATATGTTTGGTTCATCCATTTGGATCCATATGAGCCTTGGTCAAACCAAATAATAGCTTTTCTCAAGTTTGGAACACTCCCATTAGACATGTCACAAATTGCTAAATGCACTTTCAAGGAAAATGTAACTCATTTTAGTCTCTTGGGGGATGTGTTGTATAGACGTGGTTATGATGGAATCCTTCTTCATTGTATTAAGTTTGTAGAGACACAAATAGCCATAGTTGAAGCTCATGATGGGACTTGTGGTGGTCATTTTAGTGGAATGGCCATTGTAAAGCGTATTTTATGAATGGGTTACTATTGGCCCACCATGGAACAAGACTTTTGCACTTATGTCAAGCATTGTAGGCAATTTCAAGAGCATGATAATTTAACTCATGTACCATCACAAGCATTAAAACCTATTCAAATCCTTTGGCCCTTTTCATAATGGATTCTTGATTTAATTAAAAAAATCTTACCTCCTTCCTTGGGACAACATACATTCATCATCACAGCCACTAAATATTTCACAAAGTGGGTTGAGGTAATTCCTATAACCAGTAAATAGGACCAAGAATTATGGATTTTATACTTCACCACATCATCTATAATTTTAGTATTCCCTCAAAAATCATCTTTTACAATGGTAAGTATTTCAAAAAAAAGATATTTAAGCACCTAGCAAGAAATATAATATCCAACATAGTTTCTTGACTCCTTACTACCCACAAGAAAATGGATAAGTTGAGGCTACTAACAAGACTTTAATTACTATTATCAATAATTTAGTCAACAAAAATCATAGAGATTTGTATACACAAATCCCCTTGACATTATGGGCTTATCAAAAAAGCATCCACATGACTACTAGGGAAACACCATTTTCATTGGTATATGGAGCCAAAGCAATCATGCTTCTTGAGCTTGAGATCCCCTCATTGGAAATTTCATTACAATAATTCATAGATGACAATACTGCTAGATAAGAACTTCTTGACCAACTCACACTTATTGAAGAAATGTGAGTCAATGCTTTAGAGCATTTACGAGTTTATCATGACCTCCTAAAGCGTGCTTATAATACTAAAGTCCATCTACGTGAATTCCAAGTAGGAGATCTTGTCCTTAAAGAGAATCAACAAAATACCAATGCATTGCCACATCTTCATGATAAATTCATGGCTAATTGGTTAGGTCCATATATTATTACTCAAAAAGTGGGTAAAGGAACTTATAGACTTTCCAGTCTAGAGAGAGTTGAAGAGATCGGACCACTTAATATTATACACTTGAAAGGATTCTATGCATAATATGATTTATATATATATGTATATATACATGGCTATTAAACAAAAATAAAATTTCATCCCATACATTGCATCTTGCACATTTTTCATTTCACACATTTGCATTACACTCATTCCATTTCATAAATTGTATTTCATACATTGCATTCACAACCATATTTCACATTTCATATTAGGGATCATTTATTCAGTTTAGATAACAATTGGTCCAATAAATTCATGTTTACTTAATTAGGAGCACATTCAAAACATCATCCATGTCATTGCACAATTCCATAAAGCTAAATTATTATTTGTAAACCACATGTTCATAATCCCTAGGTGTTATCGATCACTCAGCCACTTCTAGTGTTTTAAGAAACCTCCAAATACATGTTGAGTTTTCTTTAGTACCAAGACACATTTTAAATAAGAAAATTTTAATTTTTGGAAATTGACTCTAAGACATTATTGAACAAAACACAATTACACATATTAAAAACATCTTGTGTCAAAGAGGGATAACACCATACTTGGGTTGTACCTCAAAGTGAAAAGGGTATTCCTTGCTTTTTTCATTAAGCACATAGTCCAAACAAATAGTGGTTTTCACTACTATCACAATTCCAAACTAAAATAAAGAGTAGGGAAAAATCCCAAAAAATCTAAATATTTTACATATCACACACCACAAATCCTCAAGTTGTAAGGATAGTACTACATTTTTAGTCAAATGATTAAGTAGTCATCCCCAAAACTTAGAGATAAAATTCTTGGACTATGGAGATAATCTCCACCAGGGCTATAGATGCTTGACTAGCAGTAGAGTGTGCTCATGCATGGTGACATACCTCTTTTAAAGATATCTCTGACCATACATAAGGACAAGCTAGTTTCTTGGTCTCATCCATAACAGGTTTCATATCAATTTGCTCAAGATGAGTTAATGAACTCACTTGAACACATATTGGTTATTGATTTCTTTGAGTCATTACATGCTCATGATTTGGTAAATGAATTCACTACACACACATATGGTCTTAGATAAATTAGGCAATATTTAGGGAGTTTATTTGATGTCACTAGTATGTTTGAATATCTATAAAATAATTAATTTTCCATATCAACATCCATATCTTCTTCCATATCAAAATCCATATCTTCTTCCATGTCAACATCCATGTCTTCTTCCATGTCAACATCTATATCATTGCATGAGTCATACATTCTCACACGCCACCACTTTGGTACCCCTGATTAAACAAAAATGCTATACATGGTCAAGAAAAATCTAAATTATGAATGATCATTAATTAATTTTCATTCATAACATATTATCATTGCATTAATCATCCATATACACATGCATCCACACAAAAGCATTTACACAAAAACATTCACACAAAAGCATAACACAAAATTAAAATCCATGTATATATATATATATATATATATATATATATACAATATCACATATACAATGAATACCCAAAGGCTAGATACAATGGAGCACCAAGGCTCATATACAAAAACTGCATCTAAGCACTAGCTAATGCCAATAAGAGGAATCCTATGACCCTTAAGGAGCCTTACATCTAGAGCTATGCCTAGAATCACTATACCTAATAGACCTAGATAGGGAAGAGGAGGGTGGATCTAGAAGCCCAATATGGTGCTTCATCAATTAATCCTCCTATGCAACCCTGAGAAGAACGCACCTCTACACTACTTGCAATATTATATCAAATGGAATACCATAAAGCATAGATAAAAAAAAATGATAAATAAAGAAATATATTTTATTAATTCTTGTAGATTTCGATTACATATTGGTCCCTCAGAGGGATACCCAGTTTGATACAATAAGATACAAGTAGAATAATGGTACAGCTGTCCCCTTGAAAGGGGGTGGCACACTCTACAGGACTCTCGATCTCGTACACAAACTTGTATGAGGGCTTATAGGTGCCTCATTCTCCTTATTTTTATTAGAGGGGTCTTATGCACTGGATTCCTTGAATCGGTCCTATAAACCTGTAACTTGCATGCATAGAAACAATAGAAGACTATTAGTAGCATGGGCAACCTCTCATGATGAGGATTTATTAGAAGATTCGATAAACATGATATATGAGCATGATAATATTAAAATGCAAGCACAAACTAAGTGATAAATGCATGAAAAACTCAAAAATATGATGTAAATGCATTACAGGAACCATATCTATGCTAAAACTAAGTAATAAAGTAAAAAGCAATAATAGATCTAAGCTAAAACAAAGGAAATAACACCTCAGATCCTGGCTACTTCTTCTAAGAGTGACCATGATTGTAGGCCATTGTCAAAGATAGTGGCCACTAAACTAAAGGGTTTACCTCAAGATACAGGGGTTGTGGCAGTCAATCCCTTGTTCAAATTGATGTTCAAGGGTCACCTCTTGTGTCTAATACACTGGTTGGTGGTGAAGAATTGGTGGATCTAAATGCAAGAGCATAGTCGTAACTCAGCTAGAAAGTGCTTCACTACTCCTCAAAGGGGGTATGGATTCACTCTTCGATTAGCCAGGGCTTTGCTGCATAAAATTTTGATATTTATGGATCATTTGCTTTGCTTGGGAGGGTCCATATGTAGACCTCCCAGATTCAAATCTAGATCTGGATCTTGGCTTCCTGGAGAAGCCAATTTCCTGTTCTGCATGCAACTAACCATCATAGGAGGAAGGATCAGTCACAAATTTGTATTTAAGGGGAAGTCAGGAGGAGCTTTGGGAGTTCAATGCCAAAATCCACCCACAAGCAATGCAAGGTGTAGTTAGACTACATGATCTGGACCCGTATTCATGGCTAAAATATGTTTTGGTTTTAATCACTATCCAAAGTAGTGGCTAGGTGTGGCCACTCTCAACTTCAATGGTTAGTGTTGGCGACCGCTCTGATTTACAGTGGCTAAGCTTTAATGAGCTAGAATTACCCTTTTTGAGTGGTTAGGACCACTGTTAGCTCTTGGAAAGGTCCAAGATCATTCATATGGTCTTTGGATGTGTCCATATGAGTAGTCTTCTAAAAATAATGCATTTTAGATGTCTAAAAATGCCCCTTTTGGGATGCACTATGGGAAAACATAGCACAAAGTAAAAATAGACCATATAGGGTCACATTGTAGGGTGTGTGATGATCATTGATCTGATCAACATTGGATGCCCCAGTCATGAGAAAAGGTACGAATTCTAGAATCATTGCTTTTAATAGGATGGAAGGCTTAAATTTATGAAAGCTTGCACACGTCCATCATATTATCAAGTAAATTTAGTGCTACTATAGGTTTCAATGCTATTATAGATCCGAAAAGATAAGAGCTACAAACTTAACTGTCATATTTGCTTTTTTCCCCAACAAAGGGTAATATTATGATAGTTGTTGGCAATGATTCATAAGACGAATGCAATTTGACATGATCAAGTGATTTTTTGTTTATTTTGATTATGATTTTTGATATTATGACTACCCCCACAATTGACGAGTCGATGAGGGAAGTACAATTCATAAAGTGATGAGTCGCTTGATCGATATGATTTATTTTGACCCTTTTAGAGGTTTGATTTGTTGTTATAGGGCAAGTCCCATTTTAGGTGTGATTTCAACCATTTTTAGTAATTGTACATATCTATCCCATGGAGCGGTCTGTCCATAATGGCCTTCTTAGGGAATCAAGATGATAGCAATTCCATTCAAGCTTATGTTGAATCACTACATTTGATGATTTGTTTTAAAAAATATTATAGAATAAATGAGATGAATCCTCATTCTCGTGGGATAGTCTGGCCGCTATGGCATTCTTTGGAATTGAAGTGAAGCATCTCAATTCAATGATGACTAATTTACCCCAAATGGCCTTATGGTGATTTACTCATATTTTTGAATTGCATGGAGCATAAGTCACTACAGTCGCCCAGTGTATAGAGTCAATAACTGAATACGAGGCTCAATTGAGATTTTTTTGTTTGATTTTTTTTTAAATTTAGATTTTATATTGTTTTTGGATTTTGATTTATGTTATTTTTTGGTATTTGCGTACTTTTTGATTATTTTGGACCAATAGGTGTTCTTAATGACCCTTTTTGAGGTGACTCATGGTGAGATTTTGAGTAAATTTATATTTTTTTCTTGGCCACTATCAAAATCAGTGGCCCCTAATTGCCATTTCATGGCTGCTTTCAGATTCAGTGACTAGAAAGTGCAGGTCGCTGATGCCAACAATGGTCGAGGCAAAAATTGAAAATATAAAAGAAATTTTTAGAATTTGACTTTTATTATTGTCAGTTGTCAATTTGCACTTTTGAGCTCTGAAGTAAGAGTGATTGATTGTAATCTAGGATGCTTTCAAATTTAGACATCATGGTGGAGTAGGGTCAAGCATCAACAAGTGGAGGAGCTAACAAATCATGGGTATCTCTCAAACCCTAGCTTTCTATTTATTTTATTGGATAGAATAAACCAAATTAAACCCATTGAAAATGAACCAAAACTGTAGATAGGCTTAGTTTAGGTTTAATTTTAGTGGGTTTTGCCTAGTTTTTAGATTTTTCAAATTTTTTTGTTATATTGGGACAAGGGCGAACATCGTCGATGTGCTACCTCATGACCGCTGATGCTCAGGGTGGACCCTAAATGGCCAAAGAGGGGCCATTGTCTCCATCAATAGCCATCTTGAGTCCCAATGGTCAATTTTTTGACCATTGGTTATTGGTCACTGTCGGCTTCAACGATTGCTGTGTGGCTGCTCCTAGCATGAGTGATTGAGTAACCTTAGGTTTATTTTTTATTTTATTTTTAGGGATTTACTTGATTTTTTGGATTTTATAAGTGTATATTTTGATTTTTTTTATTTTTAGGTGCATTTAGTCATTGTTTTCGTATCCTTAGGCTTATCTTAGATAAATTTTGCAATGTTTTTGTTTTATTTCTCCTTTTAGCTTTAAGTGCATTTAATTTAGGCATTTACTTTGCACTCTAGCTATTGTATGAATGGGCTCGAGACCCTAGATTGCTCGTGCAAATTATACCCTAGATGGATGACATAGATTAGGATTGGCTTGATGTTTGTGGGCTCCAATACATCACTAGGCTATCGATAATCATGTCGAGCCAGGCCTACCTCACTACCCTGGAACATATATGGTATTCTAGGACTAACACCTTTCATCTCCCTATGGGTGAGATGACCATCATGACATAGTATGTATATAGGATCTTCCAAATTCCTTTTGATGGATTTACCATTGTGTCCTCTCCTACTTATGCCAAAGACACAGTATTTGCAAGGGTTTTTGGGGATCATGTAGCTACAACATTTGGTGACTACCATCATGGTATAATCTATGTGGATCGGTGGTACCAAGATAATGTCTTATCTTGGTGGAAGGTAATTTTGATGCATGCTATATGTAATATTATTTTACCTAACTTCTCTAGAGTAAGGTTCCCATGGAACCTCCTATCTATGGTCTAGGACTTGATGGATAGCACAGAGCCTATCATCATGGCTTGGGGGTGTGTACTACTGGTTTAGTGTTATGATGATCTTTATTAGATTCAGTAGTTGGGATGAGCCAGCATTGCTTATAGCCTAATTATATAGATATGGGGCTAGGAGTATATTAGGGTGGACCACCCAAGAGGATTGCCTACCAAGATTACTGCTCTTATATATGTGGTTAAGTGTTATGGAGGCAGGTGGCCTCGAGAGAATGAGAAGTGTAATATTCAGTGCCACACAAGGGATATTTATTATTATAAAATGACTCTAAATTACCTATAGGCCAAGGATATTATATGGAGGCCCTATCATGAGTGCCTCACCTAGGTAGAGGTAAATATATTTACTACTCAGACTAGGCATGATCGATGGATTATCGATCACAAGGGAGGCATCAGAGAGTTTTTTATTATTCCCATGTGCTCCGATAGTTTGGCATACAATAGGATGTACCTCTTCAGCCAGTACTGTACATGTAGGTCACCATAGAGAGGGATATTCCACTACCCTAAGTGATAGTAGTTATAGAGGATGATGACCCTCCAATAGTGGATGCTGGTATAGCATATGTCAGGGTGACTAAGGCGTATATCTAGAGGTGGGTTACATGGCTATGGAAGGGTGGAAACATCTTAGGTTAGGATCAAGATGAGGCAGTTGTAGAGGAGGATCCTGATGGATGTCGGGTGCAAACTCGGATAGAGGACTGGAGGTAGGTCATAGAGCAAAAGGTGGTAGAGGAGTAGGTAGCTCTAGAGGAGGAGGATGAGTTAGCCCCAGATGAGTAGGAGTCTCCTCTTTGAGCTTAGTTGCACCACATAGAGGCTGAGCTTTAGGATGCTCAAATTTAGATCTTGTAGTAGGACTCTACTATTGCTGAGATTCAAACACATGTTAAGAGCTTTGAGGAGGAGAGGACCACCCTCCAAACATATATTGACTTAGCATATATTAAGATAGATTAGATTACTACTGAGAGGGATGCTTCCCAAGGATAGGCTATGCTAGTTACTCTCACTGTATAGGGGTCTACAGGTTTGGATCTAGGTGCATAGGTTAGGTGCCTATGCGGCCTCTTGGAAGACTATGATGCTTATATCATAGGATATGTGCACATTGCATCTCTATAGATGTATATTATAATTCTAGGAACCACTCCTTGGGATAGAACTACAACAGGGGGGTAACAACAGAGCACGTGGAGCACATCAGGGCAGTCTTCGGTCTGACCTAGCTAGAGGACCAGGACCCATATAGAGACTATTTTAGGGACTAGCTCTTGCCATACTCATAGGCATGGAGCCAAGGGTGGAGGTGAGGCTAGAGGCATAGGCCCAAGCTTATGGATATGATGGTTCTAGCTTTATTTTTGAGTGTAAGGTCATATGACCTACGCAGTTGTAGCCTATAAGTAATTTTGTACCCTTATGTACTTTTTTGTTGACACGTATATATATGATATCAACATTTTGAGATTCATTATGTGCTTTTATATGTTTTTTCTTTTATTTTTATGCAATGCAGTATTATGATATTATGCCATATTATGTGATGTATTGACATGATTTAGCTAGATGATATATGTATGCTTTAGATGATGTGATCTATATGCATTGATGGACTACTTGTGATGTATGCATATGTGGATGTAGTGTTATTGTTAAATGCATGTTTAATTTTTGATCTGTTTGTATGCATCTAGCTTATGTTGTCATGATATGGTAAATGCAATATGTATAATACGCTATTTACATGATGATTATTTAATGTAAATGAACTTTTATGTTTTAATCACTTTAAAACATAAGGAATGCATGTGATAGGAGTTTAAAAATCTAATGGGTGACACCACAGAATGTATAATCATGATGAATGTAAATTATAACTCTTAGCATAATAATTATGTAATGACCACCCCTGAGTGATCACCATTTCCTTGTAAGGGTTTTTTTGATAGTTTGTATTATTTTTGTGATTTTTGCAGATATATGATTTTTGGGAAATTTTTGCAATAAGATAGTAAATACTGAAATGAAAAAAAAAATGCAGCAGACTGAAACTAACAATAACTCATAAAATAATCCTTCAAATGCTATGAAAATTTGACAAAAAAATATACTCATATAAATAATTAAACCCTTTTGAGGAAATTGGATCAAGTGCAAAGTACCTGTAATAATGCAAGTCTGAAAATTTCTAGAAAATTGCACCAACAACTGGAAACTTCATATATTCACATGTAATGCTCAAAATACAATGTTATATGACCATCAAATACAACAACAACCTTTAAAAATACTAGGCACCAACAACTAAGCCAAAATACAGTCCCAAAAGAGGGTGATTCAACAAGTAATAGTTGGTAAATTGTTCCAAATGGTATGGCCAACCTAGGGCAAGTACAGTATGCTTGGTAGCACCTCAATTTGCCTAAAAAAACCTAGGAATATATTATGGAGGGTATGGTTGGTGTAGCTAATGATGTTTGCATAATCTCCAACAAACTCTAACCCAAAAAACACATCAAAAAATCCATCAATCCAACTACAAATGGTATGGCCATGCTGGGAGTGAAGCTATGAAATGAATGCAATCCAAAATCTCCTCAAACCCTTGTGAAAAATATCTTCAATCATTGAAATGTATCACCAATGTCAGTACAAATGCATCCTCTAAGTGAGAATACCCAATACCACTTTGAATATGTCTTCCAATCTTGAGAATGGTGTTCTTTTTGGAGGTTTCCATCTCCAAACAAGCTATCAAATCCCTGCAAATCCAATCTACAAGTGCTCTCCAATATTCACCAATAAAATAAATGCCAAATATGATTCAAATGAATTCCCAAACTCTCCTTTTATTTCCTTCTTCAAATGAGTCCGCCAAAATGGGAGGGAAACTTATGATTTTAAATTATTCATTTTTTAATTAAATGGGTCCCCTAGAGGGCGTATCATGTCTAGGCCTCCTTATTTTAACACTTTATAACATGACCTTTCTTTTGAGTGGTTATATGACCCCCTTATAACATCCAATTAATAAAATATAATGCCCAACATTATAAAGTTACATTTTTATTTAATTTATTACATTAATAATCTTCAGGCATTAAAATAATCTATCTCCTCATCCCATAACCAAGATATGAAAGTAAAAATGGATACCCATTTCACCAAACTATCCATCCGTAACATCTGTTTTTTGAAATTCAAACCCTTGATTGACTTACTAAAAATAGTAAGTCTCTACACCCGAGCCCGGAAAGGCCAAAAATAAAGCAACAAAAGATATATATGGACACCTAATATGGCGAGGAATATCATTACACTATCCACTCGACCAGAAACCCTAATCATTGACTTACTAAAAATAGTAAGTGCATCATCCAAGCTTAGATTGTCTCCAAGAAATTGGCATCTGAGAGTAGACAACATCCTTGCAAAGGCCCAACATCCTCTAAAATGCACCCACACTACCTACTAGCTAGGAAAGGGAAATTACAGTCCTCTCTTCTTGATATTTCTTGTCCCCAAGCAATCCAAACTCATCACATAACAATCTCAAAAATAATTGCCATGTGATCCCTGGGTCCCAGATGAGTCTAGGAGTTCCAAGTCACCAACTACGAAAAATATTGAACTACTAAACATCTGCAAGTGACATCTCATGTAGTCCTCTATCCAAAAGTGCAATAATGCATTGGAAAATATTGAACAACTCCCAAGTAAGTTGCCCTACATAAGCACCATCTTGGTCAAGGAGATCGTTGTCCAAGAATGTAGCAGCAATACTATCATTATGATTTTGTCCCATGTTTTCCTTAGGCAATTCTTCCCCATACTCTCCAGCACCTAATATGTCCTAAAGTTGATCCTAGGACCTGCATTTCATATCAAATTTATCTCCATCATGCTGTTGTTCACTAATTTCAAAATTACAATACCCCCCTACATCCTGAAATGAATCCCAAAAATCAGCGTCTATATCAAACAAGGGATTGTCAATCATAAAATCAGCACTTATATCAAACAAGGGATTATCAATAATCTAAAATATTTCTTTATTGCCTTGCATCATGATATAAGTAGCATGTGAATTACTCCCTTGCTCCATACTTATAATCACCACAAGCTTACCTTGATTCTAAAATTTCAATTCCATAGTTTGGATATTCATGGTGAACTCACCAAGGGAGCGAAGCCATTTGCATTCCGAGCACAATATCAATACTTCCAATATTAACCACATGGAATACATCACTTTCACTAGGCTAATCTGATTGCTCCTTTGCTGAATAATCCTCTAAACATTGTTCCATTTGACTAATTTTTCCCTTTGTAATACATTTTTGGCCCGGTGACCATGGTTCTTTGCAAGAGTAGCAAAGATTTTTCTTCCTTAATTCTCTTTTTTGTTCCTCTTTTGTTTCTTTGAAGTGTCCACAAGTGGGGTACTTTTCTTAATTTTTGATTTTTTATTTTTATCCTCATGGAAGGTCTTTTGTTTAGGGGCGATAAACTACATATCTTTGGCCTTCCGTATAGCCTCATGCAATGAAGGTGGGTTGAAGGCTTTGACAAGCCCTTTCAAAGGATCAAATAGCCCATCAATGAACAACACAATGAGGTGTCTCTCTAAAATATCCATCACCATGACTGACAACCGCTGGAACTCTGCAATATAAGAATCTAATGATCCACTCTATCTAAGTTGTGCCAACTCCTTGAACTCAAGTTCAGGATCCCTCTTATCAAATCGGTCTATCAACCTGTTAGTAAACTCAACATATGTATTGATATGGTCATATCCAAGTGTCACCATCTTGTAGTGACACCACTCATGTGCTACTCCATCGAGGTGCAATGCTGCATATTTAATGGCCTTGTCCTCTATCGTTGGATTAAGTTGGAAATATGTATCCATATTTTGCACCCATTCATGTGCTGAGGTCTTCCCAGAACCATAAAAATTAGGAATAGACTATTTTACCACCTTTTTCTATAAATCATGGCCCTGCATGTGTTTTTGCCTTCCTCTCCTCATAGGTTGTCGTCTCATCCATATGTCAATATAATCTCGGAAGGACATCCATGCTCTAAACTTCTCACTAGCCTAGTTCCACTCATTTGTGAATGATTCCTGCATCTCTTGGATGGTAGGCTCATGCTCCTCCTATGGGACATCTCTGGGAATGAAGGCTGACATCAATGGCCTATAATTCTACATCCTATATTTGTTAGCCTAATTAAATCCTCTTTTGTTATTCACTGAATCCTCGCCATCACCATTATTCCTATTTTTTTAATTCTGACCATTATTATTATTTTGCAAGTTCAAATTCATTTGTTGTGTCATTAGACCAAGGAGCAGTGCCATGCTTTGTTGAATATGTTGTTGTTCCTATAAGAACATTTCATACATCTATCGATCTGGGTCTACAGGCTGTTGTATTTCACCTCTACCTTCTCTGTTGTCACCCATTATATTTTCTAATTTTGGCCGAGTGTTAACTTGTTCTCCGTTAATATTGGCCCTGTTTCTCTTTGTGTAATACTAATGGCCACTCATTTAATGAAGACCCAACATGATGGCAATATGAAACAACTATGATACCAATGTAATGACCACCCTCGAGTGATCACCAAGAATTTACTGTCTCGTAAGGGTTTTTTTGATAGTTTGTATTATTTTTGTGATTTTTGCAGATATATGATTTTCGGGAAATTTTTGCAATAAGATAGTAAATATTAAAATGAAAAATGTAGAAAAATGAAACTAACAATAACTCACAAAATACTCCTTCAAATTCTATGAAAAATTGACACAAACATCTACTCATATAAATAATTAAACCCTTTGAGGAAATTGGCTCAAGTGCAAAGTACCCATAATAATGCAAGTCTAAATTTTTTTGGAAAATTGCACCAGCAATTGGAAACTTCATATATTCACATTTAATTCTCAAAATACAATGTTCTCCAACCATAAAATACAACAAAAACCTTTACAAATACTAGGCGCCAACAACTAAGCCAAAATGCAGTCCCAAAGGAGGGTGATTCAACAAGTAATGGTTGATAAATGGTTCCAGATGGTATGACCAACCTAGGGCAAGTACAATCTACTTGGTAGCACCTCAATCTGCCTGAAAACACCTAGGAATCTACTATGGAGGGTATGGATGGTGTAGCTAATAATGTTTGCACAATCTCCAAAAAACACTAACCCAAAAAAATACATCAAAAAATGCATCAATCCAACTACAAATGGTATGGCCATGCTGGGAGTGAAGCTATGAAATGAATGCCATCCAAAATCTCCTCAAATCCCTATGAAAACTATTTTCAATCACTAAAATATATCACCAATGTCAGGACAAATTCATCCTTTGAGTGAGAATACCCAATACCACTCTGAAGATGTCTTCCAATCTCGAGAATGGTGTTCCTATTGGAGATTTCCATCTCCAAACAAGCTATTAAACCCCTGCAAATCCAATCTAAAAGTTCTCTCCAATATTCACCAAGAAAACAAATGCCAAAGATGATTCAAATGAATTCCCAAACTCTCCTTTTATTTCCTTCTTAAAATGAGTCCGTCAAAATGGGAGGGAAACTTATGATTTTAAATTATTCATTTTTTAATTAAATGGGTCCCCTAGAGGGCGTATCATGTCTAGGCCTCCTTATTTTAACACTTTATAACATGACCTTTCTTTTAAGTGGTTATATGACCCCCTTATAACATCCAATTAATAAAATATAATGCCCAACATTATAAAGTTACATTTTTATTTAATTTATTACATTAATAATCTTCGAGCATTAAAATAATCTATCTCCTCATGCCAAACCCAAGATATGAAAGTAGAAATAGATAACCATTTTGTTGAACTATCCATCTGTAACATCCATTTTTTGAAATTCAAAGTCGTGACTGACTTACTAAAAATAGTAAGTATCTGCACCCGAGCCTAGAAAGGTAAAAAATCAAGCAATAGAAGAGATATCTAGACACCCAATATGGCGAAGAATATCATTACCCTATCCGCTTGACCAAAAAACCTAATCATTGACTTACTAAAAATAGTAAGTCCATCATCCAAGCTTAGAATGTCTCCAAGAAACTAGCATATGAGAGTAGACAACATCCCTGCAAAGACCCAACCTCCTATGAAATGCACCACACTACCTACTAGCAAGGAAAGGGATATTACAAATTAATCATTTAAGCATTCAAATGTGAGATGAGATGGTGTGGTATGTATGTGCTTTCTTGATAAGATTTTTTAAATTAAAAGAGCTATACAAAATAGTCAGTGGCCATCTAAATACATTATTGATAATTATTCAATTTCTATCCTATTCATGCACATCGTTTAATGAAAAAAATCTCCTAAAGAAAGTTGATGATTTGATTCATGACATGATTTGTTGTTATTAGGTATTTTTGAGGTTGTCAATGAGACTCAAACACCCTACTTACTCCATCAAAAGTTGTATACTGACCATACAAGACTCCTAAAAGATAAAGTTTTTTTTATGAAGACCTAGATACTCACTATCCCTGTGTGTGAAAATGAATATATTAGATAAAACATAAGCATACCCCAGTGTCAGGCAGGATTCATGCAACCCATTGCTATATTAGGGATACGCAAATGTTCATCCTGATCCTAAGTTGGACTCAGTTGGATTAGACCACTAGGTGATAAATAACACCTAAAGCTAGCCCTTTTTGCAATTTACTTAGAGCTTACCCTAATTCCAGGTGGGATTCATGCAACCCATCACTCACTGGTTTGTGGAGATTGACAATTCTAGTGATTCAAGATCTTCACCCCCTTATTTTATTCACTTTTATTTGGGATACTTGCTCATGATTTAGTGATGAAAATCATTGTTTATTTTGAATCTTATGTTTTCTTTTGTTTTGAGCAAGGGATTTATGTAGTGATTATAATCACTATTTATTTTGCTTTTGAATTTTGCTTTGTTTTAGTATTTTTGCTTGTTTTGATGAAAGTAAGGGATTTCTTTGGGTAGGGGGGAGTTTGTCCTTTTTCCAATGATCAAAATCCTAGACCATGTGTATTGTAAGGTGAGCAAGTAAAAACCTTTCACTTAGGATGCCTAGTACCACTTTGTAGCATTCATCTTTCCCTTGTGCCAACTAGGATTTTAGTGTTTTGATTAGTGAGGGGATTCTGAAATATACTAAGTGCTATCAAAACCAAACCTCATCTATTAAGAGTAAATATGATTTCTATGAATTTTGATAAAATCACTAGGTATGGCCGAGTGATTGAAAAACCCTAGTATATTTCTTTATAGCAACAGGAGGGGTTGTGTTGAAAAATACAATTACACACACAGGTTATGGATGATGAAGGATTTTGACGATGCATGATTGAGGTACAAACGTGGTGTCATTTGTAAGATTGGGAATATAACCTACCTAATGTAGATGCAATGGATGCAACGTGCCTAATTCAATGCGACTAATGGATGTAAATGCCAAATGCAATTTTTTTTTTATTTTTAATGTTTTTAATTGTTTTTGAGTTTTGATTATTCTGAATGTTTTTTGGACTTTTTGACATTAAAATATTTTTGTGCTTTTATATTTTTGTTTTGACCAAAGGGATTTAATATGCCTTTGGGGATTTTTGTGAAGTGACCAAAGTTATTTAAGATGCATTTCGAGCCTTTTGTGGTTTGACCAAAGGGTTTATGATGCCTTTGGAGCTTTTTGTGAATTGGCCAAAGGGCTTTAAGATGCCTTTGGAGATTTTTGTGATTTTACCAAAGGGCTTTAAGATGCCTTTGAATCCTTTTGTGAGTTGACCAACGGGATTATGATACCTTTGGAGCCTTTTGTGATTTGACCAAAGGGATTATGATGCCTTTGGAGCTTTTTGTGTGTGACCAAAGGGATTATGATGCTTTTGGAGCTTTTTGTGCTTTTGACCAAAGGGCTTATGATGCCTTTGGGGCCTTTTGTGATCTGACCAAAGGTGCAATTCTACCTTTGGGGCCTTTTTTGATTTGACCAAAGAGCTTTAATATGCCTTTGGAGCCTTTTTTGGCAGTTTTCTATTATTTTTGTGATTTTAAGGAGCTTTGAATTTTTTTGATATTTATTTGAATGTTTTTATGTTTTGTTGTGCTTATGTGTAAAATGCACTTAAGTGAATAATTTTGAGAGGCTCTAGCTCCTCAACACCTTCTAATAATGTTAAGTGATATGACCCAGGTATAATCTTCTCAGAGATGATATAAGGACCTATCTAGTTGGCCATAAATTTGTCTCGCAAATACGATGGCAGATTTGAGTTTTGTTGGTTTTCTTTCAGCACAAGACCCCAACCTTAAAGTCTCTTAGGTTGACTTTATTGTTGTAATATTTTTTTAGAAAATCTTGGTAAATTTGAATATTCTCAAGAGCATTGATGCGACGTTCATCTAAAAGGGTCAACTGATCCAGACGAGCTTGTCGCGCAGTGTCATAATTGATGAACTCTTTCAATGCAATGCACAATTTTGGAATTTCCAACTCTAAGGGCATTATGGCCTTAGTTCCATATACAAAAAAAATGGTGTTTCCCTAGTGGGCATCCTCACGCTAGTCTTGTAAGCCCATAATACAAGGGGTAATTACAGATGCCAATCCTTATGATTTTCTTTCACCATCTTCTTTAAGATGGCTACTATTATCTTGTTCAAGGCCTCTACTTACCCATTTTCCTATGGATAATATGGTGTCACAAAACTATGATGAATTTTGTATTTGGATGTTAAAGACCACACATTTTTATTTTTGAATTATGGACCATTATCCAAGATTATTTTTGATGGTAACCCAAAGTGATAAATGATATTGTGAAGTATGAACTCTGTAATTTGAGGTCCTATCATCGACATTAAGGGGGCCACTTCCACCCATTTTGTGAAGTACTCAATAGCCGTTAATATAAATATGTGTGGGCCCGAATATGGGGAGAAATATTTCTAATTAGATCGAAATCCCTTTGAGCAAATGGCCAAGCTGCTTGAATGGGATGTAAGGCCTAATATGGTAGGTGCATCAGATTTGCATGATGTTGATATTTAATGCACTTCTTGACATACTCACAGCAATCCTTCTTCATGGTGGGCTAGTAATAAACCATTCGAAGGATGCACTTAACAATAGATATACCACTGAAGTGTCCACTGCATGTACCATCATGAGCTTACAAAATTACCCAAGATGATTCTTGGGGCTCTAATAAATGGAGTACTCCATCTGTAGACACCTAAAATGCATCATTCCGAGGTGACTACTCATATGGGACATGCTAGAAGACCATATGGAATACCTTGGATATATACCAAGGTATAGCAATGGTTTTTACCACTCAATTTGGGCACATTTGCCTAGTCAGTGCTAGCCATTACTGACACCCGCAGTTAGCAGTGCTCATTGTGCCTGTCATCCACGGTCAGCACTCAAAGTCAGTTGGCCTTCATATGATCCAAAATTGGTTGCAACAGCCAATTGGTTTGCATATTGGAGTGGTTTTAGTGATGAAGGTTTTGGATCCTTCCATACAACAACCTCAACCACCCAATCTTGATCTTAGCTTCCTCATGAAGCTTCCTATAGCCCTTGGAAATTACTATATAATCCTCTTCTGAATTGGGGAAAATAGAGAGAGAAGCATAATAAATTGAGCAGTGAAGCCCTTTTGATTGCATAATCATTCACATACATTGATAGGAATAATTTTGCTACCCAATTAGAGATCACATTGCCATGGAGGTCCTAGGAGGATAGGAGAGTCAAGAAATGCTAATACGTGTAATATGTGCACTCACTGAGAAATTCAACTGCCAAATCTATCAGAGGACACAGAGGTGACCCTTGACCATAAATTTGGCAATGAGAACCATAGAATTGGACCTAATTCGGAGGACAAAATTACTTCAGGCTCTGTCGTGGTTGTCAACCATGATGAATAGTGCCCACCACTTGAATAACCCATGGTCAGAGCATAATCCCTGATTTCCTTTTTTTTTTGCTTTGCAGTGTATTTAACTAGGTTAGATTAATCATTTTATAGTGTTAATTCAGCATTCTAGAGACATTTGATTGATTGATTAAGAATTAATTGAAATTTCCCTTCAATGTTGTAATGTAGGCATAATAAATATTTTTCATGTTTTCATGTCTTCAATTGGTTAATTAGGAGCTTAGATAGATTCATCTTAGTTGCTTTCATGTTTCTAATGGTAGGTCATCATGATTTAGATCAATTTACATGCTTTGAATAACTTTCTTGATTTCTTGATTATCATGTTATCTTTTGCACAAATATCATTTTAAAGCTTTATCAAGAGAGGTCTCCTTTGATTTTAATATTTCTTTTTGTTTATTGCACGTAAGACTAATAGATTTTTGGGATGCAAGGCAAAAAATTCCTCTAATCATGGAGAAGAGGGTCATCATCACCCTAGAGTAGTTCGTGTCACCCTGGTAGGCATTTTGATTGCATCTACCCTTGAGAGGGATTTGAAACTCTATTTTAATTGATGTATCAAATGGGTATCCCTAAGAGGGATGAATATGTAACTTAGCTTAACTGAAATTAATAAAGGGATTCTTTATATTTGTTTTGTTTCTTGTTGTCAACTTATGTTTTCCCATTTATGCTTATTTCATGAATTGCAATAGATATATTAGATAGCAAGAGCCTTTTTGGTGGTTAGAGAAGGCAATCACGATAGAACCCCACATTTTTAGCCATGATTTATTAACTCTGGTCTATGTTTTTATGGTAGGTACTCACTGTGGTTGACATCCGCGGTCAAAAAGTTATCCCACATTTGACAAACATGGGCAACAGTCATAACCGCGTATCAGAGCTGCGATCAGAAATAGACCAACCATAGAGCAGGAGTAAAAAACTAAATTAGATGAGGACCTGAGGTAGGCCCTTCTAAAACCCCCTATTTCTATTTTTTCTCTTTGTATTTTTCCAAGACATCAAAAATGAAACCTAGCTAGGATAAGGATAAAAAGAACAATAAAATGAATTAGGTCCTTGAGGTTTTTATTTGGTGCTTCTACTAGTCACTTCTAGGAACAACGAATCTCTAAGTGTAGTTCACCCTAGTCTCCAGTGGTATAGGCCATCTGAATGTTAGATTTTGCTTGCATGAGGCCCAATCAGTGGCCAATTACTCATACTAGTTTCATTCTATGAACACCACATAACGTAGTGTGCATATACCTCTGAATATAAAACATTATTTATTTTATATCATGTAGAAAATAATCATGTTAATGTTGTATTATGCATATTTTCTTTGTGTAAATTAAAAAGAACCCACACACACAACAACACATTTAAACGCTAGTGAGTTGGGAGTCACATCCAACACTAGTAGGGTTTCAACGATGATGGAGGTGATTTCCATCCATTGGTCCCACTCCCTCTTACCATATGTTCTAGACCAATACTATTAGGATCTCACTATTAAAAATAAGCACACTCACACAAAATACTAGAAAATAACACAAATACATCAAATAACTCAATAACACTATGCAGAAATTAAATGCAAAAATGGAACAATCTCACAATAACACAGAATCGCAGGCCTCTTCGAGGGGGCAACCTCCTTCAATATTTCATTAGCTTGCAAAAATATGAATTCGTACATGGCTTCATATATTTTAAAGAAAAACTTCATGCAACCCTACCTAAAGGCTCAAGAGTTGGCTTACATGCAAAATGCCACTCGAGCTAGAATCTCCTACCTACCATCGGTTACAATCTTGATAAAAAATGGTTACATGAGATGGTGCCACTTGGCTAGGAATACCACTTGCCACATACATTACAAAGTATTACAAAATAATATCATAATGGGATCCCCCACGTTGGAAGTGGGTCATTACATAAGTAAATGAGAATTACAAAATGGCGTTAGGATAGGATCCTAACATGTCCTTCCCCTTCAAAAAGCTTTGTCCTCAAAGCTGAAAATGAGGGAACTGGTGCTGGAGCTGATGGAGAGACTCCCATGTCGCATCTTCTGGCTGGAGCCCGCACCACTGAACAAGAACTTCTGTGATGGTACGGTTGCGAAGAGTGTGGGTTCGACGATCCAACAATTGTTCAGGTTCGAGTAATATGGACCCTTCTTCATCCAATTCTGGTAATGTTGATTGAACCTGTACTTGTGTGCCCACAACTTTCTTGAGAGAGGAAACATGGAAAATAGGATGGAGCTTGGAGGTGGGTGGAAGAGCCAATTTGTAAGCAGTGGAACCAATCCGTTGAAGAACTTGATAGGGTCCATAGTATTTTGCAGCAAGTTTCTAGCATCGACGGAGTTGTAGGGATGATTGTTTGTACGGTTGCAAGTGAAGGAAGACCATATCACCTACATCAAAGCTACGCTCAGAACGATGTTGGTCAGCCTGTTGTCGCATCCGATTCTGAGCCATGTCCAAATTTTGCTTCAGCTGGCGAAGAACATCGGTATGTTGGTTGAGAGTAGTGTCAACTACCTGGACCTTGGAGCTTCCTGGGATGTATGAAGAAGGCGTGAGTGGAGGGCACCCATAAACGACCTCAAAAGGGGTGAGTTTGGTTGTTGTATGATAGGAAGTGTTGTACCACCATTCAGCCAAAGGAAGCCACTTCGCCCATTGAGTAGGATGATCTGATGCAAAGCAACGAAGATAGGTCTCCAAACATTTGTTGACAATCTCAGTTTGACCATCCGTTTGCGGATGATAGGCTGAACTCATTTTGAGTTGAGTTCCCTGCAACTTAAAAAATTCTTGCCAGAAATGACTAGTGAAGGTGGGATCTCGATCAGACACAATGGAGGTGGGCATACCATGAAGGCAAAAAATAGAATCGAGAAATATTTGGGCAATGGTGGAGGTTGTGTAAGGGTGGCCAAGGGAACAAAAATGAGCATACTTCGAAAGGCGATCCACTACCACGAGAATAATAGACTTACCACCAGATTTAGGTAACCCTTCTATAAAATCCATGGAAATGTCAGTCCAAACCTGATCTGGAATGGGCAAGGGTTGAAGAGTACCCAAAGAACGTACCGTTTCACCTTTCATCCATTGGCAGGTATCACAAGCTATGACAAAATCATGGATATCCTGTTTCATACCTTTCTAGAAGAATGTGCGCTTGAGGCGTTCATATGTTTTAAGAAATCTTGAATGGCCTGCAGAGGGAGCAGTATGTAGTTCCTTCATGAAGAGCTCATGGAGTGGGGATGTGCGAGGAAGAACAAGGCATTGGCGATAACGCAGGTCATGGCCATCCCAATTGTAGCCTGGGAATGAAGTAGGATCATCACGGAGCGAGGCCACCAAAGCTTTCAAATCTGCATCCTGAAGTACCTCCTGTCGTAAGGAATCTATCCATTGAGGAACAGGTGAGGAAATGGCACATAACATACTAAGGGCCTCAAATTGGTGAGAGAGAGCATCAGCCACAAGATTCTCTTTGCCTTTTTTATAGGTGATATCGTAATCATATCCCATGAGTTTAGAAACCCATTTTTGTTGTTCTGGGGTAGCAACCCATTGTTCCAAGAAGTATTTGAGACTCTGATGGTCTGTTTTAATGGAGAAATGATGCCCAATGAGATATGGTCACCAATGGGTTACAACATGTAAGATGGCCAACATCTCCTTGGCATATGTAGACTTTCCCAAGTTACGATCAGAGAGTGCCTTACTAGTGAAAGCCAAGGGTCTCCCTTCCTGCATCAACACTGCCCTGATGCCATGACCGGAAGCATCACTTTCAATGACAAAAGGCTTGGAAAAATTTGGCATGGCTAGAACTGGTGTTGTGGTCATAGCATGCTTCAATTCGAGGAAGGCTTGGTCAGTGGGCCCCATCCAAGTAAAAGAGTCCTTCTTTAACATGGATGTGAGGGGGGCTACTATTTTACCATAATTACAAACAAATTTGTGGTAGTAACCTGTAAGCCCTAAGAATCCTCGAAGTCCCTTGAGAGTGCGAGGTTTTGGCCAGTCCTGAACTGCTTGAATCTTCTTGGGGTCGACCTTGACGCCCTCTTTGGAGACAATGTGTCCTAGATACTCCACTTCATTTAGACCAAAGGAACACTTGGACCGCTTAGCAAAAAGTTGATGTTGTGCCAACAATTGTAATGTTTGATCCACATGGATAAGGTGTTCTTCCCACGAGCGACTATAAACCAAGATATCATCAAAGAAAACCAGGATGAACTTCCATAGGAAAGGGTGAAAGATGTTGTTCATCAAGCTCTAAAATGTGGAAGGAGCATTTGTCAGACCAAATGGCATTACCAAGAACTCATAGTGACCTTCATGAGTACAAAATGCAGTTTTGGGGATATCCTCATCCTTGAGCCAGATTTGATGGTAGCCAAAACGAAGGTCTAACTTGGAGAAGTACATAGCTCCATGTAATTCATCCAATAATTCATCCACTACCGGAATGGGGAATTTATCCTTGATGGTAATTTTGTTGAGCTCACGGTAGTCTATACACAATCGCCATGAGCCATCCTTCTTGCGAACTAGTAAAACTGGAGAAGAGTAAGGGTTGGTACTCGGTCGAATGACACCAGCTTTGAGCAATTCTTGTACCATCTGCTCGATTTCAGACTTGAGAGCATGAGGATACCGATACGGTCTGATGTTGGGTGGTGCATTACCTGGTAGTAGTGGAATAGCATGGTCATGTGAGCGACGAGGCGACAGGGTAGTTGGTTCTGAAAAAACACCATTGTGCTTGGTAAGAACAAGTTGCAAATCTGCTGGAATTTGATCCACTATGGAAGTGCTTGGTTGAATTGAAAATATTTGTGCAATGACCCCATGGGATGACTTTTTCAACAATTTCTCCATACGATTGGAACTGACAATTTGGGAAGGGCCTATTTTGGCACCATGGAGGATGTGTGTTTTTCCATGCTATGAAAACTGCATCCATAGTTCTGCAAAGTTCCAGTTGATAGTGCCCAAGGTGCTCAACCATTGGGATCCCAACACCATGTCACATCCTCCCAATTGGAGGGCAAACATGTCTTGCTTGAGTTCATAATCCCCCATATTTATTTTAACATTACGACATTTACCTTTACAAGGTAAAGTGCCTCCATTTGCCACCATGACTTCAAAGGAATTGCATGTGTGTATATAGCAATTGGCCTGCTTAGCAACTCGAGGATCAATGAAGTTGTGTGTACTTCCTGAATCAATAAGAATAGTAAGGCGTTGGCCTTTGAAAAAACCCACAACTCTCATGGTTTGTGGAGTGGTAACCTCGACAAGAGCATGGATGGAAATTTTTGCTTCAGGGTCTTGGGTTTCCTCTTCCTGTTGAGTTGGTGCTTCAGTTGTGTCACTCTCCTCATCACTCTGGTCACTGCTATCGGGTTCCTCTGCATCTATTAAGAACAATCTCTTATTTGCACATCTATGCCCCTTTACAAATTTTTCATCACAATTATAACATAGCCCTTGGGTGCGGTGCACATCCATTTCAGCTGTAGTCAGTCGCTTAGGAGCAGGAGGTTTATTATCAGTATTATTTTGGAACCGAGGAGGAAAGGGAGGCCGAGCTTGAGAAAATCACGGTGTCCACCATTGAGCTGAGAGTTTAGATTCGGCCAATCGGGCTAAACTGATAGCCTCCATCATGGTTTGTGGTTTAAACATCTTGACTTCAGCCTGTAGATCATCTTTCAACCCACTCATGAAACAACTCATAAAAAATCCCTCATTCAAGCCCCTTGTCTTATTGGCCAATTTCTCAAATTGTGTTTGGTAATCATGAACTGTGGTAGTTTGTTTCAGCTTTTTCAATGCTCTTGTAAAGTCTTCATAGTCATTAGGGCCAAATCGGGTGAGTAGTTGGGACTCAAAGTCCTCCCAAGATAGATCAGGGGTAGTGGCTCGTAGCCATTGGAACCAATGTAAGGCTTCAGATTCTAAGTTGAAGGAAGCCATCTGAACCCGATGATATATAGGGACATTATGGAGTCTAAAGAATTGATCAACCCGACATAACCACCCATCGACATCCTTTCCACTGAACTTAGGAAAATCCAATTTAGGCATTTTGAAGGTCGGATCACGGTCATAGTGAGTGTCTTCGGTTCCCCTTCTTCGGTCTTCTGTTTCCCTTCTTCGACCTCGTTCAGAGTTTTTAGCTTGGTGTTCAGATGTGAGAGTACCTTGCAATTGTGTCTCCACCTCTGTAAGTTGTTTTTCTAAGCGGATTCTAGTGGTATCCTGATCTGTTCGGAGCTCTCGAATCTCTTCTCTTATGGTGTGGTTTGTAGTGGTCAAGTAGTCAAGGGATTTTTGCATATCGACCAATAATGTGGCAATTTCTAACTCCTTTTGTCCATGAGTGTCGCTCGCCATTGTGGGCCCTCTTTTACTCAGTTACTAAAAATAGATGTGGGATTTTAGGAGTTACTATTTTTAGTAAGGGTCCAAAATTTAATTTGGGCAATGTGTTGCAACTCTGATTTTAGGATAGGGTCCACTTCGGTGGTTGTTTGATCTGAGCGCTCAATGAGGAGATATACTGAATTTCTTGACTTTTTGTGATCTCCTATTGGTTGCAAGTCGATGTGAAGGTAATTTCTTCCCCTTGGACTTAAAATTTCACCAGTGAGTCCTTGAGAGTCTTTGGTGCAGAATAATAAGTAGCTTCTATTCCCAAAAATTTGGATCAATTTGATTGACCATTGAAAAGTTATGGCCTTAGCAAGAAAAATAAAAAATTACTATTTTTGGAAAATCGGTGCAAAATTTGACCAGGGGCTGCCAAGGACAATTTTGTTTGGAATAGAGTGTAGAATTATCTGCTAAATTTTGGAGTCAATCTGAGCTCTATGTGAAGAGATATCCCTATTTTAATAAAATTTCAATATTTTTTTTCTATGTGGTTGGTGTTGTCGATTTCTGATCTGGAGTTACAGTTCAAAATTTGGGACCTGGGATCAACTGTCTCTAACCTGTAGATTGCACCCTGACCACCCTGTCACTATCCTGTTCCTTCCTCTATCACCTGTATTGCGGTTACTAACACGGTTCCTATCACTGACCTTGGGGATTCTCTGATATTGATAGTACTATTTCTGACACTAGAAGTCTATAATTCTGGACTATTACAGAGGGTTGTTACTATCGACCTGACTACCTCTATTACTGACCAGACTATTTTTATCACTGTCTTGACTATTCTATTTCTGACCACAGGCTATTGCAGACACTTGCAAGATCTATCCTGACTGTTGGTGCATGCAAGTTTGTTTTCTGTGATAAGGAATGCCTTCTCCGTATGCTCACTTTTGGGGTTGTGAATGCAGGTTAACAGAATAGGGATGGTGTTGATTTGTAGGTGGAAGTTATGTTTTGTAGAACTAGGGTATGCTAAGCAAGGGAGTATGTAATACCCATAGGCCCTCTGTTATACCGTAGTGACGAACAATAGTGCTCGGACCAATATTTCAGGCCACTACCCAAGGAGGATTCCACACATACCCTTGAGCACACTATCTGCCTCTCTGACAGTACGGGAGGGTGATCGTCCGGGATGTTGTGTCCCATGGACTATGGATAATACAAGGCCAAAAAGCTTCCTAATGGATAAAATTTTGTTTAAACCTAGATTGTCTCCCGATACACCCGAAGATGCGTGGGAGCTCAAGTCCGTGCGCGAGTGTTGTCTAAGGCCTGGGTATTGGAGCCTGATCGCCCCTCACTTCACTAGACGCTTTATGGGCTATCTAGCTTAGCCAATAACGACAACTCCTTCATGATATTTTAAAACCCCCGACACAGGGTTTCTAACCTACACAACTACTAAAACAGAGACTGTATTTTTTTGTGTTTTCTGGATTTTTGGTCAAAAAAGACTGTATTTTTTTGGGTTTTTTTAATAAAGGAAAAATAGAAATGAAAAAACACACAAAAATTTATACCTAACAGATGGAATGGCTGGAAAAAATCATCTCAGTTGCAGCAGAACTCGGCCCTAGAAAGCGCTCTGATACCACTTGTTAGGATCTCACTATTAAAAATAAGCACACTCACACAAAATACTAGAAAATAACACAAATACATCAAATAACTCAATAACACTATGTAAAAATTAAATGCAGAAATGGAACAATCTCACAATAACACAGAATCACAGGCCTCTTCGAGGGGGCAACCTCCTTCAATATTTCATTAGCTTGCAAAAATATGAATTCGTACATGGCTTCATATATTTTAAAGAAAAACTTCATGCAACCCTACCTAAAGGCTCAAGAGTTGGCTTACATGCAAAATGCCACTCGAGCTAGAATCTCCTACCTACCATCGGTTACAATCTTGATAAAAAATGGTTACATGAGATGGTGCCACTTGGCTAGGAATACCACTTGCCACATACATTACAAAGTATTACAAAATAATATCATAATGGGATCCCCCACGTTGGAAGTGGGTCATTACATAAGTAAATGAGAATTACAAAATGGCGTTAGGATAGGATCCTAACAAATGCCAAATCCAAGAACCATCTGTAGCCCAAAAAAATTGTTGTGGGTATAACGATGATTGGATGAGATTGAGTGAGGATCTGGGAGGACCTGTGCTCCCTACTCGGGTGTGGAATTTCATTGCCGCACTTTGGGGGGATTACGTGACCTAGAGTTCATAGACAGGTTGTCGAGCTATGAGCATATAGGTGAAATCCATTAAACAATTGAAAAAATCATCAACGTTTTTCAAAACACAACAAGAGTTACTTTATTGATACAAAAAATTGAAAACACATCAAACAATCTAGGTCTCATTTTAAAATTGTAAAAGGATATAATAATTATTGTATTCTTTGTGTGCTAATAAAATTTAAATCTAGACATACGATACACAATGGTGCAAACACAGAGAGGTCGATATAGGCATAGACCTGAGATCGAGGACCAAGCTCCACCTAGTACACAACACGATGTAGAATACCCTCAATCATAGAATCCTCTTGGATATCGTTCAGTGAGCATTAGAGGGGATAATTCTACATGAGAGGATTCTATTGAGAATACCCCAATTAGATGAAGTACTAGATATTCCTCTAGACATAGATTAAAGCATGGGACTTCCTAGCATAGGGGTCCCACATATGGTAGCATTTACCATGACCACATTCCATGTGGATCCATGGGTTCTATTGAAGAATATGTCATTGAGGGATCCATATTGGTACCCCTTTGACCTTTATCTAAGGGAGGCTCATGACCTCCATCGTTATAGCATAGACATGTCCAAGATCCACCCATTTAGGGGTGAACAAAGAGGATTGCTTTCGATCATAGGCACACATAGACTTCCTATAGGGGTGAACCTACCAAGTTCACCATAGATATATCCAAAGTGGGAGAAAATGGTATGCCACCTTATGAGCCATGGTATAGCAAAAATTTGGATGGTCTAGACAGAGTCCTAGGTCATCTAGAATATAAGCCTATGCCTGCACCCTCTCGACCTATGAGTGAGTGTAACGAAAGCACCATCAAAACAACCTAAGAACATGGAGAGTACTCCAAGTATTCTCGAGACATGTGTTCTCTTGCATCGCATGCAAGCACTGAATATAGGAGATAACCTAACATGAATGCCATATTTATAGATAGAGGCAAGAGTGTGGTAGATTAGTCCATTGGAGGACATACCCATAAAGCTGCTCAAATAGAGCACACTCCCTAGAGGCCTGAGATGGCCGATAATCTTAATAGGGCTTATATACTGATGTCAGAGCAAATATGATAGATTATCCAAGACCAATTAGAGGATGTTCGTGCAAATAAAGAGTGCCTCACAAACAAGAATACTCGGAGGCAGAGGTTCATAAGATAGAAATTATATCAAAAGTGCATGCATGAAAAATGCATCCTCAATCAGAAGGAGAATGTAGAGATATAGGATCGATTGGCTAGTTTTGATTTACCTCCTCACAGTGATATCAGGGAGTGTGTCAATAGATGAGTGGCTTCATAGCTTGAGTTACATCCTGAGTACATAGACACACATGCTTGCCCTGCAACTCAACATAGAGATCGGCATCCAACATATGAACAACATGAGCATAGGCATTATGAGGAATAAGTGGGAGAGGAATTAGAATAAGAATATTTGTAAATCTCCCAATTTGAGGATGAGGGTGAGCCTAGTCCACCACATTGATCGAGGAAGAATCTACCCCCCAAGGTGCCTCCAAGGCAATCTTGAGAAGAGGAGTTTCTTTCCTCGAAATCCTATAAGACCTTAGCAAAGAAGGTTCAAGCCATAGATAAGTAAGGAATAACTTATTAGAATCCTACCTTGGACAAAATTCACAATGAACCTCTATGCACGTCAGTGCCTATTACAACATATCTTGAGCATTTCAAGATGCCTAAACTAGAAAATTTTCAAGGAGAGGAAGATGCATAGGAGCATGTGACTAGTTTTCTAGATATGTGCTTTTAGATTGAGAGTAATGACACTTTACTCCTATGCACATTCATCATGACCCTATTAGGCCTAGCTCAAGAGTGGTTCAACCAATTAAATAGGTACATCATCACTAGTTTTAAACAATTAGCTTATGCATTTCTTGAACGCTTCTCCTTCAATGTCATGAAGAAGGTAAACTTATCCGACCTGGTCATTGTAACACAGCATGACGATGAGCCAATAATGGATTATGGAAAATTATGGAGGAATATGATGGTGAAACTACCATTCTCCATCCCATCCTATGAATTAATGTGAATGTTCATGAAGAGTTGTGCAAGAACATTTTATTGTTGCTACAGTTGCAGCAATACTAGACATTCAAAGAGGCTTTGGTACAAGCTAAGGTGATTGAGGACATCAAGTTACATGAGGGTAACTTGAAGCTTAGGAATAAGGACAGGCACAAGAAAAGCACTAAGAGATAATAGGCCAAGCTGGCCCATGTTAATCAGGTGGTGTTGAACCTCCAAAAAGGAGAAAAATGGTAGCAAAAGCAAAATTATCAAGCCCAACCTTTGCCTACGTAGTATGAGCAATGAAAAAAAAATTAAAAGGGTAAAAATAAGGAAAAACTCCCACCTCGTGTATTCACTCAGTTATCAAAGTCCTTGAATTTTATTTTCATTAGTTATGCGAGGTGAAGGCTATAAAATTACCCAAAGTCAAGATAACGGATCCTAACCAGCCTAAGCCTAAAGGCTATAAAGATGATCATTATTGCATCTTTCATTGATCGAAAGGCCATGACATCAAGGTATGTTGGTATTTCAAATATCTTGTAAAAAATATGATCAAAAGATATACACTTCTTGTCAACAACCCACAAGCACATGATAACCAAAATGTGGGGATTTACAAATATCCTTTACCAAATCATGAGGCACCAAAGAATAATGTTGGCCAAGTCAACCAAGTATGCATCGAACCACCAACCCAAGGGTTCATCAGGATGGTCAATATTGTCACAAGAAATACAAGGTATGAATGACTGAATCAAAATCTAGTGCCTATTATATTCCAAGCTACACCTCCTCCAAGACCAGCCCAATATGTGCCTGGCCCACTAGCTAGATCGATGGTGACCATCGAAAGTAGGTTGATTCAAAACCTACAAAAAATTCCAGCAAAGTTGTCGATTTATGAGCTAATTTAGTAGTCTCCTAAGCACAAGGATATTATCATGGACATATTAATGTCTATAGAAGTGCAACCTCAAGATCCTGAATAATTTACACACTTCGTGGAGCACATGCAATAGTGCCAGGAACCGATCATTCAATTTCATGACCATGAAGTTAAAATAGTTTCCACTGTTATAGCAGACCTACCACTACATATTATTGCATGTGTGAATCATAAACTATTCAATAAGGTTTTTATTGATATAGGATCATCAATAAATATCATAACTAACAAGGCATTAACTCATTTGAAGTTACCCAAGACACATATCATCCCCTCTACCTTCACATTGAAAGCTTTCAATGATGCATTATGCTCGATGGTCAATACTATAGTTTTACCTATCCAGGTAGGACTGGAGACCATCCCAGTGATGTGTCACATAATAGAAGGTTCTATGAAGTATAATATACTTATAGGGAGGTCTTGGATCATAGAAATGCATTGCATCCCTTCTATTCTACACCAGTGTATCAAATACATTTATGTGGGATAAGTTCACATGGTGCCTTCGGATGAAGAACCCTTTAAATACATGAATCTAGCATATTTTATAGGGGAATTCATGCTCCCATAAATGCACCTAGATTTTCAACCAATATCACCAATAAAATATCTATGAGGTAAGATCAAAGAAGTGTGTGCTAGACCTGCAAAATTTGTATCTCAACAATCGAAGCACACAATGACTACTTCTATCATATCGACTACATCTATGATACAACGGGATGATAGGAATTTGAAAGAAAATATGGATGAAAAGAAGATAAAGTAGATTCCCAAGCTAGTTATCATTGAAACCCCTACTCCCATGGAAGTAGAGGAAGTTCAAGGAGGAGTTGAAGAGGCATCTCAGCCTGCTTCACCTGCATCTTTAGTAGGGTCTACACCACAAGTGACCATCCATTTTGTTAATCCTAGATTAGGGGAAAATATTATGTAGAACATGATGTTCACACCTATTATCAAGACTAAACAAGAAATGGACCAATCGTGAGCCCACACATTCCCATAGGGATGGTGGAGCAATTAGGGGTACCACCTAACCAAACAAACTTCATCTATGGAGGGCTAGACCAGATTGCATATCCCACACCCATGGATGAGGATGATAATAAACCATTCACCATGAACATTCATTATATTTCTAACCTTAACTACACCATGCGATACTTTGAGCATTACCATTGGCATGGTTATGGTCTTGGACTATTCGAGAAGGGGTGTAAGAGGCCTATAGAACCATAGTATTAGTTACCTACTGATAGGTTCAGGTTGGGATTTTATAGTGGAGGATAGGTTGAACTCCTCATGACATATTTAGACTGCCTGTACCTCAATCTGGTGGGTGAAGTTGATTTCAATCCTTATCACCCTAGTATTTCTACATTTCAAAGGGATAACTGGATAGTGTCGTATGTCACTATAGAACCACCCGAGACATATCACTAGGATATCTTGGTGGGTACCGGTCCATATCATATACCAAGAGAAAAATTAGGTCAAAAAATCCATGAGGCAGCTGATGATGTAGGAATGCAGGTTCATAATGATAATTTAGTGATAAATTATAATTTAGAAGATCATTCTGACGAGGATACATCAGAGTCCATCTATGAGAAAGGTGGACCAAGTAGAATTCATGAGAATGATAATGACAATGAGTCCCCAAATAGGGACCTATATGAGGATGAGATTGAGGTAGCCTATTTGGGACCTCATAATTTATGTCATCTATTATTGGAGGAAACAGTCATTGAAGATGATCAATCCTTCATGAGCGATAGCAGTTATCGGGTGTGGGCATACATGAGACCTCATATTCCTAATATCCCAAATCCATTTGGTAGAGATGAAGGTCTCTATTATGATAGTGATTATGAGGATGAGACAGAGAGACAATATAGGATCTCCATACTTACGCCATCATAATGCACCTTACACTTTAGAGGATTTGTATAGAGAGGTTAATCTTAATCCTCTTCTTAGGGGAAGACCATCGAATCTTAATGTGATTTATCACATGGTGTTTCTTGAGACACCAATATACATGGAGCTCCTTGAGCCCATTGATTCCATACGATAGTCTATTCATGGACTAGATCCAGAGATCCCCATACCCCCAGAAAAGCATCTCAAAGATGGTATTTTTGCTAATGTTGAGTCACTCATGCGTGGTCCTAGAGACATGATCCATTCCATCAACATGATTTCCATCGATTTGACCATTCCACTCTATAATCCAACCAATCCATATAAACCATTACATCTAAATGTAGATGTTATTGATTGAGATCACACTAATTCACCTCTAGAGCCTGAATATTTCTTCCCTAATAAAGAAATGTTGCAACCTTTCCATTTTGTACTAGGTTGTACACATGATGTCTATCATGCTGAGGATGCTTCTGATGCAGAACCAATAAACCCAGCAGATGAAATCCACTTGATCCCTATGCCTCATCAGCTTGAGGAGGGATTCCATATGTTAGTAGAGGAAACCTTCTAAGTGGATATCAGTAATGATCCCACAAATCTAAGGAAGGTTAAATTCAGGGATACTTTGACTCTTGATGAGCATGCCAACCTCATCCCTCTATTGAGAGAGAGACCTACTCTCTTTACTTGGAATTATAAAAATATGCTGGGTCTAGATACGAAATTAGTTACTCATAACCTTTTGCTAGATATATCAAAGAATCCAGTCAAGTAGAAACTTAAGAAGATGCATCCAATAGTAGCCTTAATGGTTAAGTATGAATTGCAAAAGCTATTGGATGTAGAGTTTGTCATCTCCATTGACTATCTAGAATGGGTATCCAATATGGTGCCTGTAGGAAAACCTGATGGAAGGATTCGTATCTGTATAGATTTCAAAGACGTAAATAAGGCAACACCAAAGGATTCATTTATGTTTCCAAATACCGATGCTGTTATAGATACAACTGTAGGTCATGAAATGCTCTCCTTAATGGATGGTTTTTTTTGTTATAATCAAATTCATATTAAGCCCAAATACTAGTATAAAACTGCATTCATAACGCCATGGGGAACATTTTTCTACAAATTTATACCATTTGGTCTTAAGAATGCTGGTGCCACATATCAATGGGCTATGAAATATATCTTTCATTACTACATGCATAAGATCTTAGAGGATTACATTGATGACTTGTTGGCAAAGTCGTTATTGTATTCTAAGAATGCAGAGGTCTTGAGGAAGGTCTTCGATTGCTTGATAGATCATAATTTCATGTTGAATCCTAAGAAGAGCATATTTGGTGTAACTTCAGGAAAGCTCTTAGGATTCATCATTTCAAAATGAGGCATCAAAGTTGACCTAACAAATGTCAAGGTTATTTTAGAAATGCATCCCCCCACAAACATCAAATAATTGAGAAGCCTACAGGGCAAAGTAGCATCCATAAAGTGATTTATCACTCAATTATTAGATAAATGTCAATCCATAAATTGAATACTACACAAGGGGGTCCCATTCAACTGGGATGAGGACTGTCAAGCAGCCTTTGCTGAGATTAAGCAATACCTGGTGACACCACCAGTGCTAGCTCCACCAAGGCTAGATGTGTCATTTTTGCTATATATATTAGCAACCAACTTTGCATTGGGAACTATGTTAGCCCAAAAGAATGTGCAAGATAAAGAACAGACCATATATTATATTAGCCAAACCTTGGTGAGTTAAGAGCTAGGATATGTATACATTGAAAAGTTGTGTTTAGCAGTAGTGTTTGCTACCAAGAAATTGTGACACTATATGTTGATTCATACAACATATGTCATATCAAAACAAAATTCTTTGCAGTATATGATGAGCAAGACATATCATAATACACGTACTAGAAAGTGGATCATGCTACTGACAGAATTTGGTCTAGAATCCATAAGCCAAAATTCCATTAAGAGACAAGTCATAGCTGATCAATTGGTTGAGGAACCTCTTGAAAATAGTAGGCCCCTCACCATAGAACTTCTTGATGATGCAGTTTTTGCCTTATCAGAAGCACCCAAACCTGAGGAACCAGAAAACAAAGCCGATATGACCCTATTCTCTGACAGTTTAAAGTGTGAGCAAGGGGGTGGTGTAGAAATAGTGTCGTTCACACTGTAGGGTGCTCCAATGCCCTTGTCATTCAATTTGGACTTTCCTTGCACTAACAACAATGCTGAATACAAAGCCATAATTTTGGGTCTCCAAAGAGCTATCATCATGAAGATAAAAAGGTTAAATATCTTTGGTGATTCCCTTCTCATTGTTAACAAAGTTAAGGGATTATTTCAATGTCATGTCCAGTATTAAAAGCTTACAAGGATCTTATTTATATTTATCTAGCTCAAATGGAATGGTATGACATCGAGGCAATCACTTGTTTTTCCAATATATTTGTAGACACAATGGCATATTTGGGATCCCTAATCCCTTAGAATCTATCTAATGATTTCACTACCATCCATGTAAAAATGTTATCACATTCTACTGTACAACATGATTCATGTAGAACCAAACCATGAGTGGTTCTACAGAGTAAGAGACTTTCTCAAGACAACATCCTAGGGGTCTTTGATCTCATAGGATTTGATAGGGAGTGGTACTACAATTCACCATAGGGTTGTTTCCCAGTCTGTATTTGTAAGTGTAGAACCATAGGGGGAACATGCTATCTTGTTGGTCAAAGCCAAAGATTATCATAACTACACATCATAGATACATGAATTTCTTAGACTTGGTGTAATCCCTCAAGGATTTTTGCATGTCACAAAACGCACATTTAAATAGAAAGCAATAAAGTATGTCTTGTTAGCAGACATCCTATACTATAGAAGCTATGATGGAGTTCTCCTTCATTGTCTTGAGCTCCAAGAGTCATCTTGGGTAATTTCACAAGCTCACGACGGTATGTGTGGTGGCCATTTCAATGACATGGCTATCATCAAGCGCATACTTCACATGGGTTGTTATTGGCCCACTATGGAGAAGGATTACAATTTGTATTTTAAGAAATGCATTAAATGCCAACATCATGCTAATATTATGCACCTGCCATCACATGCCTTACGACCCATTCAAGAGGCCTGGCCATTTTCTTAGTGGGGACTTGATCTCATAGGCAAGATCTCTCCTCCATCATCGGGTTGACATACTTTTATTATCATGGCTACTGAGTATTTTAGTAAGTGGGTGGAATCCATTCCATTAACAATGACAACTGGAGCGCGTGTTTTTGAGTTTATACTCACCAATATCATAAGTCATTTTGGGATACCATCCAAGATAATTTTAGATAATGGAATGTCATTAAGAAAAAACTATGAGAGCTTTGATGTCTAAGTATAGAATCAAACACATTTTTGTGACTCCATTTTATCCGCAAGAAAATAGACAAGTTGAAGCTTCAAATAATATAGTGTTCTCCATATTGAAAAAGATGATACAAGAGCACCACAAATATTGGCACATCCAGCTGCCCCTTGCATTATGGGCTTACAAGACTAGTATTCGAACATCCATTGGGGCAAATCCATTTTCATTAGTATATGGTGTTGAGGCCATTATGCCCTTCCAGTTAGAGATTCCAATGTTGTGCATCACATTTAAAGAGTTCATTGATGATGACACTACACAGTAAGATTACCTAGATCAATTGATGCTACTTGATGAACATTGCATGAATGCCCTTGAGCACCTCTGTGTTTATCAAGAGCACTCAAAACAAGATTAAAATTGAGCATTACCATTCACCATGAACATTCATTATCTTTCTAACCTAGACTACGCCATGCGATACTTTGAGCGTTACCATTGGCATGGTTACGGTCTTGGACTATTTGAGAAGGGGTGTAAGAGGCCTATAGAACCATAGTATCAGTTACCTACTGATAGGTTCGGGTTGGGATTTTATAGTGGAGGATAGGTTGAACTCCTCGTGACATCTTTAGACCACCTGTACCTCAGTCTGGGGGTGAAGTTGACTTCAATCCTTATCACCCTAATCCTTCTACATTTCAGAGGGATAACCGGATAGTGTCGTATGTCACTATAGAACCACCCGAGACATATCACGAGGATATCTTGGTGGGGACCGGTCCAGATCATATACCAAGAGAAAACTTGGGTCAAAAAATCTATGAGGCAGCCGATGATACAGGCATGCAGGTTCATAATGATAATTTAGTGATAAATTTTGAGTTAGAAGATCATTCTGACGAGGATACAACAGAGTCCATCTACGAGATAGGTGGACCAAGTTGCATACATGAGAATGATGATGACAATGAGTCCTCAAATAGGGAGCTATATGAGGATGAGACTGAGGTGGCCTATCTGGGCCCTCGTAATTTATGTCATCTATTACTAGAGGAAATAGTCATCGAAGATGATCAATCCTTCATGAGCGATAGCAGTTATCGGGTGTGGGCGTACATGGGACCTCATCTTCCTAATCTCCCGATTCCAGTTGGTAGTGGTGAAGGTCTCTATTATGATAGTGATGATGAGGATGAGATGGAGAGAGCCTATTTAGGACCTCCATACTTACGCCATCATAATGCACCTTACACTATGGAGGATTTGTATAGAGAGGTTAATCTTAATCCTCTTCTTAGGGGAAGACCATCGAATCTTAATGTGATTTATCACATGGTGTTTCCTAATCCACCAATGTACATGGAGCTCCTTGAGCCCAATGATCCCATCCGATAGTCTATTCATAGACTGGATCCAGAGATCCCCATACCCCCAGAACCACATCTCGGGGATGGTAGTTTTTGCTAATGTTGAGTCACTCATGCATGGTCCTGGAGACATGATCCATTCCATCAACATGATCTCCATTGATTTGACCACTCCACTCCATAATCCAACCGATCCATCCAAACCATTGCATCTAAATGTAGATGCTATTGATTGGGATCACGTTGATTCACCTCTAGAGCCTGAATATTTCTTCCCTAATGAAGAAATGTTGCAACCTTTCCATTTTGTGCTAGGTTGTGCACATGATGTCTATCATGTTGAGGATGCTTCCAATGAGGAACCTATAAACCCAGTAGATGACATCCACTTGATCCCTATGCCTCATCAGCTTGAGGAGGGATCCCATATGTCAGTAGAGGAAACCTTCGAAGTGGATATCAGTAATGATCCCACCAATCCAAGGAAGGTTAAATTTAGGGAGAATTTGACTCCTGATGAGTGTGCCAACCTCATCCCTCTATTGAGAGAGAGACCTGCTCTCTTTGCTTGGACTTACAAGGATATGTCGGGTCTAGATCCAAAATTGGTTACTCATAACCTTTTGCTAGATCTATCAAAGAAGCCAGTCAAGCAGAAACTCAGGAAGATGCATCCAATAGTAGCCTTAATGGTTAAGGATGAATTGCAAAAGTTGTTGGACGTAGAGTTTGTCATCTCCATCGACTATCCAGAATGGGTATCCAATATGGTGCCTGTAGGAAAACTTGATGGAAGGATCCGTATCTGTATGGATTTCAGAGACCTAAATAAGGCAACACCAAAGGATTCATTTCCATTTCTGAATATCGATGCTCTTGTAGATGCCACTATAGGTCATGAGATGCTCTCCTTAATGGATGATTTTTTTTGTTACAATCAAATTTAGATTAAGCCCGAAGACCAGCATAAAACCATGTTTATAATGCCATGGGGGACATTTTTCTATAAATTTATGCCATTCAGCCTTAAAAATGTTGGTGCCACATATCAACGGGCTATGACATATATCTTTCATGACTATATGCATAAGATCTTAGAGGATTACATTGATGACTTGTTGGCAAAGTCATTATTGCATTCTGAGCATGCGGAGGTCTTGAGGAAGGTCTTCGATCGCTTGATAGAGCATAATGTCAGGTTGAATCCTAAGAAGTGCGTATTTGGCATAACTTCAAGAAAGCTCTTAGGATTCATCATTTCAAAATGAGGCATCGAAGTTGACCCAACAAAGGTCAAGGCTATTTTAGAAATGCATCCCCCCACAAACATCAAAGAATTAAGAAGCCTACAGGGCAAAGTAGCATCCATAAAGTGATTTATCACACAATTATCAGATAAATGTCGACCCATGAATCGACTACTACACAAGGGGGTCCCATTCAATTGGGATGAGGACTATCGAGCAGCCTTTGCTGAGATTAAGCAATACTTAGTGACACCACCAGTGCTAGCTCCACCAAGGCCAGATGTGCCATTTTTGCTATATATATCGGCAACCAACTTTGCACTGGGAACCATGTTAGCCCAAAAGAATGTGCAAGACAAAGAATAGGCCATATATTATATTAGCCGAACCTTGGTGAGTTATGAGCTCGGATATGCATACGTTGAAAAGTTGTGTTTAGCAGTAGTGTTCGCTACAAAGAAATTGTGACACTATATGTTGAGTCATATGACGTATGTCATATCCAAACAAAATCCTTTGTAGTATATGATGAGCAAGACATATCATAATACATGTACTACGAAGTGGATCATGCTACTGATAGAATTTGATCTGGAATTCATAAGCCAAAATTCCATTAAGGGACAAGTCATAGCTGATCAATTGGTTGAGGCACCTCTCAAAAATAGTAGGCCCCTCACCATAGAGCTTCTTGATGATGTAGTCTTTGCCTTATCAGAAGCACCCAAACCTAAGGAACCGGATAACAAAGCTGATATGACCTTGTTCTTCGATGGTTCAAAGTGTGAGCAAGGGGGTGGTGTAGGAATAGTGTTGTTCATGCCACAAGGAGCTCCAATGCCCTTGTCATTCAAGTTGGACTTTCCTTGCACTAACAACAATGCTGAATACGAAGCCCTAATTTTGGGTCTCCAAATAGCTATCACCATGAAGATAAAAAGGTTAAATATCTTTGGTGATTCCCTTCTCATTGTGAACCAAGTTAAGGGATTATTTCAATGTCGATGTCCAATATTGAAAGCTTACAAGGATCTTGTTGACATTTATCTAGCTCGATTGGAATGGTATGACATCGAGGCAATCCCTCATTCATCCAATATATTTGTAGACACAATGGCATATTTGGGATCTCTAATCCCTCAGAATCCATCTACTAATTTCACTACCATCCATGTAAAAATATTATCACATTCTACTGTACAACATGAAGCATTGGATAACAAAGAGTCAATCAACATGATTCATGTAGAACCAAACCATGAGTGGTTCTACAAAGCCAGAGACTTTCTCAAGAGAGCATCTTAGGGGTCTTTGATCTCGTAGGATCCGATGGGGAGTGGTACTACCATTCACCATAGGGTTGTTTTCCAGTCTGCATTTGCAAGTGTAGAACCATAGGGGGAACATGTTGTCTTGTCGGTCAAAGCCGAAGCTTATCATAACTGGACATCATAGATACATGACTTCCTTAGACTTGGTGTAATCCCTCAGGGATTATCGCATGCCACAAAATGCACATTTAAATAGAAAGTGACAAAGTATGTCTTGTTAGCAGACATCCTGTACCGTAGAAGCTATGATGGAGTTCTCCTTCATTGTCTTGAGCCCCAAGAGTCATCTTGGGTAATTTTGCAAGCTCACGATGGTACGTGCGGTGGCCATTTCAGTGGCATGGCTATCATCAAGCGCATCCTTCGCATGGGTTATTATTGGCCCACTATGGAGAAGGATTGCAATGTGTATGTCAAGAAATGCGTTAAATGTCAGCATCATGCTAATCTTATGCACCTGCCATCACAGGCCTTACAACCCATTCAAGCGGCTTGGCCATTTGCTCAGTGGGGACTTGATCTCATAGGTAAGATCTCTCCTCCATCATCGGGTCGGCATACTTTTATTATCATGGCTACTGAGTATTTTACTAAGTGGGTGGAAGCCATTCCCTTAACAATGACAACTGGAGCACGTATTGCTGAGTTTATACTCACCAATATCATAAGTCATTTTGGGATACCATCCAAGATAATTTTGGATAATGGAACATCATTTAAGAACAAAACTATGAGAGCTTTGATGTCTAAGTATAGAATCAAACATAGTTTTGTGACTCCATATTATCCGCAAGCAAATGGATAAGCTGAAGCTTCAAATAAGATAATGGTCTCCATCTTGAAAAATATGGTACAAGAGCACCACAAATATTGGCACATCCAACTACCCCTTGCATTATGGGCTTACAGGACTAGTATTCGAACACCCATTGGGGCAACTCCATTTTCATTAGTATATGGCATTGAGGCCATTATGCCCTTAGAGTTGGAGATTCCAATGTTGTGCATCACATTGAAAGAGTTCATTGATGATGACACTACATGGCAAGCTCACCTAGATCAATTGATGCTACTTGATGAACATCGCATGAATGCCCTTGAGCACCTCCATGTTTATCAAGAGTACTTAAAATGAGCTTACAATAGCAAAGTCCATCTGAGAGACTTTGAGGTTGGTGATCTTGTGCTGAAAGAGAACCAATAGAACTCAAATTTACCACCAAAAATGTGAGACAAATTCATGGCTAACTAGTTAGGTCCTTATATGATCTCAAAGAAGATTGGACCTGGGACATATCACTTGACATCGCTTGGAGGAGTTGAAGAGCCTGAACCTCTCAATATCCTTCATCTTAAAGCGTTTTATGCCTAAAACCTAAAAAGGCTCCAAAGGCATCTGTAAGCCCTTTGGTCATTCAGAAAAGGCTCCAAAGGCATCTGTAAGCCCTTTGGTCATTCAAAAAAGGCTCCAAGGGTTTCTCAAAATCGCTTGGTCAATCCCAAAAGGCTCCAAGGGTTTCTCAAAACCGCTTGGTCAATCCCAAAAGGCTCCAAGGGTTTCTCAAAACCACTTGGTCAATCCCAAAAGGCTCCAAGGGTTTCTCAAAACCGCTTGGTCAATCCCAAAAGGCTCCAAGGGTTTTCAAAAATCCCTTGGTCAAAATGTTAAAATCCATAAAAAATTGGAAAAATATCAAAAATAAAAAACATTTGCATTTCATTTGCATCATGCATTTCATTTGCATCATGCATTTCATTTTCCACATGCATTTCACCTTTGCATTGCATTAGGCATTTCCATCCGTCACACTTGCATTAGAATAAATTGTGTTTACAATCTTACAAATGACACCACGTTTGTGTTTCAATCATGCATCTATGCACTATATTTTTCATCTATTTTTCACCCTTGTGAGTAATTATGTTTTTCAACACAACCCAAATTGTTGCTATGAAGAATATACTAGGGTTTTTCGGTCATTCAACCATACCTAGAGGTCTTCTCAAGAGTTGATAGAAAGCTTGCTTTGCTTTTGTAGTTGAGGTCTAGTTAGTATAGCCCTTAGCATATCAGAATCCTATCACTAATCAACAAATTAAACAATCCTAATAAGGACTAGGGGAAGATGAAAGCTATGAAGTAGGACCAGGTATCCTGAGGTGAAAATTTTATTCTTGCTTATCCCCCTGTGCGGACGGTATGGGAAATGTTGGCAATTGGAAAAAGGATAAGTTTATTCCCTACCTAGAATCCCTTGCTTACATTAAAATGAGCAATATCCTAGAGTGATATCCTAGATCAATCCTCCATATTGATACCCTAGATCGATATCATAGATCGACATCCCAGATTGATATCCCATATTGATATCATAAGATCGATATCCCAGAAATAGTTCCACAAAGCAAAATCCCCAAAGGAAGTTTCTGAAGCAAATTATCAAATGTAAATCCCAGAAAGTCAGATCAAATGAAGATCAAGTTGTACAAAGAAAATAAAAATCAGTATCAAATCCCTTGCTCAAAAGAAAAAAGGAAAGTACAAAATAAATAGTGATTCTTGTCACTATAGTACAAAAATAAACAGTGATTTTTATCACTTTATATGAGCAAGTATCCCAAAAAATTGAATAAAAGAAGGGGGTGAACTTGAATCCCTGGAATTGTCAGCACTATTGTACCTTACGCATGATGATATGTCTGATACATTAGCATCTTTCTTTTGTGCAGACCAATGTTTGAATGTGGAAGAGCTAGCTTCAGGTGTCCTGTATCACCTAGTGGTCTAGTCCAACTAAAATCTAAACCTAGGATTGGGTAAGACATTTGTGGACCCCCAATCTTAGCAATGGGCTGAAAGAATCCTGCCTGACATCGGGGTATGCTTATGCCTTATCTTAATATACTCACTTGCACACATAGGGGTAATGAACAGTTAGGGCCTATCCTAGCGAAAGCCTTATGTTTCAGAAGTCTAGTATGGTTAGTATACAACTTTTGATAAGTCAACTAGGGTGTTTGAGTCTCATGGTAAACCTCAAAAATTCCCAAATAGCAACAACCAATTTTCAATGCAATCATCAAAACATCAATTTCTTTTATGAGAGTTTGTTTATTAGAATTATTTGTAATATATAATTAGATACCGGATGGATGTCAGAAATGATATTTAGATGGCCACTAATTATATTATACATATCCTTTTAATTTACAAAAACTTATGAATAGAAACCATATATCATTGCATCTCACATATGGGTGTACAATTTATCAAACATTCATAAATATAAAGCAACTACAATCCATGATTGTTATACATTCTATGGTGTCATCCATTAGATTGATTAAAACTCATATTGCATACATTATGTTTTAAGTGATTAAAGCATACATGTCCATTTTACAAACACATTATCAAAGAAACAAAGAAATACATGCAGTACATACATGGCATAAATTATGTCATAGCAGTATAAACTAAATGCATACAAGTAAAGCAAAGTATACATGCATGTAACATCAAAATATGGCATTCATAATGCATCCATCATAAGTAGTACATCTGCATACATAACTCATAACATCTAATCATCTATCACATAGCTATCTAGTGCATGTCATCCATACATCACATCATATAGCATCTAATCAATAACGCATTGCATCCATATGCATAACATAAAACATAAAATACCAAAAATAAAGTACACATGTAATGAGATGAACTATCATATCATATATATATATATTGTGTGTGTGTGTGTGTGTGTGTGTGTGTCAAATGTACATCATAGTGGGGTACAATCAAAATGCCCATAGGCTACATATGTGTAGGTCCTCGACCTTACACTCAAAAATGGTACAATGACATCTCTAAGATCAGTACTAGATAGGGCCTACACCCCTAGTCTGTGAGGCACCATCATCGCCTCCACCATCCCTATGGGTCCTCTATGAGCTGGTACCATGAGTCCTATTAGACCTATGCATCCTATGGCTGGAGCTAGCTGATGACTACCCTGTCTCCCTGGTCCTACTCCTAGTGTGACCCTATGGTAGTGGTCCTCTCTGGCACCTACCCACCTAGCAACCTGATGATACCCTCTAGTTGGGCATTATGGGCTACATCCATTGTGTGTCGATCATTACCCTCCTCCATGAGGGTATGTAGCCTCTTGATCTCCACCATAGGATCAAAACCTATTAGCACTAAAGTAGATGGTACTGTAGGAGGTGCCATGATAGCCTATGAGGATGAGGGATCTCCCCTTGCCACCCTGAGTAGGTCTTACTCTAGGGTCACTACACCTAGTTGTGCCTATGATAGATCATGCTCACCAGTGAGCTACCTAATCTGAGTGTCTATTATGGTCACCTATGCCTAGAGAGCTACCCTCTCCTCCTCGTATCCATGCCACTACCTCTGACCATGAGCTAGCTTCACCTCTAGAGTGGTGATAGAAGTATCCTTGTGTAGGATTTAGGTGTGAAGTCTCCCCACCTAGCTCTAGAGGTCGACAACCTATGCTCTCAGCTACCCTACCTCACTATCTGGAGCTGCCTCACCCTCCTTAGAGGCCTCCTCCTCTACCTCTACCTATGGGCCCTCCTCTACTATGGCCCTATGCCCCCCATGTGCCCTCTATCTTCTGGTGGGTCCTACACCCATGAGGATCCACCTCTGTGCCCTCTGCACCCTCTACTATGAACCCATCAGCTGGTCAACCTAGTGGACCCTCTCTATGCCACTAGAAGTCTGACCACCAACCATCATAATCTATAGTAGTGCCTACATCTACTAGGCCGACTCTTGAAAGTCATCATCATCATCCCCTAGTGGAGTCACCTAGGGCCAGGTCAGGTCCCTCTCTAGGACTAGGTATCTATAGATGGTAGGCATATCTGGGACATCCTAATGGATCCCAAACTACCTCAGGACATGAGAGTAGAACTGGTACTCATGTATATCGGCCTTTCGATCGATGATCCACCTATCTCTATGTGCTCAATGCAGGTATCTATCTACCTCTATCTAGGGTGGGTAGTCCATGTAGGGTCACCATCGTATCTGCTCAGGGTGAAGCTATGCAAAGTGACCAATGTAGTGATCTAGGTCTCCTACATGAGACCTACTCTTGAAGCCCTCCTGCTCCTAGGGCTAGTAGGCTACGTAGCACTATCGCTCAGTAGGAATGGTAGTGATCTCTAAGGGTAAATCAATGGGGTACTCTATCAGAATGTGCTACCAGCCCCAAATCTATAGAAGGATGCTGCAGCCGATGCCCACTCTACTATGGTGCATGATCTAATATAACTCATGGTAGAGCTATGCTAGTAGAGTGCTCCCCCATGCTAGAATGAGAGGTCGCTCGATCGAGCTCACCATCACCTCTCTAGTCCTAGCTAAGAGGTTCCAAGGGAACCTCACACCTGAGGAGTCTAGGAGGACTATCTGAATGATCAGATGCATAAACACAACCTCTCACTATGAAAAGAAGTCAGCTTGGAACCACTCCTGGACATGGATGCCTCCATGGTCGATGTGACCCTACGCATCGTGGCTCTACTGGCCAAAGATAGCATCAAAAATATCCTTCCTCACCATGGTAGGAGAGGAGGTGATGGCCTCACCATCAATAGGTAGGCGGAATATGTGGTAGACATCCTCTAAAGTCATTATCATTTCACCCATCGATAGGTGAAATGTGTTGGTCCATGCATCCCAATGATGGGCCAAAGTAGTCAAGTAGGATTGGTCAACTCTAATGGTGGGGAGGTCCAAGACGTAACCAAACCCCATCATAGTAAACCAACCCCACTCCATGTTAGTAAGAGTGTGATGTAGGTTGTGAAGGAGATCGGTCTCCCTCGCTCTGTTAGTCAAGGCCTGAGTGACAACAATAAAGTAAAAATGAAAAATAATTAAAAATAACTAAAAAATGACAAACAAATCATAAAATCTCATAAAAATAGAAAAACATGCAAAAATATGATCAAAAATTTCAAAAAAAATCAAAATAGCACTTCAAAAATGCATTAAATGGCATTAATTGCCAAGAAAATTCAAAAAAATTAAAAATTTGAAAATTTTTCTAAAGTTTGCACATCGCGGGTCCTAACCGTGGTCGACGCAATGGTCAAAAATATGACCATTGGGATTTAAATCCCATCGTGGCTGATAACCATGATCCCCAATTTTCCAATTGGGAGTCATGGTTGCCACCCATGGCTAAGGAGCGAGACCCTTTTCGGGCCCCGTCCTCCCCAAAATAAACCCTAAAAAATTAAAACCCACCCCCTAAACTAACCTATGCTAAATCTAGCTAGGGTGAGGTTCATTATCGATAGTTTAATGTGGTTCATTTACCCATTACTTAGTGTGGTTAATTTTAAATCTGATAATTTACAAGTGTGGTCTCGATTTATGAGTTACCTTGGAGGCACCGGCTCCTCCACTAGTCGAAGCCTCCGTTGGTCCGCCATCGGTGTGGAATATACGAAATTGGTCAAGTTTTTGGTAGCGTCCCGGGTCAAATTTTACTATTTACCTCTCAGAGCTCTCAAGTTTTACTATCAATGTTAGGTAAATAATGAAATTTTCAAAAGTCAAAACCTTATATATATTTTTTGAATTTGGGTCGGCCCATGACTGACAACCGTGGTCCCCAAATTAGGGTTTTGCGACCATGGCTTTGAGCCATGATCAAGGAAATTACCCGTATTTGATAGGCATGGTCAACAAGCTATAATAAATGCTCCCAATTCCCATCGTGGAGAGCCTTAAAAGGTCAAATTAAAATTTTTCACCAGACCAGAATTGCTACAAAAAATATAAAATAAGCAGAATGAGCCAAACAAAGCACAACGACATTGGAAAATGTCATCATAAGGCAAAATAAAATAACTGGCTGAGATTACAAAGTACATTCAACCGAGGTCATCGCTATGGAAATCCTTCCTTAGAGCACCACACCTCCCAGCCAATAAAACAAATTCAATTCAAAATTAACAAAAAAATCAAATAAATCAAAAGCCAAATGTGCCTCGTATTCAATCATTTACCCTATACACTTGGCGGTTGCAACGACTTGCGATCCATGCAATCCAGAAATATGAGTAAATTACCATAAGGAAATTTGGGGCAAATTCATCATCATGGAATTGTATGCTTCATTTCAATCCCCAAGAAGGCCTTGACGGTCAGACTGCTCCAAGGGAATGAGATATTCATCACAATTCTCCTATGATATTTTTAGCATATCATCGAACAATATGATTCAACACATGCCTAATCAGGATTGTCTTCATTTTGATTCCCTAAGAAGGCCTTCATGGCTGGACCACTCCATGGGATAGAAATAGGCAATTACTATTAATAGTTGCAATCATAGTTGATTAGGCCTTGCCAAGAATTCAAATGCTAAATCTTAATTTGTTCAAGATCATTCATAGTGGTCAAGCGACCTCGTCGCTTCATTTATTGTCATTACCCTCATCGACTCGTCGCTTGAGGGGGTAGTCATAATATCAAATCATAATCAAAGTCAACATAAGATCCCTTGATCGTAGATCCCTTGATCTTGTCAAAATTATGTTCATCTTACGAATCATTGCCAAAGACTATCATAAGCTTACCCTTCTACTGGGGAAAATAGCATATATGATAGTTTGTTTGTAGCTCTCCTCCTTTCGGTTATATAGGCCTAACTCCTATTGTAGCACCAAAGCTACCCGAATGCCTGATGATGAGTGCAAACCCTTTCAAATTAAGCCTTTCATCGAGTTGGAAGCAATGATTCTAGGATGCGCATCCTCTTTGCAGGACTTGGGCATCTAATGTTGATCAGACTAATGATCATCATGCAACCTACGACATCATTTTAGGAGGTCTATTTTTGCTCAGCGTTGTTCGATCTCACAACGCATCTCAAAAGGGGCATCTGTAGACACCTAAAATACGTCATGCCGAGGTGACTACTCATATGGGACATGCTAGAAGACCATATGGAAGACCTTGGATAGATTCCAAGGTATAGTAGTGGTTTTTACCACTCAATTTGGGCACCTTTGCCTAGTCAGTGCTAGCCACTGCTGACACCCATGGTTAGCAGTGCTCACCATGCCTATCATCCGTGGTCAGCACTCAAAGTCAGTTGGCCTTCATCCGACCCAAAATCGGTTGCAATGGCCAATTGGTTGTGGATTGGAGTGGTTTGAGTGAGGAAGGTTCTGGATCCTTCCATCCAACAAGCTCAACCACCCAATCTTGATCTTAGCTTCCTCATGAAGCTACCCCTAGCCCTTGGCAATTGCTATATAATCCCCCTCTAAATTGGGAAAAGAGAGAGAGAAGCATAATCAATTGAGCAGCGAAGCCCTATCGAATTGCATAATCATTCACATGCATTGATAGGAATACTTTTGCTACCCAATTGGAGATCACATTGCCATGGAGGTCCTAGGAGGATAGGAGAGCCAAGAAATGCTAATCCATGCAATCCATGCACTCACTGAGCAATTCAACCACCAAATCTATCAGAGGACATAGAGGTGACCCTTGACCATCAATTTGGCAAGGAGAATCAGAGAATTGGCCTTGATTTGGAGGGTAAACTTACTTCAGTCTCCACCATGGCTATCAACCATGGTGAATAGTGCCCACCGCTTGAATGACCCATGGTCAGAGGGTAATCCCTGATTTCCTTGTTCTCTGCTTTGTAGTCTGTTTAACTAGGTTAGATTAATCATGTTGTAGGTTTAATTCAGTATTCTAGAGATATTTGATCGACATATTAGGAGTTAATTGCAATTTCCCTTCATTATTGTAGTGTAGGCATAATGAATATTTTTCATGCTTTCATGTCTTCAATTGGTTAATTAGGAGCTTAGATAGATTCATCTTAGTTTCTTTCATGTTTCTAATGGCATATTATCATGTTTTAGATCAATTTACATGCATTGAATCACTTTCTTGATTTCTTGATTATCATGTTATCTTTTGTGCAAATATCCTTTTAAAGCCTCATCAAGAGAGGCCTCCTTTGCTTTTAATGTTTCTTGTTGTTTATTGCATGCAGGACTAACAGGGTTTTGGGATGCAAGGCAAAAAATACCTCTAATCATGGAGAAGAGGGTCATCGACACCCTAGAGCAGTTCGTGTCACCCTGGAAGGCATTTTGATTGCATCTACCCTTGAGAGGGATTTGAAACTCTATTGTAATTGATGTATCAAATGGGTATCCCTAAGAGGGATGAATCTATAACTTGGCTTCATTGAAATTAATAAAGGGATTCTTTATATTTGTTTCATTTCTTGTTGTCAACTTATGTTTTCCCATTTGTGCTTATTTCATGAATTGCAATAGATAGATTAGATAGCAAGAGCCTTTTTGGTGGTTACACCATCATAGCTTCGATGATACAATATACCTCCTAGAAAGACATATCTTATCACTTTCTATTTGAATGCTCATTTTTTGGCATGCGATAGTCCCTATGGGACAATTCCAAGTTTCAGGAAATCTTGTAATTGGGATAGCCAATCTTGATAAGCTACAACCTCAATAGATAAGATGACTTGTTTCTCCTATGATTCAATGTGCACAAATGCAGATTGAGAAATAACCTTGTGGTGAATGATGGTACCATTCTCCGTAGGACCCTACGAGATCAAGGACCCCCAAGGTGCCTTCTTTAAAAAGTCTTTGGCTTTATAGAACCAGTCATGGTCTGGTTCTATATGAATCATGTTGACTGATTCTTTGTTATCAAAAGCCTCACGCTGCATCATTGAGTGCGAGAGCATTTTCACATGAATGGTAGTGAAATCAGTAGATGGATTCTAAGGGATCAAGGATCCCAAAGATGCCATAGTGTCTACAAATCTATTTGATGTACGAGGGATTGCCTCGATGTCATACCATTCTAGTTGGGCTAGATAGGTGTCAACAAGCTCCTTGTAAGCTTTCAGGATTGGATCCCTGCATTGAAATAGTCCCTTGACTTGGTTGACTATGAGGAGGGAGTCACCGAAGATATTTAGCCTTTTGATCTTCATAGCGATGGCTATTTGGAGACCCAATATTAGGGCCTCATATTTGGTGTTGTTATTCGTGCAAGGGAAGTCTAGCTTAAATGACAAGGGCATTGGAGCACCTTGTGGCATGAAAAACACAATCCCTGCACCACCTCCTTGCTCACACTTTGAACCATCAAAGAACAAAGTCATGTCAGCTTTATTTTTAGGTTCTTCAGGTTTGGGTGCTTCTGATAATGTAAATACTGCATCATCAGGAAGTTCTATGGTGAGGGGCCTACTATTCTGAAGAGGCACCTCAGCTAGTTGATCAGCTATGACTTGTCCCTTGATGGAATTTTGGCTTATGAATTCCAAGTCAAATTCTATCAATAGCATGATCCACTTTGTAGTACGTGTATTATGATATGTCTTGCTCATCATATACTACAAAGGATTTTGTTTGGATATTACATACATTGTATGGCTCAGCATGTAGTGGTGCAATTTCTTGGTTGCAAAGACCACTGCTAGGCACAACTTTTCTATGTATGCGTATCCTATCTCGTAGCTCACCAAGGTGTGGCTGATGTAATATATCACTTGTTCTTTATCTTGCATATTCTTTTGAGCCAACATGGTGCCCAAAGAAAAATTGGTAGCGGATATATATAGCAGGAATGGCACGTCTGGCCTTGGTGGAGCTAGGACTAGTGGCATTGCTAGGTACTTCTTGATTTTAGCAAAGGCTTGCTGACATTCTTCATCCCACTGGAATGGGACCCCCTTGTGTAGCAGTCGATTCATGGGTCGATATTTGTCCGATAGTTGTGCGATGAATCACTTTATGGATGCTACTTTTCCCTGTAAGCTTCTCAGCTCTTTGATGTTAGTGGGTGGGGCCATTTCTAGGATAGCCTTTACCTTTGTTGGGTCTACTTCGATGCCTCATTTAGAAATGATGAATCCCAAGAGTTTTCTAGAAGTTACACCAAAGACGCATTTCTTGGGATTCAACCTGACATTGTGCTCAATCAGGTGATCGAAGACCTTCTTGAGGATCTCAGCATGCTCTTCACGCAGCAATGACTTGGCCAGTAAGTCATCGATATAGTCTTCTAAGATCTTGTGCATGTAGTCATGGAAAATGTATGTCATAGCCCACTGATATGTGGCACCAACATTTTTAAGACCAAATGGCATTACTTTGTAGCAGAATGTCCCCCATGGAGTGGTGAATGTGGTTTTATGCTGGTCTTCGGGTTTAATCTGAATCTGATTGTAACCAAAAAAACCATCCATTAGGGAGAGCATCTCATGACCTGTAGTTGCATCTACAAGAGCATCTATGTTGGGCAACGAGAATGAATCCTTGGGTGTTGCCTTATTGAGATCCCTAAAATCCATGCAAATATGGATTCTTCCATCAGGTTTTCCTATGGGCACCATGTTTGATACCCATTCTGGATAGTCGATGGGAACAATAAAGACTACATCCAATAGTTTTTGCAACTCATTCTTTACCATCAAAGCGATGGTTGGATGCATATTTCTGAGCTTTTGCTTGATCAGTTTCTTCGTGGGATCTAGTGAAAGGTTGTGGACAACCAATTTTGGATCTAGTCCCGACATATCTTTGTAGGTCCAAGAAAAGAGACTTGGTCTCTCTTTCAATAGAGGAATAATGATGGCCTGTTCTTCTGGAGATAAGCTTTCTCTGAACTTGACTTTCTTTGGATGAGAAGGATCATCATTGATGTCCACTTTGAAAGTCTCCTCTATTGCCATATGTGACCCCTCCTCAAGCTGGTGAGGAGTGGGGATTAAGTGGATGTCATCTATTGGGTTTAAAGGTTCCACTGAATCATGGTCGAAACCAGCGTGATAGACATCATGTGCATAGCCTGGTGCAAAATGGAATGGTTGTAGCATCTCTTCATTAGGGAAGAAATATTCAGGCTCTAGGGGTGAATCAATGTGATCCCAATCAATAGCATCTAAGTTAAGACACAATGGTTTCATAGGATCTATTGGGTTATGGAGTGGAGTGGTCAAATCAATGGAGATCATGTTGATGGATGGGATGAAATCTCTAGGACCACATGGGTGAAACTCTGCATTAATGATTTACCTTCCATACCCAAGATGTGGCTCTAGGGGTATGGGGATCTTAGGATCTAGTCTATGGATAGATGAGATGATGGGATCATTAGGCTGTAGTAGCTCTCTAAATGTAGGTGGATCTAGGAAAACCATGTGATAGATGATGTCTAGATTTATTGGTCTTCCTAGGAAGTGAAGGTCAGGATCTATGGTGCAGAGTATCACCTCTCTTTCAACAAGTAGATTGACTTGACGTAAATGATGAGGCCCAAGATAAGCCATCTCGGTCTCATCCTCATAGTCATCATCATTTATGAAGAAACCCTCATTCCTACCCACTGGAATTGGGTGGTGACTTACCTATTGATGCCTAAGATAGGCCATTTCAGTCTCATCTTCATAATCATCATCACTTATGAAGAATCCATTGGCATTTACTATTGGCCCTATGATGTGGTATGCACTTCTTGGCCCAAGGTAGGCCATCTCAGTTGAGTCCTCTGACTCATAGCCACTCTCATCCGAGATGTATCCACTCTTTGTGTTACCTACCCAAGCAAGGTGTTGAATATATCGAGGCCCATGGTAGGCCAATCCGACTTCATCTTCGGATTCACTAGTGACATACTCATTTTCCTCTCACTCATAACCATGGATTGGCTCATCCTCCCATAGGATGATTCTTGATGGGCATGCTTCAAGAGAGAAATTAGGGTGATACTCATCGGGTGGTTCGATATTGACCATAGACACCCATCCATCACCCAAGTAGTTTCTATGCTAGGGGGTTGATAGGGATTCCAGTCAATGTCTTCCCTAAACCCTAAGCTTAGCCTATCTAGGGCTACTACCAATGAATCATCATGGCTCTGTATTTGATACCCTAGACCCCACCTATCAGTAGGCAGTTGGTATTATAGTTGGAATGGAAGTCGACGCCCTTGCTCGTATAGACCTAAGCCATAGCCATGCCAATGGCATCACTCAAAGTACCTTAGAGCAAACTCAAGATTTGATAAGTAATGAACATTCATGGTGAATGGTTCATCCTCATCCTCTTCAATATCAGAAGCATTATGGGCACAGTCTAAACCAGCATATATGAAGTTGGTTTGGTTAGGGGGAATCCCTAATGGAACCACTATCCCTATTGGTAAATTTGGGACTCTTGGCCATCCCATGTCTTGCACAGACTCAATAATAGGCATGAAAGTCATGTTCTACACAAGATATTCACCTAACCCTATGTTGGCTAAGTGAACTATCACCTACGGTGCAGATGATATTATTGATGAAGCAAGTGAGGTAGGTTGAGGTACCTCCTCGGCTATATCCTAGGAATCTTCCTCCTCCATTGGATTTAGAATTTTCATAGCTACTATAGTTGGAAGTTCTTTAGGTCCTTCCTCCACTAGGGGTGCTTTTAGCTTCTAAGAGTCCTTTGCTTTAGATGTTGAAGGTTTCTCAGAAGTGCTAGTAGTTTTAGATGTAGGAGGTGGTGCCGATGTGGATGGATCACCTCACACTAATTTGCTCTTGTTTTTTGGCTATGTGGTGGGGGATGAAGGCCTTATGTATAGGTGTGTTGATGGAAGGATAAAGTCCCTCAATAATTCAACCTGATGCACATATTTAAATGGCTCTTCATCTGATGGAACCACATGCACTTGTCCCTCATGCACATACTTGATGCATTGGTGCAAGATTGAGGGAATGCACTGCATGTCCCTTATCTAGGGATGCCCTAGGAGGATGTTGTATTGCATTACCCCCTCCAATATATGACACATCATGAGGATGGTCTTATGCCCTACCTTTATAGGTAGAACAATTGTACCCACTATGGAGCACAATGCATCATTGAAAGCTCTCAATGTATAGGAGGTTGGGACAATGTTGGACCTAGGGATTTTTAGGTGCCCTATAGCCTTTGTTGTGATAATATTGATCGATGAGCCCATGTCGATTAGAACCCACTTGAAGGGTATGTCATTGATTGACATGATGATATGCAAAGGTGGGTCTGCTATGGTAGTAGGCACTACCTTGATTTCATGATCATAGAAATGGATCATAGGCTCTTGGCACTATTGCACTTGCCCCACAAAGTGTGTGAATGCATCTGGGTTCTAGGGTTGGAGCTCGATCGATCTCAAGATCTCCATCAAAGTCTCCTTGTGCCTAGGAGATTGTTGTATGAGCTCATAAATTGATAACTTGGCTAGAGTCATTTGTAGATTTTTCTCCAGTCTACTCTGAAAGTTACCATAGGTCACATTGGTAGACCTAGAGGATTGTTTTGCACCTATCTCTATCGAGGTGCATCTAGGATATGAATAGGAGCTATTAGAGGCTCTGGTTGACCATATCATCAACTCCTAGTTGCCACATTGACTATCTCAACCATTTTGATGCATCCTTGAGTGGGCGGTTTGACTCAAACTTGGTTGACTTGGGCGCCCTAATCTCTGGGGGCCTCATGATTTGGCAATGGGTTTTTGAATATACCCATGTCTCTATTATCGGGTGCTAATGGATTGTCAACTTTTAGCTCACCCTTCTCAATCATGTTTTGGACAACATTCTTGAATTCGATACATGTTTCGATATCATGCCCTTGCTATCTATGATATGGGTAATATTGATCTTCCCTATATCCCTTGGGCTTGGGATGATTAGGGTCTAGAAGTTGTACATTAAGAAATTTGATTCTTTGTGCCTCACTTAACTGATTAAATATTGATTGCATCGATTCAGATAGAGGTATGAAATAGTGAGGTGGTCGACGTTCCTTATTTTGACCCTGGTTGTTCTTTGGGTTGTAATTGGTTGGTGGGGGTGAGCTTGATAGTTCTATGGTTGTTGGCTATTGCCTCCCTTTGGCATGCTTAAAATAACCTGGTTGACTTGAGTAGGCTTGGCCTACTTTTGTTGATTCTTGTTATGGTTGGAATTATTCCACTCCTTGTTTTGGAGCTTGAGGTCTCCTTCATCAACCTTTATGTCCTCTATAAGCTTGGCTTGAGCCAAGGCTTCTTCGAATGTTTCATACTACTATAGTTGCAATAGCAATGAGATGTGTTTGGTATAACTCTTTGTGAACATTCGGGTGAGCTCTTCAGTGGGAATGGAGAATGGTAGTTTCACCATTATTTTCCTCCATCTATTCCCATAGTCCATAACTGGCTCATCATCATATTGCTTTAAGTTCTCTAGATCAGACAAGTTCACCTTCTTCTTGATATCGAAGGAGAAGCATTCAAGAAATGCATTCACCAGTTGCTCAAAGTTGATGATGTTGTGCTTGGGTAGTTGATTGAACCATTGAGTTGTTGCACTTGATAACATCATGATGAATATTCTTAGCATTAGGGCATCATTCTGCTCAAGCTGGAAGCATGCGTTCATGAAATTTGTAACGTGTTCTTGCATGTCTTCCTCTCCTTTGAACTTGTCTAGCCTAGGCATCTCAAAGTGCCTAGGGTATGTAGGACTCGGTATTGAGGGGCACAAAGGTTGGTTGTGTATTTTTCTCAAAGTTAGCTTTTCCCAACTATGTCTTACTTCTCAAGAGATTTGACTCTCTCAATGAGTATTTGGTATACCTTCGAAAGAAATAATCTCCTATTCTTGAAGGTTTACTCATGGTGGTAAGGGAGGTAATCCTGTGTTTGCCTGATTTGGGCATCTGTATTCATCCCCCATGACCATGGATGGAGGTTCAGGATATGTCTACTCTTGATATTCCATCCCTACCTATTCCTCATTAAGTTGTGTCTGTTCTAGATCCAGGTATTGTTGATGTTGTGAGGCATGGTGAGTGTGCTCATCTCTTTGTCTAGTGTATCTCTCATGCTGAGAATCAACATATCTATCATGTTGGTATTCCTCACCACCTATGTGTAAGTTGGCTTAAGCCAGCCTATCCACTTGCTCTTCATGCTCTATCCTTTCTTCTCTCAAGCATTTCTCATGTAGGCATATATACCTTTTCCTTCGTTCTTCTTGCTCGAGAGTTTTCAAATGCTCTCGCTCAATGCATAGCTTCTTCTAACCTATGTATGTGGTCAGACTGACCTACCACTGAAGGTTCATGCCTCTCTAACTCTATGTGAGGAGTTCTAATGGATAGGCCTCTTGGAGAGGCTCTTACTATGTTCTTGCCCTTGTCTATCAGGGTGACTTGCTCTATGCACTATGATCTATGTTGTGTACCCCCATGGTTGGAGGTAGTGTATGTGCTATGGGGCTACTTTGAAGCTTCCCCTAGTTCATTGGTGTACCTTGTGGTTATGCTATGTGAACTTCCTAAGATAGAATGTGTGGTAGCAATGCTTCTTTGAGTTGGTCTTGAGGGAACTCGATCCAACTCATCAAGTTGTCTGGTCTTCCATGACTGATCCTATGGAGTCCCATTAGCACCAATGAGATTATAATCTAGGGGTATCCTCCCATATTTATGGAGGCTATAAGATGCTCTTGGTCTATGATTAGGTGTAGGCCTAGTGTCTTACCCCTTAGTGGGCTGATCTATCCTAAGTGTGTCATGTGAAGTTTGGGGCCTTGCAGCCCCTACATGCCTATGTGATGATGAAGGCCTTGATGCCTCCTCATGCTATGTGATGATGGAGGCCTTGAGGCCTCCTCATGTCTAGTGTGATGATGGAGGCCTTGAGGCCTCCATGTCTATGTGATGATGGAGGCCTTGAGGCCTCTGCATGTTTATGTGATGATGGAGGCCTTGATGCCTCCTCATGTCTATGTGATGATGGAGGCCTTGAGGCCTCCTCATGTCTATGTGATGATGGAGGCCTTGAGGCCTCTATATCTATGTGATGATGGAGGCCTTGATGCCTCCTCATGTCTATGTGATGATGAAGGCCTTGAGGCCCCCTCATGTCTACCATGAGAGGAACTAGGATATGGCTCTCTCATTAGGGTTTCTCGAGGAGTCCCCCAAGGGTTGAGTTGTCACCCCTAAGACTTGTTGAACTTCATCCAATGACACTGTGGGTGGGTGGCTCAATGCCATTATGATTGTGAGTGTGCGAAGCATCAGTTTCTACCTCGGTGTTGGACCGAGGGTGGTTGCTCCATGTGTATACCATGATGATTATGAATTATCTTCTTATGTCAATTTCAAACCACACAAGCAAAGCAAACAAATGTTTATCTCATTTAAGGATTAATGTGTGTTCCCTAAGATATTTTGTGTGTTTTGATGCATTGTTTGTAAAGAAGACCTTGTGTCACATGTTTTGCATTTTGTTGGATGGTATTCTTGTGTTCAAATGGATTTCACCTGTATACTCATAGCTCGACAACCTGGTGATGAAGTCTAGGTCATGTAATCCAACCTATAATGTGTGGTAATGAAGTCCACACATGGTCAAGGAGCATAGGTCCTCTCGATCCTCATCCAGTTCACCCATAGTCAATGATATACCTCTCCAAAGAGAGATACATGCAAATTTCCCATGGGTTATGATGGATCTTGGAGCTGGTATTGGCCAATAATAATAGGTACATGGGATTTGAGGTAGCGGGTGGAGATGAAAGCCACCTCATTGATCTCTACCAGTGGTTGGTCATGACCTCCAACTCACTAGCGTTAAAGTGATACGTGGTGTGTGGGGTTATTTTTAGATTTTTATAATGGAAAGTGATGCATCAAAGAGCACTCATGATTATTTCCCTATATGCCTAAAAAGAATGTTTGATTTTAGAAAATGCATCTCTAACTGATCTAAATGACTTTCATACAATGCAATTTCTACTTTGTGATGTAATGGCCTCTAGCTGGGCCACATGCAAGCAAGCTTAAACATGCAAGAGCCTAGACCATTGGAGACTAGGGCAGACCTCGAAAATAGAGGTCCATTGTTCCTAGCAGTGACTAGAGGAAAGCTAAAAAAATCTAAGAAGCTTCAAATGCATTTTTCTTCCATATTTTCTTATGTTTCCTTAATAAAAAATATGATTTTACTTGTTATTTTCTGAAAATAAATTGTAGATAGAGAAAGATAGAAAATCAGGGAGTAGCACCAACCTAAAATCCTCATCTGATGATGAAAGGGCTGCCCTCTACTACACTTTTTCTAGCTACTATCGACTAGAGTGGTTATTGTTGGCCATTGACTTCAAAAGTGGTCAAGCTCTAATGGATGCTATCGACTAGAGTGGCTAAACCTACACATAAAAAATACATGAAAATATCAGTAAAATAGCAAAAAAAAACTAGGTGGGGGTCCCATCATGATCACCATCTGTGCGACCTCGGGAAGTATGCACCTCTACACTACTTGTAATATTATATCAAATGAAAGACCATAAAGCATAGATAACATAGAAATGACAAATAAAGAAAGATATTTTATTAATTCTTGTAAATCTCGGTTACATATCGGTCCCTCTGAGGGATACCCAGTTCGATACAATAAGATACAAGTAGAATAATGGTGAAGATGTCCCCTCGCAAGGGGGTGGTGCACTTCATAGGCCTCCCGATCTCGCACACGAACTTGTATGAGGGCTTATAGATGCCTCCTTCTCCTTCTTTTCCTTGAGGGATCTTATGCATTGAATGCCTTGAATCGGTCCTGTAAACCTGTAACCTATGTGCATAGAAATAATAGAAGACTATTAGTAGCATGGGTAGCCTCTCATGATGAGGCTTTATTAGTAGATTTGATAAACATGATATATGAGCATAATAATATTAAAATGCAAGCAAAACTAAGTGATAAATGCATGAAAAACTTAGAAATATAATGTAAATGCATTAAAGAAATCAGATCTATGCTAAAACTAATTAATAAAGTAAAAAGTAATAATAGATCTAAGCTAGAACTTAGGAAATAATAGTTTAAACCCTAGGCTATGCCTATAGGCCACTATTAATGATACTAACTATGAAATGAACTCTTCTCCTCATGAACTAGGGGTTGTAGCACTAAATTCCTTGCTCAAATTGATGTTCAAGGGTCACCTCTTGTGTCTGATACATTAGTTGGTGGTGAAGAATAGGTGGATCTAAATGTGGGTGTATAATCATAACTCAGATAGATAGCGCTTCGCTACTCCTCAAAGGGGTATGGATTCACTCTCTGATCGACCAGGGCTTCGCTGCACAAAATTTTGATATTCATGGATCATTTGCTTTGCTTGGGAGAGTCCATATGTAGACCTCCCAGATTCAGATCTAGATCTGGATCTTGGCTTCCTAGAGAAGCCAAGATCCAGATCTACATGCAACTGACCATCCCGGGAGGAAGGATCAGTCACAAATTTGCATTGAAGGGGTAGTTAGGAGGAGCTCTAGGAGTTCCACGCCAAAATCCACCCGTAAGCAATGCAAGGTGTAGTTAGACTACGTGATCTAGGCCCGTATTCATGGCTAGACTATGTTTTGGTGCTAGCCACTATCTAGAGCAGTGGCTAGGTGTGGCCGCTCTCAGCTTCAGTGGCCAGTGTTGGTGGCCACTCTGATTGATAGTGGCTAAGCTTGGATGGGCTAGAACTACCCTTTTTGAGTGGTTAGGACCACTGCTAGCTCTTGGAAAGGTCCAAGATCATTCATATGGTCTTTGGATGTGTCCATATGAGTAGTCTCCTAAACATGATGTATTTTAGGTGTCTACAGCTCCAAATCCTAGATATATCCATATTGATATCAAAGGTGTTGCACATCATGTCTCTAATGATGGTATTTCTCAAATAGCTCTACCTAAAGCCTCATGATCCTACCCTTACCTCCACCTACAACCAGTTGTACCTCTAGCTCTACTCATAGCTGAGCTATCTTTGTATCCCAAGCCACCATATCCACATCCCACAGTCAAGATATCTATGGTAACTTAAGGATGTAATATACATCCTCAAGTATCATTGTCATCTCTCCAGAAGGGAGCTAAAAGGTCCCCTTATATGGATCTAATATCTCTACAAATTTAGAGAGATACCCATTTTCAGCCCTCACCACATCAAAATTAGTTGTCCCAACTAGTCTAAAATATTTTAACCACTTCCACTGGTCCTCCTATAATTCCTTCCTCACCCCATGATGAGCACCAGAAATGCTCATATTTTGTACATATTTCTTTGATCAATATGCGGCTGTATAATAAGGATTGCATACTTTTATGAATGATTATATAGATATTTGATATAATTATGCGTGTTATCTAATTTGTGTGTTTTTAGTATGTTTTGTGGAATTGCAGTTGATTTAGTTAGATTTGGAATGGTTGAGGTCCTTTTGATGGACCTGGAACTTTATTTCATCGAGGGTTAATGAAGAGAATGCGAGTACCTCCCTACAGTCGAAAGGCACCAACTGAATATGAGCGCCTACCTGCAGTCGAAAGGCACCAACTAAATACGAGCACCTCCCTACAGTTGGAAGGCACCAATTGAATACCAACACCTCCCTGTAGTCAGAATGTGCCAACTGAATGTGAGCGCCTCCCTATCGAAAGGTGCCAACTGAATGCGAGCGCCTCCCTGCAGTCGAAAGGTGCCAACTGAATGCGAGCACCTCCCTGCAACCGAAAGGTGCCAACCAAAGACAAGTGCCTCCCCACAGTTGGAAGGCACCAACAAAATAAAAGAACCTCCCCATAGCCAGAATGTGCTAATAGAAGGCAAGCACCTCCCTACAACTAGAAGGCACCACGATAACAAGGTACCTTCCTCATAAGGAAGGCGCCACTGATTCTTTTCCCATTGACTAGATTTGAATGACATGGATGGCAATGGTTGGTGTAGTTCCAGCTCTGCATCATGCAGAGCTAAATTGGAGATAGCACCAACATATCAAAATTTCTTACTAATTCCAGGAAAAGCATGAACCAAAAAAAACATGCCGCCATCAAAATAGAATGCTAGACATCGATTGCATTCGCCAGACTGTTCTAATTTAGTCTGGGAAGAATCGACTATTGTAACCACTTCTGTAACAGAAGTTGTATGAGTGTGTTATATAAACACACATAGATCGTTCTGATAGATATATAGAAATAATTAATAAAGATCCATTTAGAGTTACAGAAGATATATTGCAATACGTTGATAAATATATTACAATTCCAAAAGTTCTAAAGCGCGTGTTCGATCGGGAAGAAGCTTCTAGAGCCTGGGCCCATTCCAAGCCAGTATTTCTTCCCCATTTCCTTTTTGTTTATTTATTTTAATTAGTTTATTGTTTTCATAATAATTTTCATTAGTTTTCTACTTCCAGTATTTGCAATAGATTTATTTTCAGGAATGTGTACATGATTTATTTCTGTAGATTTAATTTTGTTCTTCTTACGTAATTTATTGAGGAGTGCAAGAATGATTGACAACCATCTCAAGAACACCCCCCAAATGTAGGATTAGAAGATTCACCTCCAGTGGTATTGTAGTAACCTAATTATGACTCTTCGCAAGTTTACGAAGCTCCCTGGGTTAATAATTAAATGCACGGGCATGTGACAAAAATAGGAAACCATTCACCTTGTTTGGCTTGCAACATTTTAGCACCATTGCTAGGGAAGCATATTAATTAGATTACTTACAATACCATGAAACCTTCCATCTGACCTTGTATGAGTTCTTCGAGAAGAAGAGGACCTGACGGTCGCTTTATAAGAACTAATCCATCAGGACCTGAGTCAGCCGAGCATTTTGGATTTGAGTTAGACTCGTTCGACCTACCGGAGATCCATTGGAGTGAGGAACCACACTTTGTGCAAAGTGTCGCCTCATCCCATCAACAAGGGGATGAACAAATCATCATAAATCCCCTGTTTAATAGGACTCCTCTAGAGGAATCCTTGTTGTGGAAGGCTATGGAGGATCAGACGATCTTGCCAGACAACTTTAGAGCATTGACTCAGAAAGTTTTAAACAACCAGAAGGCCATAAACGCTGCATTAGAAACCACATTTCCCAAAAAATGGTAGATAACGATGAAGTCTCATCTCAATTTAGTTTCCCAATAGAGGAGGGAGTAGGAGATACCAAAATGAAAAACATATCCACTACTCACATTTTGTCCTTCAGAGGACACCCAACTGAGGATCCTAACCTATTTTTATTCAAGTTTGATGTTTTGTGCAGGTCTGTGGATTACAAATCAAACACGTAGAAGTTGAAATTATTTCCTTCTACATTAAACGATGCAGCTCTGCGATGGTTCATCGATCTAGGAGACAAACACATCACCACCTGGGACCAGATGAAGAAGCTCTTTCTAGAGCAATATCAAGATTTTGGGAGAGCAAGAGACTCCAGGGAGGAGGTCCTGAGCATGACACAAAGAGAAGATGAGTCTCTCAAGGAGTATTGGGAGAGATTCAGCTTTAATCTTCAACGGTCCCCTCACTCAAAGCTATCTGATAAGTCCCTCAAAAGCATCTTCTTGAGGGGACTTACCAATGAGTCATTGGAGGCTCTCAACATGATCTATGGAGGTGATGTCTATCAACATGCTATGGACGACATCCAAAAATTATGCCAGAACTACTTGAGAAGGTGAGGAAAAATCATCACCAGGACCATGAAGGTGACTGCTTCAGTCACCAAAATAGAAATATGAAACATGCTGGAGGATTTGAAGAGTGAAATGCTCTAATATCTAGCACTGTAGATGGATACACTGCTGTTAGAAAAGAAGAAACAAGAAAATGACACAACATTAGCCTATTTTTGCCCAAAATGTAGAGGAAGGCACACAAAGAATGCATGTCCAGAAAACAATGTCAGAGTATGCGTAGTTTGTAGGATGAATCATAAAACTCGATTGTGTCCACAACTGCCTAGTAACCAAGAAGCGACTGAGAGCACAAAGGCCTACTTCATAGGCAAAAGGAATAGTTGGCCACAGCCCCCCATGGGGAATATACCAATCGAAATGCCATCATATGGGGGAGGGCCATACATGCACCATGGACCCCCTCAACCACCTAATATGGGGTGGTTGGGACCATCACCCTAGACTAATGCACCCCCAGCAACATTTTTGAATCAGCAGCCATGGATGCCATATCCATATCCTGGGCAGCAGTGGAGAGGCCACAATGCATGGAATCAGACTCCATAGAGTACAACGTCTGCTAACATCCAACAGAACTTACCAGCATTGCTAGTAGAGAGACCTACGTAGCTACCAACACAATCGACAACAAACCCAAACAATAGAGTAAATCAGCCAACATACAACATAGAAGGTGAGATGTATCATATGTACAATATTCAGCTTAGATCAGGTAGGCAGCTAGGAGTAGAGACACCGCCTCTAGTAGAAGAGGAGGAATAAATAGTAGAGACACCTCCAATGGTATAAGAGGAGGAAGAAATAGAGGAGACACCTCTGGTATAAGAGGGAAAAACACTTGAGAGAGCATAGGCTCCATTTCCTAGCTGGCTGTAGGAACAAAGAAAAACAACATAGCCAGAATTTGACATTTTGTCGAGCTTGAACAATCTCACGGTGACAATCCCATTATTTCAAGCAATTCGAGATGTCCCCATTTACACCAAGGCAATTAGAGAAATGTTTCTAAGGAGACCAGGACGAAAAGCTACCCAGACTATCAATGTCGTGGGTAAACTAGCAGATCTAATGATGGGTAGAACACGTCATCCGAAGTATGCAGATCCAGGAAACCCAGTGCTAACTGTAAAAATTGGAGGACACTCCCTGTCCAACACATTGGTTGACCTCGGGGCAGCCATCAACGTGATGTGTTGCATAACTTTTATTATTAAACATGAACCATTCACCAATATGCAGAAATATCAAATCATTCATCCACAATATATTATCCACAATAACAATCCACAAATGAGAGAGAGATAGATAATACCCTTAAGGTAGGGCAACACCAATAATAATCCTTAAGGAAGGAATAACTCCACAAGATCTCCCAAGATGAGAGGCCACTTCGTGGGCACGACGATTACATAAGATTCTTCTTCAATGATATGAATGTTTACAATGACAAATATCTCTTCTTTATATATCCATATTCTTATTCTACTTTGGAGAGCCTACTACTAATATTATATTATATTAAAATATAATATAATATTATAATACAATCAACCTTGGGTTATGTGTGGCCCATGCCAACCCTTATACAATATAATAATATATCCCCAAATATCTATTCCTAGGTACCCTACCATGCCACCCTCCTTACAAATGTTTCGTCCTCGAAACATATGAAGAAACCTGATAGTATGATTTGCTAAGCAATGTTAGCAATTGGTACCAATCTCGATCATCCATCCATCCAAGTGAAACCCGATGATGCTGGTATGCCATTTTGTTACTTGAGTATCCAAATCTGCTTCGTTGGCTCCACGCTTCTGCTGCTGTATTTTGATAACTTGAATGATGGGTCCACTTGTTCCTTGATGCTGATGAACCATGCTGAAAACCATGATCACTATGCTTTCTTTGCCAAACACTGCCATAGTTGGTGCCCTTCTGATTACATGTAGAACCATAATATTGTTGCCTTGAACCATGCCTCCAATATTGTTTTCGCTCATGGTGGTGTGGATGGCGATATGGTGCAACCTTTACTTGATGTTCTACCTTCTTTGACTTCTCAACATTTGGCTCCATTATTTTAAATTCCTCTACACATTGTTCTTTCATGTTCTCTTTGTTTGGTGTGTCCTTGTGCTCTTCTATCAAAGCTTCCTTGGACTCTGTTACTATTATTTCCACTGAATCAGTTTTTGCTACTTCTTCCATGGACTCTTTTGCTGCTACGGCCTTCTTGGATTTTGTTTCAGGTTCTTCAATTTGTTTCTCTACAACCACTTCTTGATTTTCCTTGGATCCTTGCTCCTTAAGCTGAGAAATATCCTGTAATGTTATCTTCTTTTTCCTGTACCATAACTTCATAAACTTCTTTTGCACATTAATGTTAACAGTACCCAAAGAATCTAACCAAGGATAACCAAGAACAATATCCTTATCATCCATCTCAATAGCATAGAAATCTGAATGTAAAACATATTTATCCATGGTGATCTTTAAATCTTCAAAAATCTGAACATTCTCACCCTCTAGTCGTATGTCCTTGATTTTTGTTGCTTGAACTTGCAACTTCTTAGCCAAAGCAATATTAATAAAATTATATCTACTACCAGGGTCAATGGAAATAATAACCTGTTCCTTTTGAATGCTTCCATGAACCTGCATAATAGACTTTTTAGATTCAAACAAATTCCTTTGTCCATTTTCTAATTTATCTTCTACCAAAGGTATGGTTTCCTCTGTCTGCATACTGACATCTTTTTTATCTTCCCTGACCTTTTCCTCTTTCTTCTTGAGTAATTTTATTTCTTTTTCATAGTCTTCATTCTGTTTCTTTAAAACTTCACATTCTCCTTTTATTGCATTTCGCTCATTTTGAGTTTCCTGTAGTTTCTTTTCATCATCTTCGATGATATCCATTAGGTAATCTATATAATATGGATCCCATATACTCAAGAATTCATGCTCTATTTCATCCCAAGTATATTCATTATTCCTTTCTTTACAAAATTTTATCCACCAAGACAAAGCTTTCCCTTTAAAACATATATCCAGGAAGGATTTCTCAAAAGAAATATTATGATATGGAGACCTAAATGTTTTCCACCATTCCCTAACATCAATATCATCTTCTCCAGAAAATATTTCTAGCTCCATAAGTTCACCTCCAGATAATGCAAATCTAGGGTTTCATGAAAATATATATCATGCCCTAATGCAAACTAGGGTTTTATGGAAATAAAAATATCTTCCCACCAAGTTGAAGCTAAAAATCCCAAAGACAACTACATCTGCAATTTTTCTTCCAAACAAAATAAAGTGCAACTGATTTGCTTACCCGAACTAAACAAATTGTCTTTTGAAAAATTCGTGACTTGAAAATTCGTCACTTTCCTTGTTCCAGATGGCTGACTTCAAAAGGTCGTATCTCCCTCAATACTGCTTGGATTCCTTCATATGACCACTCATTTTAAAGCTCTTCAAATTCTGCACAATCTGATCCAAGAATCGCCTCAATCGGATTAGCTGTCGCAAAGATATGGCTTCTGAAAGATGAGACGTTTTTCCAAAAAAAATCAGCGAAATTCGTCACTATCCTTGTTCTGGATACTAACTTCAAAAGGTCGTATCTCCATCAATACTACTCATATTCCATCATATGACCACTCATTTTAAAGCTCTTCAAATTCTGCACAATCTGATCCAAGAATCGCTTGAATCGGATAAACTTGCAGAGATATGGCTCCTGAAAGATGAGATGTTTTTCCAAAAAAAATTGCCCTAATTCTAGGGTTTCACACAAAAATCCCCACTTTGCCAAAATCGTTGCTCTGATACCACTTGTTGCATAACTTTTATTATTAAACATGAACCATTCACCAATATGCAAAAATATCAAATCATTCATCCACAATACATTATCCACAATAACAATCCACAAATGAGAGAGAGATAGATAATACCCTTAAGGTAGGGCAACACCAATAATAATCCTTAAGGAAGGAATAACTCCACAAGATCTCCCAAGATGAGAGGCCACTTCGTGGGCACGACGATTACATAAGATTCTTCTTCAATGATATGAATGATTACAATGACAAATATCTCTTCTTTATATATCCATATTCTTATTCTACTTTGGAGAGCCTACTACTAATATTATATTATATTAAAATATAATATAATATTATAATACAATCAACCTTGGGTTATGTGTGGCCCATGCCAACCCTTATACAATATAATAATATATCCCCAAATATCTATTCCTAGGTACCCTACCATGCCACCCTCCTTACAAATGTTTCGTCCTCGAAACATATGAAGAAACCTGATAGTATGATTTGCTAAGCAATGTTAGCAATTGGTACCAATCTCGATCATCCATCCATCCAAGTGAAACCCGATGATGTTGGTACGCCATTTTGTTACTTGAGTATCCAAATCTGCTTCGTTGGCTCCATGCTTCTGCTGCTGTATTTTGATAACTTGAATGATGGGTCCACTTGTTCCTTGATGCTGATGAACCATGCTGAAAACCATGATCACTATGCTTTCTTTGCCAAACACTGCCATAGTTGGTGCCCTGCCGATTACATGTAGAACCATAATATTGTTGCCTTGAACCATGCCTCCAATATTGTTTCCGCTCATGGTGGTGTGGATGGCGATATGGTGCAACCTTTACTTGATGTTCTACCTTCTTTGACTTCTCAACATTTGGCTCCATTATTTTAAATTCCTCTACACATTGTTCTTTCATGTTCTCTTTGTTTGGTGTGTCCTTGTGCTCTTCTATCAAAGCTTCCTTGGACTCTATTACTGTTATTTCCACTGAATCAGCTTTTGCTACTTCTTCCATGGACTCTTTTGCTACTACGGCCTTCTTGGATTTTGTTTCAGGTTCTTCAATTTGTTTCTCTACAACCGCTTCTTGATTTTCCTTGGATCCCTGCTCCTTAAGCTGAGAAATATCCTGTAATGTTATCTTCTTTTTCTTGTACCATAACTTCATAAACTTCTTTTGCACATTAATGTTAACAGTACCCAAAGAATCTAACCAAGGATAACCAAGAACAATATCCTCATCATCCATCTCAATAGCATAGAAATCTGAATGTAAAACATATTTATCCATGGTGATCTTTAAATCTTCAAAAATCTGAACATTCTCACCCTCTAGTTGTATGTCCTTGATTTTTGTTGCTTGAACTTGCAACTTCTTAGCCAAAGCAATATTAATAAAATTATATCTACTACCAGGGTCAATGGAAATAATAACCTGTTCCTTTTGAATGCTTCCATGAACCCGCATAATAGACTTTTTAGATTCAAACAAATTCCTTTGTCCATTTTCTAATTTATCTTCTACCAAAGGTATGGTTTCCTCTGTCTGCATACTGACATCTTTTTTATCTTCCCTGACCTTTTCCTCTTTCTTCTTGAGTAATTTTATTTCTTTTTCATAGTCTTCATTCTGTTTCTTTAAAACTTCACATTCTCCTTTTATTGCATTCCGCTCATTTTGAGTTTCCTGTAGTTTCTTTTCATCATCTTCGATGATATCCATTAGGTAATCTATATAATATGGATCCCATATACTCAAGAATTCATGCTCTATTTCATCCCAAGTATATTCATTATTCCTTTCTTTACAAAATTTTATCCACCAAGACAAAGCTTTCCCTTTAAGACATATATCAAGGAAGGATTTCTCAAAAGAAATATTATGATATGGAGACCTAAACGTTTTCCACCATTCCCTAACATCAATATCATCTTCTCCAAAAAATATTTCTAGCTCCATAAGTTCACACCTCCAGATAATGCAAATCTAGGGTTTCATGAAAATATATATCATGCCCTAATGCAAACTAGGGTTTTATGGAAATAAAAATATTCCCACTGATTTGAAGCTAAAATTCCCATAAGACAACTAGATCTGCAATTTTTCTTCCAAACAAAATAAAGTGCAACTGATTTGCTTACCCGAACTAAACAAATTGTCTTTTGAAAAATTCACGACTTGAAAATTTGTCACTTTCCTTGTTCCAGATGGCTGACTTCAAAAGGTCGTATCTCCCTCAATACTACTTGGATTCCTTCATATGACCACTCATTTTAAAGCTCTTCAAATTCTGCACAATCTGATCCAAGAATCGCCTCAATCGGATTAGCTGTCGCAAAGATATGGCTTCTAAAAGATGAGACGTTTTTCCAGAAAAAATCATAGAAATTCATCACTATCCTTGTTTTGGATGACTAACTTCAAAAGGTCATATCTCCATCAATACTACTCATATTCCATCATATGACCACTCATTTTAAAGCTCTTCAAATTTTGCACAATCTGATCCAAGAATCGCTTGAATCGGATAAACTTGCGCAGAGATATGGCTCCTGAAAGATGAGATGTTTTTCCAAAAAAAAATTGCCCTAATTCTAGGGTTTCACACAAAAATCCCCACTTTGCCAAAATCGTTGCTCTGATACCACTTGTTGCATAACTTTTATTATTAAACATGAACCATTCACCAATATGCAAAAATATCAAATCATTCATCCACAATATATTATCCACAATAACAATCCACAAATGAGAGAGAGATAGATAATACCCTTAAGGTAGGGCAACACCAATAATAATCCTTAAGGAAGGAATAACTCCACAAGATCTCCCAAGATGAGAGGCCACTTCGTGGGCACGACGATTACATAAGATTCTTCTTCAATGATATGAATGATTACAATGACAAATATCTCTTCTTTATATATCCATATTCTTATTCTACTTTGGAGAGCCTACTACTAATATTATATTATATTATAATATAATATAATATAATATTATAATACAATCAACCTTGGGTTATGTGTGGCCCATGCCAACCCTTATACAATATAATAATATATCCCCAAATATCTATTCCTAGGTACCCTACCATGATGCCTCAAGAGACCATGCAGAGGTTGCAGCTCATGAACCTGAAGCCAACCACGATAGTGCTATAGTTAGCCGATCGATCAATCGTGTCATCGGAAGGGATGCTGGAAGATGTGATCGTAATAGTCAATGCATGGGAATATCCAACTGATTTTTTAGTTTTGCAAACCAAGACCAGGCTGGGCGGTTACCCGCTCATTTTGGGGAGGCCATGGCTAACAATAGCTAACGCTTACATTAGCTGTCGGGATGGGCTAATGACCATATCCAATGGGCAAAATGTCAAAAGGCTGACCATTTCACCGCTAGCTCAGTCTATGGACTCGACAGAAGAACCCAGGATCACCGAGCATGGAACTACAGAGTTGTCCATAATCCAGCCGATGATGACCTTGGAGGAGGTGGCAGAAGAGGATGAGGATGGTGCTATCATGGAGTTTCTCCATGGAGAATCATCCACCCCCACACCTGGATCGCCGTTGACTGGTGCCCAAGATCAGCACATCCGACAAATACACGTTGGGCCAGGGAGGATATTAAACGTCAATAGCAGGTTGACGCCCACACAACTAGAAAAATTGGAAGAGCTTCTGGTAAAACACCAACAAGCATTTGCATGGGACTACATAGATATGCACGACATCAGCCCGAAAATATGTACCCATCGGATTTATTTAGATGACCAGGCAACTCCTAGTCGGTAGCCATAGAGAAGGATGAACCCAGCAATGAAAGACATTGTCAGAGAAGAACTGCACAAACTTCTGGCTGTCGAACTCATATATCTAATTTTTGATAGTGAATGGGTATCACCATTAGTGGTGGTCCCCAAAAAGAATGGGAAATGGCGGATCTGCATGGACTACCGAGCGTTGAACAAGGTGACTAAGAAAGACCACTTCCCGCTCCCGTTCATCGATCAGGTCTTGGACACACTCTCAAGAAGAAAATACTTCTCCTTTCTGGATGGTTTCAGTGGTTACAACCAGATCCAGATAGGGGAAGAAGATCAAGATAAAACAACGTTCACCTATCCATGGGGAACGTTTGCCTATAAGGTATTGCCTTTTGGACTATGCAACGCACCGGCCACCTTTCAAAGGGTGGTGCTTAGCATATTCTCTGATATGATAGGAGACGGGGTGGAAGTATACATGGACGACTTCACCGCCTATGGAGAAACCTTCGAGGAGGCAATGACAAATCTGGAAAGAGTGCTCGACAGGAGCAAGGAAAATCATTTGTCCCTAAGTAATGAAAAATGTTTTATGATGATGCAGGAAGGCATCGTGTTGGGACACCACCTCTCTGTGGAAGGAATAAAAGTAGACAAGAGGAAGATCGAGGTCATCAGAGACCTACCTAGCCCCAGAACGTAGAAGGAGGTAAGAAGTTTCCTTGGATCAGCCGGGTACTATCGGTGATTTATCGTCGAATTTAGTAAGATTGCCAAACCACTGCACACCCTACTTTCTAAGGACGTAGAGTTCAATTGGATGGGAGATTGCGAAGAAGCATTCCAATTGCTGAAAGAAAAATTGATATCTACACCGGTCTTGAGAGGACCGAATTGGGCCATACCATTCCATATTTACTGCGATGCATCTAACGGTGCGATCGGAGCAGTCCTCGGGCAGAAAGACGACGAAGAATTTTACGCCATCTATTATGTCAATAAAAACTTGGCGGGAGCAGAGCTCAACTATACAGTGACAGAAAAAGAATTCCTCATAGTTGTCCATGCAATAAACAAATTCTGCCACTATATAATGGGATACAAGGTCTTCATCCATACGGACCATGCGGCTATCAGGTATCTGATGAGCAAGCCGGCCATTGGTGGTAGAATTATCAGATGGTTGTTGCTATTGCAGGAATTCGACATCACTATAGTCGATAAACCGGGCAAGGACAACGTCGTGGTAGATTTTCTGTCCAGATTGATACCAACAGATCATCAAGCAATGGAAGATCAATTTTTGGATGAACATCTGTTCGCTATTAGTGAACAAACTCCATGGTATGCAGACATAGCCAATTACTTGGCCACCGGAAGGACCTCACCTGCTCTCTCCTACCGAGAAAAGCAGGCGGTCATAGAGAAGAGCGCATCATTCCTTTGGATGGATGGTCTCCTATTTAAAATAGGATGGGACCAAATTATAAGAAGATGCATAGCAGAACAAGAGTTTTCAGAAGTGCTCAAGGCATGTCACGATGAGCCATGCGGAGGACACTTTGTAGGGAAACGAACTGCCTACAAAATCCTGCAGGCTGGGTATTTTTGGCCCACTCTATTCAAGGATGCGATAGCATATACCAGCAAGTGTGACGAGTGCCAGAGGATGGGTAGACCAACCCACCGAGATGAAATGCCCCTGCAGCCCTAGGTACACCTAGAACCTTTCGATAAATGGGGCATGGACTTCGTGGGACCATTTAATCCACCTTCGATGGGAAGGAGGTTTATTCTGGTCTGCACGGATTACGTCACCAAATGGGTGGAAGTGCAGGCATTAAGGGACTCAAAGGAAAGAACGGTCACCGATTTCTTATTTGCCCATATTTTCACATGATTTGGGGTTCCTCGAGAGATAACAATAGACCAAGGGCCCCAATTCACCTCCAAATTGATTGAGGAGCTGATGGAGCAATATAGAGTTTGGCACAATAAAACCATGCCCTACCATCCGTAGGCGAACGGGCAAGTAGAAGTGACAAACAAGGAGATAGAAAACATCCTGACCAAAACCGTGCAGCAACACAAGAAATATTGGGCCACACGGTTGCCGGAGGTAGTTTGGGCATACAACACCACGTGGAAATCCACCACAGGATGCACACCTTTCCAACTGGTCTATGGAAAAAATGCGATGATGCCCATCGAGTTCGAAATCAAAACTCTGAGGACGGCTTCAGAATTAAATTTGAGCTTGGACGAAGCTCAAAAATAGAGGATTCGCCAGCTAGATCAGCTGGACGAAATCCGACTGGATGCTTTGTAGAGGACAGAGATTATACAAAAGTAGAGAAAGAAGTGGCATGATAACCACATCAAGCTGAAGAAGTTCCAGGTAGGGGAATGGGTACTGTTGTACGATTCTCGGTTCCAAGAAAGGAAGGGCAAACTTATGCAGAGGTGGATGGGGTCGTATGAGGTGGCAGAGCTCATTAGGAATGGGGCGGTGCACGTTAAGACAATTGACGGCAACAACACCATGTTCACAGTCAATGGCCACCGACTACGCCCCTATAATACGTCCAAAACATTACAGGTGGAATCCAGAGTAGGCATGGGGGAGACCCCATCTTGCTAGATCTGGACCGAACTCTCACAGGTGAAATGGTGGGCACGAAAGTGCTCACCCAAAATTTTTTAGTTAATATAGTTTTTTTTTGTAATGTGTGTTTTTGTAGGGACGACGCCCGCATGCAAGCTGCAGGCATCCTAATCCAGGGCCTAACAGGCACGGAACGCATCTAACTGCCTTTATTTTCCTTTCTTTTTTGGTTGCTTTTTGTAGGTGGAGGACCTGACAGCACGAGGGATAGGTATCTGGGAAACCAGGCCTGATTCGGCTCAGCATTCCGACACCGGCTCGTAGGTAGAATCTGGGCAGCATGAAAAAATTGGGAAGGCTTGATCACCCTTTTTCCAGTCAAATCACCATCCAGAAGAAGGCACCTTACTACATCCAGAAGAAGGCACCAAGTCCAGAAGAAGGTGCCTTACTACATGGTCGCATCTAGAAGGTGCCAAGTCCAGAAGAAGGTGCCTTACTGCATCCAGAAGGCGCCAAGTCCAGAAGAAGGCGCCTTACTGCATCCAGAAGAAGGCGCCAAGTCCAGAAGAAGGCGCCTTACTACACCCGAAAGGCACCCATCCAGAAGAAGGTGCCTTACTGCATCCAGAAGAAGGCGCCAAGTCCACAAGAAGGCGCCTTACTACACCCGAAAGGCGCCCATCCAGAAGAAGGCACCTTACTGCATCCGAAAGGCACCAAATCGAAAGACAACGCCTTCCATCCATTCAAAAGTTCTAAAAAAAAATAAAAAATAATATATATATATGTAGGCGCCTTCCGTGGCAGGAAGGCACCAAGTCAAAAAAAAAAAAAAAAAAAGGCCAGCCGAATACGCCTTCCAACATCAAGAAGGCGCATTCATCCAGCCGAATACGCCTTCCAACATCAGGAAGGCACATTCATCAAGACGAATGCCTTCCAACATCGGGAAGGCACGAACCAGAAGGAGGCGCCTCCCACATTGGGAAGATGCATGCAGGCAAAAGCGCCTCCCACCAATCAGAGGCACCTCGTAGCATCGAAAGGCGCATTCGTTCGAAGAAGAGCACCGACAACGTCGAAAAGGCGCTACAAGGACACCATCCACATGGGAAAGGTACCAAAGAATGCCTCCCGTGTGCAACATTTACATCTACCGGATGCCTCGAGCGGAATGAAGCATCACACGAATGAGCGACATCAAAGGACCATACCCCTCCCTCATGTCACAAGTCAACAAATCAGCGGCTACCACGATGACTGGAACGATGAATCAGGTACGCGCATACTAAATCAAATCATTTATATAATTATTTATAAATACGTAGTACCAAAAAAGATACCACCGTCATAGAGATCGTATCCCCCCATAGCCGAAATCACGTGCCAATGATAGGGCGCCTTCCATAACTGCTAGGGTTAGGCATCTTTTCTATAAGAAGGTGCCTTCCTGAAGAAGGAAGGACAGAAAAAATATACAGCAGCAGAAGGCGCCATGGGAGGAAGGTCCAAGAACCACGCGATCAAGAAGAATGAACCCAGTGATACTGATGGGATCAGAGGGGCAGTGAAGACCCAATTCGAAGCCGAGGGGTGGCTCGAATACTGCACCCTGGTCAGTCAGGGCCAGGACATGGAGGCAGCTAGAGAATTCGCCGCCTCTTTGAGGGGCGATGCGGCCCAAGTACGAGGGGTGGAAATTCCAGTCACCCCTGAGTTCATCTCACAGGCGACTGGATTGCCTCTCACGGGGGAATGTACATACAAGGGCGGAGTGTTAAAACTATACGCCGAAATACTGCTACCAGGAGGAAATGTGCAGATAGACAGGGAGGGGTTACTCAAAAATAGTCTCCCCATGAATATGCAGAAGATGTTCGAGCAGATTGCTCGATTCTTCACATGCACAGGGAAGTATACCCATCTGCACATTAATCATGTGCACTTCCTCAATCACCTAGTGCATGGGAGGAAATTAAATATACCTTTCTACCTGGTGAATGCTCTAAAAGATGAAGCGGCTCGGTACCAGAAAGGGGCACCGTCCGCCTTAGCCCACCATGGGCTGATATCGGCATTGGTCCGCCACGTAGAAGCACAAGGACAGAACCACGACGCAGAGGGAGATGGCGGCCAAATAGAGCAACACAATGCGGTTGCCGAATTAGGGCAAGACGAAGCATCCCCTATAGAGGAGATAACAAACATCGAGCAATTGGCATTGCCCTATTTTCTAGGAGGAGCAGAGCAGTCACCGATGCCCGAAGACATAGAGGACAGAGGGCATTCCCCAGTGCTCGAGTATGAGGAGGAAGGAGCGCCACTCGCTGGTGGTGAGGACGAACCAATCCCCAGGAGGAAACGTCTACGGTGATTCCTCTCGATAGAGGAAGGACAGAGTGACCCGGAGATAGACGTTGCCACCCAAACCCTTTGAGAATTAATGAACCGGAGCCCACGGAATGAAGGAACTTTTGGGAGTAACGACCAGATCGATGCGGCCTTGGAGGAGGCGCTCGAATGGCAAACCGATTACTGGATGGCACAACAGATTCTGGAAGATTGCCAGAACCAACATAAAAGGGAATTGGAGGAAAGGGATAGATGAATCGCTCAGCTCGAGCAGCTGGTCCGACAGTTGCAGGAGGAAAATCAAATACTTCAGGATAGAGGAACAACAAGATAGGAGGCATCCACTCAGACTGATTGGGCAGAAGAAGTGCCGATGAACTCTCCCACATCCGTCGAACGAGTATTCTCTTCGGGGGAGATTCGATCGGACGCCCGACAGAGCAACCCGGAGGCAGGGGAGGATTCCTCTATTTTTAGGGGTGAAAAGGAAAGAAGTCCTACGATGCCCCCTATCATTGTCCTGAGTGACACAGAGCAGGATGAAGGTCTCCAACAATAGATAAGACCAGAGGATAAGGAGGACCTCCCCAGGCCTGAAGAAGGAGAAGAGCCTGAGGGGTCGACACCAGGTAGATAGGAGAACGAAGGATCACCCCCAGAGATAGCAGCACAACCGATCCTTCGGAGTAAAGAGAAGTCCCCAAAGGAGAAAGAAGAGACCCCGGTCCGAGCCACCACATTTTCTATAGAGGCCAAGGCAAAGAGGCCCAGGACGGCTCGACAGAAGGTGAAAGTGACCTTCGCCGAGTCAAAGGAGGATGAATGGGACATGCAGCTATTCGTCGAAAGGCAAAAATATTTTGAGCAGCTGCGCAACGAAATGAAAGCAGCCAAGGAGGCCAGGAAGGCATCCTCGAGGGTAAAAGGATATTCTGGCATCTGCGTCAATCCGATAGAAGACAACCAATTTTGGGACATCTATGGTTCATCCCGAGGGTGGCCTTCCATGATGAGGAGGTACTTGGAATGGTGGGGAGTATATGGCCCACAATTGGAGGCCACTGCAATTGCAAAGGAGAATGCAGGGCTTACCCCTAAAGCGGCCGGATTATACAAGGCCCAAGTAGTGCCTTCCAGAGGGGATAACTCGGATATCCCTCTGGCAGTGGTCAGACCTCCAGACGTCGACCTCTGGCAAGCTACCGAAGCTGCATTTCAATCGATAGGAACAACGCTGGCTAGACCACCACCAGTAGCGGCCAGAACAAGAAGAGGACAATTGACAACCATAGTTTCCCATAGGCAAAGGCGAACCACACCTTCAAATGCCGACACGAAAAGACAGACTCGGGCCGCAGGGGCAGCAGAATCCTCCAAGAGATGGCGACGATGAAAATTCAAAGGGCTACCTGCAGCTTGGATGCCACGAGGGCGTGGCATATGTTAGGCGTGGGGGGATGATGAGCACCAGAAATGCTCATATTTTGTACATATTTCTTTGATCAATATGCGGTCGTATAATAAGGATTGCGTACTTTTATGAATGATTATATAGATATTTGATATAATTATGCGTGTTATCTAATTTGTGTGCTTTTAGTATGTTTTGTGGAATTGCAGTTGATTTAGTTAGATTTGGAACGATCGAGGTCCTTTTGATGGACCTGGCACTTTATTTCATCGGGGGTCAATGTAGAGAACATAGGCGCCTCCCTACAACCGAAAGGCACCAAGGGAACAAGCGCCTCCCTACAGTCGAAAGGTGCCAACCAAATACGAGCGCCTCCCTACGTCGAAGGCACCAACTGAATACGAGCGCCTCCCTACAGTCGAAAGGTGCCAACTGAATGCGAGCGCCTCCCTAGTCGAAAGGCACCAACTGAATGCGAGTGCCTCCCTGCAGTCGAAAGGCACCAACTAAATGCGAGCACCTCCCTGCAACCGGAAGGCGCCAACCAAAGACAAGCGCCTCCCCATAGTCGAAAGGCACCAATAGAAGGCAAGCGCCTCCCCACAACCAGAAGGCGCTAATAGAAGGCAAGCGCCTCCCTACAACCGAAAGGCACCGTGATAACAAGGTACCTTCCTCATAAGGAAGGCGCCATTGATTCTTTGCCCGTTGACCAGATTTGAATGACGTGGATGACAGCGGCTGGTGCAGTTCCAGCTCTGCATCATGCAGAGCTAAATTGGAGATAGCACCAACGTATCAAAATGTCTTACTGATGCCGTGAAAAGCACGAACCGAAACGAACACGCCGCCATCAAAATAGAATGCCAGACGTCGATTGCATTCGCCAGACTGTTCTAATTTAGTCTGGGAAGAATCGACTATTGTAACCACTTCTGTAATAGAAGTTCTACGGGTGTGTTATATAAACACACGTAGATCGTTCTGAGAGATATATAGAAATAATTAATAAAGATCCATTTAGAGTTACAGAAGATAGATTGTAATACGTTGATAAATATATTACAGTTCCAAAAGTTCTAAAGCGCGTGTTCGATCGGGAAGAAGCTGCTGGAGCCTGGGCCCACTCCAAGCCAGTATTTCTTCCCCATTTCCTTTTTGTTTATTTATTTTAATTAGTTTATTGCTTTCATAAGAATGTTCATTAGTTTGCTAGTTCCAGTATTTGCAGTAGATTTATTTTCAGGAATGTGTACATGATTTATTTCTGTAGATTTAATTATGTTCTTCTTACGTAATTTATTGAGGAGTGCGGGAATGATTGACAACCATTTCAAGAACACCCCCCAAATGTAGGATTAGCAGATTCACCTCCAGTGGTATTGTAGTAACCTAATTCCGACTCTTCGCAAGTTTACGAAGCTCCCTGGGTTGATAATTAAATGCACGGGCATGTGACAAAAATAGGAAACCATTCACCTTGTTTGGCCTGCAACACCCCAGGTATGAGAGGTGATAATCGATGTCAAGCCTCCAAAATATTCAGCTACAACACAACATAAAACATTAATGTCAAATACATTGTACAAATTCCAAAAGAAAAAAAAAGCAACAAATTTTTTTGCACAAAAAAAAGAGCTTCAAAGGAATTTACCTTAGCAAAATGTACATCTGCTCCTATTGTTGCATCCGCACCCTCCATCACCATAGCTTTTGCAACACTTCACTTCACCTCACTCACTCACTCCACTCCACTCCCTCAAACGTAGCTTTTGAAATTTATAAATGCAAGAATGAATCTAATTTCCCTTCTATAGACTATTTATAGCTATTTTAGACATACTAAAATGCCCATGGGTTCTCCCAAGTGCATTGAAATGTATCCCTAGGTTTAGAGAATGGCAAATTTGGGTCAACCTTTACACATGCAGTAGGTTCCCACTGACATTTGGCATAAAAATCGATAAAAGATAAAAAAAAATGATTAAAAAATGTATATTACCTCCACAAAATCTTTCCAAATTGCATCCATATATCACTTTCATCATAATATCATGTTTTGTGAAATTCCAAGCTGATTTGGATGCATAATTTTTGTTTACACCCAAAAGGTGCAAAATTGCTTATCAATTTTCAAAATGCATCAAAATGGTCCAAATTTTCACAAAACGACCATTATCATCATTATCATCATAAAATATTCATTTCAACATCATTTTCCTAAATAAATCATTGTATTTGCATATTTTTCCAAGTTCATATACAATTTCAAGTGAACCTTGTATCTAGTGGTCTATTCTATCTCCTTGGCGATTGTAGCGATTTGCATCCATGCAATTTGGTAAGATCAATAAATAATGATAAGAACACTTGATTGTCTTCATAATTATATATCTAACTATAAAAAACTAAAATCACTTTTGGTCCCTCATTTTATGAGTGAAACTATGTCAAGACCAATTTGCTCAATAATTGTCATTGATGGCCTTGTCCATGGGGCTTGAAACATGGATAAAATCACACTACATCATTTTATTCAACAATAAATAATTGTATAAAGTCATATAGGAGAGGCTTCCTAGAAATCATATGATCTTAGGATGATTGGTTTCTAATATTTTTCATTTTCATCACTTTGCATTTCAATGACGTCGAAAGGCAATTTCTTCAACAACATGGAATCACCCCAAACTTGGGGTAACCAAATTTTGATTTTGATTTTCCATAATGGGATGCATCTTACATGATCATGACACCTACACTTGGAAAAATAGAATCAATCATTTGCATTTACACCAACCCCCTCTCTCTGTTGGGGCAAAAATGGTATCAATTTACATCATTCATATCATCCTTTTACATCATTCATATCATCTACATTTACATCATACATCTACATTTACACCATTCACTTACATTTTCATTGCACAATTCTATAAATTGGCTTGTGAGATTCATTCTTCACTCACTCGCCAATTGAGGGGGTAAGCTACACAATCAAATGGTTACACAATCACATTCTTTTATCTTCAAGTTCGTCTTTGCATTCCAACAAAAGAAAGCTGCTATGTCATCAGGCCAAACTAGGTGTCTCGTATTTTTGCATCACATTGTGTTTCACACAACATAGTACAAAAAGGGGTATATGTAGACACCAAAATCTAGCCACTTGTCATCCATCCGTAACCTCCCACCATAATTATCCATTATTTATATATATTTGTTTAATATATATTTAAATATTAATATGTTATATATTATATATATATATTTAATATATATGTATTTATTTATATGAATGAATCTTAGCCATCCACCACCTTTTAATCCCATCCATCCATTCAACTCCATGCCACTTGCCTATATCTAATCTCCAGTCTTCCTCATGTTTTAATATTGACTGCTCAAATTGTGTCGTAGAAACCCTAACATGTCTAAGGGAAGATTATAAAGAGGAGTCATTTTGACGACTCAACCCCTAAGTACTTTTTGAAGCCTAACACTTTGATTTCCTTAAGTTCTTAAGATCCCTAAGTTCCTATTGGATATATTAAACCCTAGCCCTATCATATTCATCCTCACCCCCCATCACCATCGTTCGTATCTTCTGCTTCCACCATCACCCACTTAACACGAACTAGATTTGGTTCTAGAACCCTTTCCTTAGCCATTGAACACCCTTCAAAGCTCATCGAGTGCCCACCAGAGCCTACCAATCACTCACCATAGCTTCCTAAAAGTATTTTAGAGCCTCCAGAGTGTATCTAGGTATTTTTGGTCATAATAAAGCACCTATGGGCATTTCCCATCCTTTATTTGCAGCCCTACGATCCTCAGGTGCCATCAAGGCATATGTGTAATCCTCATCTGCATCATCAATGAAGAAAAAAACAATAGGTTAGTGTTGTTTGATAAGTTAAAATAATTAATTGCATTTATTTTATGTTTTTATGCTTTGTTATAGCTTTCATTGCAATACTAAGGTTTAGTGATTTTATTGTTTCTAAGGGGCTCACAATGGAGCCCTCATAGATATTACTAATCCTTGTTATTTTTGGTTGTGTGCAGGTGTAAGAACAACATTTATTGGAAGCTATTGAAGCTTAGGTGGCCCTACTTAGGATACACAAGCCCACCCACAAATCTATTGGGATCGAATCAAGTGTGAAGACACCACCATTATTTTTAACTAGGGTTTTAGAGAACCCTAGTACTCTATAATTTTGTATAAAAAATAAGCATTGTAAACCCCACATTTGGGGCATATTGATTGTAATAGTTGAGATCCACCCACAATAATAAAGAAATTCATATTGTGCAATCTTTATGTGTTATGGTGTTTATTTACATTTCATAGCTTGTATTGGTGTTGCTTGATTTTACATTCACAACTTGATGGTTAATGTGGCAGAGAGGGCCTGAGCCTCACCATGGTAGAGAGGTATTGAGAGGGCCTAAGATTACATTTTTGGAAATGTGACTCTACAACTTGGTGGATGCCCTTTTGGGTAGAGAATGACTTTGGTATATGGCCCTTATTTCACTTGTTAGTTTGTAGCTTAGAGGAAGGTTGGACTAGCTGTAACCCTAGTTGGGGGGCTAGGGGGATGGTTGGGTAGCTGATGGATCTACTTAATTTGGCCATGAATATGGGATATTGGTTGGTTTTATTTATTTTGGGTTGCAAAGTTCTTTGGTTTGGCTGGTTTTTTGCCCTCTTGAGTCCTTGTTGTTGGTTGCTAGTGATGGACATTCGGGTTTCTCTCTACAAAATTCTTTGGTCTTACCCCTTCTTTGGTTCATTTACAAGGGGAGACCTTATGCCTTCAATGTTAGTGGAGATATGCTTGTGATGTCTGGTCACTTTGGCTAGTGGATGTATGGTCTTTTAATTTGATAGTTTTCTAGAAGTTGTTGTTGGATGTGGGTGACGATCATAGGGTTCTTTCTTTGTAGTTATTTTTGGTCTTACCCCTTCCTTGACCAAATTTTAGGAGGAGACCTTGTATTAAATGGATGTTGAGAAAGGAGTTTGATACTTGCCCCTCCATATGGTAGGGTCTCTTAGTTTCGTTGTGTTTTTGGGGGTGGGCCAACTAATAGATCCAACTTCTTTTGTTGTGATGGACCCCATGGTTTCAAAGATCCATTTTTTGATGGGTTTTTTTTGGAAAGCCCATGTTCTTCATGGACTATTGTAAATATGGGGTTGTGTTTAGGTGAGATATTTTTTTGTGGCATTTTTGATGGTTTCAATAGCTAGTTGGGTCTCGTGTCTCCAAAAGGTTGGGTTCCATGGCTAGTTTTTCTTAGTTGGGTAAGATTGTGTTTTTTTCTAAGCACTCCTAGGGTTTTACAATTTTTTCTTCTTTGAGCACTCAATTTTCTTTCATTTGAATTTTGGGTGTGATTCGAGGGCTTCATAGCAAGCCAAAAAAATTTATTTAATTCATTTTTCTCTTCTTTCTATTGATTGAATCAAGCAATTTCATATTTTAGGTAGAAATTTTTGTTTTATATCACTTGCTGATATTTTTGTAAGAACGTCATCCTCGTTATCTGATTGTTTCTCTTCATGCCCTATTTGCAGTCTGCTAGTACATATTAGTGGTTCGTCAAACTTTTGTTGGGTAGGATTTTTTCATCTTCAATTTTTGGTGGAAATTTTATTTGAGTTTCTCAATTTCCTTGAAACTCACAGTGGTTTTCTCTTCTGGTGCTCTTTTTCAAATTTGAATTTTAAATTGGATTTAATGTAGGATTGTTGGATTCATTATTTATTTGATGTCAGGTCCTCTTGTAAGAATTGGATTCAGTCTCATTGATGTCTTTCTTTTGAGCTTATTGAATAATATTTAGCTTTGTAATGGTTTATGATCCCTTCCAAAACCCCTTTGTAAAGGTTCAAGGACCCTTTCAAAACCTCTTCATCTACCTAATAAAAAAAATATTGATGGTTAATATTTTTATCCAGATGGGTATTAATAATAACATTGGTATTATTAATATCTAAAATATTTATACCAATATTAATAATTAATATTAATGATTGGTAATAATTTAATTTATACGATAGATAATTTAATTATTACTATTCTAATGTTGATATAGAAAATAATAATGCTATTAATAATAATGGGCGAGTGTGTAAGGGGTTTGGCGTGTGTTAAATTCCCTATTGATAAGAATAGCTTTCAGCTTTAGGAGGGGTCATGATTGGGGGAGCCTGATCAGACCTATGCATTGGTCGTAGGGGTTTCTCACACTAACCAAATCAAAAAAATGATAATGCTATTAATAATATTTAAGTGAATGGTCTAATATTTTACCATATAATAATTAATAGGCTAATATTAAATTTAATAGGTAACCATTGTAAAGGATGTTTAATTAATATTTATAAATGTTGAAAAGTGGAAATAAATAAAGTGGTAATTATTGGCTTATTGGAAATCTTTGCAATGCAAGTTTTAAATAAAACATTACCTTTTTTCATAACAGATAGAAAGCCATTGTAAAAAATAATGGGTGCCAAGGTGCATGGAGGAAGTACGGAGGAAAATCTTCCAACATTTGAATCTTCTTTGGAGTTTTATATTTTTTTTGGGCTGCCAAGTTTTGGGTGATTATCTTTTTGTAGTAAGGACAGGAAGATTGGCTAGAGGAAAAATATTAGAGAAATATTTCTTTGGAGTGTTGTTGTAGAGGTGTTTTTCCTCTGGTTGTATTCTTGCTTGAATCCCTATCTAGCTTGATGTAGTGAGGATTTGGATGCTTTGTTTGTTTTTGTTTCCTCATGCATCTCCTTGGCTGCCTACAATTTTATTGTAAATAAAAAATTAGAAGATCTTTAATTAGGTTACCTGCAATTTTAATGTAAATAAAATAATTAGAAGATCTTTTGTTTGGTTGTTTGCAATTGTATTGCAATGAAAACAATTAGAAAATCTCTAATTGGGATGCTTGCAATTTTATTGTAATTAAAATAATTAGATCTTTAGTTTGGTTGTTGCAATTTTATTGCAAATGGAAATAATTAGATCTTTAGTTTGGTTTTGTATATAAAATAATTAGATCTTTAGTTTGGTTTTTTATATAAAATAATTAGATCTTTAGTTTAGTTTCCTGCAATTATATTGCAATGGAAAAAAATATATCTTTAATTAGGTTTCCTACAATTTTATTGTAAATAAAATAACTAGAAGATCTTTAGTTTTGTTGCCTGCAATTTTATTGTAAATAAAATAATTAGAAGATATTTAGTTTGGTTTCCTACAATTTTATTGAAAATAAAAATAATTAGAAGATCTTTAGTTTGGTTGCCTGCAATTTTATTGTAAATTAAATAATTAGAAGATATTTAGTTTGGTTGCCTACAATTTTATTGAAAATGAAAATAATTAGATCTTTAGTTTGATTGCCTATAATTTTATTCTAAATAAAATAATTAGAATATCTTTAGTTTGGTTTCTGCAATTGTATTGCAATGGAAACAATTAGAAGATCTTTAATTAGGCTACCTACAATTTATTGTAAATAAAATAATTAAAAGATCTTTATTTTAGTTGCCTATGATTATTTTTTATTGATAAAAGGAGGTTTTGAAAGGGTCCCCAAACATTTTACAATACAAGAAACAAAGGGAGGTACTCCAAAATGGGAAGACCTCAACCAACCAAACCAGCTAGGTTATCACAAATAAAATTAAAGGCAAAGAGAAGAGACCTCCCAAGAAACAAATAAAAATGAAGAGGATAGGCACAAGGATCATCCCAAAAACAAAAAAAATACCAAGGGATCAACCTAAAATAACAAAAATATAGGAGGAACATCTTGAAACACCAACTAATCATAAGCTAGTGGATGATCCTGGTCCTCATTTTTCTTTATTGGGTCTTTCGTTGCCTTGGCTGCCTACAATTTTATTGTAAATAAAATAATTAGAATATCTTTAGTCTAAATAATTAGATCTTTAGTTTGGTTGCTTGCAATTTTATTGCAAATGGAAATAATTAGAAGATCTTTAATTTGGTTGCCTTTAATTGTATTGCAAGTAAGATCTTTAATTTGGCTACATTACATTGGAAATAAATATTTGTTGCTTGCAATTTTTAATTGCATTGGAAATTATAAGATCTTTGATTTGGTTGCCTATAATGTTATTACATTAGAAATAATTTGATTTTTAATTTGGCTATCTGTAATGTTATTGCATTAGGAATAATTTGATTTCTAATTTGGTTGTTTGCAATGATAATGAATTGGAAATAATTGTTGTTGCTTGCAATTTTTAATTGCATTGGAAATTATAAGATAGTTAATTTGATTGCATTGCATTGATAATAATTTTTTATTGCCTATAATTTTTAATTGCATTGGAAATTATAAGATCTTTGATTTGGCTTCCTACCATGTTATTGCATTAGAAATAATTTGATTTTTAATTTGGCTATCGATAATGTTATTGCATTGGAAATTATTTGATTTCTAATTTGGCTTCCAACAATGTTATTGCATTAGAAATAATTTGTTTTCTAATTTGGGTTACCTACAATGTTATTGCATTAGAAATAATTTGATTTTTAATTTGGTTGCTTGTAATGTTATTACATTGGAAATAATTTGATTTCTAATTTGGCTACCTACAATGATATTGCCTTGGAAATAATTTGATTTGGTTGTTGAAAAGAAGCCTACAATTTTAAATGCAATGGAAATAATTAGTTTGAAGTTCTTTAAAAGAAATAGTATTGTATTTTTTGAGGGATTGAGTAGATAAGAAAAGTATGGGATTCTCTCATTGTATGAAATTGCTAAATGCTTGATGAGGCTTAATTGAAAGAAATATGGGTTTCTTCCAAAGTTTTGAATAAAATTGCTTTGCATAGTTGTATGCTTAAAATGATTTAATGCATGGATGAGGCTTATTTGGAAGAGATATGATATTCTTCCATGGTATTTGTAATTAAATGCTTGTATGGTGCATTAATTATTGAAATGCATATTGCATGGTTGATTGAGGATTAAGCTTTGGAATATAATGGTTTTTCAAGACTTGAGTAGGTAAGGGAACCATTGATTGTTGAAATGCATGGTTGCTTGAGGTTTGAGCTTGGGAATGGATAAATAATTATGATGGACACCTAAGAATTGAGTAGGTAAGGGATCCATTATAAAGAGAAGTATGATATTCTCTCATATAGTTTGTTTACTTGCATATTATTTTAAAAGAATGTTAAATATTGGTTTGAAATTATAATGGAATTTTGAGACTTGAGTAGGTAAGGGGTCATTATAGGGAGAAGTATGGGATTTTCTCCTTGTTTTATTATCAATGATTGTATGCATGGTTACTTACATTATATCTAGTGTTGGAAATTTTGAGTATATTGTGTTGTCATTGATGTCAAAGGTTGATGACATTGATTGTCATTGATGCCAAAGATAGTTTGGTATGGCAAATAAGATAAGGTTTATAAGATGCAAGGCAAGGTTCATTCCAATGCAAGGAAATTGATAAAAAGAAAAGGTTATAATATTTACTTTAAATATTATAAGCCAAAGAGGTTTGGGACAAAGTTCTAAGTGTTTGGTTAAAAGGTTGAAGGCCCAAGTTTAAGACCATGGTTCAAAATAAAGCAAGTGACTAAGGCTTAAAAGAGATGATATTATAATATTTAGGCCAAAAGGACTTATTAAAAAGAGGATTGAAAGTGCATTGGACAAAGGTCTCAAAAAGAAATTAATTTGACAAAGGACTACAAGAAAAAATATTATTTAACACCAAGGTTAAATACTATAATAAATAATATTTAACACCAAGGTTAAATATTATATTAAAAATAAAATAAATTTGAATTGTCAAAAGGCACCAAGAATTTGAATTTAAAAAAGGTGGCAATAAAAGGTTGAGTCGACATCATAAAAAAAATTGAATGCATATTTAAGGAGGAGAATAAATCATTTTTCCAAGGTTAGAGAGATATGCATTATTCAAAGCCATTTCATTGAGCGTAGAGTAAGGAGGAGACAACACCATTCATCGAGGGAAGAGGGAGAAGGAAAATTCAGTGCACGTGTTTCAAGCAAGGACAATGAATCATAAGGGAGAGTGCACGACTTGGTTCCAATAGGGCTGTTAGCCTAGGTGGCAGGTGGGTCCTATGTAAGGCATGGTAGTGGATAGGTCTCGAGTTCGAATCACCATGGTAGTATTTTTGTGATTTCTATTTGGGTAAAAAGGAAGGAATAAAAGCATTTTGTGCATATTTGGTTCCAATAGGTGGGCTAGCCTAGCTGGCACTCTAGCTCATGCTAGAGCATGGGCTCTATGAGGTTTCATGTTTGAATCTCGATGGAGCAACAGATACGTGGTAAGGGCATAAATTTTTTGATTAATGTTTGAGGTATGTTAGCACTTGATCAAGGGAGACATAAGGTTTAATTTTTATTTGTTAAAAAGTGCATATTGCTTTGTCTAGGGAGACATAAGGGTAATGCTTTGAAATTAAATATTCTAAGATTCTGGTTGTGACTTTATAAAGTAGAAATAATTTTTAGAAAGAAAGGAGCAATAAGGTGCTTGAAAGTAAAATTAATGTATGGTATGCACTTAGGGATATTGGATTGTGATATTGAGAATTGCAAGTGACTCTTATAAGTAGGAGTGATAAGGTATGACTATGGTTTAAATTGTTGTGTGTATTTTTGATAAAAAGAAAATTGAGAGGGTTTGATTATTGTCAAAACTTTATCTTGTGGAAATAAAAAGGAAGATATTAAATATTTTATGAGTAAATTTTGAGGAAAGATTTTATGGTTGGTTTGAAAAGTGTTATGCTAACTAACCCTTGAAAGTGGCATAAGAAAGATAGAATATCTTGAGATAGGTTTTTGAGAGAACTCCTTCATCAAAGAGGTATGGTTATATCACTCTTTCTTTAAGGTGTTTGGTTGAAAAAATATTTCAGAATTATAAGGTGGAGATAAAAGGGTTGATTAGTGTGTATGGTTGAAATATTTATGTTAGGGTTTGTGAAACAAATTGAGCTTTATTGTTGAAAGAAATATGAAATACTTGTGTTAGGGTTGAGATCAAGTTTGTACATCATTGTGAAACATTTTGAGCATTGGTAATTGTGAAGTGTTTGAGATCAATATTGTGAAGGAAATTTGGGCATTATTGTGTTTGATCCTTGAGAGCAAATTTGCAAGAAAGATAGACCAGTTTTGTGAAGCAAAGTTATACACTAGTTTGATTTGATTTGAAAGGGATTTTGCAAGAGGTAAATATTGGATTAGTTGAATGCAAGATTTGTGAATGTAAAGGATATATTGGGTGTTTGATAGTACATATCATTCTCTATATGTTCCAGAGGTTAAAAAAATTCTAAGTAGAATATGTTTGTTTGAAGAAAGCATTTCTGAAAGAGATATAAGCTTTGTTTGTATGCAATATTTGGAAATATTTGAGTAGGTTCAGTGAGCAATATTGAGGTAGATTTGAGCAAGTCTTGTGAGAAGACTTGAAGTAGCATTGAGGTAGATTTGAGCAAGTCTTGTGAGAAGACTTGAAGCAAAATTGAGGTAGATATTTGTGATTAGAGTTAGAGCAGATTTGTGCTAGCCTTGTGATAGGTTTGGTGTAGATTTGAGATAGATTTGAGAGTAGAATTTGAAGCAGACTAGAGCAAAGGGGATAGAGTTATCCTGTGGAGAGAGATCCACAAACTAGAGTAAAGGGGATAGAGTTCTCCTATGGAGAGATATCCACAAACTAGAGAAAGAGGATAGAGTTCTCCTGTGGAGAGAGATCCATAAACTAGAGCAAAGGGATAGAGTTCTCCTATGGAGAGAGATCCACAAACTAGAGCAAAGGGGATAGAGTTCTCCTATGGAGAGAGATCCACAAACCAGAGCTAAGGGGATAGAGTTCTCCTATGGAGAGAGATCCATAAACAAGAGTATTGGGGATTGAGATCTCCTTTGGATAGAGGTCCATAAATATTGTAATAGGGAATTGATTCCCAAGAGATTTGTTGAGAAAATTTAGAAGAAATATTTTCTCCATGGATGTAACCCACATTGGGTGAACCATGTTAAATTTTTGTCTCTCATGTGTGTGATGATTTGTGCATTGCTTTGATTATTGCTATTGATATTGCAATTGATAACATTGGATAATATTATTTGGGAAAGAAAAGTAAAATTTGATCTTATACTGTTCACCCCCTCTCAGTATAAGCTTGTGTTCTTCAATTGGTATCAGAGCGGGTTCCTTCAGAAAAGTCTAACAACTTGAAGGAAGATATTATAGGAACATATATGGCATCTCAGAATGGATCTTCATCAAATAAGGCTCCATTGTTTGATGGGAATAATTATGCTTTCTGGAGTATAAGGATGAAGACTTACTTGATGGCACAAGGATATGAGACATGGCAATCTATTGAGGATGGGTTCACACCTACAACTACTCCTCCCACAGATAAGGATGGTAAGTAGTTACATGTGAATAATGCCAAGGCTATGAATGGAATCTTAAGTGGATTACGTGAAGCAAAATTTGTGAAAGTTATGCAATGTAAATCAGCAAAAGAGATGTGGGACAAATTGAAGTAAACATATGAAGGAGATAACAAGGTCAAGTTGGAAAAACTACAAAACCACAAGAAAATATTTGAAGATTTGAAGATGGAAGATGAGGAAGATATTTCTAAATACTTACTTCATGTGGATGAGGTTGTTAATACCATGCATGGACTTGGATTCAAAATTGAAGACTCTAGTGTTGCTCAAAAAGTATTAAGATCACTCCCTATAAGGTATGATGCAAAGGTTTCAGCTATAGAAGAGATGAGAGATATTGATAAGTTGACTATGGATGAGTTACATGGAATTCTCATAACTTATGAGATGAGAATAGAAAAGGACTACAATTCCAAGAAAGAGGTAACTTTCAAAGTTTCAAAGAAGATAAAATATAAGAAACTAGAATCAAGTGGTGAGTCAAGCAGTAATGAAGAAGCTAACTATGTGAGAAGGAATAAGAAGGACTCAAGAAAACACAAAGGTATGAAGACTATGAAATGTTTTAATTGTGGTAATTTTTGTCACTATGCATCTAATTGTCCACAAGCTAGAAGTAGTAGCAGTGAAGAGAAACATGATTATAAGAAAAAGGAAGAAGGAAAATTCAGGCATGAAAAGAAAAATAGGTATGGTCAAGGCAAGCATGAAAATAAGTTCTTTCAAAGGCACAAGAAGAGTTTCTATGTTAACAAGGCAAGCAATGCTTCAAGTGATAGTGATGAAAGACTCTCAGATAGTGAAGAAGAAGAGATTCTATTTTTGGCAATAGAAGAGGAATAAAATGCTCCTATTGAAGATAAAGTCAAAAAGTATGAAGATGCTCTTGAAGACCAAGAAGTAGAGAAAGATTCAGAAAATGAAGAGGAAGGCACAGTTGATCTAGAAGAAGAACTTATTGTTGCTCTCAGAGAGTTGAAAAGAGTTAGAAAGCAGAATTCAAGACTAAAGGCTCAAGTTCAAGAACATGAGGAAGAAAAAGAAAAGCTTCTACAAGACCTCACAAACTCAAAAGCTAAGGCAAGGAGATTTAAAGAGGTCATGGTTGAAAAGTTAGAGGTAAAAGAGTTAGAGTGTGAAATATTAGAACATGAAGTAGTTTCTCTAAGGATGGAAGTGAAATATTCTAAGGATAAGCTACACAGGTTTGGGAAAAGTTCAAAAACTTTGGATAAAATTATCAATGCACAAAGATCTTCATCTATCAAAATAGGACTTGGTTTTGAAGAAGGACAAGGGAAACAAGAAGAAGGGTCAAGCTCAAGCTCAAAAGAAGAGGAAGTTTCAGAGGAAGAGAGTGAAGAAGAAATTAAGACTTATGTGGATAAGTTGAAGAATAGAAGCTTCACTAAGAAAGGAAACAATGCACAAACAAGAAACAGGGATCATCACAGAGAAGGCAAAGAAAGGACTAAGAGACCAGAGGTTTCAAAATAATATTTCTTCAAAGGGCATTGTTTTTCATGTAATAGTTTTGGTCACAAAGCTATGCATTGCAGGGTTCATGGAAAGAAGGAGTATGGCCTCACTAAAAGGAATTTCAACTCATTCAAATATGGATATTTCTTTCAAGGGTATTGCTACTCATGTAATCACTTTGGTCATAAAGCGATCCACTGCAGGGTTCATGACAGAAATGATTATGGCTTCACCAAGAGGAACTTCAAGATATTTACACCTTCCAAGAACTACAACATAAGGTGTTACAAGTGCAATAATCTTGGGCATAAGGCCAAGTGGTGTAGAACAGAGTTTCCAGAACTTCTAGAGTCAAGCAAGAACAAGGACACTCAAAAGGATCAAAAGGGTATGATTACAAAAGTGTTGAAAAAGAAGGTTGACAAAGAAAAAGAGCATTGTATGTTGGGAGTAGAGATACTCCCACCCCAAAATTAATCACCTCAAGGAGAGGAGGTGGGGAGGGGGCTGAGCTAAGAGTCTTATATTTAGCCCCAAAGGAGTCCCTTTGCCATTGATGTCAAAGGGGAAGATATTTGAGTAAGGGGAGAGCATTCAATCAGGGGAGCAGATTTGGAATCTAGTGGTAGGAAAAGGAATTTTTAGAAAGGGTTGCCATCAATGACAAAGGGGGAGATTGTTGGAAATTTTGAGTATATTGTGTTGTCATTGATGTCAAAGGATTGATGTCAAAGGTTGATGACATTGATTGTCATTGATGCCAAAGATAGTTTGGTATGGCAAATAAGATAAGGTTTATAAGATGCAAGGCAAGGTTCATCCCAATGCAAGGAAATTGATAAAAAGAAAAGGTTATAATATTTACTTTAAATATTATAAGCCAAAGAGGTTTGGGACAAAGTTCTAAGTGTTTGGTTAAAAGGTTGAAGGCCCAAGTTTAAGACCATGGTTCAAAAGAAAGCAAGTGACTAAGGCTTAAAAGAGATGATATTATAATATTTTAATATTATAATATTTAGGCCAAAAGGACTTATTAAAAAGAGGATTGAAAGTGCATTGGACAAAGGTCTCAAAAAGAAATTAATTTGACAAAGGACTACAAGCAAAAATATTATTTAACACCAAGGTTAAATATTATATTAAAAATAAAATAAATTTGAATTGTCAAAAGGTGCCAAGAATTCGAATTTAAAAAAGGTGGCAATAAAAGGTTGAGTCAATGCCATAACAAAAATCGAATGCATATTTAAGGAGGAGAATAAATCATTTTTCCAATGTTAGAGAGACATGTATTATTTGAAGCCTTTTTCGTTGAGCGTAGAGAGTAAGGAGGAGACAACGCCATTCATCGAGGGAAGAGGGAGAAGGAAAGTCAGTGCACGTGTTTCAAGTAGGGACAATGAATCATAGGGGAGAGTGCACAACTTGGTTCCAATAGGGTTGTTAGCCTAGGTGGTAGGCGGGTCCTGTGTAAGGCATGGCAGTGGATAGGTCTCGAGTTTGAATCACCGTGGTAGTATTTTTGTGATTTTTGTTTGGGTGAAAAGGAAGGAATAAAAGTATTTTGCACATATTTGGTTCCAGTAGGTGGGCCAACCTAGCTGGCACTCTAGCTCATGCTAGAGCATGGGCTCTATGAGGTTTCATGTTCGAATCTCGATGGTGGCAGCGATAGATGTGGTAAGGGCATAAATTTTTTATTAATGTTTGAGGTATGTTAGCACTTGATCAAGGGAGACATAAGGTTTAATTTTTTTTTGTTAAAAAGTGCATATTGCTTTGTCTAGGGAGACATAAGGGTAATGCTTTGAAATTAAATATTTTGAGGACATAATGATATTTTAGATTCTGGTTGTGACTTTATAAAGTAGAAATAATTTTAGAAAGAAAGGAGCAATAAGGTGCTTGAAAGTAAAATTAATGTATGGTATGCACTTAGGGATATTGGATTGTGATATTGAGAATTACAAGTGACTCTTATAAGTAGGAGTGATAAGGTATGACTATGGTTTAAATTGTTGTGTGTATTTTTGATAAAAAGAAAATTGAGAGGGTTTGATTATTGTCAAAACTTTGTCTTGTGGAAATAAAAAGGAAGATATTAAATATTTTTATGAGTAAATTTTGAGGAAATATTTTATGGTTGGTTTGAAAAGTGTTATGCTAACTAACCCTTGAAAGTGGCATAAGAAAGATAGAATATCTTGAGATAGGTTTTTGAGAGAACTCCTTCATCAAAGAGGTATGGTTATATCACTCTTTCTTTAAGGTGTTTGGTTGAACAATATTTCAGAATTATAAGGTGGAGATAAAAGGGTTGATTAGTGTGTATGGTTGAAATATTTGTGTTAGGGTTTGTGAAACAAATTGAGCTTTATTGTTGAAAGAAATCTGAAATACTTGTGCTAGGGTTGAGATCAAGTTTGTACATCATTGTGAAACATTTTGAGCATTGGTAATTGTGAAGTGTTTGAGATCAATATTGTGAAGGAAATTTGTGCATTATTGTGTTTGATCCTTGAGAGAAAATTTGCAAGAAAGATAGACCAGTTTTGTGAAGCAAAGTTATACACTAGTTTGATTTGATTTGAAAGGGATTTTACAAGAGGTAGAGATTGGATTAGTTGAATGCAAGATTTGTGAATGTGAAGAACATATTGGGTTTTTGATAGTGCATATCATTCTCTATATGTTCCAGAGGTTAAACAAATTCTAAGTAGAATATGTTTGTTTGAAGAAAGCATTTTTGAAAGAGATATAAGCTTTGTTTGTATGCAAGATTTGGAAATATTTGAACAGGTTCAGTGAGTAGCATTGAGGTAGATTTGAGAAAGTCTTGTGAGAAGACTTGAAGTAGCATTGAGGTATATTTGAGCAAGTCTTGTGAGAAGACTTGAAGTAACATTGAGGTAGATATTTGTGATCAAAGTTAGAGAATATTTGTGCTAGCCTTGTGATAGGGTTTGGTGTATATTTGAGATAGAGTTGAGAGCATATTTTGGAGAGAGACCAAATGAGCAAGGGGATAGAGTTATCCTATGGAGAGATATCCACAAACTAGAGTATAGGGGATAGATTTATCTTGTGGAGAGAGATCCACAAACTAGAGCAAAGGGGATAGAGTTCTCCTATGGAGAGAGATCCATAAACCAGAGTAAAGGGGATAGAGTTCTCCTATGGAGAGAGATCCATAAACTAGATCAAAGGGGATAGAGTTCTCCTATGGAGAGAGATCCATAAACTAGATCAAGGGATAGAGTTCTCCTATGGAGAGAGATCCATAAACTAGAGCAAAGGGGATAGAGTTCTCCTATGGAGAGAGATCCACAAACCAGAGCAAAGGGGATAGAGTTCTCCTGTGGAGAGAGATCCACAAACTAGAGTATTGGGGATTGAGATCTCCTTTGGACAGAGGTCCATAAACATTGTAATAGGGAATTGATTCCCAAGAGATTTGTTGAGAAAATTTAGAAGAAATATTTTCTCCATGGACGTAACCCACATTGGGTGAACCACGTTAAATTTGTGTCTCTCATGTGTGTGATGATTTGTGCATTGCTTTGATTACTGCTATTGATATTGCAATTGATAACATTGGATAATATTGTTTGGGAAAGAAAAGTAAAAGTTGATCTTATACTGTTCACCCCCCTCTCAGTATAAGCTTGTGTTCTTAATATAGATCATATAATTTTACATTGCATAAAAGAGTTTTCCTAATCTCTTAATTTTTCCAAGTTCATGGAGAAATTTGTTATGAAGATGATTATGAAAATAATATGGTGTTGGAGGTATATAGGTGGAATGATCTTAATATTCCTTGGATTAAAAAGTTGTTATGTAATAAATAAATTGCTTTGTGTTCCTTAAATAGCTTCTCTAAGTAACCTTTCTCTAGAAAGAGAGTGAATATGATAGTTTTGTAATATAGACTTTATTTAAGCTCATGTGAGAAATGAATTGGGTTGAAAATTTTGTCTTGCAAGAATATTCCTTGTTATGGAGAATAATAAATTATTATGAGGATATTTTTATATATGTTTTATAATGATGTTAGCATAATATATAAATGAGATGAATGCTTCTTTTATATGGATTATTTTAGCTCTTGGACTAAAGGTTATGAATGCTTTCTAGTGATGAATTTTTATTTTAAAGGTCATGCCAGATATATGTTGTAATGTTTAAATTGAGATTATTTTAAACATGTTTTTCTAAATGAATCAATTATATATAGAGTATGTGAGATTTTTTTCCTTCACTCAAGTATTATATTGGGTTAGGGAAGAATTCTTAGGATGAACTAAAATCTTCTTTTATGACCTAAGCTTTTGAAGATAGCATAATCTTGGGAGGAGTTGCCTGAATGCAATAACTAGATAGAAGTGGTTCCTAGAAGGAGTTGTGTGGATGTAATAGCTAGAAACTCATAAATATAGAAGGATTTTCATGAATGCAATAGCTAAATTATTGTAAAATAATACACCTTGAATGTGAGGGTTGGGTGTTACCTATGTAGGATGTTAATGTAAATCATACACAAGAAAACAATGGTGGTCCCTTGAATGAGAAGGCTCGAGCAACAATGTTCATTGCCAATGAGTGGTAAATGTTGGGATAAAAATTACCATCAACCAAAATCTTGATACTATGACTGTTATTTTCCAATTATCTAATTAAGCATGCACCTACTAATTATAGTTCAGATCACAATATTGGATGGATTAAAGATTGTTCTAATCTAACCTCTAGAGTAGACTGGTATTCCTTGTCAACTAATAAGGTGTTGACTCATTTAAGCTTGGTTAAATGTTTAATATATAGAGATAGAAATGAGTTAGGGTTAAGAAATAATAAATAAACAATGGATGGATAGAGCTAACAACATGGGCATCTAAAAGAAAAACCCATCTTACAAAATAATTTCTAATATTCCACACTTGATATTAATAGTATTAGAAACAAGTGATCTTTATCATTATATATGGAATAGAGGTATACTTCAAGAAAGCTATTTCAATATCAAGATACTAATAATCCAAATTAGCAGAATAAGATCAATATCAATATTTAACAGAAAAGAACTTCTTGCAAGCATAGATTCAACTATGAAAATATTTCAATTACTCTAAGCTAGCAATCCAATATTAGCATAATAGACTAACCATAGCAGTAGTATCATAAAAGCAATCTATAGCTTGACCTCTCCAAAATTACATAAGACACTAGTTTGAGGTAAACATATAAGTAATTTTCCTTATATTAATTTGCAGATGAGTATTACACAGTAGGGCGAGAAAACACTCTAGAGTAGACCCTTAAAAATGAGGGTTCAAACTCATTTTATAGTTTTTAAATGCTTGAAAAGAAATTAAAAGAAATGAAACATTACAAGAAGAATGAAATGCCAGATCATCCAAATGTTGAGGTGGAAGCATCTGATTTGTGTTTGATAACAAAAGAAACTATGTGATCTTGCGCTCTTTGTGGCTCGACCCCTATAAATTTTTGGTTATTCATGGTGATTTGGCTCCAAGCTATCAAAACCGTGATCTTAACCATCTTTCATTCTTGTAGAAATTATTTGTCATAGATCTACAACTATAATTTCTTGGTTCTTGGCCTAGTTGATGCTTCATCTTCTTACTCAACTACCTCATGTCGTAAAGGCTCTATTTTATGTGCCTAGGATATAGTCAAAATGATCTAGTCATTGATCTATTCATGAATGGATAAGATTAAATCTTTAAATTCTTTTATATCTTTGTGGCATGGAACATGTTGTAGCCTGCTCCTCTTAACAAATTCTCACATATTTTGATCACTTTGACCATGGGCTAGAGCACATGGAGCTTTAGCATGAAAATATACTTAGAGGTACATGGGATGGAACACTGAACTAGATCATGACTCTTATTCTTCAATTTGGCTTAGATTTGATTCACATTTGTAGTGTAGAACATGATCTACAATGTGCTGCAGTATGCACCTTAAAACTTGTGCCTCTAATTTTGATTGTGGTTGATCGCAGGGTAGAGAATTGCTCTATGTCATGTGAGATATAACATAAGTCTTATGTTGTATAAAATATTGCATTGGCTTATGATTTTACTATTCACTTTTGCAATGTTTGACCATTTTGACTGTGGGTTGGAGAATGTGTGCTATCCACTATGAAATACACTTGAACTATTATGGGGTGGATCAAGCTTGAAATAGCCATTAGCTTGCATGGTCTAGAAAAATATTCACTGTACCATGGTTTGAAAGTAACCAAGTACAAACTTTGACTACTTTGACTACAGGCTGTAACCATGTCAGATATTACGTAGATTAGAACATCTTGTAGATTGCTGAGCTTTTAGACTTAATCAAAAATATGTTGTCATCCACAATTCCAAAAATGATAAAGTGAAATTTGACCATTTTGATAACAGAATGGAACATCCTATCCTACACCATTGTATAATACATTGGATCTCATGCGTGATGGAACATCCTTCTTTACCTTAGAAAATATTTTAAGTTTTTTTCTAAGGATGTGGCCATTTTAGGCCTACATTTTGGTGCCTCCTAGGGGGTTTTTCTTGCAAATCCTGAGAACTTAGAGTCTTATCCATTGGGCATCAAGAGTCAAAAATTATGAAATCTGTAGACTATGCTTCATAGAATAGCTTCTATGTGACTATTACTCTTTAGAACATTTATGAAGATACTCAAAGAGTAACGGTTCACATGGAAACCATGTTAGAAATAATATACATCAAAAATCTCACCATGGGCACCACCTTAGTCTGGTAATATGGACTTATATCCTGTTTTATAACTTTGGTCAATTTGGACAAAATTCCTTCATGTATTTTTTATTTTATTTCATAGGACTCACATTTTTATTGTTGTTTCTTTGACAGTATCAAAACTAAAAAAAATACACAATATATACATGAATGTAAAATGTTAAAGTCTACCTCCACCACAATGTTGCTTATTATTTTTTATTCTCATCTTGATTCTACTCCTGGAGATCTTCATCCTATACCTTATTTATATCCTTAGCATCCTTCTCTAATTTCTCTTCAGCGTGATCTTCCTCAGCTTCTTCTTCTTAAGAAGTCTCGTGCTTATCCTTGGGGTTCAAATTTATCCCAAACAACCGAACCATCATTTTTAGAGTTTGAAAAGCTTCATTTCAAGTAGAATAAGTAGGGTTGGAGGTTTATTTAATCTACTTATGAACATATTCCAACTTGGATGTCTCTTCATAAGTCATAGAGCTACCTTTTTTTACTAGGTCTTCCATTATATCCTTGAGCCTAGTTAGGTCTTTTATCATTTGAGAGACCTGTTATTGATCAATCAAATCCTCCCAACTATCTATATTAGATTCATCTTGAATGGTTGAGACTATACTCTTTTTGATATCTTATTTTGATAACAAGGTGTTGCTTTCGATCCATATTCCTCCAAAACCATACTATGTCATTTCCTTATTAATATTCATAATATCCTAAATTGTGTCTTCAATTTTATCAGATAACAACCAATCCTTTTGGAGAAATTTGTTCTTCTTAACCACAATCTTAGCAGCTAATCTGGAAGTTCTCCATGCCTTATTGGGAATCAGCTTTGAAACTTCACTAAATCTACTCTCAGATAGCCTGTATATCTGCTCTATCAGTATCACCATAGGTTGTAGTTCCTCCATGCATTTGTCTAAGTCTTACTTAGTATTTTGCAATAAATGGCTGGCATCATCCATGTGGTCAATTACAAGCTAGATTCCTAAACACTTCTCAAGGATTTCATAACATAACACTTTCTTAACTTTTTTTACTCCTTTCGAGAAGCTTGAGGCTTTGACTTTCTCAATTTGAAGCTGATGCTTCAAATATTGCATTTCTTTAGCTTGGTCTTCATTCTGTTTCTTTTGCTCTTCAATTGTCCTTTGAACTTAATAGCCTCCTAATACCTATTTTTCTAGCTTTTGACTTTATTTATTATGGCATTTTCCACCTTCCTTTAATTGTTGAATGTCTTCTCCAACTTTTCTATCTTTTATTCCAGCTTTCCAAATTGCTCCTTGTAGAAGTCGATCTTGACATAAAAATTTTCAAGGTGAGATTTTGATATGACCAACTCATACTCCATCGATATCTTCTATATATTATTCTAGAAGATAATCTTGTATAGTCATATCTTCTTCAAGTTTTCTCATGAGATGCGTGATGGATATGTTGATCCTTTACCTTATCACTAGATCAACCTATTGGATGCGTCTCATTATTTGCCAAAAAATAATTGTACGACAGGCACTACAGCGCAAAAGATGATGGGTAGGGGGGGTCCAGGGGGCCGGAGGCCCCCAAGGACCCTCGGCTATGGTAAAGGTGATTACGTAATAGGTGATGGCTTGGGGTGCGTAGGGGGACGCCCTCGGATATGGTGAAAGTGATACATCCCGACACAGCCGGTGCCAAAATTTTCACCTACTTTTATCGCTACTTTTCACCTACTTTTATCGCTACTTTTGGAGCGACCCCCGGGATTCCCACGAATGGTGGGTGGTTAGTGGGTGTGGGTGGTTTAGCCCATGGTGTTGTATCCACGGTACCCTAATACCACTTGGTGGTTTAGGGTTGTATGATTTTTCTTATATAATTATTGTAATGTATCATTTTTGGGAGAAGAGAGAGAATAATATATCAAGGAGGATAGACTCTTGTTTGCTGGACTAGCCCAAATTGGGTGAACCAGGGTAAATCTTGCGTGTTATATGTGCATTGAATGGTGTCATTATTTTTGAAGTTATTATTTCCGCATTATTTCTAGAATATGTTTCTGTAAATTCTCTTCAAGAGGATCTCACCACTTGTACCAGTACAAAGGTGCTAGGTGATGAACTTGGGCATGCAATGGGTATTTTGAGAGGTAGCCCATAGGACTATAGAGAGGATGTAGTAGGCCTAAATTGTACGTAAATAAATTCTAACATGGGTCTTGATCTAGGTGGTGGAGGAGACCATCCCTAGAGTAGAGATCGATGAGAGAGGGATGGAGGATTCCCCCTTATAGGTAGAAGGGCCACAAGCCAAAGACCCCGGGGAGGCATAAACATCAATAGTGGTAGGTGACCATAGCTAGGGTATAGAGGATTTATAGGCACAACTATCTTCTCTATAGGCTCATGTGGCCTAGCTATAGACGAATAGGGACACTGCACAAGCAGAGGTATCCCAGCTATAAGGAGAGGTAGTCTAAATGGATGGAGAGTGCCAAAAATTATGGGCTAAGGGTATGGCTACTATTAGGAGTATCCAATCAGGGGACATGATGCAACTCATTTAGGCAGAGTTGTAGCACATCAGTGATAGGTTGGAGATGGTCATTCAGAGGGTTATGTTTTTTGAGATGGCTTACTACATAGTTGTCCCTCCAAAGTGAAGGATGGATTTTATTTCGTCCCTTTAAGTAGCTAGTAGGTTGCAGTATCGATCATAGGTACCTTCGACATCTCAATAGTTGGTGGCACCACTGAGGCTACCTCCACCCTAGGGACGGCCAGAGTGTGCTGGCTCTCAAAGCTAGGGTAGGCTAAGCTAGGGATCATGATGATGCATCCATTTTTTATTATGGTGTGCATCCCTAGGTTGAGTGTATTGATTTTGGATTATGGTACACCAACCTCACATGATGTACTCTTTTATCTTATGAGTAATACACAACTACAAATTTTATCTATTTTTATATGTAAATTATTTAATACATATTTTTATGTGTTTATTTTATTTTATTTATTTAAGTGTTTTGAATGTATGCAAATTATCCTAATGTACACTACATGAAGGGTGAAATGAATGCAAATAGAAGAAGAGGAAAGGGAAAAGTAGAAGGAGAAACCAACAATGAAAATAGGAGAGAAAGAAGAGAGAAAGGAGGAAGAAGAAGAAGAAATAGGAAGAGAAGAAGAAAGAAGAAGGAAAAAGGAAGAGAATAAGAAATAAGAAGAATCAAAGAAAAGAAGAAGAAATAAGAAGAGGAAAAATAAGAGAAGAAGAAGAAATAAGAGAGGCCCAAATGTCAACCAAGAGAAAAGGAAAAGAGCGAACAACCCAAAAATATAAGGCTAGTGTAGGTTGCTATGAACCATTGTAGCTAGACATTATGGATCGGATGAGAAAATTTGCTAGACCTTATAAGGGTATAAAACTTGCCTTAATGTGACCAAGTGTGTGGATTTTTGACCCGCTATGGGTGGTTTCTCTCTTATTGACTACTATGAGGCAATTACCCGCTAGGATGTATGCTGAGGTCTACTGAAAATGACCAAGGAGCTTATCCTATAATTAGGTGTTAATCCTGCTAAGTAAAAAGAGAGTATGATCCGATAGAAGACCATGAATAGTATATTACCCACTAGGATGTATAAATATCCTGTATGGGGTGTAATATGTATGTATATGAAATATTATGCAAGTGTTGTCCCATAGAGGGACTATGAGGAAATTGTTGAACAACATTATGAAGACATAAAAAAAAATGAGGATAAGCAATCACAAGAAAAAAGGAATGAGAGAAAGAATCCCTAGGGGGGATCTTGCTAGGCATCAAATTCCTAATGATAAGTGCAATGCATGTGAGTTATGACCTAACTAGGTATCAACCCATGCCATTGTCGCAATATCCCCAAAATCTATATGAGCAAAAATTCATGAAAAATAAGTCATGCATTTATGACAAGTAAACATGCAAGGTGTTAAATTAGATGTCAAGTAATCATGCAAAAGGATGACAAGCATCAATGCAATATAAAAAAGCAAGAAGATGCAATGAAAGTGCAAATACATGAAAGTTTTTGTTTTTTATTTATGTATTTATTTATTAAGAGTTAAAATCAATGCAAAAACTAAATGCACCATTCATCTTATTAAAATGTATTAATGTGCCATGAGGTATCAAATCAAATATATCCCCAAGAAGTCCATTTTCTCTATGATGAAAAGCATTATAAATTCCTTCCAAGGCTCTTCTTCTAACACCCATAGTATGATAATCACTACATTTTCTAACAACACCATTTATGTTAGAAAAAAAGACATTAAACAAAGATTCTTAATTTTTTAATATAGAGGTAAAATTATTTTTAGCACAGACAACACTAATCATGTTATAAAACACTACCTTTGAAGGAAAAGAAAAATCAATACTTCTATTATCATCTATTGATATCTTTTGATATTCCATATATTCTACATAAGTCATAAGATGGTCATCATCCTCAAATGACAAAGGTTCATATTTTTTAGGTATAAAACCTATACCACATCTCCCAAAACAAATCTCAACATCCAAGAGCTCTTTAATACCCTTCTATTGTGGTCTCAACCCTTTACCTACATATCTCATACTGGATAGGATCTGCTTAGGAAGGGGATAGTCATTAGTGAGATAGCATTGAGCAAAAGAGTGCTCATTGAGAGATGGGTTGCTACCATAAAGCTTTTATTCATAGGCCATACCCCCAAAGACAAAAGCACACATGTCGAAGTGTACAACTTCACCCTTCTTATGAGGTAGGCCCATAGTTCTAGGTGAAGGTGGTAGCTTAGCTAGATCCAGAAGAGGCTCTTGAAGAAATTTATTATCATGATCTGAGGAGAGAATATGAGTCCTATGTTCCTCACTCACTTTTAAATTTTGAAAACACTCAAAAATTTTAGAGGAGGAACACGAGGAAGTTGTTGAAGAAATAGAGGGACAAGAACAAAAATCTATTTGGGCTAGCTCTATATTCAAACATAATTCAAATGGTCGAGGTTCACTTGGAATGGTGATAACTTGACTCTTAAACTCAAACTTGAGACACTGACAAAAATTAGAAGGGATGACCTTCATAGCATGAATCCAAGGTCACCCAAGGATAATATTAAAATAAGTAGGACAATGTACCACATAAAACAAGGTATCCAATATCATTGGTCCCACTTCGAATGGGAGAGATATGACACCACGAGATTCTTGGGACTCATTGTTGAAATATTTAATGATGATATCAGTTTTTATTAAATATTCCTCTTTTAATCCAAAATTTTGAAAGAATTGATATGTACACAAATTGAGGGATGAACCATTATCAATAAATACTCACTTGAAAAGGGTATCCACAATAAGTGTGGTGATGTAAAGTGATGAATCTTCATGCAATTTTGAGGAAGGTTTATCATAATCTAAAAATGAGACATGATGTATCCCAAAATAACCTACAATGTCAACTATGGCATCAGGGGGGATATCTGGGGAAATAGATTCTTGCTGTAAAAATCTCATTAAAGCATTCCTATGATTAGGAGATGTCTACAATAGTTCTAACACTAATATCTTTGATGGAGTACTAACTAGTTGCTTCTAAAGATCAAATGAAACCTATGACTGTGGTCTCAATACTATAGGTGGAATCCTTGTAGCTAAATATTTTTTTGGTTTTCCTTTGAAACTATATTGGGCCGAGATACCAAATTTTGTCCTTGCTGATTTTGTTGATTTTGAGCCTATTTTCTTGTGGTTACCCCTACCATGTCAACCACATTGCTATGGTGTAGGAAGTCATCTTGGTGAGCCACCTGATTGGTTTCTTATTGGTCATGCTTAGGTAAAGGATCCTTAAATATTCCCATATCTTTATTTGTTGTTGGAGTTTGTTGAGCAGTATTTTAACTACTCATTGATTGGATATTTCCTAAATTAATACGTCCCGCATCAATTAGATCTTGAACCACATGCTTCAATTTCTTACACATGTTCATTCAATGTCCTTCTACTCTATGATAAGTGTAATATTATCCTACTTTATACCAATGAGTTGTAGTATCTAGCTATCTTACTGGAGGTAATTCTATTGCCTTAGAATGCAATAGTTACTTTAAAACAGATTCCATAGGGATACTAAGTCTTGTGAAATTCCTTTGAGGAGGTTTTTGAAGCATAATATTTTGTAGGCTATTATTGACATTATTAACTAGCCTAATATCACTATTACCTCCTATATATTTATTCTTAGGTTGAAACTTAGTTGGTTTATATTCTTTAACCTTGAGCAGACCTCTCCTAATGAGGGCTTGGTCCACTTTTCTTGTTAACTCAATTGCTTGGTCTAAATATGTGACAGTAGTAGTTTCTAAAGCATAAGATAATTGTTCTTGTAAATATATCAAGCATATATTTTTGATACATAGGTTGTCTTAATCGACCAACTAAACTTTTCCAACGCACTAAAAATTTAGAAAAAAATTTCTCTCTACTTTGCTTTAAATCATATAGATATATCATAGTCACTTTATTTTCAATGTAAGCACTAAAATTATGAACAAACATCTATGCGGTCTTCTCAAAACTTTTCAAAGAATAGTTGGGTAACCAATAGTACCATTCTAATGCTAATCTAGAAAGATTCTTTGGAAATATTTTCAATAAAAGCATATCATTATAAGCAATATCATGGAAAGCTATTCTGAATCCTCTCAAATTCTTTATTAGATCTTCGGTCCCTTTGTAGATTAGAAATACTGGCATGGAAAAATGCTTAGGATAAGACCTGGAAGTAACAATAGGATCCAATGGCTGACTACACATATCCATATAGTTGTATGTAAACCCTGATGGTTGAATCATATCCATTCTTGAGACCAATTGATTTATAATACTTGTTAAATTCTATATTTTTGGATTGCTATGTGTGTTCCCCAGACTCCTTAAAGGAGGAATTGATGCATGTTGAAACCATGATGTTGGATTTAAACTTAGGATACCTTGGTTGTATGTGGAATTTTGAGAACAACTAATATTTGGTTTGACAGAAGCAATGGTGTTGATGTCAGAGGATGTAGGAGGAAATTAAGAATAAATTTTTGGGCCACTAATGGTTAAAGGGACTTGCAGATTCCCTCCAACATTGGTGGTATTAGTATTGGCACAAGTCACTTGATCCTTAAGATTAATTTGATGCAAAGATGTAGGAATATTATGATGAAGAAAAGGAGACCTATTAGGAGGGGAAGGAGTAGCATCCTCTTTTCAATACGAGCTTCTCACTCCACACACTCCAATATTTTTTTATTATGAGCTTTCATGAATTCACAAATTTGATCAAATGATGAAAACATTAAACTTTCATTAGGCCCCATAAGAGGATCAAAATTAGATTTGGTTTCCATATTTACATCTTCTTGCTCTTTTGGATCTATATTAGGGTTTTCCCCATCAATATGATCATATTCCAAAGGAACATAATCAGATTCTAATTGTTTCCTATGGCTTCTAATAATAGGAGCCATTAGAAGTAGTGAAAAATAAAATAGGGAAAAACACTACTAAAAAAATTCTAAATTACTTAAATATTTTCAAACATAATTAATGATCTTGCTTAGTGTTTAAAATATAAAGAGGTATTCACGTTGGGTTAAACAAAGATATAGAGGGGGGAAACTACCCTACCATGTACAATTCCCAAACAAAAGGGCTAGATCCACAAGGAGGAAACCCTTTCGTGGGGTGAACCATGGGGGTATATTGTACTCTACACTCAATTCTAAGGGGAAGAGTTCACCATGAATGGTTTAAGGATTCACTCCAAGTCCTTGAGATATTCAGGTTTGTTTGATGTATTTAGTTTTAGACAATCACCTAAATTTAGCATTTCTAGATCTAAGCTAGAAAATATAAAGGATGATGCATAAAATAGAATAATGCAATTAAAAGCAAAATACAAGAATACAAGGGCTATCCTAGAATGATTATTTCTTTTGAATGCTCAATAATTACTATGCAAGAGTAAATACATAAAAATTATCCCCATATGCAATCTAGATGCTTTTCACTTTCATATGCCTAGAAATCAACAATGAAACCAAATTCTCAACCAATAAGAGTGATAGAGCACTTATCTAGACCGGTGGTTGATTTAGCCCTTTTCTACCTATTTTCCAATGATATCAAAGATTCATGTTCCTGAAAGATCACTTATGAAACACTAAAAAATAAAATTAGTATTAGGGGGCCTTCTTAGGCTATTGTATTACAGATCTAGCAACAGTCAAGCCCCCTAGGTCCTTTTAGATGACCTTGTAATACAAAAGCGAAAATTGACCTTTGGATATTTAATCATAAATCAGAAAGATAACAATAGAAAATAGAAAGAAAAATATAGCAGTATGATCTAGAGATATAATGGAATGTAACAGTGAAAGCGGAATATGAAAATTGCCCACGGTGTGCCCTAGGACAAAATCGTACCTTGCCTAGAGTGGGCATGATATTGCAGTAGCAAAGTTGTGCCCTGCCTAGACGGGGTGTGGTTTCTCTTCTATGAATAAATTTTCCCTAATTAGGGCAAGCGTAGTCATGCCTCACCAATTCTAAGCATGATTTCATTGTAGAATAAAGAAAATAAGAAGCAAAATCAAAAGATGAAATAAATACAGACAACAAAGTGATCAAACCCTAATGGATGTCACAGAAGCAAGAAGAAGAGAACAAAGTATCCATATGGGCACTCTATCTCTCCAATATATACCATGGATCCACCAAGTCACACAACAAATCAATCCAATCCACACAATAGAATACCAATCCAAACTTTGTACTGTGGGGGTTAGCTTGTAGCAGAGAAAGTAAATAAAAAATAAATTCTAAATAATTTGCATATATATCACACATAAAAAGTTTGCATATCACACTTGCACTTAAATTTTGTATGTTTATGATTTGGCAAGAACATCCTTCATTTTATAGATAATCAAAAGAAGGAAAGTGGTCATAAATAAACTCATAGTCGATGCCAAAACATGTGAGGAGGTTTAAACCTGGGTCTTAAGTGGGCTTAAGAAATAATAAAATAAATTAAATTAAAAATTTGGGTAAATAGAAAATTCATACCCCATACTGACGAGACATGATATCGCTAGAGTGAAGAGTCACACCTCGTAAATATGAGGTATGATTTTGTTAAAATATAAACAAATTAAATTGGGAGGGACAAAGGCCTTCCCTTACACTTGGAAAGGGATGAGGGCCTCTTAAGGGCACTAAGGAAGATTTCCCACTCAAAGTGGGTCAATTTTCTATTTCTACAGCTTCCTCTACTGAATATTTTACCTTTCTCTTGAAAAATTTAAACACTGTAAGCTTATCACTCTTTGTATCTTCCTCGTATTGTTCTTCCTACAATGCAACTTCAACGATCGAAGTTGGATTAGTTGTAGGTGTAGTGTTGAAACTCATAGGAGTGAACACATACTATCATCTTTCTTTTTCCAATTTATCTCAGTCTCAAGAGGTTCTCCACCCATGGCTAGGCATTTAGGCCTGTTGGTTATCTGGATGATTTTTGTATTTACTACCTTATCACCAAAATAATATATTTTGCTCATAATATAGTCCCCTACAAAATACTTCTTAAATTTCTCTTATGATGGTTTGAATGCTTTTGGGGCTTATTCCACCGTTAATGGAGCATTGGTCTCTACTTCCTAGATTTATTCCTAGAAAGGTGGGGAAAGAGAGTTCAATAATGTTTTAAATTTCTCATATTTTTTTGTTTTAGCCCTCATTTAGCTTAATACCAAGTTTTGGTATCTTTAGCCTTCCAAGTATTAATACGATTTTCATACAACTTATAAAAATCATTGTCAACCTGTCGGTCCACTCTAGCCTTGTTTGTACCTATTTCCACTTTCTTCATCCACCAATCTATAATTTTACCTTCATATAATTATTTTTTCCTCTCAAATTCCTTAATATTAGACTCTTTCAGACATTGGTATTTTTCTTTGCAAGGTCAAAATCAAACATTTGCTAATAAAAGTCTCTCCATGGAGGTAGTTGTTCCATTTTAGTGATATTCCACTCCAATTAAGCATTTTCTTTATTATTCCAACCTTCTTCAAAATGAGGCCTTGAATTTGTTTCAAAATTAAGATCTTTTTCATTGTTTAGGTCAATATTCCTCTTTGATAACTTGTCATCAGGGTCATATTTCCATATTTGTGGAATGTACAATAGACCTAATCTCTCCAAATATTGGGTAATTTTCTCACCTTGACCCCTTATGGTTATCGTTATATCATCCACATTATGAGAGTAAGTCAACAAACTTTTCCTCCCTTTTCTAGAGCCAAAATTTGCGTTGATGAAGTCTACTTGCCTTAAGTACCCTAGGGCCAACAACCCACTAGTTACAAAATGAGGCAACAAAAAAGGTTTTCTAGTAAAACCATAGAGTCTAATGATAGTGCCTTTTGTAAGAATATACCAGTCCCCTTCTTCGGCATCCTCTAATCATAATAATTCTTTAGCAAAAGATTGCAACCTAGGGCATTTCCCATACATGATTTTCAATGTTGGCCCTAGAAATTCCAAATTGAACATGTAGTAGGATTCTGTGCTCCTTAGATGACTGGTCCAATAATAAACATGGATAATATCTCCTTTATCATTTTTATCCTTTATTGGAATCCAAGGCATCATATGCCTTACGAAAACATATAACATCCACACAAAATTTGAAAAACGTTGCAATGAAGGATTTGTTAATCTTTCTTCATCCTAACCAGTTGCTCATGCATTTATTTGAAGAGAAAGGAGGGCCAATCAAAATAAATTGGTTTGATGCCCTCTTCTTCAGCTTTGGGCCTGTACATTTTCTTATTTGAAATGCAATACACAGTGGCTATCTGTTAGTCTCACACATACTGGTCAAAATATAAATCCTCTACGCAGGTCAACATGGAGAAAAGCTTAGGGTTGGCAAATTGTTCAATGGGAATTGGGGTTGTAGGCAATGTTATTTTTGACTTGATGGTTTTGAACTAGCTGTAAACCCACTTCCTAAAAGGCTCTCCTTCATGAGCATATTTTTACAAGGAATAATATCTAGTCTAATATGTTATATCAAAAAATTTAGGTCTCACAAGTGGTTCTACACCTAAAGAAAAAAAAATCATGGTAGGCCTTGGCTGTGATACTAAATAGGATTTTACCATTAGCTATTTTTATTGCTTTCGCTCTAGGATCATAAAACTTTAAAATTATAGACACCAATTTAGGACAAGGGAGCATTGAATCACATATGTAAAAAGATAAAAAAGAGTGGATAGCATAATTACCTTGAACTGTCATAGGTTCGCCCTTTCAATGTTTTCCATGGATATCTCTTTTGAGCTTAGTTCTCCCTAAAAAGGTTAGTTTGGTGTTGGCCACTACCTCCTCTTTATCAATATAGCATTTTGATTTAGTAGTTACTGGTTGTTTTTCTTCCTAAGCCCTTTTGGAGGCCATTTTTTACAAAATTCACTAGATGTTTGCTATCTTTGTTCTTGCAAACTGTCTTACTACTTTTCTATGCTCTCCCTGGTAGGTGAATGTTTCTTGTAAAAATGGATGACAACCAATATTTGAGATTTAAATCCTCCCACATACATACCTTCCATCATTAATGTGAATATTGGAAAACTACCCATTGCACACTTCTCAAATAAAAATATGGATGACTTGGCGACGGGAGATATCATGTTGTTCATTGATTGGTCATGGCCTAGAACATACTTTCAATTGTGGCGCTTTTCTATCTCTTTGCTTTTTAAGAGTGGCATGGAGCATAGGTTGTAGCCCACAACCACTTTTAGCATATTGAGTGTGGCATGGAACATATGTTGTAGCCTGCTACCACCCTTAGCTCTTTTTCACAATATTGCCTTGTAGCTTTTTCTTTCTTTTATATATATATATATATATATATTTATATCTATGTATTTTTTTTTTTTTTTTTTTTTTTTTTTTTTTTTTTTTTTTTTTTTTTTTTTTTTTCAAAAACTTTTAGAATAGAAAAATAAAGGTATAATTCAAATATATACATATGTTACAAGAAAATATTTATTCTTAATCAAAGTAAGGTTTGAGATGGAATCCATTAACTGGGATCGATTGAATGTTTCCATCTAAATATTCAAGCTGGAAAGAGTTATTTTCTTTAACCTCAACTACTTTGAAAGGGCCATCCCAGAAAGAGTCAAAATTTTGATGATGTCCTAGCTTAGCTCTCTCCACATTCCACTTCAAAATAGAGTCTCCTACTTTGAATTTTCTGAATCTGGATTTCTTTTCAAACCATCCCTTGATATCATATGAGTGCTTATGGAAATCCTCATATGCTTGAGTCCTCTTCTCTTCTAACTAGAGTAGATGTGTCAATCTAGTTTCAACTGGACCCTGATCAAATTCTTCTTCTGAGTCTACTAGCTTGAGAGCCGATATTTCCAAGTGAATAGGTAGGACTACTTCTTTACCATACACCAAAGCATAGGGAGAGGTTTTGATAGACTTATTGATGGTGATCCTATCTACCCATAGATCCTACTCTAACAATAGGTGCCAACTCCTTTTGTTATCCTCTAATGATCTCTTCAGAATTCTCAGTAGATTTTTACTAGTTGATTCTACTAATCCATTCCCTTGAGGATAGTAATTGGAATAATTCTTTATGGTGATACCATACTTGCTAGAAAACTCAATGTATTTAGCTCCTATGAAGGTTGGACCATTATCACTTACTATAGCTTTGGGGATGCCAAATCTTGCAATCAAGATTTCCATGAAGTCAATTACCACTTTCTGATCTGATTTCTTTGTGGGGATGGCTTCTACCCATATGGTAAGGTAATTTGTGGTAGTCAAAATGTATTTATGTCCTGCTAAGGAATTTGGGTTTATTGTCCCAATGAAATCCAAGCCCCATTGTTGAAATGGCTCTTCTACCTAGATAGGCTTGAGGGGAAATGATGCATTTTTGGTCCTTCCCACATACCTCTAACATTCATCGCAAGCTCTTGTCACTTTGAAGGTGTCAATGAAAATAGTAGGCCAATAATAGCCTACCCTAATGATTTTTAAAGTTGTGATCCTTCCTAAAAAATGTCCTCCAGATAATCCCCCATGGAATTCTTTAATGACTTTTTGCTTTTGATCATCCTTCAAACATCTTAGGAGGACTCCATCTAGATTTCTCCTATATAGTCCTTATAGTAGTAAGACATACTTTAGGGATTGAAGCCTATATATCCTCCTTTGTGATGGGTTAAGATCCTGAGGATAAATCCCTATCTAGAAATATTTGGTCATCTGATCAACCTAGTCTGAATCTCCTGATTGAGGATCTTCAATTTGGTCTTCTATTGCTGATTGACAAGCTATCATTTTTTCTGTGATCACCTTTTCTATCAACCCTTGGCACAATGATCTATCTTTGATAAGCTTGGTAGGATAAATTTACATGTCATACTCCTAGATATTGGTAATCCAACCTGCTCTTTTGTCTCCCAACTCACCTTGTAAAATGAAACTTCTTACATCTGGGTGAACTACATACACCAGGGTTTTACTTTGACTCAAGTATTGCCTTAATTTTTTAGTGACTTCATCATTGCAAAGACTTGTATTTCGATGAAGTTGTATTCGATTTGATACTCATGGAGAGTTTGGCTCCAAAAAAATATGGGATTTTCTTCTCCATCATCATTCTTATGAGTAAGCACATATGCATAGCTCTCTTTAGCTCCATAAGCATACAAAATGAAATTCTTGTTGAAATCAGGATTCACCAAAATTGGAGTAATGGCAATGGATTGCTTAATGATCTCAAAATCTTGTTTTCTTACTTCAGTCCACTTGAAATATACATTTTCCTTCAGTAGCTCTAAGATAGGTTTCACCTTTTGAGCAAAATATGAGATGAACTTCCTGATAAAGTTAATCTACCCAAAGAAGGATTGCAAATATTTCTTGTTCATGGGTAAGGGAAGGGTGAGAATTGATTTAACCCTGTATGGATCAATAGACATCCCTTATTTAGAGACCACATGGCCCAACAACTTCCCTTTGTGAACTACAAAAAATAACTTCTTTGGGTTAAGAGAGATACCAAATTCTTTGTATTTCTCAAACACTTGTTTCAAATGAGTCAGGTGATATTGCTTCTCATGAGAGAACATAGTCATGTCATCCAAGAAAATCAAAATTACTTTGTTAATAAGCTCTTCAAAGGCATAATCCATAGCTCTCTAGAATGTGGCTTCTACATTGGATAGACCAAAAGGCATCCTCTAATATGCAAAAGTACCCCATTTGGTAGTAAATGTTATCTTGAATTGATCCTCATATTTCACCCAAATATGGTTATAACTAGAGAAACCATCTAGCAATGAGAACCTCTATTCCCCTACAACAATCTATAGAATCTAGTCAATATAAGGGAGAGGGTAGTGATCCTTCAATGATTCCTGGTTGAGATTCCTAAAATCTACACATAGGTAGATGTCTCCATTCTTCTTCCTCATAGGAACCAAGTTAGCTACCCATGTGGAGTGCTTAATTGGATATATAATTTTAGCCTTAAGTAGTTTAAGTAGCTCTTCTCTCATTATGGATTCAATCCTAGGATTCACAAGCCTTTGCTTCTACCTGAAAGGCTTTGCATCTGGTTCTAGTTCAATTGTATGTTGGATCACCCTTTTGTCATATACCTTAAGATCTTCATATGACCAGGCCACAATATCTTGGTATTTTAGGCATAGGACTTTAATATCCTCTACCTCTTTTGGAGAACAATGGATACCAACTTTGAGCTTCTTTTCCTTCTCAATTTCGATCTCCTTATAGATTTTTCATTGATCTCCATAGCTTTGATTTTCTTCCTATCTTCGTTATCAAAGAGGCTTTCAAGTGTGACCAATCCTCTTGGGATATGGTTGTTTTTTAGTTGGATAACATCCTGTTGATCAAATTCATCTAGCACTTCCTCTTGAACAGTTGATAAAAATCCTCTCTTACTAGAAATTCGATGATATGTTCATCACTTTCAAAGACTTACCAAAAAAATTTACCTATCTGGGACTACAGGCCTGAAAACCATTTTGATCCTTTTGTCTTTAGCAACTCCTATATCTATAGAAGGGTTAAAATTAGATCCCCTAAATTCCAAAGAGTTAGCTAGCATGTTTTACCTTCTAGGAACAAAATGGATGTTGAGGGCATCAAAGGATTCCATCAAATCCCACACCCTATTTCTGTATACCTTAAGGTAATGGTGCTTACTACTGCATCTCTCTCTTACTTGATTTACTATAATCTCAGAGTCACCATATATATTCAATATCTTGATACCCATGCTCTCAGCTTGCATCAGCCCTAAGCATAAAGCTTCATATTCTATAGCATTGTTGGTGTAGGACCATGTCAATCTATATGCAAAACTCTTTACACCTTTTGAGGGAGACTACAAAACTACACCAACACTGGCTCCATTTCTACATCTTGCACCATCAAAGTGCATGGTCCAAGTATCTGTTTCTCTTAAATATTGATTAAATATAGCTAAGATATTTTTCTTTGCTTCTAAGGAGATGTTGTATGTGCCCATTCCTATTCCAAATTGGCTATAATCCTCTCTGAATGGCAACTCATATTTGACCTCTAGTTCTTCAAAACTTTCTACTATTTCAAAATCATCTAGAGGTGTGAGGTTACACATGTCTTCCTCAATATTCTCAATGTGATATGATACAGGTTTCTCGGGTGTGATCCTTATTCTCTTTCCTTTGAAGGGAATCACCATACTAGAGTAATCCAAATACATACATCCTCCCAATTTGGCAGTGAACTCTCTAGAAAGGCATAGACCAAAATAGGACTCTAGTTCTACAACCACAATCTCTTGTATAATGATCACCTCTAGGGCTCTATGCAATCTCATTAGTACATATTTTACTACCCCAACTATCTTTACTGGTGTCCCATCCAACTAAAAAACTCTATGGTAGGATATGGTATACTCCATACCCATCTCCTCGTAGACTACCTTGGGCATAACCATGGTGGAGGCCCATGAATCAATCATACAGTTGTGAACTATCCAACCCTCCATCCGCAAGGAAATGTAGAATGGGGGGTTTATTCTTTAAAGTAGTAGGAGACATATTATCAATCATACTTTTATTAGGAATTATTACTCAAAGAATCTTTCAAAAGATCTATTTGACCAAGAATAAATAGGGCATCATAGAGGCTAGCCTTAGAGGGAATTATTTTCATCTCTTCTACAATGTTATATTCTACTTTCACTGAAGTGGGATTCTCAGATTTATTCTCTGGCTCACCATACTTCCTCTTGTATTTTTGTGTGGCTTCAATCCTTTGCCTCTTAGTTATGGAGGGAAATAAAATCTTTTCTTGTGCTTCACTTTTGGATCTCATCCTTTCTTTGTCACTTTATTTTTCAAATTGCCTAGGGAAACTGGCCTCATTTTCTTGGCCTTTAGGTACCATGTCCCTCTTTTCTATGGCTTGAGGGATAGAAAATTGGTCATTATTTTGGAGAGGAGGATCTTTCTTCTTCTGATAAGGGACTTGAAACTACCCCATCTTCTACGGATCAACCTACAATGTCTTCTTTCTAGATATTTTCATGACAACAATAGGTCCCTCTTCATCAGGATCTTGCCCAACCATGATCTAGTCTAGTTTCTAGAGCATATTGACTCTCCCTTTCTTATTTCTCTCTACCTTTTCCATGGCTTGTTACACATGATGTTGATACATAACACATGACTCTGAGTCATGGGGATCATTACACACAAGGCACCATACATTCACAAGACTAGTTTCAAAGGAATATTCTAGATCTTCTTGGATTGCATTAACTTTGATTTTGATTCTAGTTTTGGTACCAGACTTCTAATATCTATTGACATATGGAAATATTAAATGTTGTGACCTCTCTATATCTCTCTTCCCCATCAAATTCATCTTGTTATTGATATTTTTAAAAGTGTTTTGAATATCAAGAAGCATAGAATATTCTTGAGGTGTTTGATATGGAAGAGGAGGGAAAGAAATTGAAGTAGATGATGATTTGGGGAGGGGAATTGGAGTCATATTGGGAGCTAGTGATGACAAAGGAGGAGGTTCCATGTAAGAGGATGCATTTTCCTGACCTTGGATATTAGGAATTTCAGAGCAATAAGGCATCACAGTATTTGGGGGTAACCTCCCTACATTGATAAGAATATTCTTAGCATGGATGACTGCATTATAAACTTGGGGAAAGGTATAAACCCTACCTATTGAGTTTGTAAATCCAATTATGATCCAAGGGATCTGATATAGTACATAAAAGTAAGGGTTGTAGCTAGCTTAGCTTTAGGTGGAATTCTCTTCCAGGTTTTGCTAAATCTCAGATTAAAGTCTAAAATTGATTCTTGTTGATGTTTTTGCATGGATGTAAACTGATTTAGAAGGGAGAAGGGATCAATAGACTCATTGAATTCCTCTACAAAAGGTTCTACTAACTCATCCCATGAAGTAATGCTATTGTCCTCCAAGGTCCTAAACTAGTGTAAGATTTTCCCTCTAAAGGATAGGGCCAATAATTTTGACAATGACATCTTCATTCTTTATGTTATGAATCATTGCTAGATTTAAAATATCTTGGCAATGCTCATAAGCGGTCTTGCCTGATCCATCATAGGTAGGCATGCCTTTGGATACAACTTGGGGAATATCATGCATATGAGCAAGCCTCAGGAGTCCAGCTGTATTCCAACTAGGATACTTTTGCAGGGGCAAATTTAGGGCCACATTGGTGTTGTGGGTCAAACAAGGTTAACTTTTTCCTACTTTTGTCACATTCCCGTGCATTTAATTTATCAACCTAGGGAGCTTCGTAAACTTGCGAAGGGTCTGAATAATATTGCTTACAATACCACTTGAGATGAGTCCTCTAATTCTACTATTGGGGGGTGTTTTCAAAATGGTTGTCAATCACTCATGCACTCCTCAATAATTTACGTAAGAAGAAAATAATTAAATCTACGAAAATAAAACATTCACACATTCTTAAAAATGAATCTACTGCAAATACTGTAAATAGCAATGTGGTAAACGACCCTATAAAAGCAATAAAATAATCTAGAAAATAGAAGAAAAGTGGGGAAAAAATACTGGCTTGGAGTGGGCCTAGGCTCCAGCAGCTTCCTCCCAGCTGAACACACGCTTAGAACTCTTAGAACTGTAATATATTTATCAAAGTGTTACAATATCTATCTATCTCTATATCTCTATATAAATCTATATCAATCTATATCTCTTAGAGCGGTCTACGTGTGTTTATATAACACACCCATAGAAATTCTTTTACAAAGAGGTTACAACAGTCGATTCATCCCAAACTAAATTAAGACAGTCTGGTGAATGCAATCGACGTCTGCTTAAAATTGGCATTTGGTTCTAACGGCGGTGTGTTCACTGATTGGTTCGTGCTTCACCTAGCATTGGTAAGACACTTTCATACATTGGTGCGATCTCCAATTTAGCTCTACATGATGTAGAGTTGGAACTGCACCAACCGCTACTATCCACGTCATGTAAATCTGGTCAACGGGCGAAGAACAGAGGTGCCTTCCCTATGAGGAAGGCACCTAAGTATATCGGGCGCCTTCCCTATACGGAAGGTATCTTACTATCGTGGTGCCTTCCTAGAAGAGGAAGGCACTTACCTTCTGTTGGCACCTTCCTATGAGAGGAAGGCGCTTGCCTTCTAGTGGCACCTTCCTTATGGGAGGAAGGCACTCGCATTCTATGAGAGGAATGTGCTTGTCTTCTAGTGGCACCTTCCTTATGGGAGGAAGGAACTTTGCCTATCGTGGCACCTTCCCATCAATGCCTTCCTTATGAGAGGAAGGTGCTTCCTTCCCTTTGGCGCCTTCCTGGAGGAGGAAGGCACTTATCTTTCCTTGGTGCCTTCCTGGAAGAGGAAGGCACCTACTTACTCTTGGTGCCTTCCTGGAAGAGGAAGGCACCTACGTTCTCTTGGTGCCTTCCTGGAAGAGGAAGGCGCCTACTTTCTCTTGGTGCCTTCCTGGAAGAGGAAGGTGCCTATGTTCTCTGCATTGATCCCCAAAGAAACAAAGTGCCAGGTCCATCAAAAAGACCTTGACTGATCCAAATCTAACTAAACCAACTGCAATTCCACAAAACACACTGAAAACACACAAATTAGATAACACGCATAATTTCATCAAATATCTATATAATCATTTATAAAAGTACACAATCCTTATTATACAGCCACATAATGATCAAGAAAATGTGTACAAAATATGAGCATTTTTGGTGCTCATCATCCCCCCATGCCTAACATATGCCATGCCCTCGTGGCATCAAAACTATAGGTAGCCCTATTGACCCTTCATCATTGCCATTTCTTGGAGTATTCGGCTACACCTGTAGCCCGAGTCTGTCTCTTTTGTGTGTTGGCATCTGAAGGTGTGGCTCACCTTTTCCTACGCAAAACTGAGGGTGCAGCTGTCGACTATCCTTTTCTCATTCTGGCCGCTATTGGCGGTGATCTAGCTAGCATCATCTCTATTGACTAGAATGCAGCTTCGATAGCTTGCCAGAGGTCAGCATCTAGAGGTCTGACCGTTGCTAGAGGGATATCTGAATTATCCCTCCTAGAAGGTACTACTTGGGCCTTGTATAATCTGGCTACTTTAGGAGTAAGCCATGCATTCTCCTTTGCAATGGCAGTGGCCTCCAATTGGGGGCCATATACCCCCCATCATTCCAAATACCTCCTCATCATGGAGGGCCATCCCCGGGATGAACCGTAAATATCCCATAACTGGATGTCCTCTGTCGGATTGACGTAGATGCCAGAGTCTCCTTGCATCCTCGAGGCTGCCTTCCTAGCCTCTTTGGTTTCTTTCATCTCCTTGATTAGTCATTCAAATTTTTTTAGCATTTTTGTGAACAACTGCATATCCCACTCGTCCTCTTCTGGCTCAAGCACTAGGGAATGCTCTCTTTCCTCCATGTTTTTGGGCACTGGTGACTGCCCTCTTTCCTCTATGTTTTTGGGCACTGGTGACTGCCCTCTTTCCTCTGTGAAATAGGGCAATGCCAATTGCTCGATACTCACTATTTCCTCTATAGGGCATCTCTCATCTTGTCCTATTTTGGCAATAGCATCGTGTCGCCTTTCTTGACTGCCATCTCCCTCTACGTCGGGGTTCTACCTTTGTGCTTCTGCAGACCAGTGTCGATATCAACCCATGGTGGGCTAAGGTGGATGGTGCCCCCTTCTGGTACCAAGCCACTTCATCCTTCAAGGCATTCACCAAGTAGAATGGCATGTTCAACTTCCTTCCATGCACTAGGTGATTGAGAAACTGCACATGATTAGCATGTAGATGGGTATATTTCTCGATGCATGTGAAGAATCGAGCAACCTACTATAATATCTTTCGTAGATTCATGGGGAGGCTATTTTTGGGTAACCCCTCCTTGTCTATCTGCACATTCTCCCCTAGTAGTAGAACCTCGACGTATGGCTTCAATAGTCCGCCCTTGTATACACATTCCCCTATGAGGGGCAATCCAGTCGCCTATGAGATGAACTCGGGGGCGATTGGAATTTCTACCCCTCACACCTAGGCTACATAACCCCTTAGGGAGGTAATGAACTCCTTGTCTACCTCCATATCCTGGCCCTAACTGACAAGGGTATAGTATTCGAGCCATCCCTCGGCCTCGAACTGTGTCTTCATCGCTCCTCTGATTTTGTCCGTATCACCTGGTTCATTCTTCTTCATTGTGTGATTCTTAGACCTTCCTCCCATGGCACCTTCCCTTACTACTGCTATTTTTTTTTGTCCTTCCTTCCTTAGGAAGGTGCATTATTATAGGGAAGGTGCCTAACCCTAGCAGTTATGGAAGGCATCATATCATTGGCATGCTATTTCGGCTATGGGGGGATATGATCTTTATGATGACGATATCTTTTTTGGTATTGCATATTTTATAAATAATTATATAAAAATTTGAATTAACATGCGCATACCTGATTTAGTGTTTTAGGCATCATGAAGGCCGTTGATTCGCTGATTTGTGACACGGGGGAGGGGTATGGTCATCTGGTGCCACTCATTCGTGTGATGCTTCGTTTCTCTAGAGGCTTCAAGGAGGCGTAAGTGCTGGTTGTATGTGGAAGGCATTCTTTGGTACCTTCCCCATGTGGAAGGCACTGATGTGGCACCTTCCCGATGTTGTTGGTGCTCTCTGAATGGATGCGCTTTCCGGTGATGGAAGACACCTCTGATTGGATGTGTCGTCCGATGGTGGAAGGTGCCTTCTTGATGATGGTGCCTTCCTGCTATAGAAGGTGTTCCTAATTGGATGTGCATTCCGATGGTGGAAGGCACCTCGGTCTGTATGCACCTTCCCAATGTGGAAGGTGCCTCTGGCTGGATGCACCTTCCTGATGTGGAAGGCACCTTGGCTTTTTTTTTTTAGATATATAGATTTTTTGATCTTTTTTTGTGCACCTTCTTTATAAGGAAGGCGCATTCTTCTTGCAAGGTGCATTCTTCTTGTGGGGCACCTTCTTTATAAGGAAGGCGCCTTATTCTGGCAGGGCACCTTCTTGATGTGGAAGGCACCTTCTTCTGACTGGGCACCTTCCACACAAGGAAGGCACCTTCTTCTGGTGGGGTTCCTTCTGGATGTGGAAGGTGCCTTCTTCTAGCAGGGCGCCTTCTTTATAATGAAGGTGCCTTATTTTTGGCAATCATGTTGTGATTGATTGGGAAAGGGTGATCAAGCCTTCTCAGTCTTGCTTCATGCTGCCTTAGCTTCTACCTATGAGTGCTGGTGTCGAAATGCTGAGCTGAACCAGGTCTGGTTTCCCAGATACCTATTCCTCATGTTGTCAGGTCCTCCACCTACAAAAAGCAACTAAAAAAGAAATGAAAATAAAGGTAGTTAGACGCATTTCGTGCCTGTTAGGCCCTGGGTTAGGATGCTTGCAGCTTGCATGCGGGCATTGTCCCTGCAAAAACACACTGTAAGAAAAAAACTACATTAACTAATTTTGGGTGAGCACTTCCATGCCCACCATTTCACCTATGAGAGTTTATTCTAGATCTAACAAGATGGGGTCTCCCCCATGCCTATTCTAGATTCTACCTGTAATGTTTTGGACATGTTATAGGGGTGTAGTCCGTGGCCATTGACTGTGAACATGGTGTTGCTATCATCAATTGTCTTGATGTGCACTGCCCCATTCTTGATGAGCTCTACCACCTCATACGGCCCCATCCATATCTGCATTAATTTTCCTTTCCTCTCTTGGAACCGAGAATCATACAATAGTACCCATTCCCCTTCTTGGAACTGCTTTAGCTTAATGTGGCTATCATGCCACCACTTTCTTTACTTCTGTATAATTTTTATTCTCTACAAAGCATCTAATAGGATTTTGTCCAGCTAATCTAGTTGTAGAATCCTTTGTTTTTGAGCTTCATCCAAGCTCAAGTTCAATTCTGAAGCCGTTCTCAGCATCTTGATTTCAAATTTGATGGGCATCATCGCATTTTTCCCATAGACCAGTTGGAAAGGTGTAAAGCCTGTGGTGGATTTCCACATGGTGTTATATGCCCAGACTATATCCGGAAATTGTGTAGCCCAATATTTCCTATGTTGTTGCATGGTCTTCATTAGAATGTTCTCTATTTCTCTGTTTGTCACTTCCACTTGCCCGTTTTCTTGCGGATGGTAGGGCATAGTTTTATTGTGCCAAAATTTGTATTGCTCCATCAGCTCCTCGATCAACTTGGAGGTAAATTGAGGCCCTTGGTCTATTGTTATCTCCCTAGGGACCCCAAATCATGTAAAAATATGGGCAAATAAGAAATTGGCAACCGTTATTTCCTTTGAATCCCTCAATGCCTGAACTTCAACCCATTTGGTAACATAATCTGTATAGACCAAAATAAACCTCCTCCCCATCGAAGGTGGATTAAATGGTCCCACGAAGTCCATGCCCCACTTATCGAAAGGTTCCAGGTGTACCTGAGGCTGGAGGGGCATTTCATCTCGATGGGTTGGTCTACCCATCCTTTGGCATTCATCACACTTGCTGGCGTATGCAACTGCATCCTTAAACAGAGTGGGCCAAAAGTACCCAACTTGTAGGATTTTGTAGGTAGTTCGTTTCCCTACAAAGTGTCCTCTACATGGTTCATCGTGACATGCTTTGAGTACTTATGAGAACTCTTGTTCTGCTATGCATCTTCTTATAATTTGGTCACATCCTATTTTAAATAGGAGGCCATCCATCCATAGGAATGATGCACTTTTCTCTATGATCACCTACTTTTCTCAAAAAGAGAGAGCAGGTGAGGTCCTTCCGATGGCCAAGTAATTGGCTATATCTACATACCATGAGGTTTGCTCACTAATAGTGAACAAATGTTCATCCAAAAACCGGTCTTCCACTACTTGATGGTCTATTGGTATCAATATGGATAGAAAATCTGCCATGATGTTATCCTTGCCTGGTTTTTCGACTATGGTGATGTCAAATTCCTATAGTAGCAATAGCCATCTGATAATTCTTCCACCAATGGCCGACTTGCTCATTAGGTATCTGATAGCCACATGGTCCGTATGGACAAATACCTTATATCCGATGATATAGTGGTGAAATTTGTTTATAGCATGGACAACTACGAGGAACTCCTTCTCTATCACCGTGTAGTTGAGCTCTGCTCCTACCAAGTTTTTACTGACATAATAAATGGCGTAAAATTCTTTGCCATATTTTTGTTTCGAGGACTGCTCCAATCGCATCGTTGGATGCATCACAGTAGATATGGAACGGTATGGCCCAATTTGGTCCTCTTAAAACTAGTGCAGATATCAGTTTCTCCTTAAGCAATTGGAATGCTTCTTCATAGTCTTCTGTTCAATTAAACTCCACACCCTTAGATAATAGAGTGTGCAATGGTTTGGCAATTTTTCTAAATTCGATGATAAATCACTGATAGTACCCAGCTGATCCAAGAAAACTCCTCACCTCTTTCTATGTTTTGGGGCTGGGTAGGTCCTTGATGACCTCAATATTTCTTTTATCAACCTTTATTCCTTCTATAGAGAGGTGGTGCCCCAGTACGATGCCTTCTTACATCATCATAAAGCATTTTTCATTACTTAGGGATAAATTATTTTTCTTTCTTTTGTCGAGAACTCTTTCCAAGTTTATCATTGCCTCCTCAAAGGTTTCTCCATATATGGTGAAGTCATCCATGTATACCTCGACCCCGTATCCCATCATATCTAAGAATATGCTAAGCACCGCCCTTTGAAAGGTGGCAGGTGCATTGCATAGTCCAAAATGCAATACCCTATAGGCAAACATTCCCCATGGGTAGGTGAACGTTGTCTTATCTTGATCTTATTCTCCTATCTGGATCTGGTTGTATCCATTGAATCCATCCAAAAAGGAGAAGTACTTACTCCCAAAGAGTGTGTCCAAGACCTGATCAATGAACAAGAGTGGGAAGTGGTCTTTCTTGGTTGCTTTTTTCAAGGCTTTGTAGTCCACACAAATTTGCCACTTCCCATTCTTTTTAGGGACTACTAATAACGGTGATACCCACTCACTATCAAAAATTGGATATATGAATCCGACAGCCAAGATTTTGTGCAGTTCTTGTTTAACAATGTCTTCCATTGTCGGGTTCATTCTTCTCTGTGGCTATCGGCTTGGAGTTGCCTGATCATATAGATAAATCTGATGGGTATAGATCTTTGGGCTGATGCCCTGCATATCTAAGTAATCCCATGCAAATTATTTTTGGTGCCTTACCAGGAGCTCTTCTAATTTTGTCAGTTGTGTGGGCATCAACCTACTGCTAATATTTAGCATTCTTCCTAGCCCAACGTGTATCTACCAAATGTGGTGATCTTGGGTGCCAGTCAACGGCGATCTAGGTGCGGAGATGGAGGGCTCTCCATGGAGAAACTCCACAATAGCACCATCTTCATCTTCTTCTATCAACTCCTCTAATGTCATCATAGGTTAGATCATGGATAGCTCTAGATTTCCATGCTCGCTGAACCTGGGTTCTCCTACTGAGTCGACAGACTGTGCTGGGGGCAAAATGGTCAAAATTTTAACGTTTTGCCCATCGAAGATGATCATCATCCCATCCTAAAAACTAATGTAAGCGTCAGTTGTTGCCATCCATGGCCTCCCCAATATGAGCGGGTAACCGCCCAGCCTGGTTTTGGATTATAATACTAAAAATTCAGCTGGGTATTCCCATGCGCTGACCGTTACTATCACATATTCCAACATCCCTTGTGGTGCTATGGTCAATCGATCGGCCAGCTGTAGCACTGTCATGGTGGGTTTTAGGTTCATGAGTTGTAGCCTCTACATGGTCTCTTGAGGCATTACATTGATGGTTGCTCCGAGATCGACCAACGTATTGGACAGGGAATGTCCCTCAATTTTTATAGTCAACATCGGGCTGCCTGGGTCTGCATACTTTGGATGGCATGTTCTACCCATCATAAAATCCACTAGTTTACCCACAACATTGATAGTATGGGTTGCTCTTCATCCTAGCTTCTTCAGACACATCTCTCTGATTGCCTTGGTATATATTGGAACATCTCGGATTGCTTGGAATAATGGAATTGTCACTGTGAGGTTCTTCAAGCTTGACAAGATGTCAAATTTTGGCTGCATTACTTTTCTCTATTCTTGCAGTCGATTGGGAAATGGAGTATTCACTCTCTCAAGTGTTTCTTCCTCATCTACCAAAGGTGTTTCTTCTACCTCTTCCTCCTCTTATACCAATGGAGGTGTTCCTACTCCTAGCTGCCTACCTGACCTAAGCTGAATATTGTACATAGGATACATCTCACCCTCCACATTGTATGCTGGTTGATTCATCCTGTTATTCAAATTTGTCATTGGTTGTACAGGTAGCTACACAGGTATCACTATTATAAATTTTGATAAATTATATTAGGGGTGAGCAGGTGTTACATTCTATGGAGCCTGATTCCACACAGTGTGGCCTCTCCACTGCTACCCAAGATATGGATATGGCATCCATGGCTACTGGTTTGAGAATGTTGTTGGGGGTGCATTAGACCAGGGTGATGGCCCCCACCACCCCATGTTAGGTGGTTAAGGTGGTCCTTGGTGCATGTATGGCCCTCCCCCATATGGCAGCATTTCGGTTGGCATATTCCCCATAGGGGGATGTGGCCAACTATTTTGATTGCCTATGAAATAGGCATCCATGCTTTTAGCCTCCTCCTAATTACTGGGCAGTTGTGGGCATAATCGAGTTTTATGATTCAGACTATAAATTGTGCATACTCTGACTTTGTCCTTCGGGCATGCATTCTTTGCATGCCTCCCTCTGTATTTTGGATAGAAATAAGCCAATGCTGCATCATTTTCTTGCTTCTTTTTCTCTAACAACAACGTATCCATCTACAATGCTAGAGATGAGAGCATTTCACTCTTTAAATCCTCCATCATGTTACCTATTTCTGTATTTGTGACTAAAGTAGTCACTTTCATGGTTCTAGAGGTGGCCTTGCCTTGCCTTCTTGAGTAGTTCTGATATAGTTGCCAAATGTATTCCATAGCATGCTGGTAGACATCACCTCCGGAGATCATGTTAAGAGCCTCCAGTGATTCATTGGTAAGTCCTCTCAAAAATATACTTTTAAGGGACTTATTAGATAGTCTCGCGTGAGGAGATCGTTGAAGATTAAAGTTGAATATCTCCCAGTACTCCTCGATAGACTCATCTTCTTTCTGTGTCATGCTTAGGACCTCATCCATAGATTATTTTTCTCTCCCAAAATCTTGGTATTGCTCTAGAAAGAGCCTCTTCATCTGGTCCCATGTGGCAATGTGTTTGTCTCCCAGACCGATGAACCACCATAGAGCTGCATCATCCAATGTAGAAGGAAAGAGTTTCAACTTTTGCATATCAGAATTGTAGTCCACATACCTACATAAGACATTAAAATTAAATAAAATAGGTCAGGATCCTCAGTTGGGTATCCTCTGAATGTTAGAAGGTGAGCAGGGGATATGTTTTTCATTTTGGCATCTCCTACTCCTTCCTCTATCGAGAAACTAAAGCCAGATGAGACTTCATCGTTATCAGCCATTTTTTCAAGAAATGTGGTTTCTAATGCAGTGCTTATGGCCTTACGGTCATTTAAGACTTTCTGAGTCAAAGCTCTAAGGTTGTCTGGTGAGATCGTTTGATATTCTATAGCTTTCCACAACAGGGCTTCCTCTAATGGAGTCCTATTAAATAGGGGATTTATGATGATTCATTCTTCCCCACGTTGATGGGATGAGGAGGTACTTTGCACAAAGTGTGGTTCCTCACTCCAATGGATTACTGGTGGGTCAGGCGAGTCTAATTCAAATTTAGAATGCTTGGCTGACTTTGGATCTGATGGATTGGTTCTTATAAATTGATCGTCCGGTCCTCTTCTTCTTGAAGAACTCATACAAGGTCAGATGGAAGGTTTCAGGGTATTGTAAATAATCTAGTTGAGATGCTTCCCCAAAAATGGTGCCAAAATGTTGCGGGCCAAACAAGGTTAACTTTTTCCTACTTTTTTCACATGCCCGTGCATTTAATTTATCAACCCAAGGAGCTTCGTAAACTTGCGAAGGGTCTGAATAAGATTGCTCATAATACCAATTGAGATGAGTCTGCTAATTCTACTATTGGGGGGTGTTTTCAAAATGGTTGTCAATCACTCATGCACTCCTCAATAATTTACGTAAGAAGAAAATAATTAAATCTACGAAAATAAAACATTCACACATTCCTAAAAATGAATCTACTGCAAATACTAGAAATAGCAATGTGGTAAACAACCCTATAAAATCAATAAACTAATCTAGAAAGTAGAAGAAAAGTGGGGAAGAAATACTGGCTTGGAGTGGGTCCAGGCTCCAGCAGCTTGCTCCTAGCGGAACATGCACTTAGAACTCTAAAAACTGTAATATATTTATCAAAGTGTTATAATATCTATTTGTCTCTATATCTCTATATAAATCTATATCAATATATATCTCTCAGAGTGGTCTGCGTGTGTTTATATAACACACCCACAAAAATTCTGTTACAAATAGGTTACAACAGTTGATTCATCCCAAACTAAATTAAGATAGTCTGGTGAATGCAATTGACGTCTACTTAAAACTGGCATTTGGTTCTAACGGCAGCGTGTTCACTGATTGGTTCATGCTTTGCCTGGAATTTGTAAGATGCTTTCATACATTGGTGTGATATCCAATTTAACTCTACATGACGTAGAGTTGGAACTGCACCAGTCTCTACTATCCACGTCATGCAAATCTGGTCAACGGGCGAAGAACAGAGGTGCCTTGCCTATGAGGAAGGTGCCTAAGTATATCTGGTGCCTTCCCTATACGGAAGGTGTCTTACTGCCATGGCACCTTCCTGGAAGAGGAAGGTTCTTACCTTCTATTGGCACCTTCCTGTGAGAGGAATGCGCTTGCCTTCTAGTGGTGCCTTCCTTATGGGAGGAAGGTGCTTGCCTTCTGTGAGAGGAAGGCGCTTGTCTTCTAGTGGTGCCTTCCTTATGGGAGGAAGGTGCTTTTCCTATCATGGAGCCTTTTCATCAGTGCCTTCCTTATGATAGGAAGGTGCTTCCCTCCTTTTGGCACCTTCCTGGAGGAGGAAGGCACTTGTCTTTCCTTGGTGCCTTCCTGGAAGAGGAATATGCCTACTTACTCTTGGTGCCTTCCTGGAAGAGGAAGGCGCCTACGTTCTCTTGGCGCCTTCCTGGAAGAGGAAGGCACCTACATTCTCTTGGTGCCTTCCTGGAAGAGGAAGGCACCTACTTTCTCTTGGTACCTTCCTGGAAGAGGAAGGCACCTATGTTATTTGCATTGATCCCCAAAGAAACAAAGTGCCAGGTCCATCAAAAAGACCTTGATTGATCCAAATCTAACTAAACCAACTACAATTCCACAAAACACACTGAAAACACACAAATTAGATAACACGCATAATTTCATCAAATATCTATATAATCATTTATAAAAGTATGCAATCCTTATTATACAGCCACATAATGATCAAGAAAATGTGTACAAATTATGAGCTTTTCTGGTGCTCATCAATTGGCATTATTTGCTTCATTGTGAGCCTTTTTTTTATAGTTGTTCCTCTTGGTGGAGGTGGTCTTGGAGGTACCTCAAGTTGAATTTCTAGAGGATTTTTGTCTGACTAGAAATATGCATTTAAATTTTTTAAGAAAGTAGATTCTCTCAAAGGGAGCTCATAATAGATAAAATACTATGGGTTATTATTCACAGATGACCTAGTATTCATGAAAAATATGAGCTATCAAAAAGGCTTTTCTATATTCTTGAATTCAGGAAGTTGTCAAGTGAATTTATTGATCATTGCTTAAAAAGGTCAAGATAATTCACCAAATCTTGATTCCTCTAAGATAAGGTAAATTTATAAAGAGTGGGTTAACTAGTATTCTTGTTAACAAGTCCCATTGGGCATGCCAAAAACTATTGGGATCCAAATTTCCATCAAGAAAAATCTCAATACTGCGATTGTTATCTTCCAATTCTTTGATTAGGCATGCACCCACTAATCATAGTTCAGACCACAACATTGGATGGATTAAATATTGCTCTAATCCAACCTCCAAAGTAGGATGGTATTCCTTGTCAACTAATAAGATGTTGACTCATTTAAGCTCGATTAAATGTTTAAGAGATAGGGATAGAAATGAGTTAGGGTTAAGAAATAGTAAACAAACAATGGATTAATAGAGCTAACAACATAGGCATCTACAAGAAAAACCCATCTTACAAAATAATTTCCAATATTCCACACTTGATATTAACAGTATTCAAAACAAGTGATCTTCATCATTACAGATGGAAAAGAGGTATACTTCAAAAAATCTATTTCAATATCAAGATACTAATAATCCAAATTAGCAGAATAATATCAATATCAATATTTAACAAAAAATAACTTCTTGCAAGCACATATTCAACTATGAAAATATTTTAATTTCTCTAAGCTAGCAATCCAATATCAATAGAATAGACTAACCATAGTAGCAGTAGCAGAAAAGCAATCCACAACTTGAATCTCTCCAAAATTATAGAAGACACTAGTTTGAGGTAAACATCCAAGTAATGTTCCTTCTATTGATTTGCATACAAGTATTACATAGCATGGAAAGCAAACACTCTAAAGTCAACCCTTCAAAATGAGGGTTTGACCTCCTTTTATAGTTTTTACATGTTTGAAAATAAATTGAATGAAATGGAACATTACAAGGAAAATGAAATGCTAGATCATCTAGATGCTAAGGTGACAGCCTATGGTTTATGTTTGATAATAGGAGAAATTGTGCGATCTTGCACTCATTTATAGCTCAACACCTACAACTTGTTGGTTCTTCATGGAATTTTAGCTCCAAGATATTGAAACCATGATCTCAGTCATATTTCATTCTCGTAGACATTATTTGTCATATATCTACAACTATATTTTCTTGGTTCTTGGCCTTGTTGATGCTTCATCTTCTTACTCAGCCAACTCATGTTGAAAATACTTTGTTTTATTTGCCTAAGATATAGTCAGAATGATCAATCCATTGATCTGCTCATGAACATCCAAGATTACACCTTTAAATTATTTGATAGCTCCACGATGTGGAACATGTCGTAGCCTGCTCCCATTAATAGATTCTCACATTCTTTGACCACTTTTACCATGGGTTGGATCATATGGGGATTTAACGTGAAAATATACTTTGAGGTACATGTTGTGGCCATTGCAAAACTTACCCAAAAATTGGGGACCCACCTTAAGATTTTTGTTTTTGGGAGATTTGGTATTTATTAAGTGCAAGTTTTGTTCAATTCCAAAGTTTAATGTGGATGGGCTTGTTTGTTTGTTCTCCCATTTCATTTCTTGTAGGTGGTCCTCCTTGTTGGTTAGATCACATTTGTTTCTTTTGTTTGATCAATTTTTAAGGTTTAAACTAGATTAATTTAATTTAAACTCTTAAAATTGATTTAAATAAGTAAAGGTTTTGTTTTTATAAAATAAGAAAACAAAAAATAAAAATATTTATAAATACAATTATATATATCAATATATATAAGTAAAATAAAATAAAAAAACCTATCATATAATAGACAAGGGTAAAGTATCATTACCTTTATCATTATATACCTATGTCTATACTCATTCACTTTGTTATAGCAAAGTTATATCTTTTTGGGTGATGTTTTATGTTTGTAAAGTTTAATGTATGTATATGTATTTTTGTCTTGTGTAGGTTCATTTTTATTTTAGAAATAAAGTTTATTGATGAAATTCATGGGCTTTTGTAGGTTCATTTTTATTTTAGAAATAAAGTTTATTGATGAAATTCATGGGCTTGTGTAGGTTCATTTTTATTTTAGAAATAAAGTTAAGTTTTGTGGGTTTGTGTGATAAACGATGACCACCACAATTAAGGCTATGTGGTGGACATGATAATTGAGTCCCATACATTGCCAATCACTATGGATCAAGAGGTCTAGTCTGATTGGGAAGATTGTGATGTGAGGATAGTGATGTTAGCACATGGTTGGGGGAGATATCAGTACTACATATGGCCAATAAAATAAAAACCAAGGTGGATGTGGATCATATGTGTGCAATATCTAAGGTTATATATAATATTAGTGGAATATGGATGAGGCTCCACAACAATCAATATCGATAGCTATAAGGTCCGGTAAGCACAACATGACAATTCAAATATGGAAATAATAGTCGGGGAAAAATTATAAGGAGATAAAATAATGATGAATGCTTGACATAGATCTAATGATGCCAACTATCAGAATGTGGATCATACTGATATGATACCAGCAACAGTTTGATGTGGTCCCTTAGATTAGGTGAGGTTAGGTTTATGAGCATAGATCATCATCAAATTTATCCAATGCATAGTGTCTCATTGGTGATATCGTGGGTCTAGTAGATAGCAATATTGAAAGAAAAAATGAATTGTTTATCTGCTTTCATGCTATCCACAGAGCACTAGAAATGAGATGTGGGTTCAAAATGGGGATGTCCAACATGTGAAGATGACAATCATGACTTGGAGCTACTGGGATATAGTTACATATCCAGAAGAGTTGTGACAAGGAGAATACATCTTGGTATCTAAATTAGAGGTCTCAGTTCTCATAAAATATACTATCTATAGACATGATGTTTATGGGTAAAAATTGTAGCATGGTTAAGAAGTCTAAATTCATGAAGGTTCTATAGCCGAGTGTAACCAAGGTCATAAGAAGAGAAGAATAGCTCTTGGATAGATGAAGGATGGCCGAATATGACAAGGTGAAAATGCTTAACACATGGGCATTGGCGATAGGAATATGACACACAAGTAGTATTCACACCCGAATACTGGTCATGCAAACACGAAAGATGCCACGGGTACTACTTGTACTGCATGGACATAGATAATTTGAGGAGAAGAATTTTGAGTATCCACACAACTCCAAATGGTGATAAATGGACTAGGTTTAGTGCCAGCAAAGAATATGTAAGTAGACACAACAATTGGGATGAATGAATAATGATGTAGATTGGACATGATAGCTAAATGTAGCAGTGTTCAAACCCATGTGGAAGACATCCTAGTATGGATGGAATTATGGTTTAAAATGAAATTGCCTCTCGACACACAGATGGTGCTGCTACAAAACCCAACTGGACATTAACTTACATTAATGTTCGCTCCTGAATGATTGGTGGTAAATATATTTAAAATAGTTTCAAAGTCCAAGGAATAAATTGAACTCATTCAAGTCAGCTTTGCCATGTGTGTATGGCAGGGGGTCATGTTGTCCTAAAATGGTAATATTGAACTAAAATGGTCTTATATAGAGATCTAATGGGGAAACATGAATAATGAGTCTATCATGGCTCCTTTATAAGGATGCATTGAATAAAAAAAATGAAGTCGGTTATGAATTTCTTAATGAAAAGAGAGGCATTATAAAAATAAAATATTATAGGGAGAGTTTTCCAAATTAAGAGAATATGAAAAGAAAGCAGAGGAAAACATAGATGAAAGGAAAATGAATAGCATTGGAGAAGTGAAAGGCATATTGAAAAACTTTTAAAAATCCATCGAGATGAATGAAGGGGGGCTAGACCTTCTTGGAGGCCAGATGCTAGAGATTTTTTTGGAAAGTTGGAAATGCTTTTTGTAAAACTGAATATTATTTTTAATGCAAAGAATCCAAAAACTTACACTTTGTGAGCAAGATTGAAGGAGAAAATTTTAGTGGGTAGTTTTGTTTTACTATCAATATTTCTCTATGCTTTCTTGGATTTCTATCTAGTGTTTAATACTATAAAAATGTTGCACTATGTGAAGATCTGTGGGTGTAGATTTCATTTATTTTCCTTAGAGGCTAGCACTTGGTCTAACTCAAATTGTGTTTTTGCAGGTTTGATTAGGTCAGGTTACCCTTTTGAAATTTCTCACTATCTCTGGTTTTGTTGTGTAGGGTGGCATTAGACTGAGAATATTTGCATGTTTACATTTTCAATTTTCTGTTTTATTTTCCATATTTTTATATTTATTTTTCTAACCCTTCTCTTTTGCAGATTTTTTTTAAACTTCGATGATTAAAATAAAAATAAAAAAAATTAAAACTCCAAAAATAAATGTACGGGTGTGAAGAATGAGCTTCAATATTTCATCTAAAATAATTTCTATCCCATTTTGAAGCCATTTTGAAATTATAAAAATTATTGAAAATTGTTGTTTTATGGGGATTTTTATAATTTCAGAATTTTACATTATTTCATATTTTGAAGGTAAATCAATTTTTAAGCTTTGCATTTTTATTCATAAGCAATAAATTAGCTTTCCTTTATGAAAATCACAATTTCATCAAAGGGGAGTAATTTATATGGCATTCCAAAAGCCATTGTTTTAAAGCAATAAATTGACGTCTCTTTATGAAAATTAATTTCATCAAAGAGGGGTAATTTATTTATTATATCAAAGGTTATATTTATATTCATGATTGAAGTGACATTGAATGAATCCAATTATAATTTAAGGTTCACATCTAGAGATAGATTTTAGTCTTTTATTTCATGCTCAAAGCAAGGTTTAATAATGCAAGATAAAACTTGTCTAAAATTTGCTTAATCAAAGGAAGATAAAATCTATCTAAAATACTTCAAGATAAAATGAACTAAGGCATTTACATCGTGGTCATATGAGGGCCAATAACATTTTCATTTTCTTTTAAGTTTCATGAACAATCACTAGCATAGCATAATAAAATAAACCAACACAAGCCCCTTGTTAATAATTACTTGCAAATCACTAAGGTATTCCTAGAACTTATTTAACACATCTTCACAAGATTACAAATACACATGTGCAATGCTTATATAGCGTAACCTTAGAGAAGTTGTTTTTTTTTTTTAACTTATTTGTAAGAGAGGGTTTTGTGATCAAAATCCTAAGTGTGAGTGTGGTTTTGCAATTGGGTAAAATTACCACTCAACATTTTGGTGCTAGAAGGAGGGCCTGAATTGGTTTACTTTATTACTATTTAGATGCTAACTTGTTCATGTTATTTGAAAGATTTATTTGAAAGTATTGGTCTTGACTAACGAAGTTTTTTTTCTTGTGATCACTTTCATTGATTCAAACATTTTTTAATTGATGATGCATTAATGCTAACCTTTTGCAAATTGGAAAATGTTCTCTAATGTCATGGTTTAATTGATGCATATATTTTGGTTGATATACATGATGATTTATATGTTAAAAATTTGAGATTTGTTAGTCATTTCATGCTTCTTTGCAAGATATATTTCTTTGACTAACAAAATTGATACTAAAATTGTGTTCTTTAAGGTCCACTAATGGCATTCCTTACTTCTTGGAGGACAAGCTATCCTTTAAACATACTTGGGCCTTCACATCCTATGCCTACAAATATTTGGGATCATCTACCTTAGTTTAGGCATGATGGAATAGAATCGGTTGAGGAACATATTTAGGCATACAAGAACACTTTAATTCAATGATAAACTATGCATGAAGATGTGTCTTGTTAATTGTTTCCATCTACATTAGATGAATTAGCTTATGATTGGTACCTCAGTTTACTTGCAGGTTCTATCACTTCTTGGGCTCAACTAGAAGCAACTTTTCTTAGTTATTTTGGAAAACTAGTTGATCCAATATCTATGTATAATCAGTTTGCCACTACTCGTAAAGGACCAAATGAATCTTTGGAGTTGTTCACTAAAAGGTTCCATGGGTTATATACTCAATTGGTGGTACCCTATGTTCCTCCAGAGGTAATTTCTATCCAAGTGTATTTCAATGCTATTGACCCACTAATTTCTATGTATTTGCGAGGGATACCTCAAACCACATCTTTATCCCAAGATTATACTCAAGCAATGGCAATTGAACAAAAATTGAGTTATCAAAATTATGATGTGGGTTTTGGATCATATAATTCTCAATCATCTAATACCTCCCTTACCCACCCAATGATTTGTGCACCTCAACCTACCATTCAAAATCAACCATTATTCTCAAGTGTGAATCAATGTCAGAATACCCATCTTGATCATCTTTTGAATCATGTTCCAAATGATGACCAACTAGAAATGAATGGTTTAGAGTCATTATTTACAAAGGAGGATTGGGATGATCATAGAAAGAAGAATATAAGAATTGATACCATTGTAGAAACCCTTGACTCACCTAAATATGAATCTAAGGAAGATAAATTTTTTGAAATTGAGGAACATGAATCTAAAGAAGATGAACCTTCTGAAATTGAGTCCTCAAAGGTGGATAAATGTGAAAAGGAATTGATAGATGAATTTGAGGATCATGCCAAAGATACAATAGAGTTTCATCCCATGGATTTAGATGAAAATTTTTATAATGGTTGGGGAAGATATGAAGAATCATTTGTTTTTCACACCCCTATTGATGAAATTTCTATTGATATGTAGGATGCTGAAAAAGCTATCTCACATGAAGATTTTGTAATTCTTGTACAAGCAAAAAATGGCATGCCCATTTTAGGAATAGAGAAGGTTCCAAATTTTGATCATTTTGAATATGAGTTTATGGAACACCTTGCTGAAATAGAAGAGGAAGAAATGATAAATTTTTCCTATGATTCAATTGTTTGGGATTAGGAAGAAGTAAAATCTTCTCTTTCATTTTGGAATACTGATAATTTGGGTACAAATTCGCATGATTTTCTTGAATATTCTAAGGAAGAAATACCATGGATGGTTAACAAGGAATGGGAACCAAATGATAAAAATATTTTTTTATTTGAAGCAACTCAAGTAATTGATCATGGAGATATGTTATTTGACACATCCCTTGATAGACAAGATTTATGGTTTGAAAAGTATGGACATACTTTTGATCGGGTGCCTAACTTTGGTATTTTTTATAAACAGGTAATTGATGAAGAAGAAGTGCTACAAGAGGATGATGAAGATAAATATCATGAAGAAGAAGAAAAGATTACAATGGCTCACCAAGTGTTGGTAAATGAAAATGTACAAAAGGTAGAATCTAACCTTTTGTGTCCAAACATCCAAGCTTCAGGTGAAAATTAGTATTATCATTTATTGGATTCAAATGTGATTTATGATGAAATGCCATTAGAGGTGAATGAAGAACTAGAATTGATTTCTACTCACACCACTAATGATATTGCTTTGTTGAATGAAAGAGAAATTGATGTGTTTAAATTTTTGAATCAAATTCATCAACAATTAACAATTGAATCTAGGATAAAAATTTATAATGATCCTCATTTAGTAGATATCCTAGATGCTTGCAAATGGTTGCATAAGTTTGATTGGATTACAAACATGAAAAATGATGTGGCTTTGAAATTTGTAGAAATAGGCTCCTATTTGCAAGATCTCATATTTAAAAAGGAAAGATTATTTCTAAATCATGAATCGAATTGTGAAATTTGCATTGTAAGGAATAGACAAGATAGAATTGAAGATCAATTATTGTCTTATCAATTTGATGATTTGAAACTCCACTATGGGATTACTAATGAAACTATACTAAAATGGTGGGGTGAAAGAGGTAAAATAATGGTTGTTGCACTTTATGGCCTAATCTTATTTTTTTTGGATTCTTGGAAAGCTTGGCATGCATATCATGATATATATCTTTTAAAGTGTGCTAATAATGTTTGGGATCCAGGGAAATGATAGCCCAAATGTTACATCCTCTTGTACATTATTAAATATTTGTTGTATATAGTTTTTATTTTCATGTTTTTGTTTGAATTTTTTGTTTTGTGCTTTGTGCTTAATTTTTTATTTTGTTTTATTTCTTGTTAGTTTGCATTAGGTTAGGATTTGGTTTGTGTTTTAGTTTTGTGTTTTGGTTTGTTCCCTTGTTTTGAGGTGATGTTTTGTGGTTGCTAATTTATGGCCTCTTATCTTTTTTTTGTGTTCCTTTGTTAAGTAGGTTGAAATACCTGATTCGAAAGTAGGTGAACCTAAGAAAAGGGGGAGGAGTTATTTTATGATCATGCTCAGATTTTGGGACTAAAATGGTGGAGAGTGGAAAAATGAAATATTTTTCCAAAGCTCCACATGTAACCCACATAATTTTATTTTTTGAATTTACATGGTGGAATCGGTAGTCGCCACGAATCTAGGTAGGTTGTCCGAATTTTATGGCTGCCACAATATTCTATGTTGTCCATCCCAAAATCCGCCACACAGATCTTTGCGCAGTCCACCCCTATAACCACCATGCCACAATAATTTTAAACCTTTTACACCATTGAAATCACCAAGAAATGGACAAGCATTCATTCTAGCAAGGCCCAAGATTTGAACCTTGGACCTTACCCCCCTTATGGGGTTTGGTCGAAAACTCACATAATTAAAGAGGTATTTCTTGGGTTTTGAAGGATGAAATCATTTTTGTAAACTGATTAAGGCTAAATTCTAAAATTCTCAAATTCAAGTGTTACATAGAGGTTTGTAAAGTTCTCTATAAAATAAGAATACAAGCAATGCAAATATTGATCAAATCTATCCCTAAGTTTACTAGGTTTATAGACGCTTGATTGGTAGTGGGACTCTATCTAGACAAAGCTTGATAAAATCAGTCATCTAGTTCAAAAAATCTTCATCGGGGCTATGGATGCCTAATGGGTAGTGGGGATCTATCTAAACAAATTATGCTCAAAAAGAGACTTTGCAAAAAAAATATTCAAAAATGAATATTAAGAGCAACATTTCATAGCCTAAAGATAAACTAGATGATGGAATTTTTATGGTCCCAACGATTCAAAATGAACCACTTTGAACACACTGAGCAAAGGTAGATGGATTAGTTATATTTATTTGAATTTTTCTACCCCACCTTCTTAGGACATCGCTAACTAATTCATATTTCATCGATTTTTTTGTGTTTTCATTTTAGATTGGGTTCTTCACCCAAAATGCTTAGGAGCATTTCCTAGAAGAGTCGCCATTTTTTATGGCCATTGCAAAACTTACCCCAAAATTGGGGATCCACCTTGAGATTTTTTTTTTTGAGAGGTTTGGTATTTGTTGAGTTCCAGTTTCATTCGATTCAAAAGTTTAATGAGGATGGGCTTGGTTTTTTATTTAGAATCTCCCATTTCATTTCTTTTGGTGGTCCTCCTTGTTGGTTAGATCACATTTTTTTCTTTTGTTTGATCAATTTTTAAGGTTTAAATTAGATTAATTTAATTTAAACTCTTAAAATTGATTTAATTAAGTAAAGATTTTGTTTTTATAAAATTTGAAAATAAAAAATAAAAATATTAATAAATACAATTATTTATATATATATATATATATATCAATATATATACGTATATAAGTAAAATAAAATTAAAAAACCTATCATATAATAGACAAGGGTAAAGCATCATTACCTTGGATGATTTTTTATGTTTGTAAAGTTTAATTTATGTATATGTGGTTTTGGCTTGTGTAGGTTCATTTTTATTTTAGGAATAAATTTTATTGATTAAATTCATGGGTTTCATTTCTTGATATGACGGGTCAACAAATGATGTGGACGATTCAGGTGACCCGACAAGACATTATCGATGGTGAAGTGGTCAAACGTGATGTTAGAGTGGGCACCATATTCAAGTTGAGTTTTGTGGATCTATGTGATAAACGGTGACCACCATAACAAAGGCTACGTGGCACAAATGGTGATCGAGTCCTATACACTACCAAGCACTACGGGTCAAGAGGTCTAGTTTGATTGGGTAGATCATAATGTGAGGATAGTGATATCGACACACAATTAGGGGATATATCAGTGCTACATATGGCCACTAAATTGGATGATTATGTGGATGTGGATCATACGTGTGTGATATCTCAAGTTAGATATAATCCTAGTGGAATATGTATGAGGTTCCATAATAATAAACATTGATATCTATGAGGTCTAGCAAGCACATCACGATAATTTGAAGATAGAATTAATAGTGGGGGTAAAATTATAAGGAGATACAACAATGATGGACGTCCAAAGTAGATCTGACGATGCCAACTATCAAATTGTGGATCATACTAAGATGATACTAGTGGTAGCTTGATGTGGACCCTTAGAGCATGTGAGGTGGGTTTATGAGCATATATCATCATCAAATTTATCCAATGTGTAGTATCTCATCGATGACATCATGGGTCTAGTAGATATTGATACCGAATAAAAAAGTGAATTATTTATCTGCTTTCATGTTGTCCATAGAGCATCAATAGTGAGATGTGGATTCAAAATAGGGACACCTGATACGTGAAGGTGATAATAATGACTTGGAGCTATCGAGACATAGTTACATAGCCAGAAGATTTGGGATGAGGAGAATACATAACAATATCTGAAGTTGAGGTCTTAGTTATCACAAAATATACCATCTATAGATATGAAGTTTGTAGGTAAACATGGTAGCATGGTTAAGAAGGCCAAAGTTATGAAGGGTCTATAGCCAAGTGTAATCGAGGATGTAGGCTGAGAATAATAACTCCTAGATAGATAAAGTATGGTTGGTGATGATGAGGTGAAAGAACTCAACACATGGACATTAGTGATAGGATTTTGACATGGAAGTAATATTCACATCCAAATGTTGGTTGTGTGGATACTGAAGACGCCATGAGTACTACTTGTACTGCATGTATGTAGATGATTTGAGGAGAAGAATGCTGAGTATACACAAAACCCCAAAAGGTGATAAATGGACCAAGTTCAATGTCAACAAAGAAGACATAATTAGATACAAAAATCGAGATGAATGACCGATGATGTAGAGTGGACATGATAGCTAAACATAGTAGTGTTCAAACCTGTATGGAAGACTTCCCATTATGGATGGAATTATGGTTTAAAATGAAATTTCCTCCCGATACACATATGGTGCTACTATCAAACCCGGTTGGCCATTAACCCACATTAATGTTCGGTCCTGAATGATTTGTGGTAAATATATTTAAAATAGTTTAAATTGAACTCATTCGATGCAGCTTTGCTATGTGTGTATGGCAGGGGGGCATGATGGCCGAAAACAATAATAATATTGAACTAAAATGGTCTTCTATAAATATCTAAGGGGGAAACATGAATAATGAGCCTATCGTGGCTCCTTTATGAGGATACATTGAATAAAAAAAAGTGAATTTGGTTATGAATTTCTTAAGGAAAAGAGAGGCATTATAAAAATAAAATGTTACAAGGAGATTTTTCCAAATGAAGAGAAGACAAAAAGAAAGCAAGGAAAAACACAGAGGAAAGGAAAACAAATAACATTGGAGAAGCGAAAGGTATATTGGAAAACTTTAAAAAACCCATCAAGATGAATGAAATGGGGCTGGACCTTCTTTGAGGCTGGATGCTATAGATTTTTTTGGGGAAAGCTGGAAGTGCTTTTTGTAAAATTGAATATTATTTTTAATGCAAAGAATCTAGAAACTTGCACTTTGTGAGCAATATTGGAGGAGAAAATTTCAGTGGGTAGTTTTGTTTTACTATCAATATTTCTCTACACTTTCTCGATTTCTATTTGGTGTTTAATATTGTAAAAAGGTTGCACTATGTGAAGATCTATGGGTGTAGATTTCATTTATTTTTTTTAGAGGCTAGCACTTGGTCTAACTCAAATTATGTTTTTATAGGTTTGATTAGGTCAGGTTAGCCTTTTAAAATTTATAACTATATCTAATTTTTCTATGTAGGGTGGCATTAGACTAAGAGTATTTGCATGTTTATGTTTTCAGTTTTCTATTCTATTTTCCAGATTTTTATATTTATTTTTCTAACTCTTCCTTTTGCAAATTTTTTTTTAAACTTTGGTGATTAAAATAAAAATTAAAAAAAATTAAAACTCCAAAAATAAATGTGTGGGTGTGAAGAATGAACTTCAGTATTTCGTCTAAAACAATTTCGATCCCATTTTGAAGCCATTTTAAAATTATAAAAAATATTGAAAATTGTTGTTTTATGGCGATTTTTTAATTTCATAATTTTATATTATTTCATGTTTTGAAGGCAAATCGATTTTTAAGCTTTGCATTTTTATTCGCAAGTGATAAATTAGATTTCCTTTATGAAAATCACAATTTCATAAAAGGGGAGTAATTTATATGGCATTCCGAAAGCCATTGTTTTAAAGTAATAAATTGATGTCTCTTTATGAAAATTAATTTCATCAAAGAGGGGTAATTTATTTATTATATCAAAGGCTATCTTTATATTAATGATTGAAATAACATTGAATGAATCCAATTATCATTTAAGGTTCACATATAAGGATAGATTTTAATCTTCTTTTTCATGCTCAAAGTAGGGTTTAATAATGCAAGATAAAACTTGTCTAAAATTTGCTTAATCAAAGGAAGATAAAATCTATCTAAAATACTTCAAGATAAAAGGAACTAAGGTTTTACATCATGGTCATATGAGGACCAATCATATTTTCATTTTATTTTAAGTTTCATGAACAATAACTAGCATAGCATAATAAAATAAACCAACACAGGTCCCTTGCTAACAATTACTTGCAAATTACTAAGGTATTCCTAGCACTTATTTAACATATCTTCACAAGACTAAAAATACATATGTGCAATGCTTATATAGAAAAATGTTGGAGAAGTTGTTTTTGTTTTTAACTTCTTTGCAAGAGAGAGTTTTGTGATCAAAATCCTAAGTGTCAGTTTGGTTTTGCAATTGGGTAAAATTACCACTCAACAGTACGTGGGATGGACCATTGCATTAGATCATGACTCTTATTCTTCAATATAGTGTAGAGTTGATTTGTGTCCACAACATAGAACATGATCTACAATATGTTGTAGTCTGCACCTTGAAAATTGTGCCTCCAAGTTTGACTGTGGTTGATCGTGGGGTAGAGCATTGCTCTATGCCATGCAGGATATAATATAAGTATTATGTTGTTTAAAATATTGCACTAGCCCATGAATTTATTATTCACTTTTACAATGTTTAACCATTTTAATTGTGGGCTGGAGCATGTGTGCTATGATTCTGTAAAATACACTTGAACTATCACAGGGTGGATCAAGCTTGAAATAGCCTTTAGCTTGCATGGGCTAGAACAATATGCACTATACCACGATATAAAAGTAACCAAGTGCAAACTTTGACTACTTTGACTATAGGTTAGAACCATGTCGTATGTTGCATGGATTATAACATACTGCAGACCGCTGAGCTTTTAGACTTAATAAAAAATATGTTGTGATTCATGATTCTAAAAATGGTAAAGTGAACTTTGACCATTTCAACCATGGGATAGAACATCCTATCCTGTGCTGCTATAAAATACATTGGATCTTACGTGGGATGGAACATCCTTCTTTGCATTAGAAAATATTTCAAATTTTTTTCTAAAGATGTGGCCATTTTGGACCTACAGTAATGACCTTAATTAGCCCATGAAGGTGAAATAACTAAGCACCAAGGCTTTACGTGTTATTAACATACCTAGATAAACTTAAGTAAGGTTAGGGAATAATAATTCCCCTTAAAATGTTATGGTATTTAAAGGATAATCTCTACGTTGTGGTCAAATTGTCCTATATTGATGAGGGTATAAGAAAGGTGGGGGGCACTTTGGTGTCCTTCTAATAATATGGTTTAGCAAGATGAATCCCCAAAACTATGTAAAATTTATCATTTCTATCCATTGAGTCTCATTTGTAGCTACATGTAGCTCAAATATAATGAAGCCTTGATAATGCTAAGAAAATATTAGGATTCCTTTTGTAAACCTTAAAAATTATTATCTCTCATGGGTTGGTATTTTTGGGTCATTATAGTTGGTATCAAGGCTCTAGGTCATAGGAATAGAAGCTTCCATGGAGTGCACCTAGGATGAGTGTTGACTTGATGTGCTACTTTGGGAATAATTTATCTTCTAAGTACCTTAATGTGATCTAGGATACAATGAGTATTGCATGCCATTAGGACCAGTCATACCAAGGAGTAAAAATCCTCGAGTATAGCCTCTTATTGGGGTATAACACCTTGGAGTGAGGCAAGTGTGATCATTATAATTATCAAGAAAGTGATAATTTTCCAAGTTAGTTCATGGAGGAAGTGAAACTAACTAATTGTAAGTACAATTGAGGGAAACTATCACTTACCCATCTCCTTTGTGTGGAGATGATATGGCACCTATTTGGAGGATCATCCAAAAAGGAAGGGTCATATACATAGAAGGAATTTGTATTATATCCCCAAAAGATAATTGAAATAATAATGGACTCTAGTAAGAAGTTTGGAAGAATAGTGGAATCTAGAAAAAAGCCTAAAAGAACAATGAAATCCAACAATAAAACTAGAAGAGCAATGAACTTCAGTGAGAGGGTGAAAAAAAATTCTTTAGAAGTTAAGTTACTTCAAGATAAATGGGATAAAATTGAAATGTATTGATAAGGAAGCCAAAAACAAGAATTCAAAGGATAGAACAAGAAGATAATCCTACTAGAGGAATCTATGAGGATAAATCTTAGATTAGGGCTAAGCTTAACAAAAGTTGAGAAAACCCAAAGTTTAGAAATAAGAACAATGGAAGAAAGGAAAATTATAAGAATATTTTTTAGAGGAAGGACAATTCTAAACCTTGACCTCAGAAGCAGGTTGATTTAGTTAAAAAACGGGATAAAATATAGGAAAGATCTCATTCACCCAATACTGATTGCTTCATTGGTGGGATCCTCGTTATGTGAACAAGTATCTTCAATGGATAGATCAAAACAAAAAAGCAGAAGTAATCTTTGAACTATGCTATATATGACCCTCAGGTCTAGAGGCACTATTGTTGGAAAAAAAATTGAACTAAGAATAGATATCAAGCTTAAGGCAAGAAGATGGATAGAGTTCTTAGCATAATATGACTTTGATATTGAGTACATCAAAAAAATGAAATAAGGTTGTAGATGCCTTGAGGAAGAGAAGGAACTTAAAAAAATTAACCTAGAGTCATATAGACTTGATGGAAAATGTTAGATAAATGCAACTATAGGATCATAATAACATAGAAATTTGGGCTAAATGGAGGAAATTTTTGAATAAAATAAGGATTTCAACATAAAATATGGATTTTTATGCTCTAAGGATAGGATTTTCATATCCAAAAAAAGATAACTTGAGGAGAATTATTATGCAATAGGTGCATGGTACTCATTACTCTATCCATATAGGAGGGTCTAAGATGAAAGAAAACATGAAAATATATTTTTTGGGATAGGAATGAAACAAGATATCATTGGTTTTGTTGCAATATGTTTAGAGATCCAGAAGGGTTAAGGAAGAAAATTGGTATACAATAGGGAACATATACCCATATGATTTACCTACACATAAATGGTAGGCTCTTCACTAAGTACTAGACACTAAGTTGAATACTAGTTATGCATATCATCCAAAAATTGATGGTCAAATAGAAAGGGTAAACCAAGTTTTAAAGGACATGCTTTGCATGTACTACATAGACCAAAAGTATAAGTGGGAAGACTTTTACATCTGATTAAATTTTCATATAATAATGTGCACCATGCCTCTTTGGATATGACCCTATTTGAAGCTTTGTATAGCAGAAGATGTAGAACTCCTCTATTATGGGATAATCTAAAATATTATCTATGGAGGAAAAAAATTTCTTATGAGTAAGACCCATGAAAAGTACCAACAAGTCAACTAGGTTGGATCTTTGTTTGGTAGGGTCTTTTGAAATTATTGAAAATATTAGTTTAATGGATTGCCTTACCATCCAACCTATCAAAAATATATATTCTTATTGAGAAAATGAGGGAGAAATTCCCATATTTTTTTGAAATATTTACTTTATTTGTAGGAAACACAAAGGACTATGTTTTGTCCAAGGGGAAGTACGTAATACCCCTCCTTGGAAGGACTTGTTCTTGATATTTTATTTATATATTGATGTGTAGATATCAAATATATAATATCATTTATTATAAAAGAATATGATTTAGTTGTATTTTATGCTTTGATTATATTATGTTTATAATATGATATTGTTGATGGAATCTATGGTTATAGGACTAGGTACTCTCACGGGTGGATTGGAATGAGACAACCACTAGGATTGAGATATAAAAAAGAAAATTATGATTGACGACTTGTTCATCGATAGGTCAAGGATAAGATAATGTACTTCATATAGATGCATTACATATATGTTGTTTGAACACCCGCTAGGTGAAGAAGTTGCTATCACAAGGGATTCTTCCTTAGTAGGTAGGTGATAACGTTGGTTATCTTAAAGGAATGATCTACTTAAGAAAAAATGGGTGTAGTATTAGAATGCTTGATCCTTGTTGGATTTATTTGGCTTGATAGGAGCCTTTTTTTGTTGTTTGGTATCGATGCTAATGGTTGATATTAGCACTCGATAGTATCCAACATGGTGTATTATTGATTTGCAAAGTCTTTATTTTGCTTGTGTTTTGGAAGCATGGAATTGGTTGGTTAATCCAATAAAGTATTAATAAGGTTAGTAATATTAATACTTGAAATATTAATATCAATGTTAATAATTAATATTAACATTTGGTATTAATTTATTGATGGTTAATATTTTCATCTGGATGGGTATTAATAATAATGTTGGTATTATTAATACTTAAAATATTAATATCAATGTTAATAATTAATATTAATAGTTGGTATTAATTTAATTTATAGGATAGATAATTAATTATTACTATTCTAATGTTGGTAGCATTAGAAAATAATAATGCTATTAATAATGTTTAAGTGAATGATTTAATATTTTACCTTATAATAATTAGTAGGCTAATATTAAATTTAATAGGTAACCTTTGTAAAGGAAGTTTAATTAATATTTATAAAGGTTGGAAAGTGGAAATTATTGGCTTGTTGGAAATATTTGCAACGTGAGTTTTAAAGAAAATGTTACCTTTTTTGTTATAGGAGGACCTACTGGAGGAAAAATATTAGAGAAGGATTTCTTTAGAGTGTCGTTGTAGAGGTATTTTCCACTAGTTGTATGCTTGCTTGAATCCCTATCTAGCTTGATGTAGTGAGGATTTGGATGCTTTGTTTGTTTTTGTTTCCTCATGCATATCCTTTGATGCTTGCAATTTTATTGTAAATAAAATAATTAGAAGATCTTTAATTGGGTTGCCTACAATTTTATTATAAATAAAATAAATAGATTTTTAGTTTGGTTGCCTACAATTGTATTGTAATGGAAACAATTAGAAGATATTTAACTGGGATTCTTGCAATTTTATTGTAAATAAAATAATTAAAAGATCTTTAGTTGGGTTGTCTACAATTTTATTGCAAATGGAAGTAATTAGATCTTTAGTTTGGTTGCTTGTGATTTTATTATCAATAAACTAATTAGAGAATTTTTAGTTTGGTTGTCTGCAATTGTATCACAATGGAAATAATTAGATCTTTAGTTTGGCTACTTGTAATTTTATTATCAATAAAATAATTAGAGGATATTTAGTTTGGGTGTCTGCAATTGTATTGCAATGGAAATAATTAGAAGATCTTTAATTGGGCTACCTATAATTTTATTGTAAATAAAATAATTAGATATATTTTTTTTATGTATGCACACACCCATTTGCCACCACTCACACACACCCACAGCTAGATTGGAACCTGATACCAGTCGGTGAACCTTTGTTATAGCCCCAAGCCTTCACCACTACGCCACCCCCACTGGGACTAAATAATTAGATCTTTAGTTTGGTTACCTACAATTTTATTGCAATTATAAATAAGTAAAATATATTTAGTTTGTCTACCTCAATTTAATTGTAAATTAAATAATTAGATATTTAGTTTGGTTTCCTACAATTGTATGGAAATGAAAACAATTAAAAGATCTTTAATTCGACTGCCTATAATTTATTGTAAATAAAATAATTAAAAGATCTTTATTTTGGCTACTTGTGATTATACTACAAATATAATAAGTATATCTTTAGTTTGGCTACCTACAATTTTATTACAAATAAAAATAATTAGAAGATATTTAATTTCATTGCTTACAATTGTATTACATGTAATATATTTAATTTGGCTGAATTTCATTGGAAATAATTATTTTTTGCTTGTAATTTTTAGTTGCATTGGAAATTATAAGATCTTTGATTTGACTACTTGCAATGTTATTGCATTAGAAATAATTTGATTATTATTTTTATTTATTAGAGGAAGGAGTTTTGAAAGGGTTCCCAAACCTTTTTACAAAGTGAAAAACAAAAAAACAAAAGACAGAGATCTCCAACATAGGGAGAAACTCGCCTAACTAGCACAAGAAACTCCAACTAGGATGATCTCCAAAAAGAAGTAAGGTATGTAGACCTAAAGCCAAAAATCAATCAAAACAAAAAATGGAACAAAGGAAACAAGCCTTGGGAAGCAGACCCTTTAATTAGAATCACCTAGGGTAGAAAATGATGAACCACCATTCTAAGTACTCATAGAAGAGAGCTTGTATTCATCAAGGATGACCTTGGTATACTGAAGAAGAGAGGAGGTCATCCTAGCCACCCTAGTTAGGGCCTTGATATGATTGAATATGGTGATGAAGGATACACCTAGTTTTACTTTAGGATTGAAATTCTTGCCCTGTTTAGAGAACTTTAACGTAGACAACCTTGTAAAGGGCTCTTCTCTCTTGTTAACTTTAGAATGAGGGGGTGAGTCTTTAAAAATGTCTCTATCATTATCAATAATTAATGGGGATTTACCTTTCCCCATCTAAGTCTTGGTTTTGGATGAGCGGTGGTGTTGCTTAGCCTTAGTAGCAATTGGACCATAATTGATAGGAGAATAAAACTTTAGCATTGAGTTGGTGTCTTGAGAAGATAGCACCAGGGTGTCCTCCTTAGGAATGCCACCAAGGGAGCTACCACCTATGCCAAAATTTGCAATATTTGCTAAAGAAGATCTAGAAGCAAGAGCGATAGGAACCCTTTGGTATTCCTTATGGACCATATGTTTGAAAAGGATTACATGAATCTCTTGGTGAGCATGGCATGAATATGATCCCCATAGAAGTTGATAATAGCTCTTTAGATCAACCTAAACATATATTTAGATATATTGATAACCTTATTTTCTTGGAGGTGGTTGAGAAAAGTGAGAGGGAAGCTCCTCAAAGGGATGTTAGGCTCATCCATAGTGAATTTTTACAAGAAAGTGAGCATCACCTTGTCCTAGGTCTTGGGAAGGGATTCCTAAAAAATACCTCCTTTATCACGACTTAATTTTTCCCCTTTGTCCTTGAACTAGTTCAGCTCAGCCACCATGGAGTGTTTCTCTTGTAGAATAATTTCTCCATCATCCAGAATGCCAATGACCTCAATCAAAATACTATTGTTTATCTTAAAAATGAGGCCCTTGATAATGAATTTATCATCATTCTATGAATGGGTAAGTTCCATTGATAGATCTTTGTCATGCACAACAAATTTTTGAAGAAAGGGTAAAAGCCCATGATCAACAAATATGTCCTCAACAAGAGCATCCAATTGGAGAGACTCGGGCTCAAAGTGATCATCAAGATCAACCATGGGAGCCACAGGGAGGTGAATGGAAATATAATTATAGATATGGAAAGCAAGTAGGGACCAATAACCAAAAATCGAGGGATAATTTTCAAAAAAATTGATATTTCTAAGATTTGAAGAAGCATTATTATCTTTGTGGGTATCTTGACTGATAAGCTTTGATCACCAGTTCAAGGAATCATGAGCCTCATGCTAGAAAAATTGGTGATAGTTAGTACCATGCCACAAAATTACCTTTGGGAGAAATGCAATCATGGAAAGAGCAGGGTGGAATCCAATAGACATGAATTTGTAGAAGATCAATGTCCTCATAAATCACTCAAGCATGAACATGAAATAATAAATATTGAGGTATAATATGGTGGTGTAATTATATCATATGTAAAAAATGACTTGGTGCCAATAGGATGTGACACGAAGTGGACATATGATAACAATGGTCCACCAATTCCATAGGTGCAAAGAACCATGTTTGACAGTTGAAAGGGAGGCTTAACAACCTTGAACCTATGAGATAAAAGGCCCATCCAAGTGGAAGGGAGACATTTGAATAAAATTGTTATGAGGGGAGTAGTAAAGCCACATAACACTAAGCTTGATAATGGAGTGGACCCAAAAGGCCTCAGGAAGAAACATCCAAGGGTCTCAAAAAGGGCAATAGAGATATGGCAAAAAATTGCCTAAATGGAATAGCCACATAGTAAAGGAAAATAAGAGTTTACAAAATTAGGTTGAAAAGGGCCCCATGGAATTGGGAAGAGAAACATGAAGGACACTTGTGGTGACAAGATAGGGCTTAAGCATGTCAAAAAGAGTGTTATTGGAAGCACTGATGGAACAAAAACTCATGACAAGACAATGGTGTTTAGAAACACCTAAAGGAGTGGTCCATGATTTAAGCAACAAGTGTTTGGAAGCATCGTTGGGTGAGGTCTCCACACTGATGTAAGAGTGTTTAAAAATATGAAATAGCAAGATGCAAGAGTTTTTAAAAACACTAATAAGCATTTCAAAAAGAGTGTTATTGAAAGTACCGATGGAACATACACTCATGACTGGACAATGGTGTTTAGAAACACCAATGGGAGTGGTTCGTGCTTTAAGTAACAAGTGTTTGAAAGGACCAATGGATGAGGTCGACATGCTGATGTAGGAGTGTTTGAAATAATTTGATTTTTAATTTAGCTATCGATAATGTTATTACATTGGGAAATCTTTTATTTCTAATTTAGTTGACTGTAATGATAATGCATTGGAAATAATTGTTGTTACCTACAATTTTTAATTGCATTGGAAACTATAAGATCTTTAATTTGGATGCATTGCATTGGAAATAATTGTTTGCTACATGCAATTTTTAATTGCATTAGAAATTATAGAATATTTGATTTGACTACCTACAATGTTATTACATTAGAAATAATTTAATTTTTAATTTGGCTACTAGCAATGTGCAATGTTATTGCATTGGAAATATTTTTTTTCTAATTTGGTTGCTGATGAGAAAGAGGGCTCTTTGGTGGGTGTAACATGGAGATTTATGTGGATAGTGTCTCTCCAAGATCTTCATAAAATTATGGAAATACATCACTAGGTGTTGTAGGTGACCATTTACCCAAGATAGAGACTACAACATTTCATTTCATGCTAAGATACTGAGATAGTAGTTGACTCAAGGTTCTTGGCTATGAAAGTTGCATCGCATGCTAGTTATGGTGGGATTCACATAATTTCACCCAGTAAGAAATAGAATGAGCTTGGATCATCAACTTATAGTTCTATATTTCATATCCATAGAGAGGGTAAGTCACAAGATGAGGAGATATTTGTTTCACCTTACAAAAAGTTACTAGCAGATCCTCTATTTAAGTTTAGGAAGAAATCAACCCAAAAAATAGAATGGGAGGATGATTATCTAGGGCTCAAGGGTGTCTCTAGCCCTACATGTGGATTTTCCTCTAGATTTATGTCAAGCTTCTACCATTACACATAAAATAATATAATTAAAGGAGAGGAAAAATATAGAAGTGATATTTCCAAAGGTAGCAACCAATGCTCTCGTTCAAGCTCCCCCATCATATTGGGTGCCATGTTTCAAAGAGGAGCTAGTGCTAGCTTCCCTTATACCCATGCATTACTCAATAACCTAAATTTAAATGGTAGCAATTCTTATTCATGCCCAAAAACTCAACTAGAGGAACCTCATTACAACATAAGATAGAATAACATTCACCTCACACCCTTAGACCATGGACCTAGAGGATCTGAACAAGGAGGTGGTGACCAACATGTACCAAAGGAGGGAATCCTTAAAATTAGACATGTAGGAGGAAATAAAAGCTTTTAATAGGTAAATCAACAAGCTAAAGAGTTAGGTACCTTTAAATTTGAGTTGCAATATGATTTTATTGAAGAAATAAAATAATTAGAGGAGCAAACAATTTTTTTATTCTTTTCTAGAAGAATCCTCCTAATGAAGAGCTCAATTTATTGTTTGTCAAAGTATAGGAATTCAAGGGTTGGATGATTTCCTCATATTTTCACCTTGTAAAATCCTTCATTTTTGTCACTTCACCTCCAAAGACTCTTTCTTAAAATACCTAAGAATTAGCACCTAGATTATTTCTAATCAACTAGTCTTTCTACAACATTGGGCATTCCAATTTGACCCTAAGATATATCAAACATGAAATATTCCCATTGGATTGAACTCCCTTTCTTAACCCTAGCATGCACGAAGTACTTACCTCAAATAGTTTCTAGGTTTTGAAGATCATTATTTCTCTCATATGAGTCCTCACACTTCATGTGCTCCCACCCATGCATCTTGATTGAGACTGATGTCTCCAAGGACCTCCCATGTAATATCTTATTTAGAGCACTTGGTATCTAATTTGAATAGTGAATTAACTATCTCAATTTGCAAAAATCATGTTTCTACTATAGATAACAAGATCATATGATTAAAAATTATCTAGTGAGACCTCCCAAACAACAAAACTAGCTTGCTAGTACTCCTTCTACTGCCACTACTTAGCATGCAAGCAAAATATTGCCACCTATTTAACCTTCAAAACATTTTAGTTCTTATGATGTGACATATTTACCTTCTAATTTAGTTACCCAATCTTCTAACTTGGCAATTACCCACATCTCCCTTTAGTACCCTCCAAATTTTGAGGCTCCTATGGAGGAAACTCCTCATGAAACAATCAAGGGTTGGGTAACCCAACATAATAAGAAACACAGGTGCAACTCATCATGGGATGCCTCTCCTCCTCCTTCCAGATGTATCCCCAAACACCAAAACCTATGAGGAAAGGAGTGGAGCCTTAAGCCCACCAAATATCACTCAAAAAATACCTCCTTAGCCACACATCAGTCTAAGGGAACATGGACCCTACATGATTATATGCAATTTGTACCCACTCAAAATACCTATGATGCTTTAGCTAACAATATGTCAAATTGATGTTTACAAGAATCATATATTAGAATGTGCATGGCATCACACTATGAAAGTGGTATTTTTCTATCTGAACAATTATCAAGAGAGTTTATCCATATATTTTACTATTACATGAAGTCAAAAGTTAAGGTTTTAGACTCAAAAATACCCTTAATACCTATGGAAGTTTGAGGGGCCTTGTGTACAAATCATGAAAAATGGAGGTGGGCTATCCTATGCCTCTCTTAGGAGATATGGAACTCTATTTTAAATTCATATAGTAGTGTGGCACACAATAATATTTGGTGGAAAAAATAGCTATTGAAACTGTTTATTCACCCAATGATGTAGTCTGAAGGGTAGCCCTTTGGGATTGGATGTGCTTAAATTTGCCTAAAGTAGATTGAATAATAGGAGACTTGAATATGGTATAATTGGAGGGAGATATATTGGATGTTGGAACTTCACTTAAATAGTTATAAGAGGTTAGATCATGGTCTAGGTTCAAAAGGACCTAGAATATTTATGATCCCAATTGGAACATGAGTGCTAAAAATCATGGTGCTTGGTTTACTTAGAGCAATGCATGATGTGGGGATGCTCTTAGAATGGTAATATTGGACCGCTTATATGTAGCATAAAATATTGATATCCTCCAAACTGATTTATCTCATCCAATCTATTTAGTGGTAACTTCAGATCATCTCCCATTACCCTGAGTATTGGGTGTATCCTAAGGAAACCCAAAAATAACTTGCCTTTTAAGTTAAACACTTACCTAATCAAGTGAAAATATTGTGTTAATAGAATCAAGAAAGTGTGGAATCTCTTTCCAAGGCCATCAGGAGGGAGAGGGTGGATTATGTGGTGGGAGGAAGCCATCAAAAGAACAGTGGATTACCTATGAGCTTTTGGTAAAATACTAGCCTCTCTTCATAGGAAAAAAGAGAAAGAATTGGTGTAGGAAGTTTACCAAATTAACCACCACATTAGCCAAAATATTAGCAACATCCCTTCTCAAAAGTAGTTGGATGAAAATCAAGTAGATTTAAGGCAAATCCAAGCTTATAAAGCCCACAAGGTATAAATAAAGGCATATATTTAGTGGATTTGTGAGGGTGATAAAAATTCTAAATTATTTTTTAATACCATTAAGAAGAAGAATAGATCAGAGAGGATAGATGTTATTAAAAATACTAGATATATCCTACAAATTTTGATGGAGGACCTCCCATCCTTCATCCAGGAGCATTTTATAGCCCTTTTCAAAAGTGAAGGGCCAACATAGAAGTTGAGGTTTTTAGAGAATGTTGTAAACAATGCATATCTCCTAAAGTATCTGAAGAAGATAGAGCATTGTTGGAAAAAAATCTTGTTGCGGGCCAAACAAGGTGAATGGTTTCCTATTTTTGTCACATGCCCGTGCATTTAATTATCAACCCAGGGAGCTTTGTAAACTTGCAAAGAGTCGAATTAGGTTACTACAATACCACTGGAGGTGAATCTACTAATCCTACATTTGGGGGGTGTTCTTGAAATGGTTGTCAATCATTCCCGCACTCCTCAATAAATTACGTAAGAAGAACATAATTAAATCTATAGAAATAAATCATGTACACATTCTTGAAAATAAATCTACTGCAAATACTGGAACTAGCAAACTAATCAACGTTCTTATGAAAGCAATAAACTAATTAAAATAAATAAACAAAAAAGAAATGGGGAAGAAATAATGGCTTGGAGTGGGCCTAGGCTCCAGCAGCTTCTTCCCGATCGAACACGCGCTTAGAACTTCTGGAACTTTAATATATTTATCAATGTATTACAATCTATCTTCTGTAACTCTAAATGGATCTTTACTAATTATTTCTATATATTTCTCAAAATGATCTGCGTGTGTTTATATAACACACCCATAGAACTTTTGTTACAGAAGTAGTTACAACAATCGATCTATCCCAGACTAAATCAAGACAGTCTAGTAAATGCAATCGACATCTGACATTTTGTTCTAATGGCGGTGTGTTCGTTGTTCAGTTCATGCTTTGTCTGGCATCAGTAAGAGGTTTCGATACATTGGTGCAATATCCAATTTATCTTTGCATGATGTAGAGCTGGAACTACACTAGCCGCTATCGTCCACGTCATTCAAATCTGGTCAACAGGCAAAGAATCAGTGGCGCCTTTTGGTTTTGGGGAGGTGCTTGCCTTTTGCTAGTGCCTTCCGACTGTGGGGAGGCGCTTGTCTTTGGTTGGCACCTTTCGATTGCAGGAAGGTGCTCATATTTGGTTGGTGTCTTTTGACTACAGGGAGGTGCTCATATTCAATTGGTGCCTTTTGACTACAGGGAGGCACTCATATTCAGTTGGTGCCTTCCAACTACAGGGAGGTGCTCATATTCAGTTGGTGCCTTTCGACTACAGGGAGGCGCTCGTATTCAGTTGGCACCTTCTGACTACAGGGAGGCACTCGTATTTAGTTGGTGCATTCCAACTACAGGGAGGCCCTGGTATTCAGTTGGTGCCTTCTGACTATAGGGAGGCACTTGTATTCTCTTCATTAACCCCCGATGAAATAAAGTGCCAGGTCCATCAAAAGGACCTCGATCATTCCAAATCTAACTAAATCAACTGTAATTCCACAAAATATACTAAAAACACACAAATTAGATAACACACATATTTATATAAAATATCTATATAATCATTCATAAAAGTATGCAATCCTTATTATACAACTGCATATTGATCAAAGAAATATGTACAAAATATGAGCATTTTTGGTGCTCATCATCCCCCCACGCTTAACATATGCCACGCCCTCGTGGCATCCAATCTGTAGGTAACCCTCTGACTTTTCATCGTCTCCATATCTTGGAGGATTTTTCTGCCCCTGCAGCATGAGTCTATCTTTTCATGCTAGCATTTGAAGGTGTGGTTCACCTTTGCCTATGGGAAACTATGGCTGTCAATTGTCCTCTTCTTGTTCTGGCCGCTACTGGTGGTGGTCTAGCCAATGTTGTTCCTGTTGATTGAAATGCAGCTTTGAAAGCTTGCTAGAGGCCAGTTTCTGGAGGTCTAACCACTGCTAGAAGGATATCTGAGTTATCCCCTTTGGAAAGCACTACTTGGGCCTTGTATAATCCAGTCGCTTTAGGGGTAAGCCCTGCATTCTCCTTTGCAATCGCAGTGGTTCTGTCCTTGTGCTTCTACGTGGCGGACCAATGCTGATATCAGCTCATGGTGGGCTAAGGCGGATGGTGCCCCCTTCTGATATCGAGCTGCTTCATCTTTTAGAGCATTCGCCAGGTAGAAAGGTATTTTTAATTTCCTCCCATGCACTAGGTGATTGATGAAGTGCACATGATTAATGTGTAGATGGGTATACTTTCCTGTGCATGTGAAAAATCGAGCAATCTGCTCGAACATCTTTCACATATTCATGGGGAGACTATTTTTGAGTAACCCCTCCCTATCTATCTGCACATTTCCTCCTAGCAGCAGTATTTCGATGTATAGTTTTAACACTCCACCCTTGTATGTACATTCCCTCATGAGAGGCAATCCAGTCGCCTATGAGATGAACTCAGGGGTGACTGGAATTTCCACCCCTCGTACTTGGGCCGCATCGCCCCTCAAAGAGATGACAAATTCTCTAGCTGCCTCCACGTCCTAGCCCTGACTGACCAGGGTGTAGTATTCGAGCCACCCCTCGACTTCGAATTGGGTCTTCACTACCCCCTTCTGATCCCATCAGTATCACTGGGTTCATTCTTCTTGATCACGTGGTTCTTGGACCTTCCTCCCATGGCGCCTTCTGCTGCTATATATTTTTTTCTGTCCTTCCTTCTTCAGGAAGGTGCCTTCTTATAGAAAAGATGCCTAACCCTAGTAGTTATGGAAGACGCCCTATCATTGGCATGCGATTTCGGCTATGGGGGGATACAATCTCTATGACGGTGGTATCTTTTTTGGTACTGCGTATTTATAAATAATCATATAAATGATTTTATTTAGTATGCACGTACCTAATTTGTCATTCCAATAATCATGGTAGCCACCGATTTGCTGACTTGTGACACGAGGGAGGGGTATGGTCCTTTGATGCCGCTCATTCGTGAGATGCTTCATTCTGCTTGAGGCATACGGTAGATGTAAATTTTGCATGTGGGAGGCATTCTTTGGTACCTTTCCCATGTGGATGGTGTCCTTGTAGCACCTTTTTGATGTTGTCGATGCTCTTCTTTGAACGAATGTGCCTTTCGGTGCTACGAGGTGCCTCTGATTGGTGGGAGGCACTTTTGCCTGCATGCGTCTTCCCAATATGGGAGGTGCCTCCTTCTGGTTCGCACCTTCTCGATGTTGGAAGGCGTTCATCTTGATGAATGTGCCTTCCTGATGTTGGAAGGTATATTCGGCTAGATGAATGCACCTTCCTAATGTTGGAAGGCGTCTCGGCTAGATGAATGTGCCTTCTTGATGTTGGAAGGCATCTCGACTGGATGAATGCGCCTTCTTGATGTTGGAAGGCGTCTCAGCTGGATGAATGAGCCTTCTTGATGTTGGAAGACGTATTCGGCTAGCTTTTTTTTTTTTTTAAAGACTTGGTGCCTTCCTGCCACAGAAGGCGCCTACATATGTATATATATATATATATTTTTAATAGAACTTCTGAATGGATGGAAGGCGTTGTCTTCTGATTTGGTGCGTTTCGGATGCAGTAAGGTGCCTTCTTCTGGATGGGCACCTTTTGGATGTAGTAAGGCACCTTCTTCTAGACTTGGCGCCTTCTTTTGGATGCAGTAAGGCACCTTCTTCTGGACTTGGCACCTTCTTTTGGATGCAGTAAGGCGTCTTCTTTTGGATGCAGTAAGGCACCTTATTTTGGACTTGGTGCCTTCTAGATGCAGTAAGGCACCTTCTTATGGATGGTGATTTGACTGGAAAAAGGGTGATCAAGCCTTCCCAGTTTTTCATGCTGCCCAGATTCTACTTACAAGCTGGTGTTGGAATGCTGAGCCGAATCAGGCCTGGTTTCCCAGATACCTATCCCTCGTGTTGTCAGGTCCTCCACCTGTAAAAAGCAACCAAAAAATAAAGGAAAATAAAGGTAGTTAGACGCGTTCCATGCCTGTTAGGCCCTAGATTAGGATGCCTGTAGCTTGCATGCGGGCATCGTCCCTGCAAAAACACACATTACAAAAAAACTATATTAACTAAAAATTTTTGGGTGAGCACTTTTGTGCCCACCATTTCACCTGTGAGATTTCGGTCCAAATCTAGCAAGATGGGGTCTCCCCCACACCTACTATGGATTCCACCTGTAAAATTTTGGACGTATTATAGGGGCGTAGTCGGTGGCCATTGACTGTGAACATGGTGTTGCTATCGTCAATTGTCTTAATGCACATTGCCCCATTCCTAATGAGCTCTACCACCTCATACGGCCCCATCCACCTTTGCATAAGTTTACCCTTCCTTTCCTGGTACTGGGAATCGTACAACAATACCCATTCCCCTACCTGTAACTTCTTTAGCTTGATGTGGTTATCATGCCACTTCTTTCTCTGCTTCTGTATAATCTATGTCCTCTGCAAAGCATCTAGTCAGATTTTGTCCAGATGATCTAGCTGGCGAATCCTCTATTTTTGAGCTTCGTCTAAGCTCAAATTTAATTCTGAAGCCATCCTCAAAGTTTTGATTTCGAACTCGATGGGCATCATCGCATTTTTTCCATAGACCAGTTGGAAAGGTGTGCATCCTGTGGTGGATTTCCACGTGGTGTTGTATGCCCAAACTGCCCAATATTTCTTGTGTTGCTACATGGTTTTGGTCAGGATGTTTTCTATCTCCTTGTTTGTCACTTCTACTTGCCCGTTTGCTTGCGGATGTTAGGGTGTGGTTTTATTGTGCCGAATCCTATACTACTCCATCAACTCCTCAATCAATTTAGAGGTGAATTGGGGCCCTTGGTCTGTTGTTATCTCTCGAGGAACCCCAAATCATGTGAAAATATGGGCAAATAAGAAATCGATGACCGTTCTTTCCTTTGAGTCCCTTAATTCCTACACTTCCACCCATTTGGTGACATAATTCGTGCAGACCAGAATAAACCTCCTTCCCATCGAGGGTGGATTAAATTGTCCCACAAAGTCCATGCCCCATTTATCGAAAGGTTCTAGGTGTACCTGGGGCCACAGGGGCATTTCATCTCGATGGGTTGGTCTACCCATCCTCTGGTACTTGTCACACTTGTTGGTATACGATGTTGCATCCTTGAACAGAGTGGGCCAAAAATACCTAGCTTGGAGGATTTTGTAGGTAGTTCGTTTGCCTGCACAGTGTCCTCTCGCATGGCTCATCGTGACATGCCTTGAGAACTTCTAAAAACTCCTATTTTGCTATGCATCTTCTTATAATTTGGTCCCATCCTATTTTAAATAGGAGACCATCCATCCAAAGGAATGATGCGCTCTTCTCTATGACCGCCTACTTTTCTTGGTAGGAGAGAGCAGGTGAGGTCCTTTCGGTGGCCAAGTAATTGGCTATGTCTGAATACCACGGAGTTTGTTCACTAATAGTGAATAGATGTTCGTTCGAAAACTGATCTTCCACTACTTGATGATCTGCTGGTATCAATCTGGACAAAAAATCTGCCATGACGTTGTGCTTTCTTGGTTTATCAACTATAGTGATGTTGAATTCCTGCAATAGCAACAACCATCTAATAATTCTACCACCAATGGCCGGCTTGTTCATCAGATACCTGATAGCCGCATGGTCCGTATGGATGAAGACCTTGTATCCTATTATATAGTGGCAAAATTTGTTTATTGCATGGACAACTGCAAGGAATTCTTTTTCTATCACTGTATAGTTGAGCTCTGCTCCCGCCAAGTTTTTATTGACATAATAGATGGCATAAAATTCTTCATCGTCTTTCTACCCGAGGACTGCTCCGATTGCATCGTTAGATGCATCGCAATAAATATGGAACGGTATGGCCCAATTCAGTCCTCTCAAGACCGGTGTAGATATCAATTTTTCTTTTAACAATTGGAACACTTCTTCGTAATCTCCCATCCAATTGAACTCTACGTCCTTAGAAATTAGGGTGTGCAGTGGTTTGGCAATCTTACTAAATTCGATGATAAATCGTCGGTAGTACCCGACTGATCCAAGGAAACTTCTTACCTCCTTCTGTGTTCTAGGGCTAAGTAGGTCTCTGATGACCTCAATATTCCTCTTGTCTACTTTTATTCCTTTTTTAGAGAGGTGGTGTCCCAACATGATGCCTTCTTGCATCATCATAAAACATTTTTCATTACTTAGGGACAAATGATTTTCCTTGCTCCTATTGAGCACTCTTTCCAGATTTGTCATTGCCTCCTCGAAGGTTTCTCCATAGGCGATGAAGTCATCCATGTATACTTCCACCCCGTATCCTATCATATTAGAGAATATGCTAAGCACCACCCTTTGAAAGGTGGTCGGTGCGTTGCACAGTCCAAAATGCAATACCTTATAGGCAAACGTTCCCCATGGACAGGTGAACGTTGTTTTATCTTGATCTTCTTCCCCTATCTAGATCTAGTTGTAACCACTGAAACCATCCAAAAAGGAGAAGTATTTTCTTCTTGAGAGTGTGTCCAAGACCTGATCGATGAATGGGAGCGGGAAGTGGTCTTTCTTAGTCGCCTTGTTCAATGTCCGGTAGTCCACATAGATCCGCCATTTCCCGTTCTTTTTGGGGACCACCACTAATGGTGATACCCATTCACTATCAAAAATTGGATATATGAATTTGACAGCCAGAAGTTTGTGCAGTTCTTCTCTGACAATGTCTTTCATTGCTGGGTTCATCCTTCTCTATGGCTGCCAACTAGGAGTTGCCTGGTCATCTAAATAAATCTGATGGGTACATATTTCCAGGATGATGTCATGCATATCTGCGTAGTCCCATGCAAATGCTTGCTAGTGTTTACCAAAATCTCTTCCAATTTTTCTAGCTATGTGGGCATCAACTTGTTGTTGACGTTTAATATCCTCCCTAGCCCAACGTGTATTTGTCGGATGTGCTAATCTTGGGTGCCAGTCAACGGTGATCTAGGTGTGGGGGTGGATGATTCTCCATGGAGAAAATCCATGATAGCACCATCCTTGTCCTCTTATGCCACCTCCTCCAAGGTCATCACCAGTTAGATTATGAACAACTCCATAGTTCCATGCTCGATGATCCTGGGTTCTTCTATCGAGTCCATAGACTGAGCTGGCGGTGAAATGGTCAACCTTTTGACATTTTGCCCATTGGAGATGGTCATTAGCCCATCCCGGTAGCTGATGTAAGCATCAGCTATTGCCAACCATGGCCTCCCCAAAATGAGCGAGTAACCGCCCAACCTGGTCTTGGTTTGCAAAACTAAAAAATTGGCTGGATATTCCCATGCACTGACTGGTATGATCACATCTTCCAGCATCCCTTTTGGCAACATGGTTGATCGATCGGCTAACTACAACACTGTCATGGTTGGCTTCAGGTTCATGAGCTGCAGCATCTGTATGGTCTCTTGAGGCATCATGTTGATGGCTGCCCCGAGGTCAACCAATGTGTTGGACAGGGAATGTCCAATTTTTATGGTCAACACTAGGCTGCTTGGATCTGCATACTTCAGATGACATGTTCCACCCATCATTATATCTTCCAGTTTACCCATGACATTGATAGTCTGGGTAGTTTTTTGTCTCGGTATCCTTAGACACATTTCTCTAATTACCTTAGTGTAAATGGGGACATCTTGAATTGCTTAAAATAATGGGATTGTCACCGTGAGATTCTTCAAGCTCAACAAGATGTCAAATTTTGGTTGTGTTGTTTTTCTTTGTTCCTAAAGCCGACTAGGAAATGGAGCCTCCGCTCTCTCAAGTGTTTTTCCCTCTTCTACCAAAGGTGTCTCCTCTATTTCTTCCTCCTCTTCTACCAATGGAGGTGTCTCTACTATTTCTTCCTCCTCTTCTACCAGAGGTGGTGTCTCTACTCCTAGCTACCTACCTGATCTAAGCTGAATATTGTACATATGATACATCTCACCTTCTACATTGTATGTCGACTGATTTACTCTATTGTTTGGGTTTGCTATCGATTGTGTTGGTAGCTGCGTAGGTCTCATTGCTGGCAATGTTGGCAAGTTTTGTTGGATGTGAGCAGGCGCTGCACTCTATGGAGTATTATTCCACGCATTGTGGCCTCTCCACTGCTACCCAGGATATGGATATGGCATCCATGGTTGTTGATTCGGAAATGCTGTTGGGGGTGCGTTAGTCCAAGGTGATGGTCCCCACCACCCCATATTAGGTGGTTGAGGGGGTCCTTGGTGCATGTATGGCCCTCCCCCATATGATGGCATTTCGGTTGGTATATTACCCATGGGGGGCTTTGGCCAACTCTTCCTATTGCCTATGAAGTAGGCTTTCGTGCTCTCAGCCACTTCCTGGTTACTGGGTAGTTGTGGGCACAATTGAGTTTTATGATTCAGCCTACAAACTGTGCATACTCTGACCTTGTTTTTTGGACATGCATTCTTTGCATGCTTTCCTCTACATTTTGGGTAGAAATAGGCTAATGCTGCATCATTTTCTTGTTTCTTCTTTTCTAACATGAGCGTATCCATCTGCAGTGCTAGAGATGAGAGCATTTCGCTCTTCAAATCCTCCAGCATGTTGCCTATTTTTGTTTTGGTGACTGAAGCAGTCGCCTTCATGGTCCTGGCGATGATTTTGCCTCGCCTTCTTGAGTAGTTTTGACATAATTTTTGGATGTCATCCATAGAATTCTGATAGACATCACCTCCAGAGATCATGTTGAGAGCCTCCAGTGACTCATTGGTAAGTCCTCTCAAGAAGATGCTTTTGAGGGACTTATTAGATAGATTTGAGTGAGGGGATAGTTGAATATTAAAGTTGAATCTCTCCCAATACTCCTCGAGAGACTCATCTTCTCTTTGTGTCATGCTCAGGACCTCGTCCCTGGAGTCTCTTGCTCTCCCAAAATCTTGATATTGCTCTAGAAAGAGATTCTTCATCTGGTCCCAGGTGGTGATGTGTTTGTCTCCCAGACCAATGAACCATCACAGAGCTACATCGTCTAATGTTGAAGGAAATAATTTCAACTTCTGCGTGTTTGATTTGTAATCCACAGACCTGCACAAAACATCAAACTTGAATAAAAATAGGTCAGGGTCCTCATTCGGGTGTCCTATGAAGGACGAAAGGTGAGTAGGGGATATGTTTTTCATTTTGGTATCTCCTACTCCCTCTTCTATTGGGAAACTAAAGCCAGATGAGACTTCATAATTATCTGCCATTTTTTTTGGGAAATGTGGTTTCTAATGCAACGTTTATGGCCTTTCGGTCGTTTAAAAATTTTTGAGTCAATGCTCTAAGGTTGTCTAGCGAGATTGTTTGATCCTCCATAGCCTTCCACAATAGGGCTTCCTCTAGAGGAGTCCTATTAAACAAGGGATTTATGATGATTCGTTTGTCCCCTTGTTGATGGGATGAGGTGACACTTTGCACAAAGTGCGGTTCCTCACTCCAATGGACTGTTGGTAGGTTGGGCGAGTCTAACTCAAATCCAAAATGCTTGGCTGACTCAGGTCCTGATGGATTAGTTCTTATAAAGTGAACGTCAGGTGAAGAACTCATACAAGGTCAGATGGAAGGTTTCAGGGTATTGTAAGTAATCTAATTAATACGCTTCCCCAGCAATGACACCAAAATGTTGTAGGCTAAACAAGGTGAATGGTTTCCTATTTTTGTCACATGCTCGTGCATTTAATTATCAACCCAAGGAGCTTCATAAACTTGTGAAGAGTCAGAATTATGTTACTATAGTACCACTGGAGGTGAATTTGCTAATCCTACATTTGGGGGTGTTCTTGAAATGGTTGTCAATCATTCCCGCACTCCTCAATAAATTACGTAAGAAGAACAAAATTAAATCTACAAAAATAAATCATGTACACATTCCTAAAAATAAATATACTACAAATACTGGAACTAGCAAACTAATGAACGTTCTTATGAAATCAATAAACTAATTAAAATAAATAAACAAAAAGGAAATGGGGAAGAAATACTAGCTTGGAGTGGGCCCGGGCTCCAACAGCTTCTTCTCGATCAAACACGTGCTTAGAAATGCTGGAACTTTAATATATTTATCAACGTATTACAATCTATCTTCTGTAACTCTAAATGGATCTTTAGTAATTATTTCTATATATTTCTCAGAATGATCTGCATGTGTTTATATAACACACCCGTAGAACTTCTGTTACAGAAGTAGTTACAATAGTCGATTTGTCCCAGACTAAATCAAGATAGTCTAGTAAATGCAATCGACATTTGGCATTCTGTTCTAATGGCGGTGTGTTCGTTGTTCGGTTTGTGCTTTTCCTGGCATCAGTAAGACGTTTTGATACATTGGTGCAATCTCCAATTTAGCTCTACATGATGCAGAGTTGGAACTGCACCAGCCACTGTCGTCCACATCATTCAAATCTAGTCAACAAGCAAAGAATCAGTGGTGCCTTCTGGTTGTGGGGAGGTGCTTGCCTTTTTCTAGTGCCTTCCGACTGTGGGGAGGCACTTGTCTTTGGTTGGCACCTTTCGGTTGTAGGGAGGCACTCATCTTCGATTGGCACCTTTCGACTGCAGGGAGGCGCTCGTATTCCATTGGCACCTTTCGAATACAAGGAGGCGCTCATATTCAGTTTGTGCCTTTCGACTATAGGGAGGTGCTTATATTCAGTTGGTGCATTTTGACTGTAGGGAGGCGCTCGTATTCAGTTGGCACCTTTTGACTACAGGGAGGCACTCGTATTCAGTTGGTGCCTTCTGACTACAGGGAGGCGTTGGTATTCAGTTGGTGCCTTCCGACTGTAGGGAGGCGCTCGTATTCTCTTCATTAACCCCCAATGAAATAAAGTGCCAGGTCCATAAAAATGACCTCGACCGTTCCAAATATAACTAAATCAACTGCAATTCCATAAAACATACTAAAAACACACAAATTAGATAACACGCATAATTATATCAAATATCTATATAATCATTCATAAAAGTACACAATCCTTATTATACAGTCGCATATTGATCAATGAAATATGTACAAAATATGAGCATTTTTGGTGCTCATCACATCTTTCACAGGATGAACATCATTCTACCCTCCTCTCTTTGGCAAATTAAAAAGCCCCATACATTGATGGGCTTTTGAGTGAATTATTTAAGACCATGTGGGAGACTATAAGAGTTGATTTTTTGTGGATGTGTGAGGAGGCTATTACTATTGGAGGTCTTAGGGAGGCCACTAATCAAGGATTAACTAGGTTCATTCCCAAAATACTTAATCCATATCTACTTGTTGATTGGTGTCCCATTACTTTACTCAATTTCTCTTATAAAATTTTGGCTAAGGCTCTGGCTAGAGGACTCCTCATTAGCTACAAAAATTATTCACCCAGAGTAGACATGATTCCTAAAATGTTACTACATTTTGTATAATTTCCTTACAACTTAGGAAGGGATGGAGTAGGCTCGAGCAAGGGATTTTACATTAAGCTTGTTTTTTATAAAGCTTATGATTGATTATAGTGGCCCTTCATCTTAATCATGCTCCACTAGCTTGGTTTTGGTAATAGATTCATCGATATGGTAGATTTCCTCTTTCCAAATGCTTCTACAATAGTGGTTATTAATACAAAATTATATAATAGCATTCATGTGGAGATATTATTTAGGCAAGGCTACCTAATGGCTCCCTATATATTTGTAATTGTATTCAATTCATTTCGTTATCTATTGGAATATACAATTAAAGAGGGGATGATAAGAGATATCCCCATTTTGGATGGCTCCTCGCTTATCAACTCTCACTTTGTAAATTATTCTATACATTTTCCTTTGGTAGATCAATAAAATCTTGTGAACATCCTTGAGATAGTTCACACCTTCTTTAGGGCCTCTAGTGAAAGAATCCAATAATCTAAGAACTTTGTTATTCCCTTTGGATTTGATGATAAGCCATATTGGATACCCACAACATGGAAGTGGGTGTAAAGACAAGAAATATCTAAGTATTTGGGATTTTATTTTTGTGTTGACCTTTCACCCAAATCTATGTGGGATTGGTGTATGAACAAATTTACCAAAAAATTAGACTATTGGAAATATCTAGAAATGTCTCAAGTAGCTAAAATCTAGATTGCTGGAAAAATTTTAGCCCTTTTACATGTTTACTTCTCTTCTTTTTTTACTCCTAGCAAGTTTGGATATGATAATATGAATAGTATGCTTTAGGAGTTTTTTTGGATAAAAGACCTAGCCAAACAAGGCCTCCCAATGATATTTTGGAGCAATTGTTGCAAACCAATTTTATGTGGTGGGTTAGGAATCCCCAACCTTCAAGCACAAGGCTATGGACTTGTGGCTAAATGGATGCAAAGGGTAATCATAGGGAATTATCCATGGAAAGTGTTGGTGAGGGAGCATTTGAGAAACCCTTGGATTGTAAAATTTGGGTAAATATGTCATACAATGATGTTCTTTAACAAGTCCCTTATTTCTCTATAGAAGGTTGTAATATTCTCAAGGGGATTTTGAAAGCATGGTAGCATATGCATAAATTTATCCACATATTTCCTCTACACAACTTATGGTTGTCACCCCTCCTCACCCTTGATGCACAACCTCTTGGCATGAGTCCCTAGTTTCCTACCAGACATCTCTTCAAAAGGTAAATTATTCTGGTGGGTGGCATTTAGGAGTTTTCTAAGTCCTCATGGAAAAATTGGAAGTAAATCTAGGTAGAATTTTGTCTCTACCCTACTAATAAAGTAGTGATTATTTAGATCCTTTTCATTTCCTCCTAGGCACCCTCACCTCTATATTCTCCAATGGAAGCTAGTCCCCATTGGAATCATTGGAAATGATTTGGAAATCATGAATTTGAGTAGCCAACCCTTAAGTTTGGGTACCAAGTCATGCTTCCTATGAAATTTCAACAATTTGTAGATATGCTCAATAAAAAATGGAACTTAGAGCTAAGTTGGGCCACTTGGGTGAGAACCTTCAAGCTAATCAACTTTACCCCAATTCAAGTAAATTTCTAGATTCTTCTTTGGAATGTAGTCCTTCAAGGCCTACCCACTCGGAGTAGGCTAAAATGGATGGTTTTAGGGTAAGGTGATTGCTCTTTTTATGGTTTGGAAGAGATAGTACAACATCTATTTTAGAATTGTGCTCATGCCCACCATATTTGGTGTGAAGTGCAACAATTGCTTTATCCCTTACCATTACCTATGATAAAGGATCAAGCCTTATTGGGGATCAATATGAATAAGGATCAATATGATACCCAATCAAAAATTTCTCCTCTCTATTACCAGGGAAATCATCAAATTTCATATTTGGAATACTCGATGCAAATCCATTTTTGATACTAATCAAGAAGATATCCCTAATATCTTAGTAGCTAACATCATTGCTATTGTAAAATTCCAGTTGTTAGCTAAGTTAGCAAGTTGCACCTATAAGGAGAAAGCACTACAAGAAGAAATCATAGCTATAAAGAGGTGTATCTATGAGACCTCAACTCATAGCTTATATGGAATATACAGATTAAAGAATATGATAAGTGAATTAACCAAGCAATGTAGCTTGGTGATGCATAATTAGACATACTTTATAAAGCATTTGGGTTAAGTGGGATTAGAATTCAACAACACTCATTCCAATTCTCATATTAGGCTCCCATCACAACATGAGGTGGAGTAGGATCACTTAGAATATTCTCCTTAGTATATGTTTTCCTAGCATGGTTGCTCCCTTGAATTTTTTGTTTTGGTAGAGTGCAGTAGTCTCTTCTCAGCAGATAGTTTGTAGGCCATAAATTAGAGAGTCTAACCCAATAGTATCTAGTCATTCAATTTTTTATCAACATGTATTTTTAGAGTCTCGGTGATGGCATGGTTTTTCATTCCCATGATAGCCACTAAGGATATCTCATTTTTTGACATGGTTCACCAAGGGATCACTTATGTGGTTATTCACTTCCAATGCTTGTAGTCAGGTTTCCTAAGTGTCATAATATTTCTTAGTTATATTTTGTGTTGGTATTTCATGGTCTCATGTTGTAATACAGTAATGAGGTCTTGAGTGTGGTCTTTGTTATGCTTATTTCTAGTGAAGGGTGCCTTGTGTGGCCCTGTGAATGCACCTGTGTTTACTTTATCCCTATTAGAGGGAAGTCTATCATGGCTATGATGGTTGTTGGTTTTTCAAGCCTGTATGTAGGCACTCATAACATTGCTAGTCTTATAATGTATTTTTCCCTTAAGATTTTGGATAATATGAATTTGGCAGCAAATGGTTGCTAACAATGTTATTCAATTGGAAATAATTTATTTCCAAATATGGTATGCTTGCAATGTTATTGCATTAAAAATAGTTTGTTTTTTATTTGGTTGCCTACAATGTTATTGCATTGAAAATAATTTGATTTCTAATTTGGCTACTTGCAATGATATTACCTTTAAAATAATTTGATTTGGTTGGTGAAAAGAAACCTATAATTTTAAATGCAATGGAAGTAATTAGTTTGAAGTTATTTAAAAAAATAGTATTGGATTTTTTGAGGGCTTGAGTAGATAAGAAAACCAATACTAAGAGAAGTATGGGATTCTCTCATTGTATGAAATTGCTTGATGCTTGATGAGGCTTAATTGGAAGAAGTATGGGTTTCTTCCAAAGTTTTGCATGAAATTGTTTTGCATAGTTATTGTATGCTTAAAATTATTTAATGCATGGATGAGGCTTATTTGGAAGAGATATGAGATTCTTCTATGGTACTTTTAAGTAAATTCTTATATGGTGCATTGATTTTTTAAATGCATAGTGCATGGATGGTTAAGGATTAAGCTTGGAAATGTAATAGTTTTTTTAAGACTTGAGGAGGTAAGGAAATGATTGATTGTTGAAATGCATGGTTGCTTGAGGTTTGAGCTTGGGAATGGATAAATAATTATAATGGACACTTGAGACTTGAGTAGGTAAGGGGGCCATTATATAGAGAAGTATGGGATTCTCTCCTTATTGTTATAGTTTATTTTCTTGTATCTTATTTTTAAAGAATGTTAAATATTGGTTTAAAATTATAATGGACTCTTGAGACTTAAGTAGGCAAGGGGGACATTATAGAGAGAAGTATGGGATTCTCTCATTTTTTTTTGATAATTTGTATTGTATTTACATTACGGGTTTTGAAAGGAACCCAAAACCTTATTACAATAGAGGTGATATAAATCCAAATGCAAGAGGTCAAAAAAAATACCTCCCATTACATAAAAACTATGGTAAATAAAAATAATATGTAAAACCCTCCATTTACATAAAAACTACAATAAATGAAAATAATCAATAAAACCCTCCATTCACATAAAAACTACAATACATGGAAATAAACCAATAAATAATTTATTTTCTCATTCCTGGATTCACTTCCCCCTTTTACAATGCAATACCAAGGGAATATATATCCCCAAAGAAACCCTAAAAGAAAACCCTAAAACTTGAAGCCCTAAAAGAAAACCCTAAAGCTTAAAACCCTAAAAATAAAAAAAATTACTATTTTCGGAAAATTTATTTTTCCACCAAAAAATGCCTTTTTAAGTAATTACTATTTTCGATAAATTATTTTTTCATAAAAATTTGCCTTTTTTAATAATTACCATTTTTGGCAAATTATATTTTGCATCAAATAATTCCATTTTTAGTAATAAAAAAATTACTTTAAAACTTCTTTTAAAAAACCCTCTAAAGATAGGCTCCTACATCATTCTCCTTTGGTTGAAAAGAACTCTACTCCTATGAGTTCCTTCGATCAAAATCATAATCGCTCTCCATAGAGTGCCACACATCTGCAAGTACTCCTCAAAGTACCAATCTCCTTTTGAGGTTTTATATCTCAAACCTCCTGCAAGCACTACACATAGTGCCAATTTATTCCTTCAAGGTTTTAAAATAGCAAACCTCTTGCAAGCACTACACAAAGTGTCAATTCTTCCCTCTAAGGTTTTTAATGAAAAAAACCTCCTGCAAGCACTACACAGAGTGTCAATTTATTTCTTTAAGGTTTTACAAATCTTCTGTAAGCACTACACAAAGTGCCAATTACTCCTTCTAAGGTTTTATATAAAAAAACCTCCTGTAAGCACTTACACAAAGTGCCAATTTCTTTCTCCAAGGTTTTACAAACCTTCTACAAGCACTACACAAAGTGCCAATCTCTTTCTCTGAGGATTTTACATAAAAAAACCTCCTACAAGCACTTACACAGAGTGCCAATTTCTATCTCCAAGGTTTTACAAACCTTCTGCAAACACTACACAGAGTGCCAATTTTTTTTTAGAGCCTCTTTGCTCTCCTCTCCTTTTCTCTTTTCTTCTCTTCTCTTTTCTCCTCCCAACAAGATCCAACTTGATCTGATACCAAATGATGTAAATCTATATGCAAGAGGTCAAAACAAAATACCTCCCATTACACAAAAACTGTGGTAAATGAAAATAATATGTAAAACTCTCCATTTACATAAAAACTGTAATAAATGAAAATAATCAGTAAAACCCTCCATTCACATAAAAACTACAGTACATGGAAATAAACCAATAAATAATTTATTTTCTCATCCCTGGATTCACTTCCCCCATTTACAATGCAATACCAAGGGAATATATATCCCCAAAGAAACCCTAAAAGAATACCCTAAAACTTGAAGCCCTAAAAGAAAACCCTAAAGCTTAAAACCCTAAAAATAAAAAAATTACTATTTTCAGCAAATTGATTTTTCCACGAAAAAATGCCTTTTTAAGTAATTATTATTTTCGGCAAATTATTTTTCATAAAAATTTACCTTTTTTTAATAATTACCATTTTTCGGTAAATTATATTTTGCATCAAATAATTCCATTTTTAGTAATAAAAAAATTACTTTAAAACTTCTTTTAAAAAACCCTCTAAAGATAGGCTCCTGCATCAAGAGGTCGGATAGCCATACGCAAAACCAAAAATTCCAAGGAGGTTCTAGGGACCTTAGAAACCCAAATAAATGACCATAACAAAAATCCTCTTAGACCCGAAAGGAAAATGCAACTAGAACAAAGATTAGAATGGGCAAGCCCTAACCAGACATATGCACCAAACCAAAAACCACCTGCTTCAGCTTTGAACACCCCACTTGAACTCAATTGGATAAAAATATATATGCTAAACTAGGTAGACTAGACAAAAACAAAGACATCCTCATGTGCCATAGGGCCTAGATGGAGGGACCCATGCCAATCAAATCTTATTGGCATCCTTCTTCCTTGAAGTGGATCCTGTAGCACTTTGATTTTAGTGAGATAGAATCTTGGAAGCTTCCTCCAAAGAATTGATGGTTATGTTTATGGTTGTGATTACAAGCTCCAATAACATTTGGGAGCAAGGGTTATATTTATCACTCTTAGATTAAAAAATGACATGAATTGAGGAATATGAGTGCTCCAAATTTAGATTTTTGAGCCTAGCAGAGGATTTGGGCTTCAAAGGAGTGTTCGAAGTAGTCAGCCACTTCCTTTGATCACTTTACCTAACACTTATGAGGGAGAATGCTTTGAACAAACCCCAACTAAACCAGGGCCAACAGGGGAGTCATCAGGAATGGGATCTCGATAAGGAGAAGGGGGGTTCATCAGGAGGATTGAAAAACATGGGCTTAACATTGTGGATACGGGGGTGGGTGGCTAGGGCATTCTTTAAAATGATAGGTAGGAGGTCTTGGTGAAGGGGCTTGCCATTGGACTTCTAAAATTTCTCAATGGTTAGAGTGAGGGAGTAAAGGAGGTATTCATAGATACATAAAACCTTTCCATTCTAAAGGTGATTGACAAAGGCAAGGTGGAATCTATCAGGGACTTCTCATGATCATCACAGGTGATGTACTATATGGTAGGGACTATAGCAATGTTCTAAGGAGTCGAGAGGGAAGAGTAATGGAGGGTAGACTTATCCCAACCTAGGATTTTACCTTTGTCAAGGAATTAATCAGTTTATTCCTCCCAGTTGTGCTTATCATGGTGAATGAAGTGACATGTTAGTAGGATACTAGTGAACTCTACTAACATCTCGATAATCAATTTAAAGTGAACACCCTGAATTATCACCTCACCCTAGTTTCAAGAAGCAATGAAATCCTTGGTAATCTAGTCCTCAACCCTAGAAAAATTTTGTAGGAAAGGGGTAAAAACTTTAGCATCCATGAAAATATGGGCAGTGGGATTTAGGTTAAGCTAAGTTGGTTCAATGTAAACCATTCTTTTAGCTAGGGATCAAGGGCTAAGGAAAAGAAATATGAGAGGGTGAAATCTGAGGCTAGAGTTCAATAAAGTTGAGCTAGGGTTGAAAATAGAGGGGGCACGAGCGAGGGGGATAGAGCATTTGCAGGTTAAAAAGGAATGGAGTAAGCAAAAAAGGCCAAAAATATGGAATCAGGTTGATCCAAATTGCATTAGAAAAATGCATGGATTGGGGATCAGGAGTGCTCAAGAAGGAATAGGACATCACCCCAATGCTTAAAAATATCATCGCCAAAATATCTGAGATTTACATGATTAGAGCATGAGTAGATAGTCTAGTATGAGGTCGGAAAAAATATTGCATGGAAGATTAGGGGGTGTTGGGAAGAGCAATAAACAACTTGTGAAGGTAGATAATGGCAGAGATTCTTAGCATGATTAGCAGGACGAAGATAGATATGGATTTATATCTTTTTGTGCTTGGCCACATAGCAAAAAGTATAGTGGTGCAAGGATCTAATTACGTGGAACAATATCACTTTTCTAGCATGCATGCCACTAGATTTGTGTCCAAGACACCACCATAAGTTGAACATATGGTGATAATTAGGAGCTTCCCATGCCTTGCCACCCATGAGCTCAAACCTGATGAAAGTGTAATTTTGTGTTGTCCTAGTCCACCCATGATAGTGACCCGCATTCAGGGAGGAAATTCTAAGAACTCTAGCATTGTTAAGAAGAGGCCCTAAGATGAGCTTAGCTTCAAACTTCCTTTCATTGGGACTTGCCACTCTAATTATTAGGCTTTTCATGGATTGCAGCATTAGTTATTTCCTAGGGGAATTTATCTCTGCACACTTTGAGGCTATTGGAGGAGGCTACCATTTTGGCCATAAGATCAACAACATGATTGGCTTCCCTATAGTTGTGGTGGATGTTCATTGTAGGTAATTCTGAAGAAGCTTTCTTGGATTCTTGGATGGTGCTGAAGACTTTCCAAGATGGAATCTTACCATTCTTCATATAGTTGATTATATTCAAGGAGTCACCCTCTATGATTACTTTCCTAGGATCCTCTTTGAGTAAAACAAGCCCTCTCCATAGAGCCTTGGCTTCCACAAATTTATATGTTTGATGCCTAAGGTGCTCAACATACATGAGGATCATGTTGCCTTTGTGATCGCTAATAATCCCTTCTGCCCCAATAGTGCCAGGGTTTCCTTTGGAAGCCCCATCAAAATTGAGCTTGATCCAGCCCTTCAGGAGGTGTTTCCATTTAATATTAGCTCTAGGATTGGGCCTTGGCTAAGCTCTAGGATCCTCCTTAGGGATGGAAATATATTTGAAGAGGGAGCATTCAAGGGCTAGGGTTGGGTCCAAGGAGCAAGGGATAAGCCAAATATTTTTGATAGCATAGGTAATAGATTTGGAGGCCACATATAGGGGATCCCTGGATGAGGCAAAAAAGGCCCTATTGTTGTGCTCAAGCCAGATTTACCAAATAGTGATGGAGGCAAAAGGACTAGAGGGAGAAAATGTTGGGATTGCTAAAGGGATTTGGCCACTAGGAGAAGAGGTCAATGATTGATTTTGAATGAATACAATGGATGTGGAAGGAATTGAGCATGTGGCCAAGGATAATGGAGGAGGAAGTGCAGTTGATGAAAATGTGGTTTGAATATTCCCAGTCAGGCAAGTAGAGGCAGCAGTGATTGGGGATCATGAAGCCTATTTTAGTCAAATTTTTGATAGTGAGGATCTTATTTTGGATAGCAATCAAATAGAAGAAACTTATTTTAGGTATGATTTTCTTCTTCAAAACCAAGTTGAAAGGAATAGTTGGAGCTTGGCTATTTCCTTGGAGGTTGTGTGATGATTTTACAGAGAAAGACCCTTCATCAGTTCCTCCCTAGATAGGTCTATCTTCAGCTTCTCTAGTGGGAATGATGACTACATTGAGCAGACTAGATAGGGTAGCATCTTGATTGGGAAAGTTGGAAACATTGATGGTTTTCCATCCAGGGTCTCCATTGTGATTGTTGATGAAGTCAACAACCTAGCTCCCTAGGAGGGTATCAATGGAAGGCTTGAGGGCTACCAAGGCTCTGTTTTCACTTAGAGGTTCATCTAGAAGCCACCTATCATGCCAGAAGAAGTCAATGTTGTTCTCATTGCCAAGAATCCATCTACTACCTTTTTAGATAAGGAAACTGGTCTAAGTGATGGACTTCCAAAAAGCCAATCCAGTCTAGGGCCCTTATTCATTCAAGAACTGGTGGCTCTGCAAATGCTTCTTTTTGACTATCTCGACCTATTTTGTGTTTTTTTTGGTATAGATCTTCCACGCATGCTTGTATAGGAGAGAAATATTCATTTTGGTGACTTTCCTGAGCCTAATTCCCCTTTGATTTCTACTATAATAGACCAAATTCCAAGCTACCAAGGGAATTCTCTTCCTGTATTTGCTCCTAGACTAGAGGAATATTTTTTGGATTTGCTTGATCTTAGAGCTCACTGAGGCTGGGACCTTGAATATAGATAAGAAGTAAATTGAGATGCTCTAGAGATAAGCTAAAGTAAGGGTAGCTTTGGCTACCTAGGAGAGAAGGTGACATTTCCAGGAGGCCAAATTTTTCTAAATTCTCTTTATGATGTTGTTCCACATTGAAGTCATGGGGTTTCTTGAGAACATAGGGAGCCCAAGGTAAGTGGTGAGGAGAGCCTCAGAGGAGCACCCAAGGATCCGTGGTATTTTTATTTACCGAATATGAGGTGTTTTAGTGAAGAATATTTTGCTTTTAAGGAGGTTGATCTTCTATCCTGCAATGCTCTCATATAGGTGAAGGATGTGTTTAATGGCCTTGGCTTGAGAAACTAGTGTGGAAGTGGACAGGATAGTATCATCAATAAACTATTGGTGGGTAATAGGTTTAAGACTAGTAGCAATTTTGATCCCAAAAATTAGACCTCTCCTATTAGAACTTGCAATGGATCTCCCTAATGCCTCATCCATGATGATGAATAGGGTTGGGGATAAGGGATCAACTTGCCTCAGTCCTCTAGAGCTAAGGAATAAACTGCAAGGGACCCATTGACTAGGATAGATAACCAAAGAGGAGATGCAATATTTTATGAGGTCAACCCAAGCCAGGTGAAAGCCAAATTTGAGGATATCGATAAGAAAGTCCTAGCTAACTTTATCAAAGACCTTATTCATGTCCAAATTTAGGAGGAAAGTTGGTTTCTTGGCTAGGGTGGCAGAGTGCAGGGCCTCATGAATGGTGATGACTCCATCATTTATGGTCCTCCCTTTAATAGAGCTACCTTGGAAAGGATCAAAAATGAGGTGAAGGATCTCCTTAAGCATGTTAGCCAATGCTTTGGTTAAGATCTTGTAGAGGACATTGTAGAGGCTGATGGAATGGAAGTAAAACAAAGCTTTACAAGATAAAACTTTGGGAACAAAGGTGATGAAGGTGGAATTTATCCCTCAAGGGATGGCCTTGGAGGGTTGGAGGTCTCTAAATATAGCACAAAATTTAGGGCCAATAAAATCCTAGAACACTTGGAAGAAGCATGGGGAGAAGCCATCCGATCTGGAAGCCTTGTAATGCTACATAGAGAACAATGCTTCTTTGATCTCTTCATAGGTGAAAGGGCTGATGAGCATTACATTAGTGGAAAATGAGATAGAATGGGGGATATTTCCTAAGATGGCTTCTTTTTCCTAGGGGGAAGCAGGAGAGGAGGTGCCCAGAAGGGACTGGAAGAAAATAATAAATTCATTCCTAATTTTAGAGATTTCCCTTGTGAGTCTTCCATCACTATAGGTGAGCTCTGATATTTTGTTGGAACTCCTATTTCTCAAGGTTGATGCATGGAAGAATTTGGTATTCAATTCACCATCCCAAAGCCAAAGGGCCCTCTATTTCTATCTCTAGTACATTTCTTCCCTTACTAGGATGTTGTGAAACTTAGCTAGGAGCTTGTTCTCTTCGGCTCTGATGCTACTATCCTAGTTACTTGCTTGGATTTGCTGCTCTATGATTTCTAATTTTTCTTTGACTATCTGCTTGCTTTCAAATATATTTCCAAATATTTCTCTATTCCAGGTCCTAATATTCTCTTTAATGAATCTAATTTTTTGGTTTATTTGGGTAGAGGGGGATCCTTTGAAGGACTTCTGCCACCACTGAGATATTTGGTTCCTGAAATCTGGGTGATGGAACCACATTGTCTTGAAGTGGAAAGGGATCTTGAAAGGAGACTTTATGGCTTCAAGAAAAAGTGGATTGTGGTCAGATCTAATTTTGGTAAGGGATTTGAGGGTGGCATCTCCAAAAATAGGAATATACTCTCTTGAGAGAAGAAACCTATCCAATTTAACCTGGATGAGACTGTTTCCAGCCCTTCTGTTACTCCAGGTGAATTTTACTCCTTTCAATTGAACATCCATGAGTTCATTTGCATCTATGAACTCTCCAAATTTCTCCATGCTTTTGGTAAGTGAAATGTTTCCTCATTTTTAATCATAAGGGAAGAGAGGGCTATTGAAATTTCTTACAAGGATCTAGGGGATGGTATTGAAATATTTTCTCATTTGAATTATAGAGTTCCACAGTGAGGCTCTTTCAAGGGGGTTATTAGGAGCATAGACGTTGGTAAGGATCCAAGTGTTGTTATTATTTTTGTAGTGAAAAATTATGTTTATGATCTTATTTGAGGAGGATATCATTCTTCCTTCAACTTTAGTTAGATCCCACATGCACATCAGCCCTCCAAAAGTTCCTTGGGTCAGATTGAAGATAAATTCACTTTTATTCCATATTGCTTTGGAAAATTTAGGGGAAGATATATCATCTACTTTTATTTCTTACATAATGAGAATTGTAGGGTTGTACTCATTTCTTAAATTTGTAGCCAAGTGTTCCTTGGGGGCTCCATTAAGGCCACTCACATTCCAAGTGAGAACATTCATTTAAAAAATTTTGAGGAATTTTTTGCCTCCCTTTCATTGTTGTGTGGGAGGTTTGGATATTTTGGGTTCATCTCTTATCAGGTTCATATAGTCAGAGAGCAAAGAGTCTTGGAATCCATTTACTATATCCTCTTCAATCTCTTTTCTTCTTTGCTCAATAGTGGATGACCTTTCTCACTTTTTATCACTTCCATAGGTTATGAGGGAGTTTTTGCTTCGAGTCTACTTGGAACTAAATTTGTCTAGGATGGAATAGGATGGAATGGGGATTCATTTGTCTTCATATTCGAAATGGATTGATACTAGTCCAAAAGGTTTGATAGGGGGTGGGAGGGACCATATTTTTATGGAGATTTAGTGGAATCATTCTTGATCGGATCAACTTGGGGAGAAGCAAACTAGATTAGAGATGGGGGATCAGTCACTAGGAAGCCCATTTTACCCTAAGAGAAAATAGAATTAGTTTCAAGTTAAATATATACCTGGTCTTGCTCTGGGGCTGGAGGAGAATCAACATTTTTTCCCTTTGTCATAAAATGAATCATCCCTTCTTTGATAGTTCATGCCCTAATTTAAATGCGAATATGAGCTATTCCTTTTGGAAAAAGTTTGAATATTATTGATATGATGGTTCCTTGATGGTTGGGAAGGAAAATAATTTTGGGATATGGTGGGGGAGGCCTCGATATGAACTTATAAGAATCCTCAAGTTCCTTTGAATATTTAGCCTTGAGAAGGGAGCACTAATTCTTGAGGTGGCCTTGCATGTGACAATGGATGCAAAACATTGACTTATTTTCATATTCTATAGGTTGACACCATCTAAAGGAGCCTGAGATTAGGTTTATGAATGTGGGTAGCTCAAAGTTGAGATTGGCATTCACATAAATGTAAGCATGGATCATTATTGAGTGTGCTTTCATTGAAGAATTGATTACCACTAGGTCTCCAACTATCTTGGAAATGGCTCTCAGGATGTCCTCGTGCCATAGGTAGAAGGGCAGATCTAGGATGTAGACCTAGATGGGTGTGAAGTTAATGCTCTAGGTGTTGGGGTTGAAATCCATAGTCCACCTCCTAAGGAACAAGCTCCTTCTACCTAGGAACCATGGTCCCCCTATTAGGATTCGTTTTGCATCATCATGATTGCATAGACTTATGGTAAAAAACCCTCTATAAAGAGCTACAATATCTATGCTTCCCAAGTTTTTCCATTTGGATAAGTCCCAATGCCTTATTGTCTCCATATCGAGTTGTCCCCCAATGAACTTACCAATTAGAGAGTATGATTCCATTGAAATGTAGCTGGAGAAAACCTCCTCTGGGATGATGATATCCACTCTAATAGGAGTTAGGTGGTTATCTAAGGTTTTTGAAATATTTGGGCTATTGGAGATGACCTAGGCATACAAAGGCCCATTAGGGCTTCCAAGATCTCGGCCCTTATTAGGGATGGGGTCCTCGATAGGTCTTTTGTTAGGAGGTTCCTTATCCCAAGGGCCCTCAGGGGGCTTCCCTAGAAAAATTGCTCCATAAATAGATATGGCTTCTTTACCTAGTCTAGATCCTTCATCCACCACTCCAGAAGATTAGTTCCCACCATCACCATCATTTGATTTTACATCTGACATCTGCTCTCCCTCCACCTCTACCTCTAGTTCATAAGAAAGTAATTTCATCATCCATGCACTTGGTTCTCTCCTTATTTTCTTATCAATGGTGTATGCATAGTTACTTTCATTATATCTAGAGCATATAATTTTGTATTGCATAAGAGTTTTCTTATTACCCTAGTGTTTCCATGTTCATGGAGAACTTTTTAATGAAGATTATCATGAAAGGAAGATGGTGTTGAAGGTATTTACATGGAATGGTCTTAATATTTCTTGGATTAAAAAATTGTTATGTAATAGAGAAATTTATTTGTGTTCCTTAGATAGCTTTCTAAGTAAAATTTCTCTAGAAAGAGAGTGAATATGATAGTTTTATAATATAGATTTGATTAAGATCATGTGAGAAATAAACTGGGTTGCAAATTTTATCTTGCAAGAATATTCCTTATTATAGAGAATAATAAATGATTATGAGGATATTTTTATGATGGAAAATATTTATATATGTTTTATAATGATGTTAGCATAATATATAAATGAGATGAATGTTTATTTTATATGGATTATTCTATCTCTTGGATTGAAGGTTATGAACGCTTTATAGTGATGACTTTTTATTTTAAAGCTCATGCTAGATATATGTTGTAATGTTTAAATTGAGATTATTTTAAACATTTTTCTAAGTGAATTAATTATATCTAGAGTATGATAGAGTTGTTTCCTTTGATCAAATGTTATCTTGAGTTAGGGAATATTTCTTGGGATGAACTAGAATCTTCTTGTAGGACCCAAGCATAAGAAGATAGCCCAATCCTATGAGGAGTTGTGTGAATGCAATAACCAGGTAGAAGAGGTTCCTAGAAGGATTTGTATGGATGCAATAGCTAGGAAATTAAAAATTTGGAAGGAGTTGTGTGAATTAAATAGCTAAATTATTGTGAAATGATACACCTTGAACATAAAGGTTTTGTGTTCCCTATGTGGGAAGTTAATATAAATCATGCACACAGTAGTGGTGGTCCCTTGAATGAGAAGTCTCAGGTGACCATGTTTATTTACAATGAGTGGTAATGACCTTAGTTAACCCACATAGGTATGGTAACAAAGCACCAAGGATTTATGCCTTATTAACCCACTTAGACGGACTTAGGTAGGGTTAGGTATTAGGCATTTCCCTTTAAGTGTTATTGGCCTTAAAGGATAATCCCTATGCTATGATAAAATTTTCCTATATCGATGAGGGTATAGGAAAGGTGGGGGGCCACTTTGGTGTCCTTCTAAACAAGGAGTTTTAGTAAGGTGAACCCCAAAAAATATGATAAATTGGCCATTCATATCCACTAAGTGTTATCTATAGAGACATATAGCTCAAATATGATGAAGCCTTGATAAATTTAAGAAAATATTGGGATTCCTTTTGTAAACATTAAAAATAATTATCTCTCTCATTGGTTGGTATTTTGGGGTTGTACAAATCCACTTTGGGAAGGGATAAAATTTGGAGCAACACATGTTATTCGAAAAAAGCAAGGAAATAACTTTCTTCTTAAGGTAGCTATTGTCTATGTAGAAGATATTCGATGATACAATGGGGCGAGAGTAATACTAGGGCTACCAAGTTGATACTATGGAATATGGGAGAGACTCCCAAGAACTAAGTTTTGGTGGGTGGTTTCTCCTTACTTGCATTGTCTTTTTAGACCTAGAGTGGGGTGTTCCATTTTCTATTATTTTTTGGCTAATAACTTCTATGTTGGTCTCAAAGAGTTAGATCTTGGGTTCTCCTATGGGTTGGGTTGCTATATTTTTGGTTGGTGTTGATGGCTTGTGAGATATATTGGTTTTTTGGGGGGACCTTTGGTTTTTGCGTTGGTTTCTCTTTGTTCCTAACTATGTAAAATGTTTGGGGTTTCTTTCAAAAAACCCTTTTTTAAATACCAAAAAAAATGAAATAAATGGAAAGATGCATTTTATTTTCCATTTAAAATTGAGATGTGTGAGTCCTAAAAATACTACTTGAATTTTCTTAGGTGGAACTATTATTCCATGTATATGACCATCTAATCCACCTGCCATCAATAATAGACTTAAATAAGGTAAAAATCTAGCCCCACTCAATTCTATATGGTTTGTATTGACCTTTCCATAAATTGAATCATCAACATATTGCCTTATTATGATTGGGATGACATCATTATAATGGGTGGATGAACCATTGTACCAACCCTATTTTTAGTTTCTATTAAAGTATAGAAAATTATGACCCCACATTTTAGCCTCTACATTGATGTTAGGGGAGTAACGTAATATGACCAACCTAGGAGAATAGAGTAAAAAAATATCTGATCAAGGGACCTCCAGGTTGGCATGAGATCTACCATTCTACTAGAAATATTCCATCATATTATTAGTATCTATGATTCCCTTCCTTGGGGCCTACATGCTCGTGCCTAAACCAATTGTAACATATGTTTCCTCATCATTCACAATTCTAAGTTCCCAAGGGTAGTTATCACTCCTAATCATGAGGGAATATTAGTGAATGCCAAGGTTTTCCATTAAATACACCATCCTATTTCCTTCCAAGAATACATGCTTCACTTGAGTATTCTCCAACTATTGCAAGCACTACTTCACCACCTCCATCATATAATTTATGGTCTAGCTTGGAGACTGTAAACCTTTAACTATGTTGACAATGAACATGACATTCCCTTCTCAAGTTACATTATTTGGATCCAATATTTCCAATAGAAGCACTCCCTATAAGAGATCTCTTGCTTTAGCAAAGTAGATTATTTGGACCTCCAAAATTTTAGAATAAGCCAATAGGATCTCTCTTTTATCATTTTATTACCCTCATTGCACATGAACTCCCTTGGTTATATTTTGTAGCACCATAAAAATTGAGTTTTAACCATCCTAGTTGAGGAGGATCTCATTTAACCTAGGATTGATACTATTATTTTGAGTGGGTGGAGGAGTCCTTAACCCATAAAAGGCTAAGGTTGGCTACTATCCTAGTCTTATTATCACTTCCCTCATCATCCTTGAAGGTAAACATCATGAAATGTATATCAATGCATTAAAAATTCTAATATCTATAAAATCTAGATCCTTTGTAACATTCTTGAATGCTCTGTTATTCCTTTCCTTCTAGATCACCCATAGGAAATGAGGCATACTGATATCCCAAAGAACTCAAAGCCTTTTTTATTATAAATGGGATATCCTAATGTAGACAAAGATATACCATATTGTTATGAAGGAAAAAATCTACCTCAAAATATCTTAGGAGAAGCTTTTACACTTCCTGTGAGAATAGGCACTCTATAAATAGATGTTTGGTGTCTACCCAACTTGCTTAAAAAAGATAGCATTTTTTAGGGATAGTCAATCCCCTTTTGTCAAGATTCTCAATAGTGAGAATATTATTATAAACTACCAATAAAAAAGAAGTTAATTTTAGTAATAAGTCTTTTGAACCAAATATTTTTGATGAGTCAGCTCCTACCTTCATCCTCTATTAGGTATTATGTTTATTTCTCTATGAAGAGTCCTCTTTTATCTACCTTCCATATGAAGGAATAAATTAATATTGAACTCTTAATATACTAGGTTCTCAATAGCCTAGTGATTTATCTTCAAGCTTGTTCTCCCCTTATATCCGAACCATTAAGATGAATGGGCTTCCATATTCTCCTTCATTCCACTTCTTCTATAAGATCCACCACCTTATTTCCAAATATCTTTGTAGTAAGTGGTTCCAAACATACCAAATTTTTATTTTTAATGAAGGGTTATTCTTGATCAAACTATCCTTCTAGAAATATATTCTTCTTCCATCTCCCAATCACCACCTTAGACCTTTTTGAATTAGGGGTTTGGACCTATATATATTGTTCTAGAAGGAAGAACCATGAGGTGGATCCTACATCTCCAAAAAGTTACTTCCTTGCCTGAGATACTTGGCTTTAAGTATTTGGACCCATATAATGTTATCCTTCCTAAGAATTTTTCATCCCTACTTGGCTACAAGGGCTTGATTCATTTGCTTCATATTTATAAACCCAAGCCCACCAACTTCCTTGCTTGATAAAACTTGATCCTAGGCTACCAATGATAGCATTTTTTTATTTTCCACCCCTGACTAGAGGGTTTTTGGATTTGCTTGATCTTTTGAATGATCTTTTTTAGTATCTTAAACAAATTCGTGAAGTAAATAGGGGTACTTTGAAGGGTTGATTTTACAAGTTGGACCTTACCAACTTCACTTAGGAGTGCTCCCTTCCATCATGTCATCTTTTTTCTGATCCTCTCCACCACTAGGTTCCATAAGCGTTCTTTCATTCTGCCTTTGAAGAGGGGAAATCCTAGATAAATAGAAGATAAATCTCCAATTTCATAACAAAAAATCCTTTTAATTCTCTCCTATATTACATGAGGGGTGTTGAGGAAAAACACTTTGCTCTTATTAAAGTTAACCTTCTATCCTATTGCTTTCTTGTAAATACTGATGATATTTCTAATCTCCCTGACTTGTGGGATGGAAGATCTGGTGATTAATATGGTACCATCTACTAATTTTTGATGGGAAATAGGGTTGAGAGAATTCATTGGTATTACCCCTTCAATTTTCCTAAGGGAGGTAGCAGCTTCTTTCATTATTCCTAAGGCTTTTGCTAGTATAATAAAAAAATAAGGGGAAAGGAGGTCACCTTGTCTTAGTCCTCTGAGGCTTTTGAAGTACCCTATGACTGCTCCATTAATAATGATTGAGAAAATTATAATGGAGATGCACTCTTTAGTGAGTCTTATCCAATATTGATGGAAAATAAATTTACCAATGAATTTAAGCAAGAAGTCACATGACACCCTATCATAGGTCTTATTCATATCTAATTTAAAAATATATTGGCCTTCCCACTTTTGTCTACTGAGTGTATGAATTCATTTATGGTTATGATTCTATAAAGGGTCTATATATCCATCACAAAGCCATATTTATTATAATCAATAATAAATGGAAGAACCACCTTGATCCTATTATCCATCACCTTTATCAAGGCTGTGTATAATGTGTTACAAAGGCTAATGGGCCTAAAATATTTAAAATATTTCACTCTTGCCACCTTAGGAATGAGGGCCAAGAAATTTGAGTTAACATACCTCAAGAGAACCCAGGTGTTGTAGGTGAGTTGGAGAGGAGAGGGCAATCCTCCAAGGGAGGTCCCAGGTTCAAATCTCCACCCTACCAAAAAGCTAAATTGGGTATCCAAAATCCAATTGATAATGTTGGTGCGGGCAGGGTTAGGTGTGACTCCTAGGTGACTTTGACGGTGTAGAACCCCCTATTCGTGGTCTCTCAAACCAAGGTGGCCCCACAAGGGGTTTTTATCTTAAAAAAAAAACATACCTCAAGAGATGAAAGGATCTAAAATTAACATATGGTCACAAAAATATATGCACCCACTATATGCTAGAATCTATGGTAAATGAGGGCTAGGAAATGTGGGTATTTTTTATCTCTACCCATAAAATAATTTTAGAATTTTTTTTTGTAACTAAAAATAACTATATTTGGCCAAAGCCAAGGGTTATTAGATGTTTTATGCTTGGATAGTGGATATATTATCTTGAGGAAAGTTGAAAGAAAAAAATATTTGTTGATGAAGTCTATCGTGCAATCAAAGAAGAAAACATTAAATTTCAGCTAATTATAAAAAGAAGCCATGACCACACGACATGTATCCATGCCATAGTCAAAGATGCTAAGATGTGTGAAATGTTGAAAGAAGCCATGGGTACATAAAATATCTCCATGTTGCAATCGAAGATGCTTAGAAGTGTTAAAGGATGAAAGAAGCCATGGCCATGCAACATGTCTATATACCACAGTCAAAGATGTTGAAAAGTGTTAAATTTTGAAAGAATCCACGACCATGTGATATGTCTCCATGCCAAAATAAAATATGTTGAGAAGTTTTGAAGGATAAAAGAATCCATGATCATGTGACATGTCTCCATGTCATCGTCAAAGATGTTGACAAGTGTTGAAGGTCAAAATAAGCCATTGTTGCATGACATATATCTATGCCATGACCAAAGATGCTAAAAAGTGCTAAATTCTGATCTTGCAACATGTATCCATGCCACGGTTTAAGATTCTGAGAAGTGCCAAAGGCCGAAAGAAGCCACGGATGCATAACATGCCTCCATATTGTGTTTAAATATAGTCAAATAAACCACTTTCCAAATCTTCACCATGACCATGTGATAAGAATTTCCAAGAAAGAGGTCAATAGTGACACCTCTATATTACAGCTCTTAGGCTTTTATAATTTATATGTAAAAGGATTTTTGGCTTCTGAAGAAATACAGGTGAATCAATGTTTAACCTCTAGTTGATTATTTTTATGTAGAACATGCATGTATGAATGTTTACTTATTTTTGTATAACCTTTTAAATAATTATGTTGCTATTCTGCTATTTGGATATTTGTGTATTTATTCTCTAGTTCTATATTTTTTGCTATTTGGATATTTGTGTATTTATTCTCTAGTTATAAATTTTATATTCAAAATAGATATAATAAATGGTAATGTGTTCTAATTGAAGAAAATACAATTGGTCTATTAACTGAAATAACAAATTTCTCAATGGTCAAATATTTTAAATTGCATGTACTTTTATGTGGCTTAATTTATACCCTTTATAAGTTCTATCTTCAACTCTATTTTTTTCTTTCAACACCCTTTTAACCCCCCCTTTTATTTCAACTTTAGTCAGCTATAACTCCAAAGAATGTGCCCATATTTGGATGCACAATATTTGCATAGGCCAATTTTTATACCAATAGTTTTTGGCATTCTCGATGGGACACAAGTCCCATTTCTTAGATAAATTAAAGTTTTTGTGATGCTCTATTTTAACAAAATTATTTTCAAATCACTTGGTGAAGCCATGCAAATTCAACCTAGATCTATGATAAGTTGCCTTTGGAATACTAGTACCACACTCCATAAAAGCATAAACCCACCATGCTACCAACAATTTGAGATAAAATATTTTTGGCATCCCTAATGGGACACAAGTCCCGTTTCTTGGATAAATAAAAGTTTTGGTGATACTCTATTTTAACAACATTATTCTCAAATCGCGTGGTGAATCTATGTAAATTCAACCTATATCTATGATAAGTTGTCTTTGGAATCCTAGTACCACAGTTCATAAAAGTCCTATCGTGCTACCAATATTTTCATTCAAATATTTTTTGGCATGCCTAGTGGGACACAAGCCCTATTTCTTGGATAAATTAGATTTTTTGTGATAATCTATTTTAGCAACGTTCTTTTCAATCACTTGGCTACTCCACTAGAACAAAAACATAGAAATATGCATGTCCATGTTCAAGAAATCAATTGTCTTATCCCATTGTTTTTGGTTAAGAGAATACAAGATGTGATGAAGAGTCTTTGCCTTGGTTGAAATAATAGGTTGTTTATCTGGTGACTTTAATGTTGATTAAACCCAAAAATGTAAAATCATTGGTCTTGTATTTTTTAAAACTTTGAGTATAGTTTTTTCTCATTGTATATGGCTCAACAATATTTCCCACCTTGGAATGATACAAGCCCTCCCAATATCCCAATCCTTCATAAAATACCTAAGAGTGTCCTAAAAGTCCTACCCAATTTTTAAGGAAAAGAAAAAACTATATTTAAACACTTCTAGGACATAGCTTCATTGACCATTATCTATGACATATTTTTTGAAGATATATTTATCAGATTGTTAGTTCTCTCTTTCAAGGGAAAAGTGTTACCATGGTATAAATCCCTAGAACATGGAATTATTTGCACATGGGAGGATCTTGTAAAAGATATTATCAATGAATTTGATGAGCCTAGAAGCAGGTTCTTACTACTTACTTGATTCTCATTCATCAAGAAAGTCCTTCATGAAATCATGTCCAACTTTAATGTCCATTTTCAAAGGACTTGGAAAAGAATACCCCATTAGGTCCAAATCTCTATTGCTCAAGCCTATATGTATTACATCTATGCTTTCTATTCTGATATAAACATCCTTGTTTAAAAATATAAAGAAAAGATATTCTCATAGATTTTCAAAGAAGCCATTCATGCTAAAAATATACTAATCCAAGCAGGAAAAATGCCTCCTAAATATTTTGCTTGTCCTCTCAAACCTTTCATAAATCCATTACATGTTCCATTCCCTAAGGGAAATTAGTCATGTCCACTTCAGATACTTGGTATGGTATTTCTATCAATCCTTCTAGAAATAAGTCTCAAATAGAGCAAAAGTTGAATATTATGATTCAAAGACTAGTTGAGCAAGTTAAAAACATAGAGAAGCAACTCATACAGTCCAAAAGTCAAGATCTTAATAACTATGGACCAACTACATAGCAAATTTTCTATCCTAGAAGCCATCAGCTAATAGAAGATGCAAGGACCAATTAAAAAATGGGTTCAATAGGATGTTGATATATATGAGGAACAAAAGGGTAATGAAACATTAGCTCTAATTGACTCTTTACTGCATAATGGAGTTCATATTGAGATAAAAAAAGGCTCATTATGAAAATGTGAGAAGACTACCTTTGATGGATAACATGGTAGCTTGCAATACAGTACAATATTATAAGCATTGGAAAGATGCAAATCTTGTAGCATCCCAACTGAAAGGTTATACTGGTATTTGTACCTTATCCCCACCAACTTGAAGCATAGATGTGAGGACTGAAATAAGTATGTATCTTATCATATCATAGAAACAATCACTAAATCAAAAAATGATGGAGGCATATAGAGGTCTATATTTCTTGGTTATAACACTAGAACAAAAAGCAAAAAATATTGAAGAACTTTATCTCAATACCTGGAAACCTAAGGGAATATTTGCTAGTGTCAAAGAAAGTGGACTTGCTTGAAATTTCTATTAGGAAGTCATGAGAAGACAACAATATATTTATAAAGGGAATCTCAATAAAAACTAAACAAACACCTCCTTCCCTTTTATTTGTCTCTCTTATTGGAAAATGGTATATTACATAATTGCATGGTGGATTCAAAGGCTGAAAGATCAATTATGCCATTAGAAATTTTTAAAATTTTAGGTCTAAATATGGGCACACAAGATATAGAATAGATCTATTTCAAAGTAAAGTTGGTTAAAAATGAGTATTTTTAAAAATTTGCATATTATGATATGCAAACATCCAAAGTTAGCTATTGTTGAAGATATCATGGTTGTTGATGTGCCCCCTTTGTTTAGGATATGTCTATCTTGAAACACACAAAAATAGGCCTAAACCAGAGATATAATTTGATTATAATATTAGGTAACAAAAAGGTGATTAAAGTCCAAAATATATGTTTGAATCCTTTCTACATCGAAGATTACAAACATCAAAAAACAAGCCTTCTAGATAAAATGAGTTGTGATATAAAGGTAGAAGTAATTAATGTATCAGAAGTAAGGTCAACCTAGCTAAAGCAATTTTACTTGCATCTTGATCATAAAATCCATAAAAATACAACAACCAATTTTACTCTCCCATGTGGTGTAGAATAATTTGAACCCCCTTGCTTCTGGGCAACCACTCAATTTGAGATGACAAAATAAGGGATAAAGCATTATATAAGGAACCTAATACAAACTTGAGAAAGAGAACACTCACATGAGATATCAAAAATACTAATATTTGGTTGGGTAACTACCATAACACAATAAAATGTCTACACAGAGCTAAGGTATAGGACTTTCAGATCCAAAGTTAGAGGTAGAATGGGGTCTATGTTAGCTTTTGAAGCTAAATACCTAAGATAAAATTAACCAAAAGATAAAAATAAAGTTCAATATGAAATATATGATAATGAAAATATTCTAAAAGTATAAAACTAAAAAATAACTTCAACTATAACTCATAAAATTACCATTAATAAATGCTCATGAAATTGTATCTCTATTGAATCAAGATCTCAAGTATCCATACTTCTATATTGCAAAATATGTCATATCCTATGCATATAGGATGTAAAGTGACTCTTCATATGAAGTACTCTTGGCCTTCACTCTTTTAGAGACTCTCCAAATTCCTATTCTATGGATTCATGTGCACATGGAAAACTATGCACATTTACAATACCAAAATACTTTGCACACTTTAATAATATTTGTGCATTTATTATATTTAATAAAATAAATACTCAACTTCTAATCTAGGATACTCTTTCCTAATATAAAGATGTACCAAATGTGGTACATTGGCATATACCAAATAATTTAATATATTCCAACACCCCTATATTACATTATTTGGTTATTTAAGACTTTAGTCTTCAATATGGATCTTCATATTGATTCTTCAATCTACCTCCTATATATTAAATATTAGATTTATTATGTAGATGTCATATTTAGTTTTTTATTGTCTTCATTTTGCCTTGCTTGAATTGGTATCTTTTCTTGTTTCTCTTTCTTCTATGTTTTTGTACTTTTACCAGTGAAATATATTCAATATGATGGGTTAGTAGATCATCACAATAAAAATTACTTGGATTCAAAGATTCATTACTATCATTCTTTTCTTTCTTCTATTTCACTCCTTGAAAGAACTCAAAAGTAATTAATATCAAATAAATCATTAAATACTCTTTTGATGAAACAATAATCATATTTTGAGCATTCCACCAAGTCTTGAATAGTGTTTCATGAAGATATCCAATTATTGTCATAAAATTTTCTTCCTTTGCTTCCTTCAAGAACAAAGAGAATTTTGCTTTCAAATATGTAGACAAATATTTGAATCTATCAAAGGTATCTATTACATTTTGTGAATAAAACCTAAGTTTATGAAATAACTCCATTATTTTTATTAAACACATTTCTAATTATTTCATCCATATTGCTTCAACCCTTTCAATTTTAGACCTTTTTAGTTGAATTCCTTATGACCCCCTAGTTTTGAATAGTAAGTTAAAGATAATTTTAAATGCAATTTCAAAAATTTTACTTTTTTTTCACCTTGGTTTAATTGATAGAATAAAGCAAGTTTTCAATTTTAAGTTGACCATATTTTTGTAGACACCTAAATCTAGCATAATAAATATTAATTAATTGATCATAATTAATTAATGCATTTAATATTAATTAAATCTAATTAATATTAAATAAGCAATAAATCTCCTAAGTATTAATTTATTTATTTATTAAATAATTAATTAATTATTGCTTAGGATTACACAACCTTGCACCCCTCTTTGCAGATGCATTGACCCTCACAAGCACCCCTCCACGTCATCCATGGCACTAGCAGTTCCACCTCTCACCATCCAAATCGGTCATGCACAAAAAGGCCTTCCACAAGCAAACTCGGAGTTACTGGTAGTTCCACCTCTAAGCCACAAAGGAGAGATAATCATGCACCTAGTTAACTAAATCAGTTAACTCAGATATGCACACTCAATCACATCATGCACTTAGTTAACTAAGTCAATTAACTAAACATGCACACAATCAACAGGATCAGTTAAAAGGATAAACATACAAATCTGTCCATGCAAATTTATTTAATTGATCATGCACACTTAATAAAAAATAATAAAAAAAATAAATGTTCAAAATTGCATCACATCAAATCAATTGGTGATAATTCCAAGGCAAATTTATCTTGCATGCACTCCCAGTGACAAATCCAATGCAAGGAGATAGCTTCCAGTTACAACCATTAACTGGTTGAGCCACCTCCTTATCCTTTCCCATAAGAAAATTATAAATTGAGCCTCACCCTCCCTTTGGAGCATGAGGATGGATATTGTAGTGAAGCCCTAATGAATTCTTGAGCAACCATAGCAATCATACTCTTAAGATCTTGATATTCTACCATCCCCATCCTGTGTAGAACCCATTTGCATCCTTCCATAGGTCTAGATCCACTTTTGGATACCTTTTGGATGCTATAGGTCATGACCATCCCACCTCATATGGTCTCAACCCATGGTCATCCGACCCTATATGGTCAACTCCCATCCCATGTAGGAAGCCTCCTAACATAGCATGGTTCAGTTACAAAGTAGCAACATCTCATGCACAATGCAACAACATAGACAATAGCCACAATGGTTCATAGAAGGTAAAAAGCAAGCTTATTTTATTTTACTTCTACATGTTTATCACTTTTTCAATACTTGCATTGAATCTTTATTTTATTACAATCGAGCCTCACTTAGGGAGGCCCAATAGATATTACTAATTCTTTATAGTTTGCATGTGTGTAGGTCCCACAGGTATGAACCAGATCCAAAGCAAAACCAAGAAACAACTTTGAATCGCTCAAACCCATAGATAAGCCCATTATTATTTGCAATAGTATGTACATCTTGACCATCTACATCTAGAAGATCACTAGCCATGACCATTCACCGATAAATGGTCATCAACCATGACCATCAACCTATAAATTATCATCATCTAAAGACCAGCCTACCCCATATCTTGCATCTGTAGGCCTACACATCGATCCAGAGGCATCGTACATGACCCCAATCAACATTCAATGTAGTGATGATCACCAAAAACCTACCTTATCATTGTTGTAGCATCAGGAGTACCAAAGCACCATTGTCATTTTGTATATGGAAATGCTCCCTATTTTCATTGTAAAACCCTTGCATGGGTATAATATTGTAATAGAATAAAGGAAGCACAACATTTCAAAGTTTTAATATCAATATTCATTACTTTTCATTTCATATTGCATGGTGTGTACTTTTGCTATCTACAAGATGGTGATCATGGTGGGACCCACCCATCCCTTGAACTTTTGATTTATGCAATTTTTTGTGTTGTTATCATTTTATGCTTAATTTTAATATTCTATTATTTTTTAACTTTTGTTGCATTCAAGAAATCTGATAGGTTTCTATTTTCTATTTTTATATAGGTTATAGAATATATAGGAGCGTGATTGTTTGACCTTGTATGATCGTAGAGTTCAACCATCTGCACATAGATGATCTCAGATAGAAACCATCCCACCTTGGATGATCATAGTGCATAGTCACCTCTACCTCTAGTCTTCAACACAATGTAGGACTATAGGTAGGGAACTATCATTCTTTCTATTCTGAGTGTATTTTCATAGTTAGATTGCTTAAAATAGTTTCATTTTAGATAGCAATTACTTCCATTAAGTGAGCATTGCATAACATGTTAGATCATTTTTTGGTTTGAAATAATGTATGTTGCATTTGTGTGAAGAAAGAGAAAAGAGCATATTAGATTTCTTTCCTCACATTAAAAGAGATTGCATTAGGCATCATAGCTAGGAATCAAAATAATAAAATGAACCTAAGCAAGATAAAAATGTACATCACACACTGCACAATTCACTAAAAATATCAATGAGTTGGATTTCATCACCAACCATTGATCGAGACCAATGATGGTGGGCTTCATCTCCATCCATTGGCTCACACCCTAGCAACCTTAGTGGCCCCCATGAGTGGCTTATTGGCCTTCATCACTAAAAAGTCCCCCATTCTTGGGAGCATCCTGAAGTAGGATAGGTTAGACACCCTTCATTCTTGGGGCTTAATAATTTATGGAATCATAAGTATCATTTATGCCCAAGCTTGCACGAGGGTGAAGTGAAAGCCCAGTTGGTCAATCCAGTAGCAAGGCAATAGACAATATGACCTCTTTTGAGAGGTTTTATTTACATTTAGGATACATTCAACCAAATCATACTAGGTAGCCATATTCAACCATTGTTGCATCACTTTTCATCAAAAAAGTGAGCTTCAACACACCCATTTTAGTTTACATTTCATTATTGCACCTATAGTTCTAGGATTAGGCTACATAAAACTCACAAAAAAAACAAAAAATATCAAAAATTAAAAATAGCTCTAAATGATCTCACAAGTTTATCAAATCAAACATTAAACCTTTAAAATGAACAAAATCAAAATTGGTTGTTTGCTTTATTTGCTTGTGTAGATAGAGTTAAAAGGAAAAAAATTCAAAAAGAGATTCATCAAAGTCCACCATCACCATCACACACTCATAATCACATCCCATCCACCTTCCCTAGCTTATGGTCTCAACTCAAAGTCAAGCTTGAGCTAAAGCCATAGCCCAAGCCACCATGGACCATCTTGGTCTAGCCCCTTCATCCACCATTACCCCTCCTACTTAGCAGGAGGTAGCCCCACAACCACCCTCGAGAAGCTATGCTAGCTACATGCAGTAGCTCACTTCCCTGATGACTAGGTCATAGGACCTAGGCACCACCTACCACCATGTCCCCACCATAGAACCAGAGTATACCAATAACCCATAGTATTTAGGTTATGTCATAGTCATTGACATTGAGGTGGCCTTGGCCCTTCAGAGTAGCTCTATTCTCACACCATTATCACCTCATCCATCCTTGCCACCACTCACCATCCCACCCTAGTCAATTTTTCCCACACCCTAGCAAATGGTCTACACCCATACAACCCATCCTACTGAACCAAATCCTTAGTATGGTATGCTTGCATCATTCTTTCCTCTTGGAGGGTTTGATCCCCAGTCAAATGTAGGTTCAATAGTGGTAGACCAAAACCAACCTCCCTCTAGGTTAGGTTAATGTGACATCATAGTTACCTACATCTAATCTACCCACTTCAGCCCATCTACTTTAATCACTACCACAAGGACCCAACCCCACATCTGTACAAGATAATTTCTTTATGTAGTCCCTAGCCTAGGTGACTAGACCACCTACTATTTAGGCACTAACACCCCCACAACCATAGGATGCTTCCTGTAGTTACTCCCAACCACATTTGAGCCAACCTCCACCCCTCATCGGATATTACCCAACCTCATCCATTGCCACCCAACCACCACCTAAGGCCAAGGCCTATGGCCAACAACCTCCACCCCAATAGTACTACCAGTAGTAACAACCACCCTAGTACTATCAACAACATCCTCAACCTCTACCACAACAACCTCCACCCTAGTAGTACTACCAACAACAACAATCATTACAATAATACTACTAACAATAACAACCTCCACCCACACCACACCCACAATAATTTGCACAACAACAATACTACTAGTAACAACAACCATTGTAGTAGTACTATTAACACAACATCAAACACCCCAAACACCTCAACATCACCTACAACAAAACACCCAATATCAATAAGTCACTCAACCATAACACCAATAACAAACTATGACCTACCAATAGGTCATCCAACAATGACATCAATCACCACCCTTTCAACAACAAATAACAACAACCACCCATCAACTACCAACAACCCTTTAACTAGGGTCCACCATCCAACACATACACCCAATAACAACTTGCCCCACATCAATAGTACACACAATCAGGTTTCAGGATGGCACATCTTAGGGGGTCCCTCAACCTATGCTAGATCCATTCCAATGGTTGGTTGATCAGGTCCGCACTTTATAGATGCAAGTTGTGGGTATGGGATACCAAAATCCAACACTCAATCAACTACAAAACTTCCCCATACATCCCTCAGTGCCTTCACCACCATATCCTCCATTGTTTGTGATGCCAAAATTTGATAAATTTAAAGGCAAGGAGGATCCCCAAGAGCATATGAGCAACTTCATCAACTCATGCTACCTACTCAATGATATTGATGCACTTATGCTGCATACTTTCCCAATGTCTCTTGGGGGAGGAGCTCTAGATTGGTTCAATCATTTGCCAAGACATAGTCTATACAACTTTGAGCAAATGGCCAACCTCTTTCTAGAATGCTTCTCATTAAGTATGAAGAAGAAGACAACTATGATAGATATCTTTAATCTTCGATAATTTGATGATGATCCGGTCTTAGATTATGGTGCTAGGTGGTGAGCCATGATAATAGAATTACCATTCTCACTCCCCACCACTGAGCTTACAAGAATGTTTACTAGGAGTTGTTCAAAACCAATATCACTATTGTTACAACTCCAATAGTACCACACACTAGAAGAAGCTCTAGCACAAGCTAAGATAATAGAGGATATAAAGATCTAGGAGGGAGAAATAAAGCTAAAAAAGAAAGAGTGGAACAATAAGAACTCTAAGGGCACCTCCAATAATCAATCAAAGCCCAACCAAGTTAATCAGGTGGTGTTGAGCACCTCGAGTGGTTCAAATCAACAACAATATCAACAACCACCTCAACAAAACCCCCAAGTTCAACCTCAACCACAATAGATCACATACTAGGTTGTGCTACCTCCCCCATAATTGTAAAACCAACAACAACAAGATAATCACAATAGGCATCCTACCAGGCCCCCTCATAATTACACTCCACTTCTAGAACCTTATTTGACCATTTTTCAATGGTTGTATGAAGCATAGACAATTATATTACCCAAAGTGAAACCACAAGATCCAAACAAGCCCAAACCAAAGTCCTACAAAGAATACCATTACTATGTTTATCATAGGAAAAAGGGCCATGACATTAATGATTGCATTGCATTCAAGAACATAGTGCAAGATCTTGTAGAGAAGGGGGCCATAGCCATTGACAATCCTTTGGCTTCATAGAACCAAAACCTTGGCATCTACTAGGACCCATTGTTGGCACACAATCAATAATACATCACACCACTTACTACCACGCCACCTAACCAAGTAAACCACCTCAACACTAGGCCACAACATCAAAACTTTGTAGGGATGATACACATAGTTACTTGAAACCAATGCTATCTCGAGTGACCAATGCCATCGAGTAACTCCAACAATATTCCCTCATCCTCTACATTACCCCCACCACTAGTGCAAGCCATGTTGCATCCTCCATGACCCATCATATCCCTCACCAATCACCTCACATAGAGCCTAAGAATGGCATCGACCAAGCTTTCAATATATGAGCTTATACAATAATCACCCCCACATCGTGAGGCATTAATGGAAATCTTGAAATCCATTGAAGTACAAATACAAGATCCTAATACCTTTGCAAATTTTGTGGGCAACATCAAAATATGCAATGAGCCATCCATTGCCTTCTATGATCATGAAATCAAAACCTTACCCATAGAAGAACTGGATCCTCCTTTGCACATAATAGCTCATATAGATCGCAAGCCCTTTAAATGAGTCTTGGTCAACATCGGGTCATCAATCAACATCATTACATCTGTGGCCCTTCAACATTTGAACCTCCCACCATCACACATAGTTGCCTCCCCATTTACCCTATGGGCCTTCAATGATGCATTGTGCTCAATGCTAGGAATAATTGTTTTTCCTATTCAAGTAGGTGTAAAGACCATCCCTACATTATGCTACATCCTTGAAGGAGAGATGCAATACAATGTCCTACTAGGATGACCATGGATTCAGGATATGTGATGCATCCCCTCAACATTACATCACTATCTCAAGTATATTCATGAGGGTCATGTGCATTGCATTCCTATTGATGAGGAACCATTTAAGTATTGCAACATGGTGTCTAACCCGCATGAGCTTCCCTTGCCATCCACCCACCTATACCTTACCCCAACCTCACCTACACTAGCCCCTATGCTAGTGGTACCTAATCCCACTATGTTGCACCCATCACCCCTATGCTAGTGGTATCTAATCCCACTATGTTGCACCCATCACCAACCCCCAACCCACTTGCGTATCAATATTTACCACCCATTCTACTCCATCCAACCCACTACACTACCTCAACTATTTCATATAGTCCCCAATACCCATCACCCCGACCATTCAACCTAGTCATGCTTGGCCAAATCCTCCACCTCCTAGCCAACCCTTGTCTACATAAGGTCTCCCCTTTTACCCATAAACACCACCCATACCTTCCATAAACCCCCCACTCTAGCCAACCACACCCACCATCACACCACCCCCATCCATAGTGGCCCAAGTCACTATTACACCTCCCCTAGCCACAAAAACTATCCCCCACAGTGAGGCCTCTAAATGTTCTACCTATCCTAGAGCTAGCAATCACATCAAGTGTTGGGTAATCCACCAACTCCTCATCCATTGCAACACCTCCATCTAGTTCACCCTCCACATGGCCTGAACCACCACCTCCACCAAACCCATCCATTGAGCCTCCATCCATGTCCCCAGGTTTCACCCATGATAGTTCATCAATTAGAAGAGGATGTTGGAATCATTTCCACATCTACTTCCCAAACTACGTAGGTCATAGTTCATATAATGAGTCTAGGGATAGGTGAGTATCTAGTGTAGAATGTAACATTCACACCTCCCCTCATTGAGTCAATTAGGGATTTTGGTCACCCACGCATTGGTACCATTATTTCCATGGGTTCTACATCCAACTCAATGAATTTCGTGTATGCTAGAGTTGACACTTCCTCTGATACACCTCTTGAGGAGTAGCCCACATCACCATTTGTTGGTGATCTCAAATTTTTGTTTAATCCCTCCTTTGTGATAAAGTACTTTTAACACTATCATTGGAGAGGATTCAGCCTAGGTCATCATGAGCAAGGAATTTGACACCTCATCAAACCATATTATCAGCTCCTTGATGAAAATTTTGGTTTAGGGTATCACCATAATCAACCAATGGACCTCCTTGAGGAAAAATTCCAATATTTCAACCTTGGTCTCGAGGAGGATAGTGATAATGAGTATGAAGATCTTAGTGAAAATCCTTTCCAAGTCACAATGATCCAAGACATAGAGCTTGATACCTCGAAGGATGAGATAGATGAGCTATTCAAAGCACTTTCAGTTGCTTTTAATAGCTTAAAAGAAGACTCTTCCCCCATCATCCCCCTCATGAATTTTATAGATGATGAGGATATTTATCATCATCTGTTCCCTATGCCACTTCCCATTTTTCCAATGCTCCTTCCATTGGAGCATCCAAATCGACTAGCCCATCCACCGCTTCCATCACCTCCACCATTGATAGTTCAGCTAAACCCACATCCATTGATATTGGACCAAATTCTATCATGTGAGCAACCAAACCACTCCATCCCATAAATAAACATGGTCACCATTAACCTATTTGTGCCCCTCTATAATTTAAGTGATCCAAAATCCCATTCACATCAATCTAGATCTCATAGATTTTGAGAGTATTTTCACCATATCATCACCTAAATATTTTATGCCATCAAGATAATTGCTTCATCAAGAAAATATCTACATATCACTAGCCCAATCACTCAAGTCATCTATGGTTTATAATATTGATACAAGTGACACTGAGTCACCTATTCTAGAAAATATAGTAGATGACATCCACCTTATTCCTACTCCTCATTAGTTAGAGGAGGGGTCACACATGCTCATCGAGGAGACCAATGACATTGATATTAGCATAGATCTTGATAACTTGTAAGTCATCAAGCTTGTGAAGAGCCTCGATTCTATAGAGCATGAAGAGCTTGTCACTTTTCTCATTGAGAACAAGTATGCTTTTGCATGGTCATACAAGGACATGCTAGGATTGGACCCTAATTTGGTGGTTCATAACCTTGTATTGAGACCCAATGCAAAACCTATAAAGCAAAAGCTTTGAAAGCTTCATCCTACCATAGCTCTGATGGTCAAATAAGAGCTACAAAAATTGCTAGATGTGGGTTTCATTCAACCCATAGACTACCTAGAGTGGGTTTCAAACATGGTACCCATTAGGTAAGCCTAATGGGGGATACACATTTGCATCGATTTTTATGATTTAAACAAAGCGTATCCCAAGGATGACTTCCCTCTATCAAACATTGATATGCTCATCGATTCTACTATAGGCCATGAAATGCTCTCCCTCATGGATGGGTTTTTAGGATATAATCAGATTTAAATTAATCTTGATGACCAACACAAAATGACTTTTACAATACCTTGGGGGACATTTTTCTATAAATTCATGTCATTCAAACTTAAGAATGTAGGCGCTACATATCAACATGCCATGACTTACATCTTCCATGATCAAATGCACAAAATAGTTGAAGACTATGTGGATGATCTATTGGCTAAAGCAAAAATTTATGGTGAGCATTTAAGTGTTCTATGCTAGGTTTTCATACGATTACTAGAGCATAATGTGAGACTTAACCCAAAGAAGTGCATCTTTGGCATCAAATCAGGAAAACTTTTAGGGTTCATAGTCTCTAAACTGGGCATTGAAGTCGACCCAAACAAGGTTAAGGTAATCATCGAGATGCCTCCCCCTACAAACCTCAAAGAGTTATATAGCTTGCAAGGCAAGATACAATCAATCTACCACTTTATAGCATAATTATCAAACAAATGCAAGCCTTTCAATCACCTATTGAAAAAGGGGTTAATTTTGAATGGACTCAAGACTATCAAGAAGCATTTGATACCATCAAAGAATATCTAGCATCACCACCTGTGTTGACTCTACCTCGACTAGGTGTACCATTCCATCTGTATATATCCATAATAGATTTTGCATTAGGAACTATGCTAGCATAGAAAAATGAAGAAAATAAAGAGTAGGCTATATACTATATCAATCACACATTTATGAGCTATGAAGCAAAGTATGCATATGTTAAAAAGCTATGCTTAGCAGTAGTCTTCGCAACTAAGAAGTTGCATCACTACATGATCGGTCAAACTACATATGTCATTGCCAAAGAGAACCCTTTGTGCTACATGATGAGTCACACCTACACAAATAGTAGGATGACAAAATGGATAATGCTTTTAATAGAATTTGATCTAGAATTTGTAAGTCAAAAATCCATCAAAGGTCAGGTAATCATGGATCAACTCATCAAAGCTCCACTACCAACTGATGCACCACTCATAATTAAATTGCCTAATGATTTTGTATTCAACATAATTGAGTAGGAAGAATCGATCGAACTAGAAGAGGATGTTGATGTGGTCCTTTTCTTTGATGGTTCTAAATGTGAGCAAGGAAATGGTGTTGGCATGGTGTTCATCACACCTCAAAAGGCTCCTATGCCCCTCTCATTCAAACTTGACTTCCCCTACACAAACAATAATGCAGAATATGAAGCCCTCATCCTAGGACTTCAAACTACTATCGCATTGGGTATTAAGTGACTCAGCATTTATGATGATTCTGAACTCATCGTCAAGCAAGTTAAGGGAATCTATCAATGTAGAGACCCTATTTTGTAGTAGTACAAGTCGATTATCGATAAATTGCTAATACATTTTGATTGGTATAAAATTGATAATGTACCTCAATCATCCAATTGGTTTGCTAACACAATGGCCTCTCTTGGATCTCTCATTTTATAGAATCCATTTGATAGCAATACATTTGTGAAAATCATGACACTCATGTAGTCTACTATTCAATGAGAATCATCTCAAATAGTAGAAAGTGTGAACATAGTTCAGAATGATCCTTACGATGAAATATTTTTGTAGATTAAGGATTTCATTAAGATGGGTATGCTCCCCATAGATTTATCTTCAACCACAAAGTGAACATTTAAGTATAAAGTGGCTCATTATACACTTTTGGGGGATATTCTCTATCATCACAGCTATGATGGTATCCTCCTTCACTACCTCGAACCTCAAGAGGTACAATGGGTTATTTCTCAAGCCCATGATGGTACTTATGGTGGTCATTTTAGTGGAATGGCCATCACAAAGTGCATTCTATGCATGGGTTACTATTGGCCCACCATGGAATATGATTGTTGTGCATACATCAAGAAGTGTCCAAAATACCAACATCATGCCAATTTAACTCATATCCCATCACAAGCATTACAATTGATTCAAGATTTATGGCATTTTTCACAATGGGGTCTCGATTTAGTAGGAAAAATATCTCCTCCTTTTGGGACACCATACATTCATCATAATGACCATAAAGTATTTCATGAAATGGGTTGAAGCAATTCCTATGACAAGTATGATAGGACCTCAGATTATGGAGTTTATACTCCACCATATCATCTATCATTTTGGCATACCATCAAAGATCATATCTGATAATGGCCCTCCATTCAAAAATAAGGATGTTCATGCACTATGCACAAAGTACAACATTAAACATAGTTTCTTGACTCCTTACTATCCATAGAGTAATGGACAAGCTGAGGCAACCAACAAGACTATCATTGCCATCCTAAAGAAAACCATTAAGGAAAACCATAAATATTGGCATTTACAACTCCCCTTGGCACTATGGGCTTATCGCACAAGCATTCACATGCCAACTAGGGCAATACCATTTTCATTAGTTTATGGTGCCAAAGTAATCATACCTCTCGAGCTTGAGATCTCATCATTACGAATATCATTGCAAGAATTCATTGATGATGACACTACATGACAAGCGCACCTCGATCAATTGAACCTCCTTGATGAATGATGAATCAATGCTTTAGAGCATCTTCACATCTATCAGGAGAGATTTAAATATGCATATAACAATAGAGTGCATCCTCAAGAATATCGAGTAGGTGATTTGGTTCTCAAGGAGAATCAACAAAACTCAAATTTATCACCACATCTATGTGATAAATTTATAGCCAATTGGCTTGGTCCATTCATAGTCAAGTAGACATTCAGAATAGGAGCCTACAAACTTGCCACCCTTGATGGATTTGAGGAGCCTGAACCCATCAATATCCTTCATTTGCATGCTTTCTATGCCTAGCTCTACATTTGCATTGTACAAATAAAAAAAATCAAAATACAAAAATAATACAAAAATAAAAATACAAAAACAATAAAAAATAAATCAAATAAAAAAACAAAATAAAAAAATACAAAAAAAATAAAAAATAAAAAAAAAAAAAAAAATACAAAAATAAAATACAAAAAAATAAAATCATAAAAACCAAAGCAATAAAATTTCATCATGACCAATTAAAATTTGGTTATAATTCAATACATGCTTTTATTCATTTATCATAAGTGATCTTATCACATTAATCAAGGGTATATTCCTTAGGGTTTGTATCTCATTATAGGCATGTCAGTTACATCAACCATCCATCCAAACAATAGAAGAAGATATGAGAAAAATGCAAAAAGAAAAGAAACCCTATGACAGTTTATCTTTCCCAAGTCTATGGTTTGACAAATATTTAGGTACTTTCGGTCATTCAGCCATACCTAGTGTCTCATTCAACCTACATTGAACATCATTAGTTCTTGAGTACTATAGGCCTTCCTGGTGACCTTAAGTTTTCACTCAGATCACACACAAGTATCACACATTAAATCAAATTTTGGTGTCTAGGAAAGATAAAATCATGAGTCACTATTTCCATAAAGCAAATGGTTTCCCCTACTCATCCAATTATGTGCATGGTCTAAAAGATTAAGAATTGACAAAAGGACAAGCTCCCCCCTTCAAAAAAAAATTCCTTGCTCTACCACAAAATGAGCAAGCCCCCAAAAGCAAAAATTACAAATCCCTTGCTCCTCCACAAAATGAGCAAGTATCCCAAAAAAAAAAGCAAAAGCAATAAAATCCCCTTGCTCCTCTACAAAATGAGCAAGCCCCACAAAGCAATAAAATCCCTTGCTCTTCCACAAAATGAGCAAGTACCCCCAAACCCCTCCCCCAAAAAAAAGAAAAGGGTAAAGAGCTTGAATCCCTAGAATTCTTAGTTTTTGACAACCATGGGGTGATCTCCATTACTAGCAATGGGCTATAGATGTCGGCCTAGCAATGGAGTAGCCTTACACATGGTGACACATATGTCATATTAGTGACCTTATTTTGTACAGATCTATGTACGCTCTCGGATGAGCTAGCTTATTGGCATAAGTCACAAATGATGAGTCTAACCTCACCCAAAATTGGCAATGAACATTCACTTCACACACAGTTGGTCTATGTGAAACTTGAATAACCTGGTTGGTCTTAGTATCATCAAGTGCCTACTTGATTAGTAGATGAGTTTGATTGAGGTCACTAGGGTGTTTGAGCATCATGAAAGCACTTTCAGATTACTCTTCCCTAAGACAAGTGAAAGAACAAGTCATGTCATATTAGCATCCATAGTAACACATCACATCATCACATTGCATTCATTTACATCCATACTCCACGTATGTCAGAATTATTGGGTTGATGCCCTTGATTAATTGATTAAAGTCATGAATAATGAAACATGTCTAAAGCACTTGCGAATGATAACCAAAAGGTATATGCATACATTCATTACATTCATCAAACATTGCATATAATCATCAAATAAAGTGATTCATTACATCACAAATAAAACATCACATTAAAACATAAACACATTGAGATGCATAATCAAAAAGAGATTCATCTAATCACACATTCTACAAAGCATCAACACATAAACAAATAAATGCGACACATGAATAATGATGTATAATCATATATATAACATATCAAAAATACATCATACAACCTCACTCGTAGGCTACATACATTGAGCTCTCAAGCTCATCATCATCAATACAAAATGATACAAGGCATATACAAAAATGATATAGGGCTCAATGCCCATCACTGTCCACCTCCACCACTCTCTCCATTGCCCTTAAATGGCTCTCCTCTAACCTGCTCACTATGACTCCCCTACTGGTGGGTTACTCGGTGTGAGGTCCCAACTCTTAAATCTTGTGAGGTTGATCCCTGAGGGAACCATGGTACAAGAGGAACACCTAAAAGAGCATCATGATGCTCCACTCCTTCAACTTTGGTAGGAAGAAAAGGATGATGGCCTGTTCAAAAGTGGAATACCTCTAATTAGTAGAGCATTCTCCAAGATCCTAGACCAGTCCCCCTACTACTCCATGTGGTCCCTCTCCCACTCTAGTTGTGCCATGATCATATTTGTAGCCTAGCTGCTCCTTGTCCCTTGAGCCTGAAGGGCATCACACTCTACCCTAGTAGAATCTTGTTCCACCTGTAGCAGGTCAAACTCGAATTATAGCATGTTGCTCTACCACCCATCAAGCCAACTCATCTTGCAAAATTTGTAATTAAGCTTGTAATATGTTACACTCATCCTCCTAACCACACCATTTCTAGCACTCCCCATCCATCTAGCTCTAATATTGAGCTATGGAAATATCTAGCTTAGTATTTTATTTCTCTAGTATCTATACTCGATCTACTAGTATAGAAGTCTCAACTATTAAGTTAGATCTACTGTTGTACCCCTCCTCACTGGAGATACCACTTGCCATTGCCTTCTTGGCCTACTAGGATGGTTTAGCCCCTAGATCCACCCATTGGGATGACATCACCCTCTGATCCACCTACCACCAAGCCCATCACCCTACTACATATGGGTGAGCCTCCTCCCCATAACTACCTCCTGCACTCGTTGGACTCCTTTGAAAAGCCTATCCATCAGGATTATGCATAGTAGCTATTTATCACCAAATTGGCTAAAATTAAAATTTTCAAAATTTGGAATTGGCTAATATTTGGGACCCTTGACCAGGGCCCATTAGATAAAAAGTTTTGCATGCAATTTTTTTTAGGTTTATTCACCCCAATATTATAATAATTTGACTATTTATATTTTAAATTTCCAACATTGCCCCTAATAATAATGAACCTTCTACATGCATTTTGACACTTTTTGCTTGGATTTCTAAACTGATTCACTAAATTTTTATAAATACATTTTGGGGTCAATCCCTTATGAAAAACCCTAATATCCATAGATCCATACATTATAATATAGTGTGGTACTTATGACTACCACATCTACCTCTACCTGGACTACATATCAGCCCCATAGGGTTGAGAGTTACCTCACTTTGACATTGCTTGTACAACAAAGGAGACAATGGAACACCCTGGATCAACCCAAACTATCATAGCACATAGAAGTACTAAAAATAATTGTAATGTATCCTATGTTGAGCCACTACCCATCTCCCCCACCACACTATAGAAAAATGATTGTTGGCCCACCCAACCAAGGTATCCAAGTCACCTGATCTAACTGAAGTTCTAAGAACTTCTCATCATAATGCATCCACAAAACTACAAAGTGGTGGTTCCTTCCATTCTCCTCATACTTACACCATATCATGGTGTAGGTCATATCATCACCCAATTGCTGAGGGATCAAGTGCCCTTGGGATGCCCAACGAAGAAGTGATCCCAAACCCAAATCTAAAGTAGAAAACTGCATCCCCATCCTAACATTTTTAGCATCGTGTCTCATACAGATATTGATATATCTATACCAGTAAACAATGTGTCCATGCCATAACCTTGGGTTGCTCCACCAAGTCTTGAACCAACCTCAATAGGGTCCAAGGAAATTGTATGATTGAATAATATGGTAGTGTCACATTCAATATCATGACCATGAGAATGGTATATCTTGTTGTTATCTACTACAGCCATAGGTGGCTATCCACATCAAATATAACACTACCTAAAGTAATAAAACCTACATGCTACCCATGCACTCATTGCAAGAGTGTATCCCTCCTATGCGTCTAGGTGGTCTCAATAGTCTCTATCTCCATAGGGATTTGAAAAATCTACCAAACATCATCCAAGGTAACTATAATCTTCCTTGTTGACATGTGGAGTGTGCAGGTGTTTGAATTCCACCTATAAATTAGGGTAGTTAGGTGTACTTGATTTGCATGGATCTTCTCTAGCTTGGCTACATTAGATAGCCCTATAGCCTCTAGCCACTTCTAGTTAGCCTCCTTCAACTTGCACCGAGCCTTGTAAAACAAATCCTTAAATCGATGACATGGTCTAATCAATTTTCATTGCATATACCAATAAAAAAAATCCAAATTAGTCATTAACATAATGATATCAAACTTAAAAACAATCACCATTATTCATCATTAGCAAAATGACTATCAAAAAAATAAATAAAGTTATTATCTTCCTATGGATGGTTGAACAACGCAACTATCCACCCACAGATGGTTTCCTAAAAATAAATTATAATAAACAAATAACAAAACAAAGTTACTATCTACCTATGGATAGTTGAGCAATGAAAACATCCACCCATATAAGGTTGCCAAAAAATAAATTAAAAAAAGACAAACACAACAAAGTGACTATCCACCAATAGATGGTCGAGCAATGCAACCTTCCACCCACAAATGGTTTCCCAAAAAATAAATAAAATAATAAGAAATGAATAAAACATAGCAGTAATCCACCAATGAATGATTATGCAATGCAACCATCCACCCATGGATGACTGCACTCGAATTACGTTTTTAGTTTGCACTTTGACATCCGACAGTTTGCTTTCACCTATGATTGATTGGATTGCACGAAGGATAACAGTTTTCTATTTGCACTGTGTGGATGATTATTTTTGTTGCCCAGTAAGTTACATTTTGGACAGCGCTCACCAGTTTGCATGTGGCTTGAGGAAGACATTTACGTTTTCTAGATTCTTGGCGTCAAAGGAAGATAAAATATAGGGCAATGCTGTATTTCTTCATTGGGCACTTGTGACCCAACGACGGTGGCATTTAAGCGAAGGTGCTAGAAGGCAGAGGTACCGAGTTTGATTCTCTTCGTGGGTAATTTTCTTTTGGTCGCGGTGTGCAAAGGATAGTGGCTGTGAATGCGCTGGAGGTATAAGGTTAAGGTATCATATTTGCTTTGACATTTTTTTATTGATGCTTAATGTTTATGTGGAGTAATAATGTGTAAAGAGGTTTTACTTTGTATGTATATTATACTTATGGTGGTTTTTATCAAGTTGGAGAAATAAGGTGTTAATTTGGATCTTTATCATTGTATATTGTTGTATAGTTGCTAACTCTAATTGGTGGCAAATTGAGAGTTAGTGTTGTGACAGATTTTGAGTTCTCCTTCTTCATAAAAGTAAAGGTATGGGCAACTTCTTCCATGTATATTGTTGATGGTATATTTTCTGAAATTGAGTTTGGAGTGAAAAGGTTGTCTACTAGGTATTTTGGTGTAAATCCTATTTTCTGGATATTGAAGATTGTTTATGCATTAAAATCATTGATGAGTTTTTGGGTGAATGCATAATTCTGGTTGAGGAAGAGGAAGCATTTTTTGCACTAAGGTTTTATTTATGTAAGTCTTGCTACTTGCATTGATATGATGAAACCCTTAGTTGGCTGGTTTGATATTGATGGTTGAGTTGCTTCCATAGAGGTTGTTTTGATCAAGTTAGTGCTTTACTTGATACATGATATTGGGCTTACTCCATTGAGTTGATTTGAGCAAGTTATTCTTTGCATTTGGTGATATTGTGTTGGTGGCTGTTTTGTTCAAATATCCTTGGAGGGAAAAGGATTTCTACTTGTTTCCTTTTCTTGTGATGAGTGGTTGAATGCTTCAAGGTTGATGTTGATTTGAATGGTGTTGGTTGACTAAACCTTGTTTAATGAGCATTGTTGTTGAAACCCTAATTGTTGGTAAAAATAATATGAGTATCATTGTTATATGAGATATTGCATGGTTGGCAATTGTTGGGTTGTGTTTCATATTCTTGAGAAAAGCATACTACATCTATCTTATTCTTTTGAGATTGAGATTGAGTTGAGATTGATATTGGGAGTTAAGTATAGAACATATTGGGTCTCTAAAAATTCTCTTTATGTTTCTATGAGATTTGAGATTGAGATTGGGAGTTAAGTATAGAACATATTGAGTCTCTAACAATTCTCTTTATGCTTCTATGAGGTTTATGAATCACATTGGGTCTCTAACAATTCTCTTTGTGGGTTCATTCTAAGCAAGTTTTTCTTGGTGAGCTTGTTGAGGTTTTGGACAAGTTCCGATGGGGACTTGTGAGCAGGTTTTGGACAGGTTCCGGTGGGGACTTGTGAGTAGATTTGGATAGGTCCTAGCAGAGGACTTGTGATCTAAGTTTTTGATAGTTCTATCAGAGAACTTGAGGACAGAGGTGCATTGGTTCTTTGAGAAGAACCTAAGGATAGATTTGGCAAGTCTTTGAGAAGGCTTGTGTGTAGAGGATTGATTTGTTCAAGAGTTGGACAGATCTGACAGATAGAGGAAGACTTGTACTAGACCAACTGACTATGTTTGGTATAGGTTGCTGAGCTGCTATGGACATGATCATAGAAGGTAGAGGTCTCTTAGGCTAAGCATTGAGGACAGGAGGTCTTTGGTGGAAAGGAGTTCCACGTGTTGGCAAGAGGTAGAGGCAGTTGATCTTCTGAGGGATCATTTCTAGAGTAGAGGGGAAGGTATCTCCTTTGAGCAGAGGCTCATAAATTTAGATTGAGGGAATGTATCTCCTTTGAGCAGAGGCTCATAAATTCATATTGGGGGAAGGTATCTCCTTTGGGCCGAGGCTCATAAACATTGTAATTGGGAAGGTTTCCCAAAGAACTTTGAGATAACTTTTAGAGAAAATTTTTGTGGACGTAGCCCAGGCATTCTGGTTGAACCACGTTAAAATTGGTGTCATTTTATGGATGATATTGTGCATTGTTTTGATATTGCTTTGCTTATATTTCTTTACTATTTTGAAGTATAAAGGAAAAATTAAAAAGAGGTCTTATACTGTTCACCCCCCCTTCTCAGTATAAGCTTATGTTCTTCAATGAAATAATATTAAAGCTTCTTCCTTCATTAACCTAAAATCTACCATTTTAGTTAATGAAATAATATTAAAGCTTCTTCCTTCATTAACCTAAAATATACCATTTTAGTTAATGAAATAATATTAAAGCTTATTCCTTCATTAACCTAAAATCTACCATTTTAGTTAATGAAATAATATTAAAGCTTCTTCCTTCATTAACCTAAAATCTACCATTTTAGTTAATGAAATAATATTAAAGCTTCTACCCAACCCATACATAATCTACTCACCTTCTTACGCACAGGTTAACCAGTGGCCAACTCGCTAAGGGAGGATAGATCTCCAAAGCATTAAGACACAAAGGACTGATGAGCACTGTAATTGCTCATATTTCTGCATCTATTCCTAATGTTTTGTGCAACATTATTATATCAAATGTGTACTTTTTATGAATATTTATATGTATTTAATGGTAAATTGTGTATATTGCCTAACTTGTGTGAAAAGTGTGCTTTGTGTGTAGATTTTATCATTTTAGTTGTTTTCTACATAACTATGTTGAGGTCCCACTTGGACCTGGCATCATATATTTTCAAATAAGTTCAACTAACACTAAGGAAGGAGTTTAGCTATGAAATAGAAGAGCACCTTACTCCCATATTTCGATAGGAAGGCACCTTACTCCCATATTCCAATGGTAAGGTGCCTTACTCCCATATTCCGATGGGAAGGCACCTTACTCTAGTATTTCGATGACAAGGTGCCTTACTCCCATATTCGATGGGAAGGTGCCTTGCTCCCATATTTTGATGGAAAGGCACCTTATTTCCATTGACAAAGTCAAATATGGTTGACTCCATGTAAGAAGAATGAAGTGCCTAACTCTTGACCTGATGGTGCCTAACTCCCATTAATCGATAAACATGATAGTTGCTCTATTTTCATATGAAATAGAGTAATAACTTCCCAAAGGTAGAACACAAGTGATGATTAAGAGATAAGACTAAAAGTTATTTGATTTCACTAGACTACAAACAAATGATACAACAAACAAAATTTATTCTGAATACACCAAATTTTCCTAATTTGGTGTGTTGTTATTGTAATCATGTTTTAGTAGAGATTTGTTATTATAACAACAACATAAATATTGCAACAAAGAAACCTGTGTGATATGAATGCATAAAACTTCTCTGGAAAGAAAGGAGGAAAATAGCAGAAGAACCGGACTATAATGTAATTCCATTTATGCAATAAAATTCATTCGAAGTTCTCTAATTTAGTTTGGCGTACGTAATTAACCGGGTAGAATATGTTGGAGCCTGGGCCCACTCTTGGCCAGTATTCCTCCCCTCTCCTTTAATTTCTTGTAATTTCATTTCAGTTTTATTTATTCTATTTTCCTGCATTTGATTGTTTTCAACAATTTGATTTATTTACTGCTTTCTTTCATTTCTGCAAGTGTGGTGTGATTTCATTTCCTGCAATTTATTTTCTAAATATTAAGTGGTTTGGATTGAAATAAATGCTATACAAAAACACCCCCCAAACTATAGATTTTAGTGGATTCATCTTAGAGGTATTGTAGGTAATCTCTATCTGGTCCATCGCAAGTTTATGAGCATCCCTAGGTTGACAATTAAGTGAAAGGGCTATGACATCAATGTAGAATTTAACCAATATTTTTACCCCAATATTTTGGCACCATTTCCAAGGATGTGCCAATAGTAGATATCATTACAATACCTAGTTCTACAAAAATTTTGATCTAATCTGCAAAACTTTTTCCATCTGATTTTGCATGAGTCCACCAAGAAAGAGAGGACCAAACGGTCATTTTCTAAAGGGAAAAGACTCACAGGAAAATTTTGAACCAGCTGTAGATTTTGAACCTAAAATAGTGTCCCCATAGTCACTTCGACCAGTGCATTGGACTGAGCACCCAGTATTTGCACAAAGCTCTTCCATACCCAATCATCCAAACCTGAGTGAAGAGTGGATAATACAAAATCCTTTGTTTAAAATAACCCCATCTAAAGAGGATCTACTGTATGAACAATAGTGGAAATTTATTGAGGATGGAACCATTTCACCAGCTGATTTAAGGATTCTTGTGCAAAAAACTCAGAGTGATCGGAAGGCCTTAGAAACTACTTCAAGGACAATAGATCTAGAGACCACATTTCCTAAAAAAATGGCTAAGGTAGAAGAGACATCAACCAGCTTTAGCTTCCCAATAGAAGAGGCCAGGGGAGATACAAAAATGAAGAACATATCCCCTACCCATATTCCTACTTTCAAAGGATTTCCAACAAAATACCTTGACCTATTTTTGTTCAAGTTTGATGTCTTGTGCAGGTCTATGGATTATAATATGGATGCCCAGAATTTGAAATTTATTTCCTTCAACATTGGATGATTCAGCCTTGCATTGGTTCATCAGCTTGGGGAACAAGTAGATCACTACCTGGGAGGAGATGAAAAAGCTCTTCCTAGAGCAATACCAAGATTTTGGTAGAGCATGGGATTCTAGAGAGGAGGTCCTAAACATGATGCAGAAGGAAGATGAATCCCTAGAGGAGTATTGGGATAGATTCAATTTCAATTTGTAGAGATCTCCCCATGTGAAGCTAAGTGATAAGTCCCTCATAAGCATCTTCTTAAGGGGACTCAATAGTGAATCTCTTGAAGCACTGAATATGATCTCTGGAGGAGATATTTACCAACACTAGATGTCATACATCTAACAATTATGTCAGAATTACTCTTGAAGAAAGGGTAAACCAACCTCTAGGATCACTAAGTCAACAACCTCAGTCACAAAGACAGAGATAGGCAACATGCTGGAGGACTTGAAGAGTGAAATGCTATCTTCCCTAGCACTGCAAATGGATACTCTCCTACTAGCGAAGAAGAAGCAAGAGAATGAGGTAGCACTGGCCTATTTCTATCCAAAATATAGAGGAAAGCATGCAAGGAATGCATGTCCTAAAGATAAGATCAGGGTATGCACTATTTGTCAAAATAATCACAAGACCAGACTATACCCACAACTACCAACTATCAAAGAGGATGTTGAAGTTTTAGAAGCATACTTCATGGGAAACCGAAGAAACTGGTAGCACCCCCTATGGGGAATATGCCAGCAAGAATGCCACCCTATGGAGGGGGAAATTACATGCCACAAGGGTAGGCCCAACCACCCAATATGGGATGGTGGGGACAACCACCCTAGATGAATACCTCCCAGGGAGCATCATTCTCAAATAAGTACCCATGGATGCCATATCAACAACCAGGGCAACAATGGAGAAACTACAACCCATGGAATGTAGCTCCACCAAATGCAATACATGATCCACTACAAAAAATCTTACTAGATCCCCCTACAGTGAGGCCCATACAACTTCCAGCACAGCCCATAGTAAATCCCAACAATAAGATAAACCAGCAAGCATATCAATTGGAAAGTGAGGTGTTTCCCATGTATAATATTAGGAATTGAAATCCTGTACAATTGAGATCAAGTAGATAATTAGGAGTAGAGGCTCCTCCTTTGATAGAAGAGGAGGAGGATGTACATATTATAGTAGGAGAATCACCTCTGGTTGAAGAGGTTGATGAAGAACCAACTACTAAGAAGACTAAAGAAGAAGCTCCTCCTTTTTCCAAAAGGTTACAAGAGCAAAGAAAGCCAATACAACCAGAGTTTGATATTCTCTCAAGTTTGAAAATTTTGATAGTGATAATCCCTTTATTCCAAGCCATAAGAGATGTCTTGATCTACACTAAGGCTATCAGGGAGCTATGTTTGAGAAGGCCAAGTCATAAGTCAGCCCAGAAAATAAATGTGGAAGAGAAAATGGTTGATCTGATGCTTGGAAATACCTACCACCCCAAATATGCAGACCCAGGCAACCTAGTCCTGATTGTGAAGATTGGTGGCCATTCATTGGCCAACACTTTAGTGGACCTAGGAGCAGCCATCAACGTTATGCCAAAGGAGACCATGCAAAAGCTTAGGCTCACAGGCCTGAAGCCTACCAAGACTATTTTATAGCTAGTTGATAGATCAATTGTATCACTAGAAGGAATGTTGGAAGATATCATCATGATGGTGGATGCATGGGAATACCCAAAAGACTTTCTGGTACTGCAGTCCAAGTTATAGACTGGGGGCTATCCGCTCATCCTAGGAAGGCCTTGGATGGAAATAACAGATGCATATATAAGCTACCGAAATGGATAGATGACTATTTTATATGGTCAAAATATTAAAAATCTGACCATCTCTCCACTTGCATAGTCTATTGACACATTGGGAGAACTTATTTGGGAAAATTAGGATGATGGAGCATTATCAATGGTGCAACCTATAATGGCATTGATGGAGTTAGAAAATGAGGGTGATGAGGATAGAATTATCACAAATTTCTTCCATGGAGAATCCTCCCACATCTCTCTAGAGTCACCATTGGTAGGCAGCCAAGACCACCATATCAAACAAATTTAGATTGAGCCTAGAAGAATATTGAACGTCAGTAGTGAGTTGACACCAACTCAGTTGATAACATTAAAGGAGATATTGACCAAGAATAAATAAGATTTTTCTTGGGATTATTTGGATATGAGAGGGATTTATTTGAAGACTTGTACCCATCGCATTTACTTGGAAGAATAGGAAATTCTGATCATACAACCACAAAGAAGAATGAACCCCACTATGAAGGAGATAGTCAAGGTAGAGTTGCAGAAACTCCTATCATATAGATTCATTTACCCCATATATAATAGTGAGTGGGTGTCACCTCTAGTGGTGGTTCCCAAAAAGAATGGGAAGTGGTGGATATGCATTGACTATAGATTGCTAAACAAAGCAACTAAAAAGGATCACTTCCCACTACCTTTTGTTGACCAAGTTCTTGATACACTGGTAGGAAGGAAGTACTTCTCCTTTTTGGATGGATTTAGTGGGTATAACTAGGTCCATATTGGAGAAGAATATCAAGACAATATGATATTCACTTATCCATGGGGTACATTTGCTTACAGAGTCCTACCCTTTATTCTGTGCAATGCACCAACCACTTTTCAGAGGGTAGTGTTGAGCATTTTTTTTATATGATGGGAGAAGTAGTGGAGATATACATGGATGACTTCACTATTTATGGTGAAACCTTTGAGGAAGCTATGACCAACCTGGAATGTGTACTCCAGTGGTGTGAAGAGACCAACCTATCCCTAAGCAATGAGAAGTGCTTCATGATGATGTAAGAAGGGATCGTTTTGGGGCACCACCTCTTTACAACTGGGATAAGAGTGGATAAGAAAAATATTAAAGTTATTAAAGATCTGCCCAATCCTACAACATAGAGATATGTTAGGATATTCCTTGGCTCTACTAGGTATTACAAGAGATTCATAGTATATTTCAGAAAAATTGCTAGACCACTGCACACTTTGCTATCCAAAAACGTAGAGTTTATCTGGACAAAGGAGTGTGAACAAGCCTTCCAGATTTTGAAGGAGAAGTTGATCACTGCTCTAGTACTGCAAGGCCCAAACTAGGCCATCCCATTCCATATATATTCTGATGCATCTAATAATGCTATAGGGGAATTTATAGGATAGAAGGATGGCGAGGAGTTTTACGCCATCTATTATGTCAACAAGCATCTCACTGGGGCTGAGTTCAACTACACTATCACTAAGAAGGAATTCCTTGCAGTTGTCCATGCCATAAACAAATTCCACCACTACATTATAGGGTATAAGGTCTTTGTACACATTGACCATGCAACAATTATATATCTGATGAACAAGCCTACAATTAATGGTAGAATAATCAGGTGGCTTTTTCTCCTACAATAATTTGATGTTACCATCATTGAAAAACCAGGTAAGGATAATGTAGCTGTAAAATTTATGTCAAGGTTGATACCTTATGACCATTCATCTACGAAAGACCAATTCCCAGATGAACATATTTTCTCTCTGAGTGAACAAACACCATGGTATGCAGATATGGCTAATTACTTAGCCACTGGTAGAGTATCCCCTGCACTCTCACCCCATGAAAAGTGGATATTAATAGAGAAGAGTGCAACCTTCTCATGGATTGATGGTTGTCTATTCAAAACAAGGCCTAATCAAATCATGAGAAGGTGTGTTGTTGAGCATGAGTTTTTAGAAATCCTTAAAGCCTATCATGATGAACCTTGTGGTGGCCACTTTGTAGGAAAAATGACTACATTTAAGATATTGCAGACCAGATATTACTGGCCCTCGCTATTCAAGGATGCAGCCAAATATGCAAATCAGTGTGATCAATACCAAAGGATGGGTAGACCAACTTTTAGAGATGAGATGCCCCTCCAACCACATGTTCACATTGAACCATTCGATAAATGGGGGATGGATTTCATAGGGCCAATCAACCCATAGTCAATAGGAAAAAGGTATATTTTGGTTTGTACTGATTATGTAACTAAGTGGGTTGAAGTGTAGGCACTAAGGGATTCCAAGGAGAAATTTGTAGCAGAATTCCTATTTTCACACATCTTCACAAGGTTTGGAGTACCCAGAGAGATCACCACTGATCAGGATCCCTAATTCACCTCAAGGCTAATTTAGGAAATCATGCAATAGTACAAAATAAGGCATAACAAGACCACTCCTTATCATCCTCAAGAAAATGGATAGGTAGAGGTGACCAATAGAGAGTTAGAGAATATCCTCATGAAAACTGTACAACAGCACAAAAAATATTGGGCTATGAGATTGCTAGAGGTAGTATGGGCCTATAGGACTGCATGGAAAACAACTATTGGTTTCACACCTTTCCAATTGGTGTATGGGAAGAATGCAATGATGCCCATTGAGTTCAAAATTAGAACCCTCAGGACTATAGTAGAATTGAACCTAAGTCTGGATGATGCACAAAAAGAGAGGATTCAACAATTGAATCAGTTGGATGAACATCGATTAGATGCTCTGCATAGAATAGAGGTCATCCAAAGATAAAGGACACAATGGCATGACCACCACATTAGGCTAAAGTAGTTCAAAGTAGGGGAGTGGGCACTATTATATGATTCTCGATTTCAGGAGTGAAAAGGTAAGCTGATGCAATGATGGATGGGGCCATATGAAGTGATTGAACTAATCAATAATGGTGTTGTGCGCATCAAAACTATTGATGGTAGCAACACCATACTAATAGTTAATAGTCATAGGCTGTGGCCTTACCACATATCTAAAAATATTGTGATGGAGTCCAAGATAGGCATGGGGGAGACCCCCATCTGATCAAAACTTTTTAAAATTTTTAGCAGTTAGTGGATAGGAATGTCCACCCAAAAATAATTTATTCTTTTATTTTTCTTTCTTTGCTTGTGTTTCTATTTTGCAGGTACAGTGCTCTGAGTGCAATCTATAGGTAGCCTAGGAAACCTAGGCCTATCAGGCATAGATTCCACTGACTTGCATCTTACTAATTTTTAGTTTTAGTTTTTTGCTTTTGTAGGTATGATGCCCTAAATGCATGTTTTAGGCAACCTAGGAAACCTAGGCCTAACATGCACAGGATCCATGAACTTGCATGATTCCAATTTTCTAGGAGTAGAAGCTTGATTATTCCTATCTTGAGGGGATAGTCACACACTGGATATGTACACAGGTGTAAAATTATTACAAGAAGAAAAATATCCATCTACATGTTTGGATAAGTAGCTATTGATAGAGCTTGTGAAGGAGGAAGCATTGAAAGGTCTGATCAACTAGGAAGCATTGACTACAAGACACGATAGTAGATTCTAACTTTTCAACTATAGGGAGGCATCTAACTCTCGAGTACTTTGTGGGTGTCTAACTCTCATTGAAAAGTCCTGTATATGAATAAGGGCATCTAATTCACATAAAGACACCCAACTTTCAAAGTGATAGAGTGGCACCTATCTCCCATCCACTAGAGATAGGTGCCTATCATAAAGCAATCTGATATTGATATATAATACATATGCTAGGGTTCAGTGCCTAAATTTCATTAGGAAGGTGCCTAACTACCATATATATAGAAGAAGGCATCTAAATCCCATTAGGAATGTGCCTAACTCCAATGTATCTAGAGGAAGGTGCTTGAATTCCATTATGAAGGTGCCTAACTCCCGTGTATCTAGAGGAAGGTACCTAACTCTCATTAGGAAGGCACCTGACTCCCATGTACCTAAAGTAAGGCACTTATCTACATTCTAATTAAGGTACCTATTTCTCAGTGAAAAGGTGCCTACCTTCCATTAAGCACCTATATGCGACATGAATAATTTGGTGACATTGGGAAGCAGTCGAAGCCACGTTAGCATCCCACATGATGAAAAGGTCAAATATTTCATGGGAAATTATTACAAAATATTATGGAGGATTTCAACACGTTCCAAAGCAATCAACACAGGGATGTGTGTCATCCCATGTAGACCATCGATATTTCTTATTTTTAGCATGAGACTTCGAATGAATATTTTTGTAATTCCAATAAGAATAGTCCAAAGAAATTTCTCACATGGGGAATACACAATCATTCTAGTTGTCATAAAATAATGAATCATAACACTCCATGATCATTGTCACACTTGGTATACATGAATCACCAATAAGGTATGTATACAATTTTTTGTTAGATGCATATAATTTTCATAATTAGAACATTTCTAAAAATAGTGTCGTAACAACATTGGCAAAAACATCCAACCATCGATCACCTACTCTATTTGGCATGACATGTCAAACATCGGTTGGGGAAGGCTACCCTCATAGTACTCCATGCAAAAAATAATGCACCTACCTCCATGAATGAAGAGGCACATTTATGCAATTACAGTCAGAAATATGAAATGATAAACCAGTTTCAAACAAACCCAAAGAACAGAGAAAAGTTGTAGAGGCAGACACAAATTGAATTTTCCATAATGGGAGGAAAATCAATGAACCATAGTTAGAAGAAAAGTGAACCCTGCAATGTGGTAAGAATTAAAGAATAAGTTCAAGCCCAATTCAAATTTATCGGGTGGATGAACTATTACTACATGGTCAGCCAAAATCAAGACTTGGAAGTAGCAGAGGAGTTCACTATGTTTGTAAGTAGCTTGACTGCATGGACTGGAAATTCAAGTCAAATGTTAGTATGTTGCAGCTGTAACTAGTCTCCCTTAAATAGGGGACCATATTTATAAGGAATATCATCTGAGGAAGTGTGCAAAATAAATCCTTGGGCACCTACCAATGGAATTAACATGCTCAAAGTTTCAAAAACATGACCTCCCAGGGCTCTAGCAATAGATTTTTGACCAGGTGGCTAGGTTCTTTACTTGCATAGGTAAGTATACACACTTGAACGCCAACCATATGAGGTTCTTGAGCCACCTACTACATGGAGTAAAAATTAACGTCTCGTTCTACTTGGCCTATGCTCTACAAGATGAAGCTAGGCGATACCAGGTAGGAATGACCTCTACCCTAGCACACCATGGGCTACTTTCAGACCTAATTTGGTATGTATATGCATATAGATAATTGCTATAGGTAGAGAATAAGAGGGATGAGGTGCCTAAATAACAATAATAGTTAGCTGTAGAGGTACACAGAGAAGTGTCAAAGGTAGAGGAGGAGAGATCTAAGGCATTTAACTCCCAAAAATAGGTAGTTGCAAGGGTACACAAATAAGTACCAAAGGTAGAGGAGGAGAGGTCTAAGGTGCCTAAATCCCAGTAACAACTAGTTGTAGAGGTGCCAATAGTAGGATGAGCACCCAAATTCTAGGATGACCTAGTTGAAGGGGAAGTAAGGCAACACTCACTGACTTCCTCTCCATAAAACAATGAAGAGGTCAGAAAAAGCATTCCTAGCCCTATTTAGGTATCTAACTACACAAGAACCATAAGTAGGATGAAGAATTTAGCAGCCTCGACCACCAAAAAACCATCCAACAAGGATGAAAAAATCAAGGTAATTATAGAAGATGCTGCAACCTAGGTGTTGTAGAACCTGGCTGGTGGTGACCCTCTTCCTAAAAGATGTAGTAAAGTCTACAAGAATAATTACAAAAGGCAAAATAGTAGGTCTTCATTTAGGAAGGAAAATTTAAGGTAAAAGAGACACTTTTTAAAGTGTCTAGGAAAGTAGCTACATAAAAATAGCTAGAATTGGGTAGCACCATACACCAGTTATGGCAAGCTATGTAGTAGCTCAAGTTAGAAAATCAATAGCTAAAGGCCAGCCAAAAAACCAAGGTGGACACTACCACCCAAAAATATTGGATAGTGGAAGTGCCCACAACTTCTCTAGACTCTGTGGAGAAATTTGCTTCCTCTGGCCCATTAAAATAAGATGTAAAAAACAAGGAAGCCGAGGTAGGGGAACTTTCATCCATCTCTACAAGAAAAATCGATGAAAAATAGGACCCCATTTTGCAAAAAGATCCCTCTATAATTGAGGTTTTAAAACATGATATTGAGTCATCAACCCATAACAAACAACCTCATAAAGAGGAAATGGAGCAAAAAAAAAACCTCTATTTTTTTTTAAAGAAAGGATAAAAGGGGGGAAGGACAAATATTTTTTGAAAGACCCAGGGGGGAGAAGAAAGCTGAAGAGATTCCTATGAAGGAAAAACCAGAAGATCAAGCTCCTGAACATTTTTGCGTTAGGGAAACAACACCAACTACACTTGAGGATAAAATTCCCCCTCACACAATAACACTGGAGCACTTGGTGTAGTTGAGGTCTAAGAGGAAAGAGACCAAGGCACCCTAATAGAAGCATAAAACTAAATTTAGAATTGCAGAAGCATAAAGCCTAGAACTAGGTCCAACATTGCAAAAGCAAATACCCTGTCAGCCCTTGATTCATATGAGGAATGGGTTAGGTCCTTGAAGGATTTTTATAGACAATATGTGAAGTTTGAAAAGCTACGAGAAGAGTTTAAGGAGGGAAATAAGGTAAGAAAAGCCTTTAAAAAGGTGAGTAGAGAGCCTGGGATTAGCATTAATCCTGCTCCTAAGAAGAAGTTTTGGGAGATATATGGGTCCATTGGAGATCAACCCTCCAAAATGAAAAGATACATGCAGGAGATGGGGGTATTCAACCCAAAGACAAAAACATCCCAGGGCAAAGTAGCCAACAAGAAGCTACTTTCTAAAGGAAGTACAAAACCACCTAAAGATGCTAAGCTTCCTCCTAAAGTGGCCCAATTGTACAAGGTCAAAGTGGTGGAGGAATCCCGAATCCCTTTTTTGGAAAAATTAGGTATTCTAAATATAGAGCCCTTACCTCAATATCATCAGCTCTAGAAAGAGGTAGAGCCTACATTCCAGAAAGGGGCCACTACTTTTATAGGATATTACATGCAAGAAAAATTAGGACATAAAACGTACATCACAAATCCACCAAGCACAAGTGTTGGGCTTAGCAGAAAAATTAGGCGTAGCCCATGCTAGTAGAAGCTGCAACAAGAGGCCAGTGCCCCATAGACTACCAAGACTAAGAATCCCAAGGACAGGAAATATATAAGGCCACCACAAAGAAGAGGAATCAGATGAATAAGGCTTACTGGGAGGTCATAGATAAAACTAGGGACTACCAATACAAGGTGCCATAAGGATGTGATAATCCTTAGGTATAGGGGGATTATGAGCACTAGAATTGCTCATATTTTTGCATTTATTCCTAATGTTTTGTGACATTATTATATCAGATGTGTACTTTTTCTAAATGTTTATATGTATTTAATGTCAAATTGTGTATATTACCTAACTTGTGTGAAAATTGTGCTTCATGTGTAGATTTGATCATTTTAGTTGTTTTCTACATAACTACATCAAGGTCCCACTTAGACCTGGCATCATCTATTTTCAAAGAAGTTCAATGAATACTAAGGAAGGAGTTCGACTATGAAAGGGAAGAGTGCCTTACTCCCATATTCCAACAGGAAGGCACCTTACTCCCATATTATGATGGTAAGGTGCCTTACTCCCATATTCTGACGGGAAGGCATCTTGGTCTAGTCTTTCGACAAAAAGGTATCTTACTCTTGTCTTCAATGAGAAGGTGCCTTTCTATTTTCTTTCAATGGAAAGAAACCTTATTTTTGTTGATGAATTCAAATATGGTTGACTCCATATAAGCAGGATGAAGTGCCTAAATCCCAACCTGATGACACCTACTCCCATTAACAGATGAATATGTTAGATGCTCAGTTTTTATATGAAATAGAGTAACTACTTAGTTTTTATATGAAATAGAGTAACAACTTCCCAAAGGTATAATGTGAGTGATGATGATGAGACAATACTGGAAGCCATTTTATTTCACCAAAATGTAGACAAATGATGCAACAAATAGAATTTGTTATGAATACACCAAAATTTCCTAATTTGGTGTGTTGTTATTGTAATTACATTTTTAGTATAGATTTTTTATTGTAACAGTAATCTAAATATTGCAATAGAGAAACTTGTGTGATATGAACGCACAAAAATTCTCTATAAAGAAAGGAGAAAAGTAGCAGAAGAACCAGACTGTAATGTAATTCCATTTATGCAATAAAATTTATTTGAAGTTCTCTAATTTAGTTCGGCGTACGTAATTAACTAGGTGATTTTTTTTGGATCCTAGGCCCACTCCTAACTAGTATTCCTCCTCTCTCCTTTACTTTCCTATAATTTCATTTTAGTTTTATTTATTCTATTTTCCTGCATTTGATTGTTTTTAGCAATTTGATTTATTTACTCTTTCTTTCATTTATGTAAGTGTGGTGTGATTTCATTTCTTGCAATTTATTTTTTGAATATTAAGTGGTTTGGATTGAAATAAATGGTATATAAAAAACCCCTCAAACTATAGAGTTTAGTGGATTCATCTTAGAGGTATTGTAGGTAATCTCTATCTGGTCCATCGTAAGTCTACAAACATCCCTAGATTGACAATTAAGTGAAAGGGCTATGACATCAATGTAGAATTTAACTAGTATTTTTTCCCCAATAATTACGAGGGTTCTACCAAGATGGATTCTAACCTACAACAAACCAGGTGTAGGTGGAGTATTTAGGAGAGCCTCCATGGTGTTCAACATCAACTATGGTGTGGTTAAATCATACCAGCATTGACATAGACAATGGTGCTACATTGTCAATGACTGAAGGTGACAATTGAGCAAGGTTAAAACCTTCAAACTTACTGAGATTTCTATATACACTTACTAGCATTAGTTTAACAACCATAGCAAATGACTACGATGGTGGACAAGGTGTGGTGCAACTAGTAGATCAATAAAGGTGCTATCATAAAATTACTAACTACACACCATCTTTGATCTATAGAGGAAAGGAACTTAAGATTGGTCAGGGAGATTCATAAGGTCAAAAGCTATCATTGGTTTCATTAAGACGTTATCAAGAGGACAAGTAGAGGATTACCTCAACATCACACACTAAGTAAATGGGTTTGCTATAGTTTATAGGGGTTGACATAACAAGCAAAACCCAACAGTTGGTAACAGACTAAACTAGAGAAATGAAAGCATTAACACATATTTTCTAAGTGTTTTTAGTAGTCCCACCTAGAATAACTATTGCTATATGGTTATCTAGATTAAAAGATGAAGAACACAAGCTTATACTAAAAGGAGGGGTGAATAGTATAAGACCACTTTTTACTTTTCTTTCCCAATCAATATTATGCAATGTATCAATAGAAATATCAAAAACAATAATAAAATAAATGCACAAATCACCACACACAATAGAGACACCAATTTAACATGGTTCACCCAATGTGGGCTACTCCACAAAGAAAATATTTCACTAAAATTTTCTCAAAAAATATCTTGGGAATTATTTCCCTATTACAATGTTTATGGAATTTTGTCCAAAGGAGACACCAATTCCCTAATCAAGTTCATGGATATCTATCCACATGAGAACTCTTTATCCTTACCTCTGGTTGGTGATCTTATAGAAGAACTGCTACCTCCACTACATTGGCTTATGGATCTCTATCTACTGAAGACTCTTGCCCTCACATAGAAGACTTGTATTCACTACCATGGCTAATGGACCTCTATCCACTAGAGACTGTCATCCTCTATACTCTATCACCTCAAAATCTTACTCTTAGCTCTGTATCAAATTTACACTAAACATAGTCCTTCGATCTAGCACAAATATGCTCAATATCTATCCTTAAATATGCACTAAACATAGTCCTTCAGTCTAGCACAAATCTGCTCAATATCTATCCTTAAATATGCACTAAACATAGTCCTTTTTTCTAGCACAAATATACTCAATCTCTATCCTCAAATCTGCACTAAACACAGTCCTTTGGTCTAGCACAAATCTGCTCAATATCTATCCTCAAATCTTCTCAACAAGTCCTAACTAGAACTTGTCCAATATTACAAAACTATATAGAGAATTGTTAGAGACTCAATATGCTTCATACTCATCACAATTCTCAATCACTTTCAATCTCTTTCTCAAATCAAATTAGAATATAGAACAATTTGTTTCACAGAATTAGAACTATCACTTCAACACTTCCACTTGACTAGGCTCAATCAAATCCACTCAATCAATCACTCAATGAAATACTCCTTGCTTATAAAACCTAGTCCAAGCATATGAACATTCACTTAAATATTTCCAAAAATGCTTATCAACCAATCTCACATAACAATTATACTCATGTTCTTTCACAAACCCTAGTTCAAGATAGTTCACAACTTCACATAACAATGATACTCATGTTCTTGCACAAACCCTAGTTCAAGATAGTTCAAAAATCCACATAACAATGATACTCATGTTATTGCACAAACCCTAGTTCAAGATAGTTCACAACTTCACATAACAATGATACTCATGTTCTTGCACAAACCCTAATCATGCATATGAAGATTCATCCAATGTTTCCAACAATGCTTATCAAACAAGGTTTCTATCTTCAACCTTTATTCTAGAAAAACCTTGAAGCATTAAACTAAAAAATGCTTACCAAAAATCCTCTTCACTTCATTTTTTTTTCAGAAAACCTCAACTAATCAATTACTTCAACCAAGGAATAATGTGCCCATACCTTTTACTTGATGAAGAGTATACTTCAAAATCTATTTTAACAAGATCAAACTCTTTGCCAATATCAAGGGTTAGGTTACCACAACCTCTTCACAAAATAAGTTTTACACAAAATATAAAGTCCTTTTGTACACCTTATAATCTCCAAACTCAATATTTTAACTCATATAATTTCATTAAAAATAACATACATAGCAATTCCCCTTGTACATCTTATAATCTCCAAACTCAATATTTCACTTCAACAATTTCATCAAAAACAACATACATATCAATTTCTCTTGTACACATTATAATATCTAAACTCAAAATAATAAATTCATTCACCACATACACAAATGTCATAATAAAAATATTTTAATATTTTCACCTTATAACTTCCCTAACACTTAGCATCCATAAAAATTAAAATGTTAAACTTGCATACCTTTTATTTCCTCCACAACATTCAACACTTTTGACCATGACTTAGGCCCTCAAAGGGCTGTGTATTCACATGGGACACTCAACAATCACTTCTCAATGAATCTCCATAAAACACACCAAACACAAAAATGGTAAGCGCCAATGTCGTCGATCGTAGGAGTCGAACCATGGTCACACCACAAGCAAAGCCTCAACAATTTCAAACATGTAACCTATGCTATCATCGCTAGTGGGATAGACAAAGTCCACACTATCCAGAAACCTTAAACTCTCATGTGCATGGAATGAAAAAAATTTCTCTCCTCCTCAGATGCAGCGAACGAATCAACACAGTGCATGTAATAAATTGAAGATCATCGAGAAAATATTGCTTGGTAGTCTTTGGGAATGAAATCATGCTACTTCACTTCCTTCCTTAGTGAAGCTACTTCATGCTCCAACATTTCACATTCTAATACCTTTGCTTCTAACCTATCTTTGAACTTCCTTGTCTTAGCCATTGACTTATTTAGATCCTCTATAAGCTTTCCTTTCTCTTCATCACATTATTGAAACTGAAGCTTAAGTTGGAAGTTTTGCTTTCTTACCATTTTTAATGCATAAATATCATGAATAAGCTCTCCCTAAATATCAACTTCTCCCTTCTATGATTCTTCCTCTATTTGTTTGCTTTTGAAAATATCTTCATTCTTTTTTGACTTGTCTTATTTAGGATCACCCCCTTCTTCTAGAGCTATAAGAATATTATCTTCTGGTCCTTCAAGTGTATCTTCATATTCATCATCACTAAAATTGAAACCACTTTTTGTACAACTATCCTCAAGATGATCAAAGTTACCACATATAAAATATTTGAGGATTATTGGTGTTCTTTTCCTAACCACTTCTTTTTCTTTTACCAAAAATAAAACTTCATCTCTATAATTATATGAGGAACCATCATCACTATCATTTGAGTACTTACTTGCCTTATCTACATAGAAACTCTTCTTTTGCCTCTGGAAAAACTTCTTTCCTTGTGTACCTTGTCCATCCCTATTTTTCTTTCGATACCTATGCCTTTCTGCATCCCTGTTATTATGATCATGTTTCTCATCACCACTGCTATTTCCAGATTCTATATAATCAGATGTGTAGTGACCATATTTTCCACATTTAAAACATAATATTTTTTGTACCTTTATATTTTCTTGAGTCCTTGCTCCTTCTGCCATAATTGGATTCTTCATGACTAGATAGCTCATTGCTTGAATCTGACTTCTTACCCTTAGTCTTCTTAGTGGTTTTAAATGTTGCTTCTTTCTAGGGAATAGGTTCCTCTTTTATTATTATCTCAAATTCTCTAAGAATTTTATTTAATTCATATCTTGTCAAATGATCAATATCTTTTGACTCTTCTATAACTAAATTTTTTTCACTAAACCTTTTTGGGAGTGACCTGAGAATCTTATCACACACATCAAGTTATGAAACTTCAAGCCCAAGTCCTTGCATGGAGCTAACAACCTCATCCACATGAAGTAGATATCCTACAATATTTTCTTCATCCTTCATTTTTAGGTCTTCAAATGCTCTCTTGAAATTTTGCAACTTTACCATTTTGACCTTTTTATCTTCTTCATATATGCCTTGCAACTTATCCCAAATATCCTCTACTTATTTGCAATGCATAATATTTATAAACTCTGTTTCATGTAAGCCCTTTTGAATTACATGCATTGCTCTTGAATTATAATTATGTAGAAGCTTACCATCTTTATCTATAGGTGGAGTTGCTAGTGGTGTGTATCCATTTTCAACTACTTCCCACACTTCATTTCCAAGTGCCATTAAATGAACTTCATCCTTGTTCTCTATAGTGTATAATTGTTGCCATCGAACAATGGTGCTAAATTTCCTAAGGATCCACTCTGAGAATCCATCTGTATTATTGTAAGATTTTCCTTAAATCTATTAGACTCTTCCAAAGGAACCCGCTCTGATACCAATTGAAGAACACAAGCTTATATTGAGATGGGGGTGAATAGTATAAGATCACTTTTTACTTTTCTTTCTCAATCAATATTATGTAATGTAACAATAGCAATATCAATAGCAGTAATAAAAGCAATGCGCAAATCACCACATATAATAGAGACACCAATTTAATGTGGTTCACCCAATGTGGGCTATTCCACGAAGAAAATATTTCACTAGAATTTTCTCAACAAATCTCTTTGGAATCCTTTTCATATTACAATGTTTATGGACTTATGTCTAAAGGAGACACAAATCCCCTAATCAATTTTTGAAATCTCTATCCATAGGAGAACTCTTTCTCCTTAGCTCTGGCTGGTGATCTTCTAGAAGAACTACTACCTCCACTACACTAGCTTATGGATCTCTATCCATTGAAGACTCTTGCCCTCACACAGAAAACTTATCTTAAATACACTAGATAATGGACCTCTATTCACTGGAGACTGTTGTCCTCTATACTTTATCACCTCCAAAGCTTGTTCTTAGCTCTGTTTCAAATTTGCACTAAACACAGTCCTTTGATCTAGCATAAATATGCTCAATATCTATCCTCAAATCTGCACTAAACACAATCCTTTGGTCTAGCACAAATCTATTCAATATCTATCCTTAAATATGTACTAAACATAGTCCTTCGATCTAGCACAAATTTTATCAATCTCTATCCTCAAATCTACACTAAATGCAATCTTTCGGTCTAGCACAAATCTGCTCAATATTTGTCCTCAAATCTGCTCAAAAAGTCCTAACTAGAACTTGTATAATCTTACAAAAATATATAAATAATTGTTAGAGACTCAATATGCTTCACACTCATCACAATGATCGATCACTTTCAATATCTTTTTCAAATCAAATTAGAATATAGAACAATTGATTCACATAATTAGAACTATCACTTCAACACTTCCACTTGACTAGGCTCAATCAACTCCACTAAATCAATCACTCAATGAAATACTCCTTGCTTATAAACCCTAGTCCAAGCATATGAAAATTCACTCAAATATTTCCAAAAATGCGTATAAACCAATCTCACATAACAATTATACTCATGTTCTTTCACAAAATCTACTTCAATATAGTTCACAACTTCACATAACAATGATACTCATGTTCTTGCACAAACCCTAGTTCAAGATAGTTCACAATTTCACATAACAATGATACTCATGTTCTTGCACAAACCCTAGTTCAAGATAGTTCACAACTTCACATAACAATGATACTCATGTTCTTGCACAAACCCTAATCATGCATATGAAGATTCATCCAATGTTTCCAACAATGCTTATCAAACAAGATTTCTATCTTCAACCTTTATTCTAGAAAAACCTTGAAGCATTAATACAAAACCAAACTCAACAATGCTTACCAAACAATCCTTTTCACTCCAACTTTATTTTCAGAAAACTCAACCAATAAATTACTTCAACCAAGGAAGAATGTGCCCATACCTTTTACTTGATGAAGAGTAGACTTCAAAACCTGTTTTAACAAGATCAAACTCTTTACCAATATCAAGGGTTAGGTTACCACAACCTCTTCACAAAATAATTTTTACACAAAACATCAAGTCCTCTTGTACACCTTATAATCTCCAAACTCAATATTTTAACTCAAATAATTTCATCAAAAATAACATACATAGCAATTTCCCTTGTACACCTTATAATATCCAAACTCAATATTTCACTTCAACAATTTCATCAAAAACAACATACATAGCAATTTTCCTTGTACACCTTATAATCTCCAAACTCAATATAATAAAATCATTCACCACATACACAAATGTCACAATAAAAATATTTTAATATTTTCACCTTATAACTCCCCTAACACTTAGCATCCATAAACATTAAAATATTAAACTTGCATACCTTTTATTTCCTCCACAACCTTTGGTTATTTTGACCACAACTTAGGCCTTCCAAGGTTTGTGTCTTCACATGGGACACTTGGCGCTTACTCCTCAATGACTCTCCGTAAAACACACTAAACACAAAAAGGGTAAGCACCAATGTTGTCGATCATAGGATTCAAACCATGGTCACACCACAAGCAAAGCCTCAACAATTTCAAATCTGCCATTTGTGCTATCATCGTCAGTGGGATAGCCAAAGTCCTTGCTATCCAAAAAACTTAAACTATCATGTGCATAAATAAAAAATCATTCCTGCCTCCTCGGATGCAGTGAATGAATCAATACAGTGCATGTAATAAATTGGAGATCATCGAGAAAATATTGCTTGGTAGTCTTTGGAAATGAAATCATTTCCTTATTTATATGCATGCCCTTTGTCTTCAATACGTCGGTGAACATTCAAATTTGAATTCGAATTCAAATATTAAAATTAATTTTAAATATTGAATAAATATTTAAATTAAACCTTAGCACCCATCATTATTTAAATTAAAATTTAATCAAAGATTAAAATATTTTAATTTAAATTAAATATACTTGTGGGTCTTTTTCAACTTGGTCCTTGATCTTCTTCAACTTGATTTTTGGCTTGAAATAATAATAATAAAATATTATTATTTAATTTGAACTTGCTTCTCCTTCCTTGGGTCTTCATCCTTTGGGCCCTCCTGGGTATATAATATTTAAAAATAAATATTATAACCTATTGCTTTTCAAGACCTTATTGCTTTTGGAAGAAACACTTAATGTCCTCAAAGATGATGAACATAGCACAAAATATTTTTTTGCATCAATGAAAACAAATATTGCTCATATTTCCAATAAAATATACTCAACACCCACTTCCTTATCTTCCTTCTGGCTTCATGTTCAACTTCGTGATGTTCCCTACTTCCTCCACGCTCTCCTCCATATTTCTCCCCCATGCTCCTTCTTACCCACACACCTATAAAATCTATTTTCTTGACTTGCATCCACCACCTAACCACCATAAATTTTCATATGCATCCATTAGGGGTAGGGGATAACATTCCTCCTTTAATATTCCCAAGATGATTGCCATTAATATGCCATCTCTTCATGTCAAAGGGAGATTCGCACAGCTGGTCTGATCGAATTTCCAAAGAACAAACTATCTGATTCTCTGAGAGGTGTTCTTATCACATTTAACCCACATTGGTTGGTCACTTTTGGTTAAGAAAATCCCCCAATAATTCAACTAATTAAAGTCTATTCTTTTGGATTCAATGAATTACATCTATCATTTTAAATAAAGGAGTTATTTGCTTAATGGAATTATTTTATTTCTAAATATAAAACAACCATTTTTATTTCAAAAAAATTCTTTATTCATCTGAAGTAAATCACATTTCATTCAAATGAAAACTCTTTATAACCATAAAATAACTCATCCATTTATTTAAAATGAGATCTCTTTATTATTTAAATAAATTAACTATTTATTTAAAATGAGATTTCCTTTATCATTCCAGTTAGATCAACTATGTATTTAAGAATGATATTTCTTTATTATTTAAATAAATCAACTATTTATTTAAAATGATATCTCTTTGCTTATTTAAATAAATCAACTATTTATTTAAAATGATATCTCTTTGCTATTTAAATAAATCAACTATTTATTTAAAATGATATCTCTTTGCTATTTAAATAAATCAACTATTTATTCATAGCTCACAAATTATTAAAGCAATTAGTGCTAAAGTAAAAGATAATCAAGCATGTGCAACAAACAAAGAGGGAGTATTTCCATCAATCTAGTCATCTGTCTCAGCTGCTAGAACTTACAATAGCTACTTGGCCATCAGTTTAGGGCTCAAGGTGGCTAGCTATTGACGATTATCCCTTAACCGAATGCATGCCTATATGAATATATCTATCCTTGTTACCTCTGAGTTACCATATCATCACTTACCCAACCTCAAAACCCTCATATTTGGTGGATAACTCAACTTCTTCCACTTATGAGTGCACTTGATCCTACACATTGATAATTTCTTTAGCAGTATCATGCCCTTCAATATCTATTAATATTGCATAACTGCTTAATTGCACAAAATTGAGTATTAAGCATCATCAGATAATACATTGTTTTTCATATAAAAAAGGTCCATCTAGGAGGGTCATAATAAGCATGTACCAAATAATGTAATATATTCTAACAACCTAACCAATATTGGCAACATTTTTTATCTATGGGAAACTAAACATGAAGAGAAACTCAATTTTGGTGTCATATGGTCTGGACACTACAAGTTCACAGGTTAAACTTTAGGATATATTTCAAGATAGGTGTGGTAGGTGAGCCATGCATGAATTTTGTGTACGTAGACCAAAAATAAATAAGCAACTTCTTACAACCATGTTAGATAAAATATGATATGCTCATAGGTGATGTGTGTATTACACCATTTTGTACAAGGGATCATTACAATATCTAAAAAATAAATTCAAAAACTATTCTAGTTAACCATCTAGTATTTCATAGAGAACTTTCTATCAACTTTCTATATTATTCCTCTATTATTAGTACACCGACTCTGTAGCCCAATGAACATGATCAAAACTATACAAAATTTATAGAACACATACCTAAGGATTTGCACCAAGTACAACTGACATGAATCATGTGAGAAAGATAATACATCATTTCATATGAAGATATAATGTCAACATAATTAAAAAGTACTAAAAATAAGGATTTGGGTTGACACTAAATAGACGATTCAAACAAACCATTTTATTTAAATAAAGTGCCCAATAAAGATATATGACTCCATAGTTTCCAACTAGTGGAAACACATTTCTACTCTATATAAGGCTTCATGTGCAACATAAAGTGAATTATCCTAGGAACAAGATGAGTTCAAGAGCACATGTGAATACTCAAATGATGAAATTTGATTAGCAAATGAGGTTCTTGTTAAACCATGTGAGAAAGGAAAATGGTGCAAATATAACAAATGCTCATGGAAATTTGTTTGTTCTTAAAGAAGTTATTAGCTATAGCAAAGTATATTCATGGAGATGTAGTTTGTGGGGGTGTCTCATGAACCAGGTAGTTCTTTTTACCTTTTTGATGGGATAATTCTAGGACTACCTTCCCTTTCATTTCTTATTTTTGTTTAGATTTTCCATTTCTTCGGGTGTTCGTTTGTATATTTTATCATGAACACATTTAGTTATTATCCTTTACTCTTTTCATTTTTCTCCTTCATGTAGATATTATTTCTTCCAAAATTTTGTCATCCCTATGCTTTTCCAAATTTTTATTGTTTTCACATTTTACCTCCTTTTTGTGCATGCACCCCCTAATTTCATCACCCACTTCCCCTTTATCTTGTAGTAATTATTTTCCCTAGTCTTCCTTTTAGTTCCCTCTTCCCTTTCCCTCCCCTTAGAAAGTGCATAATTCAAAATATGGCTATTTAAGTTCTTTATTTCCACAAGTGAAAATTCCCTATGAGTCACCAAGAATATTGGTATTTTTATCTCTACCCATACAATACTTTTAGTAGATTATTTTTGTAACTAAGAATGGCAATATTTGGCCAAAACTAGGGGTTGTCAAATATTTTATATTTGGAAAGTGGGTATATTACCCTAAGTATAGTTAAAAGAGATAAATCTTGGCTGACAAAGTCTATCGTGTAACTAAATAACAAAGCATTAAAATTTGGCAAAGTATAAAAAGCAACCATGGTTGTGCGACATGTCTTCATATCATGGTTGAATATGCTAAGAAGCATTAAAGGCTAAAAGAATCCATAGTCATATGACATCTCCATACCATATTTGAAGATTCTAAGAAGTGACGAAGGCTAAAAGAATCCATGGTTGCATGACATATCTCAATGCCATGATCAAATATGTTGAGAAGTGTTGAAGGTCAAAAGAAACCATGGTTGCACGACATATCTCCATGTTGTGATAAAATATGTTGAAAAATACCAAAATATAGAAGAATCCATAACTATACAATATATCTCTATGCCATAGTAAAATATGTTAAGAAGTTCTAAAGGTCAAAAGAATCCATAGTCGCATGACATGTCTCCATGTTGTGGTCAAAGATGTTGAAAAGTGTTGAAGGTCAAAAGAAGCCATGACCACACGATATGTCTCTATACCATAGTCAAATATGTTGAGAAGTGTTGAAGGTCGAAAGAAGCCATGACTGCATGACATGTCTCCATACCATGGTTGAAGATGTTGAGAAGTGTTGAAGGTTGAAATAATCCATGACCATACAACATGTCTCCATGCTATAGTCAAGGATGTTTAGAAGTTTTGAAGGCTTAAAGAAGCCATGTTTGTGTGACATGTATTCATATTTTTGTCAAAGATAGTTAAAAATACCACTTTCCAAATCTTCACCATGACCTTGCGATAAAAATTTACAAGTAAGAGGTCATTAGTGACATCACAAAACCATGATCAACCTAAGTCAAAAATCAATGAAATATAATATAAAGCCACAACCGTGTGACATGTCTCTGTGTTGTGATCATAGAACCTAGAAAACAGGTAGATAGGATACATGGCCATGCTATAGAATATTCATGAAAAATTCAACTAACAAAATTTGTTACAAATATATAGCAAAGAATTGTTTCAAGAATGAGGGATGGCCCAGATCAAAGCTCAACCTACTAATACCTTTGTAACAACTTCTATTTTTAAAAATATTGTATTGTAAAGATTAAAATGTAAAAATCTATAAATAGAGGTGGTAGCCTTTAAAAAAGGGGTTGGCTCTTAGGCTTCTACAATTTACATTTAAAAGGTTTTTGGTTTATGAAGAAATACAAGTGAATCAGTGTTTAACCTCCAGTTGATTCATTTTATGTAGAAAATGTATGTATGAATGCTTACTTATTTTTGTATAATCTATTGAATTATTATGTTGCTATTTATCTATCTAGATATTTGTGTATTCATTCTCTGGTTATGGAATTTGTATTCAAAATAGATATAATAAATGGTAATGTGTTCTAATTGAAGAAAAATAGTTGGTCTTGTTAGCTTTTAAGGATATATGTAGTGGGAGAGATCTAACACAGGTCCTAATAAGATATATAAAATATGAAAGAACGAAATTATACATTATGATTGAAATATACTATAAATAGAAATGACAAAAATACAATGCAGTATGGAGGTAATGGTCGCTCCATTAATATCAACTAGAGAACTACATTGTACTCCATACAATATTTCTACTCCTATATACTATGCACTTGATAGAGACTTGATATAAATATGAGCTTGTTGTGATATTTCATTGAGGCCCTTTCTATAGGAAGATAGGTTCATTGGCCAACACTCTACCTAGTTATACAAGTGGACACCTTGCACATTGACATTCATTTATTACATTGCTTGAATTAATTAGCTAACTTCCCCTTAAAGTAATATCCTATTCTAACTATGTACCAAAGGTGGTACATTTACATGACCCAAATGATGTAATATACTCTAACTCTAACACCCCCTATATTACATTATTTGGGTATTGAATATTTCAATATTCAATATGGATCTTCTTATTTGTCTTGGAGTTTATATTGTCCTTATCTAATTTTGTAACCTTTTCAAGCAAGTAGTTAATATCTTCATAACCTGTTTTTCTTGCTGAAAGAGCTTTAACTTCATAACTATCTATAGGTTCTTCCAGTTCTTATTTATTCTATCCTTTGAGCTAGGTTTTCTTTCTGATTCTCTTTTTGATACTCCAATTGGGGATAATTGGTTGGATGTATAACTTGCTATTGATGAGGATTATTTTGATATTGCCTTGATTGAAATCTACTTCCATTATTCATCGAATTTTATTAATTCTAATTTTTGGGATTGAATCTACAATAATTAGTACTATGACCTTTTCTTTTGCATATCTGACAATACCTGTTATACCATGGTATTCATCCTTTTGATAATAAAGAAATATTTACCTATGGATTATATTTTTATTCCAATGTAGTGTTAGTCATTTCATCTTTAACTATATTCTCCACCTCATACTCTTGAATAATATTGATTAGATCATCAAAGGAAGTATCTTTACTTAGGACTTGTAAAGATGTAACCAAATATATGTAGCTATTTTGAAGTTCTTTCATGGTTACTTAAGTAAAAAGTTCATCTTTAATCTATTCTCCTAAGGTTAATAATTTCCCTTTGATATCTACTACTTTCCTTAGAAATTCATTTTTAGGGAATGTAGTTGAGTTTGAATATGAAGGATAGTGGCTTTATTTTCCCTTTGAATATCTTCTCTAAGATTTTCCATGATTCTATAGATATATTTGTTAAACTGATATAAGGTTGTATCTCATCAATGATAGTAAAGGTTATTATCATTAGAGCTTTTGCATCATTTTATTTAAATTTTTGAATTTTAGTATCACCATTGGTTAGTATTTTTGTTGTTCCATTTCCTAAAGTTTTTCATATACTAAGATTACTTTTACCTTATTTTTCTAGGAAAAATAGTTGGGACCTTTGAGTAATTGGGATTCTATAAGAAGGATTTTTTTGATGCCATGATAATCCTTGTGGTCCTCTTTTAAATTCCTTAGTATGATATCTTGGTGAAATTCTAGGTTTTGTAGAAACCTTATGACTCCCAAATGAATGGATTACTTGATAATATTTGATGAATGCTATTATTATCAAGTTTTGTAGAATGTATTATATATCCCTAGTGATTTTGGATATGCTATATGATCAATAGAGTGTTTTTGAGAATAGTAGTTCAATTTTGAGTTGATTTTGTAATGTTTTGTAAGTAGAAAAATCAACTTCTATTACACCTTATTGCTCCTATTGAACTTAAGAACTTTCTAATTTGATGAGGTTCTATCAGTTGGATTTTTTTGTCCCTTTAATATTATTTTGAGACAAGTATACCAATTTATTTCCAACTCTTAATTTTTCTTAATGAACCTTATTTTATAGCCTTTAATATTTTGATATTTAATGTTTCTAAATTCCAATAACCTACTTTGGTGTATAATTCCTTATAACTCCCTAATATGGAATATCAAAAAATAATAATATTTGCAATAATAGATGTTTAATTTATCTAGGTAGAAATCCTTATTTCTCCTATATAAAAGACTGCAAATATTAGTCTATTTTAATATATATTTTCTTTTTATTTTTACTTTCAAATATGGTTGATTTCCTTTGATATTTCAACCTTATATTATACCCTTATAAATTCATTTTAATGAAAGCAAATTAGACATGGTAAACTCTTACCTTTATGATGCTTCAAATATCTACGTATTCGATGATGGATTCAGACATGTATGACAACAACATTCAACGTTTCTCTTGGACATTGTGAGCAATGACAAAATTTGATTCTGCCTTGAATTAAATGCATGAATGGTGGTACTCCAAGTCTAGCCTCTTTGACCTAATTTGAATACCTTTATCAAGATATTTTAATACTCTTATTATTGCAACTTATTGCTACTTTGAATGCTTCCAAATGCTATTTCATCCTTGGTTTTAGGTGCCTTAAATAGGAGAATGATCTTCTTGATAAGGACAAGTGTCACGAAGGTTTCTTTTAATGCTCGATGATGCTATTATACACTTGGAATTCATTGTATAATGGAGATGTTATAGTATTTATGTAAACACTTGTATACCTTAGTGTCACCTCTTCTCTAATATTCCCAATGTTTACATGTGTAAAGCTTCTTCGAATTATTTCTTTCATGTGTGTAGAATTTTAAACATTGTTTTGAAGGTGTTAGGGTTTTTTCTAAGGTAACAAGTGGTACCTTATTTCCTTTGCATATCCTAGCCTTATTAACATATTCTTGCAAGCTTCTCCAATGTATGTTTCCACATTTTCTATTGTTGTGTTTCGATGGTGCTGAGTTGGTTCTAGCTGAGCAATATTATGGTGGAGCTCGAGTGATTTTATGCTAGAGCAATAAGAAGTACTTTAGTGGATACTTCGTGATGCTCAAATGATGATATACAATGCTCCTTGGATATTCATATAGCTTTGGTATTGCTTGCTTTGATTTTCTCCTACTTTCAAACTGCCCATTTTCTTCCTTTGTGAATGACCTCGTGCTTTGCTTTGTGTGTTTGCAAGTTACCTATTGTGGCTATCCAAACCATGGGTGATGTGAACCTTTTTATGGGTCTTTTAGCCTTGCATGGATGATGCTTTTCTATAGCTACTTTGAGATGCTTTTTACTTGTGAATAATGTGTCTTTGTGACACTTAAAACTTGTCATTTCTCGTACATAGAACATAATATCATGGTGCAAGACAATGTAAATAAAATTTGTAAATGAAATATCTTTTTGCACCTCCTTTTGCAATCTCTTTATACTAGTTTTAATGGCAACTTTCTTGTATGCAAGGGCTAATTTGATGTTGTCTCCTTTGTTTGACAACTCTCTCATTTTTTCTTGATTAATCTATAGATTGAAGATTTGCACTAATTTTCACATGAATAAAAATATTTAGTGCACCTCGAATCTGAGATTCACCAAGTCTTGATTCATAGCTTCTTTTGCTAATTTTTATGGTGGATTTCTTCTCCACTCCTTGGAGGAATTTGATATTATTTTGGTGGATTCTTTGGGCCATAAAATACTATAGGTTTTGTGCACCAAATATTTTCTTTAGACACTTTGATAATCTACTGGTTTTATACCTTGATCTTTAACAATCAAAGAACACAAACTAATATTTTTGCGAGTAGCTAGTTAAAGATCAACTAGTATAGTGCAAATGGATAAATTATCCAACTTAATGCACTTTTAAAGGTAATAATAATCTCATCTTATTGATCCTGTAAATAAGCTCTCAAAGTAATTTCAAATGCACTTAATATATTTGCAATTTTTAAGAGTAATATGTAATGAACCCTTAAGTTTTTCACTACAATCAATATTGTAGGATATAATCTTCTTTCTTTCTAGATAGATAATAGGTAGGTGATAATTTTATTTATTTCAAAAAATATCCAACTCCTATTTAATGTGTAAATATATCTTAAAATGAATTCTTCTTTTTGCACTTTCTTGAAGACTATAATATGAGCCCTTCTCCTTGCAACTTTAATCCAAATATGGTGCTTAATGAAATTTAATAATGAACCCTAATTTGAATTTCAAATAATTTTACCCTAGTTTCTTACCTTTAGTAGATTCTATAAATGATGTAGATCTTGGTGTTTTGACTCACCAAGTTGCTACCTTGTAATGGATGAATTTGTAGCTTCATGTTGACTGTCGAGAATAACTTTCTGCTTCACCAAAATATGGTCTTGAAATTTCTATCTTGAGCCTAGATTTTGGTGGCTTGATCCTTCCAGTGATATTCTATTTTTTGTTGTAGATTCAAATAACTCTTTTCTCTAAACTGTGCCTTCTTGCTATAAGAGGTAATCTCCAAATATTCTAGATTTAGTAGGCTTATTCTATCTAAATCTTCCTTCAATATTCTTGTTGAATTATGATTTCAAACAAGATATTCTCCTTAAGATTCTGAATGTCTTGAGGTCTTCATTGGATTCTTCTTATGGTATTTGAAACTCCTTGCAAAATTCTTCTTCTCTTGGGCTTGTTTTCAGATGATGATAATTATCTTAAGTCCTTCACTATCAAGAGTTTCTCCTTGGTAGTGGGTTTCTCCAATGAGTTATCCTATCAACTCTTTTGATGATGCTTCTTCAAGCTCTACAACAAGAGTCTCCAAGTCTTCTTTTTACTCCTTGAGACCCCTCCAGGGTCTTCTATCTTGCAACTTCTCTAGTCTTCCAACTAATATATTGTATTCAACCTTCTACTTTTGGAAGTGTTGGTGATGAGATTTTATTCTAAGATCTCTAAAATTTATTTCTTCTAGATTTGAATAAGACTCTCCCAGTCCTTCTCTTTCTTATAATAATGGAAGTTCTATAATAAGATATTCTCCTGCTCTCTTCAAATTCTTTTGAAATAAGTCTTTAATTATTAAAGGAGATCACCAATCTTCTATTTCATGGACTTTTCTCTAGAGTCTACTTTAGGAACTCTTCTTTGGAGTTTTTTTTGAATCAGGAACTTTTCTTCTAAATCAGTTTTTCTTCTTAGAAATTTTCTTTATAATTAGGGCTTTGGATCAAGGATTCTATGGCCTTTTATTCTGGATCAAGGATATTGTAGCCTTTTTTGCTTCTGCACTCTACAGGTATTGATCTTGAATGGAGATCACCAATATCATATATCCTACTTGACTCATATTCTATAGTATCTTCTTACTTGAGTCTGTTAAAATGATTTTTTAGCCTTTATTTACTTCTATTGTTTGCAATATTATAGATCTTGTAATGGAACCTTTTTCCAGGTATTTGAAATATTCAATCTTCTCCTTGTTGTTGTAAGTGCTGGAATGATTCTAAGAAGATATTTTTCCTAACTCTCTTGTAGGAATATTTCCAACCTTTTTCTGAATCTCATTTTATTACAACAAGTTGTTAGAAAATGGAACAAAAGAATTTATAATTCTAGAGATAATGATCTTCACTAGTTGATGTGTCAAACTAGTGGAATGAATGTTGAGTCCTAGTCTTCACAAGTTTTTTTGCAACTCTGTGGAAATACTCTAGCCAAATGTAATCTCATAATTTTTGTAACTAAGATTTATTTTATTCCTCACTTGTGACTCTCTCTATTGACTACTGTGGCTCTCCCTATTCCTATTTACCTACTAGACTTATCTTATAATGACTTTTGCAAGTGGCGGTGCACAATGGCAAATCTAGTTTGCAAAAATGCAAAGAGAAACTATGATGGATGTAGGCCGTATTATTATTGATTCATTGTGGCTCTGATACCATTGTTATATTTTGAGGATATATGCAGTAGGAGAGATTTAACACATGTCCTAATAAGATGCAAAAAATAAGAAAGAATGGAATTCTGCAATATGACTAAAATATATTATAAATAAAAATGATGAAAATACAATGCAGTATGAAGGTAATGGTCATGCCATTAATATTAGCTAGATAAATAAATTTTACTCCATTACCATATTGGATTTATACTCCTATATACTATGCACTTGATAGGAACTTGATATAAGCTTGATATGAGCTTGTTATGAGCTTTCACTATGAGGTCCTTTATATAGGAATATAGATTCCTTGGCCAAAACTCTACCTAGTTGTACAAGTGGACACCTTGCACATTGACACTTGTAAATTTATTACATTGCTTGAAGTAACTAGCTAACTTCCCCCTAAAGTAATCTCCTATTCTAACTATGTACCAAAGGTGGTATATTTACATGACCCAAATGATGTAATATACTAAAATTCTAACAGGTCTATTAACTAAAATAACATATTTTTAGCGGTCAAAAATTTTAAATTGCATGTACTTTGATGTGGTTTAATTTGTATCATTTATAAATTTTAGCTTAAAATCTATTTGTTTCTTTCAACACCCTTTTCACCCTCTTTTTATTTCAAGTTCAGTTAGCTAGAACTCCATAGGAATCGGCCTACTCTAGAGATTGACCTCAAAGCCTCATAGCTTGAAGGTCATTCAATGTTGGTTAAAATATTTGGATGCACAATCTTTCTATAGGCCAATTTTTAGACCAGCAGGAACCCACCTGGGCTAGGGGCTTTCTCCCCCACCATGGAGAAAATAATAGTTTTTACTTCTTCCTATTTGAAGTGACTGCTTAGGTAAGAATTCATCTATTCCATAAGGAGAGTTGGAATATTGAGGAGAAACTTGTTAATTGTCCATTCTTCCACTAACTCTCTAGAACCAATTATATTTAAAAAAAAATGCATTGCTTCTATTCAAATGTTTAAAATATCATTTGTTAAGGAGCCATCTTCCTTAGTAACTTCTCTAATCTTGTTGAAGCTTCTATGTCTTAGGGTTGTTGCATGGAATAATTTGGTATTGTGGTCTCCATCCTTTATCCATAATGCTCTTGATTTTTGCCTCTAAAAGGATTCTTCATAGGCCAAGGCATTATGATACTCTGCTAGGATCTATTTTTCTTTCTCTCTAGTTTAAACTATTATAAGACCCTTTTATAGTTTTCTCAATAATAGATAGTTGATACTTTGGGTTTAATTTACTTTGAAAAAGATGCCCAAAAATAGTTATTTTCTATCCCTTTAAGTTAGTCTTGATGAATCTAATATTTTTTGGAACTTGTGAGATTAAAGGTCCTATAAACTCCTTCCACCATTTTGCTATTTGAGGCTTAAGGTTTCCATATTTTAGCCACATTGCTTCAAAATAGAAAGGGCTTTTAAAATATCTTCTAGAAATCAAAGCCTCTAGGACCAAAAGATTGTGGTTGAACCTACTGTACAAAGAGTGCTTAGATAGCATCTCCAAATAAAGGTAGACCTTTTAAAATTAAAAGTTTATCTAATCTAGTTTAGATTAATTGACTTCATAATCTCCTATTACTCTAGGTAACCTTACCTCATCATAGTTCTACATCCATCAACTCATTGTAATTTAAAAACTATTTAAAATCCTCTATCCCATTTGAAATATTTGGGTTGGGTTACCTCCTCTTTTTTTTTTTTGAGGGTTAGAAGGGTGAATTAAAAACACTAACCAACATCTAGACCTCTTCTTGAAATGCCTCTTGCATGCAATTGAGTTCATCCCTTAGAATATTTTTGCCTTTTATTTTATTCAAGGCATAGATATAGGTGAGTACCCATCTATTTTTAGTATCCTTTCAATAAAAAATAATGTTAATTAATCTCTTTGAGGATATCATTCTACCTTCAACTTTGTTATGGTTCCAAAGACATAACAATCCCCCAAAGGCCCCATTCATGTGAATAGTTATAGAAATTGACTCCTTCTAGATTGATTTTTTAATCCTTTAGATATTAGATTCTCCAAATTTCATTTCTTAGACAAGGATGATATGTGGGTTTAAATATTTCCTCTTTGAAGAAACTAGTTGGTGCTTGGAATAGGCATTCAAACCCCTTAAATTTTAGGATATAATCTTCTTTTTTTGAGATTTGGTAGGTTGTTATTTTCCTTACCCATAGATAAGGTCAATTGGGTTCCATTAGCTATTTCTTTAATAGTTTCTATTAATCTGATTTCCTATTGTTATGGTCATACCAACTTTCAATCCTAACCAATATCTATTGTTCCTTTTCTAATACTTCTACTAATGCAGCTAGGAATATTTGACTCCTTCCTAGATTCCCTTATTTTTGGGGAGTTAATGATTCACTCCTTTCCCTCCCATGGGTTTTCCATTTCTAGTGTAGTTGGATCAACAATTATTTCTAGTTGTGCCTATTTATCTTCACATTCTTGGTTCTCATTCTAGATTTTAGCCTTCAAACCATCCTCTTAGGCTTAAAGGCATTCAAATATATTTGCAATAGGTACCTTATTCAAAGCTAAAGAATCATACATAGAATAGGTACTTACCTCAACACAGTCCTCCCAAATTTCTCCTTTGTCCAAGGTTATCGTATCCTAACCAGGAGTCGACAATGTTTCTCAGTGCTCCCTATCTTCAAAAATGGTCTTAATCCTTGTCCACCTTAGGTCTCAGTAGAATTTCTTGGGCTACCATTGATGGGGTTAAGGTTGGCCTCTCATACTTGGACAATATCTACTCAAATGACCAAGATTCTGGTAAGTGCCACATTTAATAGGAAGATTAAGTATTTTTTAGGAACATCCCATATCATTAGTTTATGGTCATTATCTTATCTTTGCCATAAATATCAAAATCCTTACCCTAAAATTCATGAAAAACCACTTAGAAACAAATGATAGAATCGAATCCAGGCTATTTGATTTAATGTGTTTGTATGAGAAATTATAAGATGCACTAAAATATTCTACTAAACATTAGGTAATAGTAAAACAATGGTTTGATAAGAGGGCCATAATAAAGACCTTAAATATTGTTGGTCTAGTGTTAATTTGGGATAAGGATCATGAAAAGAAAGTAAACCATGTGATATTTGATCCCCTTTGGCTAGGTTCCTTTTAGATATTAAATATTTTATGAGATATTACCTTTAGGTTAAAAATCCTAACTATAGAGGATGTCCCTTTACTAGTGAATGGACAATTCCTCAAACACTACTTTAGCACCTAAGAGTAAATTAGTAATACTTTGTAAATAAACCCTGTATATAGTTTTATTATTTTAAGATTTTGGTGTGTTGGTCTTGTTTCATTTTATTTCTAATTTACTTTACATTTTTTATTTTATCTTGTGCTTTCCTCTCTATGGCTCAAATCAATCAAGTTCAACCAACTTCTAGTTACTCTAATGAGAAAATATTTCTATATATTTTGAAGATAAAAGGTCTTATTCTAAACTAAATGAAGCTAATATTAAATTAATTCATTAAAAAGTGTATATCGATGTCTTGGAAAAAATCAAATCAATTCGTAAGTAATGCAAAAGGATGTTGTAGCTTCAAAATAAAAAAGCTTTAAAGAAATTTAGAATTAGAAGAACTAAAATTATTGTTATTTGTTTATTAGGAAAAACCTTTTCAAATGTTTATCCTCCTATTTTACGTAGTGATCCCCAACCCATAAATAGACCCTAGTACTTGTAAATTGAGAAAAATAAATATATTTTTAAAGAGAGAGAGGGGGGGGGCTTAGTTGTCTAGGCGATTTAGAAAAACTTTACCAGGGCTATGAACACCCGACTAGTAGTAGAGCAAGGTCTAGAGTGGGATCAAATATAACTCTATTAAGGCTATAAATTCTTGGTTGATAGAAATATAATACCTAGTAATTCGTGATATGTATACCTATGATGCAAGCTCATCATTAGTAGACCAATGTTTGCTCAGAAGTGAACTAGCATGATTTCTAAACTATAATAGAAAATTTCAACTAAATAAAAAATAAGAGTGAATTCATATGCACATACTTTTGTTGAAATAGAATAGAGTATTAATTTCAATTTAATTTATTTACTCTAGCCATCGATGGATTCCATATTTTTGGTTTTAATGGTCTTATAGTTTTATTTTTTAGAGAGGTTTTGTTCTATTCCTAAAATGCTCAAGAGCATTACCCATTAGAGTCACCATTTGTTGTTGCACTTGAAAAACATGCCTCAGTCTATATGTATTAGTGACCTACTTATATTTTGATCTTGGTGAATATTCTTTTGTTTTTATTAGGCTTGTGCATGATAGTCAATCATAAAAATACATAGGTTCTTAGTTGAAAATTTCTAGTTGGAGATGCCTAGTTTTCATATGCTCTGAGTTTGTTATGTTTCTTATTACTATATTTGTACATGGTAAACTATTTTAAGTGGTGAATAACCTATCTAATTAGATCAAAATTAAACAAATCTTTTCAATGAGTACCAATATGCCTATGTTCCCTGTAAATTGAAATTGAACAACACCAATACAAAGGTAAAATAATCAAAAGCACGGTAATAACACAAGATTGCACAAAATGAATAAGATTTTTATTAACATGGGTGGATCTCAATGAAGAACACAAGCTTATACTGAGAGGGGGGGTGAACAGTATAAGACCTCTTTTTACTTTTTCCTTTATACTTCAAAATAGTAAAGCAATATACCCAAAGCAATATCAAAGCAATGCACAAAATCATCCACAAAGTGACACCAATTTTAACGTGGTTCACCCAGAATGGCTGGGCTACGTCCACAAAACTTTTCTCTAAAAGTTATCTCAAAGTTCTTTGGGAAACCTTCCCAATTACAATGTTTATGAGCCTCGGCTCAAAGGAGATACCTTCCCCCAATCTGAATTTATGAGCCTCTGCTCAAAGGAGATACCTTCCCCCAATCTGAATTTATGAGCCTCTTCCCAAAGGAGAAACCTTCCCCCAATCTGAATTTATGAGCCTCTGCTCAAAGGAGATACCTTCCCCTCTGCTCTGGATATGATCCCTCAGAAGATCAACTGTCTCTACCTCTTGCCAGCATGTGGAACTCCTTTCCACCGAAGACCTCCTATCCTCAATGCTTAGCCTAAGAGACCTCTGCCTTCTATGATCACGTCCACAATAGCTCAGCAACTTGTACCAAACACAGTCAGTCGGTCTAGTACAAGTCTTCCTCTGTCTGTCAGATCTGTCCAACTCTTGAACAAATCAATCCTCTATCCACAAGCCTTCTCAAAGACTTGCCAAATCTATCCTCAGGTTCTCTGATAGAACCAATGTACCTCTATCCTCAAGTTCTCTGATAGAACTATCAATCTCAGCTCACAAGTCCTCTGCTAGGACCTATCCAAATCTGCTCACAAGTCCCCACCGGAACCTGTCCAAAACCTGCTCACAAGTCCCCAACGGAACCTGTTCAAAACCTGCTCACAAGTCCCCAACGGAACCTGTCCAAAATAGCTCACAAGTTCACCAAGAAAAAACTTGCTTAGCATGAACCCACAAAGAGAATTGTTAGAGACCCAATGTGATTCATCAACCTCATAGAAGCATAAAGAGAATTGTTAGAGACTCAATATGTTCTATACTTAACTCCCAATCTCAATCTCAAATCTCATAGAAACATAAAGAGAATTGTTAGAGACTCAATATGATCTATACTTAACTCCCAATATCAATCTCAACTCAATCTCAATCTCAAAAGAATAAGATAGATGTAGTATGCTTTTCTCAAGAACATGAAACACAACCCAACAATTGCCAAACATGCAATATCTCATATAACAATGCTACTCATGTTCTTTCCACAACCAATATCTTTTCTCAACCAATTAGGGCTTTAACAACAATGCTTATAGACAAGGTTTAACCAACATCATTCAACTCAACATTAACCTTGAAGCATTCAACCAATCATCACAAGAAAAGGAAACAAGTAGAAATCCTTTTCCCTCCAAAGATATTTGAACAAAATAGCCACCAACACAATATCACCAAATGCAAAGAATAACTTGCTCAAATCAACTCAATGGAGTAAGCCCAATATCATGAATCAAGTAAAGCAATAACTTGATCAAACAACCTCTATGGAAGCAACTCAACCATCAAACTCAAAACAGCCAACCAAGGGTTCCACCAACTCAATGCAAGTAGCTTGACTCACAAATACAAACCCTAGTGCACAAAGCTTCCACTATCTCAAACCAAAAATTATGCATTCATCAAAAACTCTCCTTAAGGATAACAATGCATAAGTAGTCTTCAACAAACCAGAAAATAGGATTTACACCCAATCAAAGAAAACCTAGTTGAAAACCTTTTCACTCCAACCTTATTTCAGAAAACATACACCAATCATACTCATAAGAAGAATGTGCCCATACCTTATTGGAGTAGAAGAAACTTGACCCTTAAAGCTGTCACCACACACAACCCTCAAACTTCCAACCAAGTTAGGGTTAGAACCAAGATAAATGAGCATATATAAAAACTTTCCTTAGTACACCTTTTAGCTTCTCTTCTTTTGAAAACAACCACCAAAGAAGTCAAAAACACAACAACCAAAACTTACACCTTATATCTCCATTTTAAACTTTAGCATAGCAAAAGACTAATCTCAAAAATACAACCAAAGAAATATCCCCTTATTTCTCCTATGTCTTTTAAACAATGCTAAACAATGCCAAAAATTATATCAAGAAATTAATCACACCTTAGAATGGCTGCCCTTGAAGAATCCAAAAATCGCGGAATGGCTGCCCTTGACGAATCCAAAAATCGCGGCACAAAATACGTTTTAACAAAAACGTGACTTAATCCATGCACAACTCCCTCCACGGGAATCGAAACGTAGACCTCCGCCTACGCAAAGCCCAAACGCAGCCTATGCTGCCACTAGCCCACAAGGGGCTAACGAAGTCTAAGACAGACTTCCTACCACTTCAACGAACAAGCACTTCGTAAGTTTTTCAAACGCGAGCTCTCTTCTTCCGCGGCGTCAACAGAGCATCGATCGCAGCCAAAAATTAATGCATTCAAAATTCTCAAGAGGAGTTAAACCTTAGGATCCTTCCCATATTTATAGTCCAATCGTGGACTTTAGAACACGTCGACGACAGAGAAACGTAATTTCGAATTTAATCGAAATTGCTTTCTAAAGGGTTTAAAAACCCTTAATTAATTTTAATAAATTAAGAATAAAAAAGGTTTAAAAACCTTTAAGTATTTTTAATAAATTAAAAATAATTTCTCCCTTAATTAATTAAATAATTAATTAATTAAAACCTTGAAGGGTTTTAAATAATAATTAAATAATAAAGAGAACCTCCATTGGTTTTAATAAAAACCATTTAACTTGGTTTTAATAAAAACCCTATCCAAAAACCTTATCCAATGGAATCTCTCCGGATTCTCTTAAGAAGATTCTCTTGGAATCTTTCACCTTTGAAGCCAACACATCCTCTTAACATTAATGCCATTTCCTTTTGACATCAATGACAACTCATAGACAAGGAGCTAGGATCTCAAACCCAAAATTGCCAACAATCTCCCCCTTTGTCATTGATGGCAAACCATGCTTCTCAACAACAAAAAACTCAACATAAATAGCTCCCCCTATCTTGAGGCTCTCCCCCTTACTCAAATATCTCCCCCTTTGTCATCAATGGCAAAGGGTCACCTTTGGGGCTCGGGACTAAGAATGAGCCTCTTAGCTTAGTCCCTCCCCCACCTCCTGATGAGGTGATTAATTCTGGGGTGGGAGTAAAACTCCCATTAGGCACTGATCATCATCAGCGTCTATAACTTCCTTGTCGGGCCTTCTCTTGAACTCTTTGTCCATATTCCTATTCTTGTCACTTTTCTTGTTCTTGTTCTCATCCCTGTTCTTGTCCATGCCTTGATCCTTGGACCCGATCATGCCACTGTTCCTGTTCTTGTATTCTGGAATTTCAGATCTACACTGTCTAGCTATGTGACCTTCATTGTTGCACTTATAACAAGTAACAATGTTATTTCTCTATGGTAAACCTGATCTTTGAATCCACCGAGTTCTGACCAAACCTGTTTTGGCCAACCTGTTCGACCAAACCTGTTCTGACCAAACTTTCAAACTGTTCGACCAAATCTGTTCCTGTTATTTGCCTTGCAATAAACTGCCTTGTGCCCAAACTATTGACAAGAGTAGCAATACCCTTGAAAGTAACTAGCACTTCTGAAACTGTCATTTACCTTCTTCACTTGAGCCATGCAATGTGAAGCCATGTGACCAAACTTGTGACAAGCAAAACATCTGCCTTGAAACTTTCCTTTATTTGACCTCTTGGGTCCTGAAAACTTCTTCTTCTTCTCATTCTGAATTCTGTTTTCTATTTCTGTGCATCTATCATTCAAGGACTCATGATCTGAAATACTTTCCTCATCAGAACTCTCTTCCTTTTGGAGTCTCTTACTAGACTCTCCAACTTGTTCCTTGTGTGACTTAACAAAACCAAGGCCTGTTTTATCTGTTGTCTTTCTTTGACCTTTGATGAGTGACTTAACCTTTTTGGAGCTATCTTGAAACCTGTAAAGCTTATCCTTGTACTCTTTAGTTTCCTCTTTCAAAGAAGCCATTTTCTGTTCTAACTCACTATACTCAAGAACCTTAGACTCTAACTCATCCTTGAGTTCTTGTGTCTTAGCTATAGAGAAATCAAGATTTTCAATAAGATCATCTCTCTCCATACAACATTCATCTAACTTATCCTTGAGTCTAGCATTCTTCTTTCTTTCCTTTTTCAAAGCACTAAGAGCACTAATAAGTTCACTCTCAAGATCCTTTATTTGATTTCCTTTTGAATCATCAAAGCCTTTTTCAGATTTCTTATCACTAGAGGTGCTACCCTTTTCAAAAACCATACATGCATCTTCCTTATAGTTTTCTGAAGCATCCTCATACATACTAGAAACCAAATCATTATTTGTGCAATCATCCTCAAGGTGACCAAAATTTCCACATCTAAGACATTTCATGATAATGAATCTATGTTTTGGTTCTTCCTCTTTTTTTGATATGAACAACATCTCATTTTCATTATCACTTGAAGAACTTTCACTATCACTACTAGAACACTTACTTGCTTTGTCTAGGTAGAAACTCTTCTTGTGCTTGTGAGAATACCTCTTTCCTTGATTGCTGTGCTCATCTTTGTTTTTCTTGTGATGCTTGTGCCTTTTAGAATCCTTGCTCTTAGAATCCTGTTTATCTTCATCACTTTCATTCTTGGAAACAGTATAGTCAGTAGCATAATGACCAAACTTTCCACAATTGAAACATCTTACATTTTTCATATTTTTGTGCTTTCTAGAGAACTTGCCTTTCTTGCTGTAATATGCCTCTTCATCACTAGAAGACTCATCACTATCTTGAAGTTGTTTACCCTTGGATTCCTTTGTAGCCTTGAAAGCTGCCTCTTTCTTGACATCAACCTTCACTTGAGTTCTCAACTCAAATGCTGCAAGTATACTATGGAGCTCATCCTTTTTCAATTTATCCAAATCTTTAGCTTCCTCAATAGCAAAAATATTTTCACTAAATCTATTAGGAAGAGATCTTAAAATCTTATCACAAACATCATTTTCAGCAAGCTCAAGACCTAGGTCTTTCATGGAGTTAACAACCTCATCCATACGAAGCATGTAGTCACTAATATTTTCATCATCATTCATCTTGAGTTGTTCAAACATACCTTTGAAGTGTCTCAACTTGGCCTTTCTGACATTTGTATCACCTGTATGAACCACCTTCAACTGATTCCACATTTCACTAGCTGTCTTGCAGTGAATCACTTTGGTGAGATCTGCTTTCTGTAAGCCTTTCAGGATTGCATTCATTGCTTTTGAATTTTTGTGATGTAGGAGCCTTTCTTCTTTAGTATTAGGACCATGTACAGGAATAGTGTACTCATCTTCAATCACTTCCCATACCTCATTCCCAAGTGCCATTAGATGAACCTTCATCCTTGCACTCCAAAGACCAAAATCTGACCCATCAAGAATAGGTGCTGCATTGCCACTTGAATGATCCATTGTGTTCTTTACTAGCTTTTCCTTCAATCTGTTAAACTTTTCGAAGGCACCCGCTCTGATACCAATTGAAGAACACAAGCTTATACTGAGAGGGGGGTGAACAGTATAAGACCTCTTTTTACTTTTTCCTTTATACTTCAAAATAGTAAAGCAATATACCCAAAGCAATATCAAAGCAATGCACAAAATCATCCACAAAGTGACACCAATTTTAACGTGGTTCACCCAGAATGGCTGGGCTACGTCCACAAAACTTTTCTCTAAAAGTTATCTCAAAGTTCTTTGGGAAACCTTCCCAATTACAATGTTTATGAGCCTCGGCTCAAAGGAGATACCTTCCCAATCTATGAGCCTCTACTCAAAGGAGATACCTTCCCCAATCTAAATTTATGAGCCTCTCCAAAGGAGAAACCTTCCCCCAATCTAAATTTATGACCCTCGCTCAAAGGAGATACCTTCCCCTCTACTCTGGATATGATCCCTTAGAAGATCAACTGTCTCTACCTCTTGCCGGCATGTGGAACTCCTTTCCACCGAAGACCTCCTGTCCTCAATGCTTAGCCTAAGAGACCTCTACCTTCTATGATCACGTCCACAACAGCTCAGCAACTTGTACCAAACACAGTCAGTCGGTCTAGTACAAGTCTTCCTCTATCTGTTAGATCTATCCAACTCTTGAACAAATCAATCCTCTATCCACAAGCCTTCTCAAAGACTTGCCAAATCTATCCTCAGGTTCTCTGATAGAACCAATGTACCTCTGTCCTCAAGTTCTCTGATAGAACTATCAATCTCAGCTCACAAGTCCTCTGCTAGGACCTATCCAAATCTGCTCACAAGTCCCCACTGGAACCTGTCCAAAACCTGCTCACAAGTCCCCAATGGAACCTGTTCAAAACCTGCTCACAAGTCCCCAATGGAACCTGTCCAAAACAGCTCACAAGTTCACCAAGAAAAACTTGCTTAGCATGAACCCACAAAGAGAATTGTTAGAGACCCAATGTGATTCATCAACCTCATAGAAGCATAAAGAGAATTGTTAGAGACTCAATATGTTCTATACTTAACTCCCAATCTCAATCTCAAATCTCATAGAAACATAAAGAGAATTGTTAGAGACTCAATATGTTCTATATTTAACTCTCAATATCAATCTTCAACTCAATCTCAATCTCAAAAGAATAAGATAGATGTAGCTTGACTCACAAATACAAACCCTAGTGCACAAAGCTTCCACTATCTCAAACCAGAAATTATGCATTCATCAAAAAACTCTCCTTAAGGATAACAATGCATAAGTAGTCTTCAACAAACCAGAAAATAGGATTTACACCCAATCAAAGAAAACCTAGTTGAAAACCTTTTCACTCCAACCTTATTTCAGAAAACATACACCAATCATACTCATAAGAAGAATGTGCCCATACCTTATTGGAGTAGAAGAAACTTGACCCTTAAAGTTGTCACCACACACAACCCTCAAACTTCCAACCAAGTTAGGGTTAGAACCAAGATAAATGAGCATATAAAAACTTTCCTTAGTACACCTTTTAGCTTCTCTTCTTTTGAAAACAACCACCAAAGAAGCCAAAAACACAACAACCAAAACTTACACCTTATATCTCCATTTTAAACTTTAGCATAGCAAAAGACTAATCTCAAAAATACAACCAAAGAAATATCCCCTTATTTCTCCTATGTCTTTTAAACAATGCTAAACAATGCCAAAAATTATATCAAGAAATTAATCACACCTTAGAATGGTTGCCCTTGAAGAATCCAAAAATCGTGGAATGGCTACCCTTGATAAATCCGAAAATCATGGAATGAAATACGTTTTAACAAAAACGTGACTTAATCCATGCACAGCTCCCTCCACGGGAATCGAAATGCAGACCTCCACCTACGCAAAGCCCAAATGCAGCCTATGTTTCCACTAGCCCACAAGGGGCTAACGAAGTCTAAGACAGACTTCCTACCACTTCAACGAACAAGCACTTCGTAAGTTTTTCAAACGCGAGCTCTCTTCTTCCATGGCGTCAACAGAGCATCGATCGCAGCCAAAAATTAATGCATTCGAAATTCTCAAGAGGAGTTAAACCTTAGGATCCTTCCCATATTTATAGTCCAATCGTGGACTTTAGAACACGTCGACGGCAGAGAAACGTAATTTCAAATTTAATCGAAATTGCTTTCTAAAGGGTTTAAAAACCCTTAATTAATTTTAATAAATTAAGAATAAAAAGGGTTTAAAAACCTTTAAGTATTTTTAATAAATTAAAAATAATTTCTCCCTTAATTAATTAAATAATTAATTAATTAAAACCTTGAAGGGTTTTAAATAATAATTAAATAATAAAGAGAACCTCCATTGGTTTTAATAAAAACCATTTAACTTGGTTTTAATAAAAACCCTATCCAAAAACCTTATCCAATGGAATCTCTCCGGATTCTCTTAAGAAGATTCTCTTGGAATCTTTCACCTTTGAAGCCAACACATCCTCTTAACATTAATGCCATTTCCTTTTGACATCAATGACAACTCATAGACAAGGAGCTAGGATCTCAAACCCAAAATTGCCAACACTCAAAATTATACAATCAATGTGCCCCAATATGGGGTTTAAAATGCTTTTGTGATACAAATTTACAAATACTAGGGTTCTCTAAAACCCTAGATCAATACATTGTTGGTGTCTTCTTGCTCATCTTCAATCCAAACAAGAGTTGCGGGTGGGCTTGTGTATCCTTGGTGGGACACCCTAGCTTCAACAACTTCCAAAAAGATGATTCTTCTAAACACAACAAAATTATATTAGAAGCACCTATGAGATCTACACAATGTGAGGCTCTTAGAAAGATAAAACAACTAAACCCTAGATGCTGAAGAATGTAATTGAAAATAGAAGTGCAGGAATGTAAGATAAATGCAAATAATTATTATCTTATTAAAATGCTAATTTTTGTCTCTACTCCTATTGATTATGGTCGTGAGGATGCCCGAATGACTCCCGAGGATGTTAGGACTATAGATATGCTACAATAAATCCTCAAAGACATTTTGTGATGGTTGTGGATGCACCATAAAGGTTCCAAAAATACCTAGAGGTGTTCTATTGGCTCTGAAGGGTGTTCAAAGATTGAGTAAAGTGTTGTAGAACCAAATCTAGTCTACACGGGTTTAGTGACAATGAAAAAGGGGTGATGAGAAGGCAGAGATGAGTGATGAAAGTGATGGCAAAGTGGCTAGGGCAAAAAATCTTGAGGATTCCTTAGGTGCTTAATATTATAAAAGGGTTGAGGACTTCCAAGGATTCTTAGGGAGAACTTAAGGGTTTGATTCATAAAAATGACTCATCTTTTATAATCTACCCTTGAACATGTTAGGGTTTTTATGACACAAAATGGGTGGCTAAGATTAAAAAATGATGAAGTGTGGAGATTAATTTTGGGTGACATGGATTGATATGGATGGATGGTTGAGATTAAAATGAGGTGGATGGCTAGGATTGATTTATATAAATACATATATATTTATTAAATATATATATAATATAATATTAATATTTATATATATTAAACAAATGCCTATATATAAATAATGTATGGTTGTGATTTGAGGACATGGATGGATGACAAGTGGCTAGATTTTGGTGTCTACAAATACCCCTTTTTGTATCGTGTTGCATGAAACACAATGCGGTGCAAAAATATGAGACACCTGGTTTGGCATGATGAAGAAGCAACTTTATTTCCTTGGAATGCAAATATGATTCTGAAGATAAAATTATTTGTATGTGTATCTTAGACTCTCAATTGGTGAATAAGTGAATAATGATTCTCACAGGCCAATTGATAGAATTGTGTGGTGGAAAATGCAGGTGAATGGTGTAAGTGCAAGCGTATGATGTAAATTTGGATGATATGAATGAAGTAAATTGATGTTATTTTTTCCCCAAAAAATAAAGGAGGTTTCTTCCAAGTGTAGATTGCATGATCATGTAATATGTTTCCCGTTGTGGGAAATCAAAATCAAATTTGTTTACCCCAATTTTGGGGTGATTCCATGTTGTTGAAGAAAGTGCCTTTTGGCATCATTGAAATGCAAAGTGTTAAAAATGCAGAATATTAAAAACCAATCAACCTAGGATTGGGTGATTGCTAGAAGGCATCTCCTAGTGACTACATGCGATTCCTAAGTGTGAAATAGAATGATGTAGTATTATTTATCCATGTTTCAAACCCCATGAACAAGGCCATTAATGATAACTTTTGAGAAAATTAATCTTAGCATAGTTGCACATAAAAATGAGGGATCAAATATAATTTGATTTTAAACTAGAATATATTGGATGATGAAAACAACTAAGCACCCTTATGGTGATTTATCCATCTTACTGAATTGCATGGACAACCAATTGCTGCAATTACCAAGGAGATAGAATAAACCACTAGATACGAGGTTCACTTGAGATTGTATGTGAACTTGGAAAATGAACAAATTCAATTATTTATGGATGAGAATGATATTTAAATTAATATTTTATGATGAGAAATACATTGATGATTGGATTTTATGATTTTGTGAAATTTGGCATTGTTTTGGAGTGTTTTGAAAAGTAAATTTGGACAATTTTTGTGACTTTTGATCACAAACAAAAGTTAACCACCCAAATCAATCCATGTTGTCATAAATATGAATGTAATGATGGAGTGGGTGATTGGAATGATGAATATAGTTATTTTGTAAAAAAATTAACCGTTTTGATGCATTTTGAAAGTTGTAAAGTGATTTTGCACCTTTTGGTTGTAAGCAAAAATTAAGCATCCATATCAATTTTTGTTTTCACAAAACATTATATGATGATGAAATGAATGTATGGATGCAATTTGAAAAGTGATTTTATGGAGGTAAGCTACATTTTTGGATCATTTTCGTATTTTTACCAATTTTGACACCAAATGTTGGCCTGCTTCTACAACATTCTCAAACATCGATGGGCATCTAGCAATCTATAGACTCTGGTATGAATTTCAATGTGCCTTTGAACACCCATGGGCATTCTAGTGAACCAAAAATAGCTATAAATATTTTTTAAAAGTGAAGTCAGATTCATTATTTTCATTCACAAACTTCAAAATTTGTGTCTAAAGGAGTGAGTGAGGAAGTGAGGTGGAGTGAAGAGGTTTTGACTGTACAAAAGCTATGGCAATGGAGGGTGTGAATGTAGAGGTAGGAGAAGAGGTTCATGTTGCTAAGGTAAGTGCCCTTGGCACTCTTTGTTTGGACTTGTGCAAAACAAGTTTTTTTTAGACATGCAAATGAATAGGATATTAATGTATGTGTATTGTACATGTGTTGTGTTGTAGCTAAAGATCTTAGAGGCTTGGCATCAGTTCTCACCTCTCATCCCAGGGGTGAGAAAGGCACTACGAGATGAGTAGTGGGAGTGGTTGGAGGATTTTGGGCTGGTTGGGGTAGCCCATATTGATGTGGTGAGGGTTTATGAGGGGTATCTCTCTGCCTTGGAAAAGAGATGGGATCCATATAGGGGGACCTTTTAGCTCCCTATTGGAGAGGCAATATTTACATTTGAGGATGTATACCGAATCCTCAAAGTACCAATAGAGGGGTCACGTGTCGATCTTAAATATGATAAGGGGTATGATATGAGTCACATATTTCCATATGGATGGTGAGATGTGAGTGTGAAGGGTGGAGGAATAAGGTAATTGGTGATGTATGTGGATAAAAAGTTGGATGCATTACCTGCCTTGATCATATTTATGTTAGCCAACATAGTAGCACCGAACAACAATAGCTATTGGTTCCCATGGAATATTATTATGTTGGTGTATGATATGATCGATATGCCTTGGGTGTATGCATGGGTACCTACTCTACTAGCTTAGTTGTACTAGTTGTATGAGGTGAGGAGGCATAATCTAAAGGGGCTAGGGTGAGGCTCCCAAACATCAAAGATGCTTTCAATCTACCAGTTGAGTGAGATGGGTGAGGGATGTAGTAGAGAAGCTTGTAGATATTGGTGGTGATGGAGATGGCATGGATGATATGGAGGAGGTTTCAAATAAACCCCCAAGTTAGATCAAGGAGGATTAGGCAAGGCTCGAGCAGTTGGTGGTAGAGTGAGATGCAATGATAAAGGCTCAATATGTAGAGATAGCTTGACTGTGGGTAAAGCTAGAGGTACATATGGCTATAGTTGGAGGTGAGGATAGGATCATGAGGAAATAGGTAGAACTACTTGAGAGGGACTATCATTAGAGATACGATGTACAATACCTTCAGGTCCGAGATGGATATATCCAATATTTGGAGGATCGATTGATGTAGTACCACATTTATCTACCATATCCATCCTCCTCATCCATATCTATATTTTTTAGGCATAGTGAGTCTAGGCATAGTGGATCTAGGTCAAGGGCTCATTAAAATTCATAGGGGTCCTCCTATAGACGTTAGCTAGTGCTTATATGTACTTTTGTATATGAGCCTTAGTGCTCCATTGTATATAGCCTTCTAGAATTCATTATATATACAATATATACATGGATTTTATTTTTATGTTATGCTTTTGTGCAGGTGCTTTTTTGGGAATGCATGTGTATTTGTGTGATGGTTGATAATGCAATGAAAATGTGTATGAATGCACATGAATTAATGTTCTAATGATCATTCATAGTTTAGATTTTTCTTGACCATTATGTAGCATTATTATCTAATCAGGGGCACCAAACTGGTGGCATGTGAAATGGAAGACTCATGTAATGCTATGGATTTTAACATGTAAGAAGATATGGATGTTGATATGGAATACTGACATGTTTTTGTAAAGACTCAGACCTACTAGTGATATAAAAAAAAATCACTAAATTATATCTAATTTCTCTAGGACTAAATGTGTGTGTAGTGAATTCATTTACCGAATCATGAGTATGGTAATAACTTGAGGAAATCAAGAGACAATATGTGTGCAATTGAGTTCATTAATCCATATTGAATAAATTGAGATAAAAATCTATTATGGAGGAGACCAAGAAGCTAGCTTGTCCTTATGTGTGATAAGAGGTCTCTTCAAGATAGACGTATCACCATGCATGAGCGTACTCCACTGCCAATCAAGTATTTATAGCCCCAGTGGAGATTTACTCCATACTCCAAGAATCTAATCTCTAATATTTGGGGATTTAGACTACCCAACCGTCTAAATAGAAATGTAGTTCTATCCTTAAAATTGAGGATCTGTGATGTGTGATGTGTAAAATAATTATAGCTTTGGTAAATTGGATTCTCAATTGAAGTGTGATGAGAATTTTACCCTATCCTTACTACTCTATATTTTGTTTGGAAATGATTGTGATAGTGTGGAGAGCAATGTTTTCTATTTTTGGACTATGTGCATAATGGGACAAGCATGGAGTACCCTTTTTAATTTGAGGTTCAACCCAAACATGGTGTTATTATTATTTGACACAAGATATTTTTAAGATGTGATATTGTGTTTGGTTTAGGAGTGTTAGAGTCAATTCCCAAAACTCAAGATTTTCTTAGTTAAAATGTGTCTTGGTCCTAAATAAAACTTGACATGTATTGGAGGTTTCTAGGAACACTAGGAGTGGATGAGTGACCGAAAACACCTAGGTATTATGGAAATATGGTTTGCAAAATGGCAATTTGACTTTATGGAATGGTGCAATGAAATGGGTGATGATTTTAAGGGTGTCCCTGATTAAGGCAACATAACTTTGTTGGATTAATTATCATCTAAAATTGACTAAATGACCCCTAATATGATGAATAAAATGTGTAAAGGTGGTTGTGAATGCAATGTGTGAAATGCAAAGTGTAAAATGTAATGTGTGAAATGCAATATTGTTTTTCTATATTAGTCATGTATATATACATATATAGATCACATTAAGCATATAATTCTCTCAATTGGATGATGTTAAGTGGTTTGTGTTCTTCAAATACCTCTAGACTGGAAAGCCTATAAGTTCCTTTATCCATATTTTGGGTGACAATGTATGGACATAACCAATTAGTCATGAAATTATTATGAAGATGCGGTAATGCATTGGTGTTTTGTTGATTCTCTTTAAGAACAATATCTCCTACTTGGAATTCATGTAGATGAACTTTATAATTGTAAGGATACTTTAGGTGGTACTAATAAAATCGTAAATGCTCTAAAGCATTAACACACCTTTCATCAAGAAACATGAGTTGGTAAAAATGTGCTTGTCTAGCAGTATCATCATCTATGAATTCTTGCAATGAAATTTGCAATGAGGGGACCTCAAGATCAAGAGGTATAATTGCTTCAGCTCCATAGACCAATGAAAATGGTTTTTCCCCAGTAGGCATGCGAATGATAAGCCCATAATGCCAAGGGAATTTGAGTATGTCAATATCTATGATTTTCTTTGAATAGTGTCTTGAGAATAGCAATTAAGGTCTTGTTAGTAGCCTCAACTTATCCATTTTCTTGTTGGGTATTATATTTCTCAAAAAATGCTCAAACATCCTTGTTCTTGAAAGACTTGCCATTATGAAAGATGATTTTCAAGGGAATGCTAAAATGATAGATGATATGGTGAAGTGTAAAATCCATAATTTGAGGTCTTGTCATACTGGTTAAAGGAATTCTCTTAACTCACTTTGTGAATTATTTAGTGGCTATGAAGATGAATGTATGTTATACTAAGTAAGGAGGCAAGATTTTGCCAATCAAATCAAGAACCCATTGTGAAAAGTTCCAAAGGCTTTGAATGGGATGTAATTCTTGTGATGACACATGAGTTAAATTAGCATGTTGTTGACATTGCTGACAATGCTTGACATAAGTGCAACAGTCATGTTCCATGGTGGACCAATAGTAACCCATGCATAAAATACACTTTGTAATGGACATTCCACTAAAATGACCACCACAAGTACCATCATGAGCTTCAGCTATGGCTCTTTGTGCCTCTGTAGGATTGATAAAATAAAGGAGGATTCCATCATAACCATGTCTATACAACACGTTCCCCACGAGAATAAAATGAGCTATATTTTGATTGAAAGTGCGTTTAGCATTCCATGATATATTTTATGGGGGTGTTCCAAACTTAAAGAAGGCTATTATTTGGTTTGACCAAGGCTCATATAGCTCTAAATGGATAAAGAAAACATCCTTTTCATCCTTAGATTTATCATGGACAATTGCATATTTAGAGATCGTTGTAACAATGAGTGGTTGTACCTCTTCTATAGAGTTCTTTGGAATAAATGATCCTAGAGAGGCCATCACATCTGCAAATATATTAGTTGAACATGGAAAACTATCGATTTCATACCAATCAAATATGGTGAGCAATTTCATTGCTATTTCATGGTAGAGCTTTATGGTAGGTTCTTTGCATTGGTATCCTCCATTGATTTGACAAACGACAAGTTGAGAATCACAAAATATTTTGATATGCTATATGCCCATAGCTATGGCTACTTAAAGACCTAAGATTAACGCATTATTATTTGTGCATTGGAAGTCAAGTTTGAATGATAAAGTAATAGGTATCCCTTGTGGTGTATGAAACATGACTCCAAAATCTTGACCTTTTTTTCACTTAGAACCATAAAAAAATAGTGTGATATCAACATCTTATTTCAAAATGACAACTTCTTCTTGTTAAGTGAAAGTAAATACTAAATCATATGGGAGCTCAATAATCAAGGGTTGATCACTAGGAAGTGGAGCTTTCACAAGTTGATCGGCTATGACCTAATATTTAATGGATTTTTGGCTAATGAACTCAAGATCAAATTTAGTAAGAAGCATTATCCATTTTGCAGTGTGGGTATTATTGTAAGTTTGATATATCATATAACATAAAGGATTTTCATGAGCCATGACATATGTGTTGTGCCTAAGCATGCAATGTCTAAGTTTCTTAGTGGTAAAAACCACTGCTAAGCACAAATTTTCATCATAAGCATATCTGGTTTCATAGCTTAATAATGTTTGACTAATGTAATAAACAACTTGCTCTCATTTGTTTTCATTCTTTTGGGCAAGCATTATCCCTAATACAAATTCCATTGCTAAAACATAAATATGAAAGGGGACCCCTGGATGAGGAGGAGTTAATATTGGTGGAGAAGCCAGGTATTGCTTGATGTCATTAAAAATATTTTGACATTCATTTGTCCATGAAAATGTCACTCCTTTTTATAGTAGGTGATTGAATGACCTACATTTCTCAGAAAGTTATGCAATGAAATGATGGATCGATTGAGTCTTTTCTTGTAATCTATGCAATTCCTTCAAATTTTTTGGAGGAGGCATCTCCATGATGACCTTGACTTTGTTTGGGTCCACTTCAATGCCTCTTTTGGAGATAATGAATCCTAGTATTTTGCATGAGGTAACACCAAAGACACACTTTTTGGGGTTCAACCTTATATTATGCTCTATAATTCAATAAAAGACTTTTTCCAAGATACCAATGTGCATTGTCGAGTTTTAGATTTTGCCAAGAGATCATAAACATAATCTTTGATGATCTTATGCATGTAATTGTGGAAGATGTATGTCATGACACATTGATAATTAACACCAATACTTTTGATGCCAAAGGGAATCACCTTGCAACAAAGTTATCCAAGGTGTAGTGAATGTTGTTTTGTGTTGGTCATCGACATTAATTCAAATCTAATTGTATCATGAAAAGTTGTCCATTAGGGAAAGCATTTCATGGCCAGCGTAAGTGTCAACAAGAGTATGGGTGTTTGGTAGAGGAAATTAATCCTTAGTATATTCTTTGTTAAGGTCTCAAAAATTAGTGCAAATGTGTATTGCCTCGTTAGGCTTACGAATGGGTACCATGTTTGAAAGCCACTCAAGATAGTCAATGGGTACAATGAAATCCACATATAATCTCTTCTTCGACCATGATGGCAATGGTAGGATGCATCCTTCTTAATTTTTCTTTGATTGACTTAGCATCATAATGCAAGGTGAGATTAAGGATAACTAAGTTGGGGTCAAGACTAGACATATCTTTGTAAGACCATGCAAAAATGCCCTTCTTATTCTTGAGGAGAGTAATTAATTTCTCTTGTTACTCTATGGATAAAAATTTACCAAGTTTGATAATTTAGGAATTATTTTCATCTAAACTAAGGTTCACATCAATGGTATCTTCAATAGACATGTGAGAACCTTCCTCAAGCTGATGGGGCATTGGGATTAGATGAATGTCATCTATGATATTATCAAAATATTCTGACTCAACCTCTTCTATGTCTACCTAGAAAACCTTAGGATCTGAAGGTGAAGGTGGAGGCGATGGAGGAATGTAGTTGGCCAAAGCCCTTAACAATTACTTGAAAAATATGGAGGTGAGAAAATCTGGTCCATATCAATAAGGCTCATGTCAATTGGAATTTGCTTTGCCAAATTATATGGATTATGGAGTGGGGTAAATAAGTCAATAGGACTCATGTTGAATTAAAGGGGAAAATGGTGGTTTACAAAGTGGATGATGTATGGATCCTGTCTGCTAGAATCAATGCTAGAACTCTAGAAACTTGAACAAAAATGAGCAACATAAATAAATACAATAGGTAAAAAGCCATGTACATGCAATGCAATGATTTTTTTGTTTTTATTTTTTGAAATTTTGTGTGTTTTTTATTTTTAATTTATTTTTAATTTTTGAATTATGTACATATGTTACAAAATTAGTCGGTGATATGGATTAATGAAATGGAGGTGGTGGTTTACCAGTTGGTTTGAATCGCTCTTGTAGAAGAAGCAAGTGAAATATGGGTTGATGGATGGGGAAAATTTTGAGGTAAAAATCATCCTGTTTGGTGAATGGAATGATGGGTGTCGATTCCTCATAATATTTATCAGAAGCTATCAAAATAATATCTTATTCTTCATAGACTTCATCTTCAAAGTCATTTGGTTGACAGTTTTTTTGGTAGCTAAAAATGATTAAGTATGGGGTTTAAATGGGTCCCAAACCCAAGTACATAAACTAGTAGCTAAACCAATAGCATAATATAACATAGACCTGCATATTGGCTAGCAACAACCTAAAAAAAAAGGTCCAAATAGTAGTAGATAAGGCTATATGAAATGCTAATGTCAGATAAACAAAAATATAGTCCAAGAAATACCCTTATAAGGGTTGCTTAAGAAAATTAACTACCTAAAAATCTATAAAGGAGCTATGAAAAACCACACAATGGAAGCTCACAAAATATCCATAAAAACTATAATAGACACCTATATAGAAATAAACACAGTGCTCAAAAAGGCCCACATAGAGGCACTATAGATTATAATTAAAATCCCATGCAAGGGATCAAAAGACCAAAAATAGAGAGATCCAACATGATAAGAAATAGAGTACTCAATAGACACAGACCTAGACCTCTGTAACATCTTCATTTGTAGGAGCATCTCTAGGATGGTTCAAAAGTAGCACCTTAAGAGTCTCACTGATCTTATCCATGGCATTGATAATGTTGCTAACAATGGTAACATGGATTGTGTTGTTAGTAGTAATGCAAGGATTATTACTATCTTCATACAAAATGTGGTAAGGGGAGATTTGACTGGTATCAACCTTTGATTTATTAATTTGGGTTGACCTCCTAAATTGAGGTGGATGAAGGCTTCAACAGTATCTTGCTCAACTCCTTTGAACTTGTTTAGAAATAGAATGAGACCATGAGATTCTATAAAGGAGTGAGACAAGGGATCAATCTGAAGGGTAGATGGCTCAAGCAAGGCCATGTTGGTAAGACTAAGGAGAAATAAATACCACAAAAGCTTCTTACTGCCTAGGACACACAACTATTAACAAAACTAGATGGCAATGGACTGACATAGACCAAGGATGTAAATATAGATTTTTTTTGCACCATAGATGTCCTTTCAGGAAGTTGAGTTGGTGTGATTGGCAGACCACATAATAATTCTTCTTAAGGAACCAACATAAAAAAATAAACATGGCACATGACAGACTTCACAATTAATACTTTAACAGGTTTCTTCTTCTAAATTCAAATTAATAAGAAAAGCTTATTCAAAAGAAGAGGTGAAGGAATAAATGGGGATAACATAGACCTGAACAGTGATACACTTTTTGATATGGAGTATCAATGAGATCTTGAATTCCCTATTCATGTTGTCCTAGGCAATAGCCTTTATAATTGACTCTATGAAAATATCAGGATGGAAAACCCAACATGTGTTGTATGTTGGTAGGTGTTGGTTTATTGTGTTCATCTTGGGAAGATGGATTGGATGATGAATCAATCCCCCCATACAAAAAATTTATGCTATTGGGAATTGAAACCATGTTGTACACCACTCTTATAGATAGGGGTGGGTCATGTATGCAACCATAACCCCTAGCAGTTTGGATGTTGAGCGGTGTGACAATGATGTCTTGGACCACATATTCACCAATACCAATATTAGTGAGGTGGATCATGACTTGGGATGATGTGGAAGTGGATTTTAAAGTGGATGTGGAAGTGGATATTGAAGACTCAAAATTGTCTTGGGACTCCAACAATGGGAGAGGTATGTACTGGAATGGCATCTCATAATCCATTAACTCTACTTGTGAGACATCAACTGATGTGGATGGATGTGGATTTGGATGGGTTGTTTGATGTATGGGTGATTATGTGGAGGGAGTTATGATGGAGGATGTTTATGATGATGGGGTTGATGTGGATTGAGTTTGACCACATGTACATGTAGTTTATGGTGATGAATATGGGGGCATAGATATGGAAGCTTGAGGTGGAGTGGTGAGGGGTAGTTCCTTAGGAATGGGAATTTTATATGAAGAAGTGGATGGTATTATGGATGATGTAATTTATGATGTGAGAAAAATATGGGTGGATGGAAGCATGGATTCATAGGGATTTGAAATTAAATTGCAATACTTAAATGGTTTTCCATTCACTGATATACAATGGATATGTCCCTCATATACATATTTCAAGAATTGATTATGTATATAAGGGACACATCTCATTTACCTAATATAAGGACGTCCAAGGAGTACATTGTATGCCATGGATCCTTCTAAGATATGAAACATGGTGTGCAGAATTTTTTCCCCCACTTTGATGGATAAAACTACAGTGCCAACTATGGAATAAAGAGCATCATTAAATACTTTCAGGGTGAAGGTGGATTTGGTGATGTTGAAGAGAGGATATGGTGATGATATTGATGGAGGATCTTATATCAATAAAAACTTATTTAAATGAATTATTATCAATTTGAGCTATGATATGAAATGGAGAGTCCATCGATCCTAACAATATTAGTTTGATTTCAAAATCATAGAATGTAATGGTAGGCCCCATACATGTTTTGATGCTTCCCATAAAATTACTAAAGGTATTAGCATCCTAATATTGGATTTAAATGGATTTTAAAATCTCCATTAAATCCTCATGATGTGGGGGATATTATTGAATTAGCTCATATATGGATAGTTTAAATGAAGCTATTTTAAGACTAGTAGTTAGCCGGCTACTCAGAGAGATGATTGGCCTTGATGGATGATTGGGAGGATGAATGGAAAAATATGGATGACTTGGAATATAAATGGGTTGGAAAGAATTGGTGAAGAACTGGATGGGAGATTATGAATTGGTAGGTTGTGGAGATACACTTGTTGATGGTGCTATGGGAGATTGAATAGACTACTCCTATGTATTCTATTTATTTGTGCATTGTTGACCTCATGTGACTACATGAATAGCACCCACAAAACCTTTTTAGTATTGAACATGATTACCTTGATTAGGAGGAGTCTTGGTATTTGATCCTCTTGTTGTTGGTTGCACTTCCTCATGATGAGAAAGTGGTATTTGATAGATGCCAAGGTTTTGGTTTTGTTGAGCTAAGGGACTATCAAGCTTGATGACCCCTAAGTCAATTAGGTCTTGCACCATATTTTTAAATTTGTAGTAGCCATTGATATCATGCCCATTTTATCGGTGATAAGGACAAAATAAATGCTCTCGATAGTTTTTGCTATGTTTTATGGGATCATCTAGTTTGACCTCAGGCAAGGCAAGTTGGTTGGTATCATACAACCTATGAAATATGGAGGTATATAATTCAGCTAAGGGGGTGTATTGGTAATTTTGTCAAATATATTATTGATGTTGGTGATTTTCCATAGTTTTTGATGTATTTTGAACTTGTTTTGGTGGGAGAACCACTTGATATACAATTTTTTGTGGTTGTTGTTGCACTGGTTGTTGTTGTTGAGCTGTTATCGGCTAGATTATGACCACTTTATTTGCTTGATTATATTTATTTGGCTTGGATTGACCAGAATAGGTTCTTTTGTATTGGACTTTGTTCTACCATTCTTTTTTTGAGGCTTGAGAACACCTTCTTGGATTTTTATTTCTTCGATTATGCTAGCATGGGCAAGATCTTATTCAAATGATCTATACTATTGTAATTGTAATAACCATGAGATAGATTTTGGGAAAATCTTGGTAAATAGTCGAGCTAGCTGTTCCATTGGTAGGATAATGGTAGTTTTTTAATAATAGCCCTCCAACGGTTTCTAAAATTGTAGACTAACTCATCATAAAATTATTTTAGATTATATAAGTCAATCAATAAAATTTTCTTTCTAACATTGAGGGAAAATATTTTGATAAATTGGTATACCAACCGTTCAAAAGTATAAATACTATGATGAGGAAGATGTTTATACCACTCTACAAAATCTCCCCCCATTGTTTGAGGAAAATTTCTAAGCATTAGGGCATCTTGATTTTGAATTTTGAAACATGAATGGATGAATGTGCTCACATGCTCTCTAGGGTCCTCAGTCCCTTTGAATTTGTCAAATTTTGGTACTATAAAATCTACCAGATATGGCAGTTATGGTACCAAAAAGTGAATTGGTTTATTGATAAGCTATCTTAAAGTTGTCTTTTGATTCATAAAACTAGGAGTATGTTGCATTAGGTTATCAATGTATTGTTATTTTCTTGAATTCTAAGGTCTTACCCAGGTATGTGTAAGCCTTGAATCACTTGATGATTTTATGATGATGAAGTGGTGAAATGTTGAGGTGTGATGAGATTTTAATGATTTGATGGACTGGATTGAATTTGGTGATGTTGATTATTGAATGATTGCAAATGATGGAATGGAGATGATTTTTGAGGACAATGAATGGGTTGACTTGTTGTAATGAAATGGGTATGGATTGATGGAGGTGTGGGAATGGAAATCATAGAAGGTTGTGATATCCATGATGGATTTGATGAAAAGAATGTAGGTTGAGTGGAAGTGGGTTGAGGCTTAATATTTTCCACCTATACTTGTTGCTGGGGACAAGAATGAGCATTATGTCACTCCTTAAGCAATTTATTAAGGTGTTGACATGCATATTGTATATCCATATCTAAATTAGATGGTGTGGATGTGGTTGGAATAGATGAAGTGGATGGGGGATAAGTTGTAATAGAGATTGTAATTGAATGTGGGGTAGTGGATGCAATAGAAGTTGGCATTTGTAAAGTAGAATTGACATGTGCTTTGTACAATGGATTACCATAGGTGATGGTGTATGAATATGGAATGGAAGTGCTTTGAGCACATGATTTTTGTGGAATAGAACAATGCTAGGAAGATGTAGATGACACCTCAAAAAGAGGGTTAGTATACACCTAGGTGAAACTAGAGGACTACAAATGGGTAAGTTCCTACTAAAAATAAGGATCATGCCTAGGTGGACTGTTGATTTGATCTATAAAATAGTTAGTAGATATTTGAAAAGCTTCCACTTTAGCCATGTCTATGTGGGTGATGTTATGATCTATGGGAGATGATGGATCAATTTTTGGAATGGGGATGTTGGTGGCTCTGTGTAACACATCAATAATTGAAGTGTACACAACATGTGATGGACCCAAAAATAAACCAAAATAGCTTATTTGTATCACATTGATAGGGTTAACCATAGAAGTGGTAGGTGAAGAAGTGGAACACTCCATGGATGAAGTGATTTGTATGGCAAGGGCTTGACTTAGAATCTTTGCTTGGCTTCGGGTTGAGACCATAAGATAATAAATTGGATGAAGGTGGTGAAGTGTGTGGAATGTGTAGAAAGAAAAATACAAATGGAGAATACACAGAATCAAACAAGCAATTTTAATCCTATGTTTTGCAATAAATTTTTTAATTTTTTATCTCTTTTATATTTTTTTTGTTTTGTGGGGTTTGTGTGTTGTAAATGTGCTAATCTAAATTATTATGCAAGGTGAAATATAAGGTTGGATGGTAAATGAGATTCTTCCTGGTGATGAAATATAGAAATTTTGCTCATGGGTGACTATGGTTGCTAAGGGTAGATATTGACAAATGGATATGAAGCCCACCATTGCCAAATATCAAACAATGGTTGGTGATGAAATCCAACTCACTGTTGTTTATTGTGAAATGTGCAATGTGTGTGATTTATTTTAAGACCTATGTTATCTATTGTGTTCAATCAATGTTGAAAATAAACCTATTTCACTCATCTAATCTAGAATACAATAACATCAATACTAAGCCCCTCAAAAGAACTTATGGGTACACCATTTAAGACCCACCTTGAATCATCAAGTGATTCCAATAGTGGAGGGTTTATCCAGTTCTTCTACTCTGAATCATCAAGTGATTCCAATAGTAGGAGTATGCTTAAGTATTGTGATCTTGTTCCAAATTATAAAAGTAAAAATGGAAGCTTTCAACTCTATTATGCAACTATTTTATGCTTTTGTAATTTCAAATGCAAACAACATATAAAAATAGTGAATGAATACACCATAAAGTAACATAAATTTAAAATAAATGTGATTTACTATGAATGCAATTTATATGATGATGTAAATGCCTAAGATATAAATAAAAATTTAAATGCTTTAAACAAAAAAATAAATGATTTTATTTTTGTTAATTTTACTATAAAAATTAAGAAAATAAAGACAAAATTGGGTTAGGGTTTGAAGCAGGCTTGCCAGGAAGCCTACGTATTTCTTCCCCACTCTATGAAATGCATCCCAGAGTCTTTGGAATGTTGTAGGGCATATCCTGAATGTAGTAGGTCATCCCTTAAGAACTACAGGGCATCCATGTGACCTTCGATCGAATTATGCAACCTCTAAAAAACCTCATTTTTCATGATTTTTGCATGATCAAATTTTTGTAACCTACAAGATAAAAATAGAAACAAAAATTGGTGACAAGATAAATTAACATGAAGAACCCTTTGGAGGTCCCACCGTGATAACCATTTTATAAATCAAAATAAAACAATACTAATACAAAGATAAAATAATAAAAAGCATAGTAATAACACAATATTGCATAAAATGAATAAGCTTTTTATTAATGAGAGTGAATCTCAAAATTATACAATCAATGTGCCCCAATATGGGGTTTTACAATGCTTTTGTGATACAAATTTACAAATACTAGGGTTCTCTAAAACCCTAGGTCAATACACTATTGGTGTCTTCTCACTCGTCTTCAATCCAAACAAGAGTTGTGGGTGGTCTTGTGTATCCTTGGTGGGCCACCCTAGCTTCAACAACTTTCAAAAATATGATTCATGTACCTACAAATAGAAACATAATAAAAAGATATTAGAAGCACCTGTGAGAGCTACATAGTGTGAGGCTCTCAAAAAGATAAAACAACTAAACCCTACATGTTGTAGAATGTAATTGAAAATAGAAGTGTAGGAATGTAAAATAAATACAAATAACTTCTTACCTTGTCAACATGCTAATTTTTGTCTCTAATCCTATCGATAATGGTCATGAGGATGCTCGAATGACACCTAAGGATGTTAGGACTATAGACTTGTTGCAAGAAATACCTAGAGGTATTATGTGATGGTTGTAGATGAACCAGAAAGGTTCCAAAAATACCTAGAGGTATTCTACTATATCTAGAGGGCATTTAGAGGTTGAGGAAAGTGTTGCAGAACCAAATATGGTCTACACAGGTTTGGTGGTGCTAAAAAAGGGTGATGTAAAGGCGACGATGAGCGAAAAAAATGATGGTGAAGTGGCTAGGGCAGAAGGGCTTGAGAATTTCTCATGCACTTAAGATTATGAAAGGATTTAGGACTTCCAAGGATTCTTAAGAAGAACTTAAGGGTTTGATTCATCAAAATGACTTGTCTTTTATGATATGCCCTTGAACATGTACGGTTTCAATGACACCAAATGGGTGGCCAAGATTAAAACATGAGGATGGGTGGAGATTAAGTTTAGGTAAGTGACATGGATTGATATGGATGAATGGATTAGATTAAAACATGGTATATGACTAGGATTAATTTATATAAAAACATATATTAATATATATATATATATATATATATATATATATATATATTAAACAAATACATATATATAAATAATGGATGGTTGTGATTGGAGGACACAAATGGATGACAAGTGGCTAGATTTTGGTGTCTATATTTCTCTAATTGTAGCACCCCAAACCTATTTAAATTTATATATTACACATGTGGTAATACCCTAACAACATAGATGCCATCTATTTCAAGGTCTATGTATCCTAAAAATATCACTAAAATCATGAAACTAACTCCATTAGATTCATCTCAAAAAAATATTTCTAGTGAATATAATCTTACCTAGGTTTTGAGAATAATGGACCTCCTGAATGGCCTATTTTGATCATGTTGTCTGATTACCCTATTGACCATAGTATCTACCTTATACCATATCATCATTTTAAAAGCCTATGAAGAACACAAGCTTATACTGAGAGGGGGGGTGAACAGTATAAGATCATTTTTTACTTTTTTTCCCAAACAATATTATACAATATATCAATGGAGATATCAAAAAAAATAATCAAATCAATGCACAAATCACCACACATAATAGAGACACCAATTTAACGTGGTTCTCCCAATGTGGGCTACTCCACGGAGAAAATATTTCACTAAAATTTTCTCAAAAAATCTCTTCGGAGTCTTTTCCCTATTACAATGTTTATGGACCTTTGTACAAATGAGACACCAATCCTCTAATTAAGTTCATGTATCTCTATCCATAGGAGACACCAATATTCTTAGCTAGTTCATGGATCTCTATCCATAGGAGAACTCATTTCTCCTCTACTTTGGTTGGTGATATTCTAGAAGAATTGTTGCCTCCACTGCACTAGCTAATGGATCTCTATCCACTAAAGACTCCTATATTCACTCAGAAGACCTATCTTCACTACCCTAGCTAATGGATCTCTATCCACTGGAGACTATCATCCTCTATACTTTATCACCTCCAAAGCTTGCTCTTAGTTCTATCTCAAATCTGCACTAAACATAGTCCTTCGGTATAGCACAAATCTACTCAATCTCTATCCTCAAATTTACACTAAACATAGTCCTTCAGTCTAGCACAAAGTTGATCTATTCTCAAATCTTCACTAAACATAGTCCTTCTATCTAGCACAAATCTACTCAATATTTTTCCTTAAATCTATCCTCAAGCCTTAACACAAAGCTTGAATCAACCACTAATCAACTCTACTAGATTTATCCCAAACCTTAACCCAAGGTTTGAACAAATCAATAAAACAACTCTGCTCATAAGTCTTCTCAAGAACTTATCTCAAATTTGCATTGTAAGCTTCCACAAAAGCTCACACTAATCTATCCACAAGTCTCCACCAATACTTACTTCAAATCTACTCAAAAAGTTCTCACTAGAACTTATCCAATGCTCAACAAGTCCTCACTAGAACTTGTCCAATCTTCTCAAAAAGTATTCACCAAGACTTGCCTTAAATCTGATCAACAAGTCCTCACTAGAACTTTTCCAATCTACTCAACAAGTCCTCACTAGAACTTGTCCAATCTGCTCAACAAGTATTCACCAAGACTTACCTTAAATCTACTCAACAAGTCCTCACTAGAACTTATCCAATATTCTCAATCAGTATTCACCAAGACTTACCTCAAATATACTCAACAAGTCCTCACTAGAACTTGTCCAATTTGCTTGTAAGCTTCTACAAAATCTTACTCAACTCAGCCCTTAAGTCCACTCTAGGACTTACTCAAATCTGTCCACTAGCTTTCAAAAAATATTTATACAACTCAAATCAATCTATTACAAAAAACCTCTTCAATATCATAAACAAGATTCACACAAAATCTTGTTTAATATCACAGAAACATATAGAGAATTGTTAGAGACTCAATATGCTTCACACTCACAACAATACTCAATCAATTTCAATCTCTTTCTCAAATCAATTTAGAATATAGAACAATTTGTTTCACAAAAATTGAACTAACACTTCAACACTTCCACTTGACTATAGATCAAACAACTTCATTCAATAAATCACTCAATGAAACACTACTTTCTTACAAATCCTAGTCCAAGCTTATGAATACTCACTCATTTATTTTCAACAATGCTTATCAAACAATCTCACATAACAATGATACTCATGTTCTTTCACAAACCCTAGTTCAAGATAGCTCTCAACTTCACATAACAATGATACTCATGTTCTTTCACAAACCCTAGTCAAGTATATGAAAGATTACTTAATATTTCCAACAATGCTTATACAAAAAGGTTTATAGTATCAAATTTCATTACAAAAAACCAAATTCAACAATGCTTATCAAACAATCCTTTTCACTACAACTTAGCATTCACAACATCCAACAATCACTCTCAAGGATAATGTGCCCTTACCTCTTATTTGAAGATGATTTGACCTCAAACACTTATCTCAATCACAACCACTCTTTTTGCCAATATTAGGGTTAGATAGAAAATATTTGTCCTTAATATTTTCTCACAAAATATTTCACCAAGTCAAAATATCAAAAACTTACTCAACCTTATTTCTCCTTTCAATACAATTTTTATTAACCTTGTTTTAATAAAAATATCTAACTCCCTTGGCACACCTTATTACTCTTATAAATTCAAAGCACTCAAAAATAAAATCACAAAGATAAATTTATCCATACGCTTTTATCTCCCTTACTTAACTCACAAAATCCCTTTTTAAAATAATGCAATGTCCAATCAATAAGACCTTAGGAAATTAAAAAAAATTTCCACCTTAGCAATTTTAATTTCCACCTTTAGCAATTCAGATGTAGCAATTTAACCTTACAACAAAAGTGCATACCTTATACACTTCTCCAAAAGGGCCTCGGTGGGTTTCAAACTCGCAACCTCTCCCTGTTGATCACCTTTGCCAAGCACACACCCACCACATGGGCTACATTCTCCCACACAAAGGGGAAGGCTTTAAGGCTAACACCTTCCCTTTGTGCTTCACTGATGGTGCAAAATCCAATGAAACCTTCCTCCGATCAGCAAAAATGAAGACCACGGGATTCGATCCCTCACCCTTGTGCTTGAAAACGTTCTAACACAGCCTCTAGCTGCCAATCATGCTACCTAGTGCCTTACAACATGGAGTGGGTTCCCCTTTTCTTTATCCTATGTTTTGCCTCTCAAATGCTCTAAAAACACACATGATCTTCTTCCTTACCTTTTTTGCATGATATACACTTATGTCTTATGGATCACATGGATGATATTTGCCATGGTGTTTACCCTCCTTTATATGCAAAGTGTCATAAGTTCCAAGATGTCGGTGAATATTTTAATTTGATTAATTTTTAATTATTTAAAATTTGCACCCTCTTAACCTAACCTTTAGGGTTTTAAATTAAATCATAAATTAATTTATAATTAACTTATTATAAATAATTTATAATTAACTTAATAAATTTTAGATTTAATAAAATTAAATTATAAATTAATTTATAATGAAATTATTATAATTAATTTATAATTAAATTAAATCTCTAGGTCTTGACCTTAGACCTTTAATATTATAATATTATTTTGCTTGGGCCTTCCTTTTTCCCTTTAGACCTCATTTGACCACCTGGAAGGAATCTTTATTTTTGCACTGATTATGGAACTTGAAACTGATGCTGCTCACTAAAATCGACGCTTACTGATCCTGAATTCTTGACATCAATGACAACAAAACCTGCTCATATTTCCAACAGCTTATATATCCATCAATTTTTAATAAAATTTCAAGAAAACGCCTCTATTAGGTGTGACGAGAATATATTTTCAACAAATATAAATTTGCATATTTTTTGAGGAGGTTTGATGCTTGAAATTGCTTGTTTTTTGCATGTTTTTCAAGCTACTATGCCCAAAATCTACTAGCCATCTAATCTAAAAAATCAATGGCTCATGGAGTGTCAAAGATTCAAAAAAGAAATTAAAGGGGTAAAACATTTAAAATTCTGATAAGCTTTTCCAACTATTTGATCTTGGTAGATCAACAACTCATGGAGTGTTGGATATTTGGAGAACTTAAAGGGGTAAAATATTTAAATGTTTGACAAGCTTTGCCAACCATATGATATTGATAGATAAATGGCTAATGGAGTGTTAGATATTTGGAGAACTTAATGGGGTAAAAAATTAGAAGTTTGACAAGTTTTTCTAACTATATGATCTTATCATATCAATGACTTATAGAGTGTTAAATGTTAGGAAAAGAACTTAAAAGTATGACAATATTTGCCAACCATTTGATCTTGGTAGATCAACAATTCATGGAGTATCAAATATTTGGAGAAGAAACTAAAGAGATAAAACACTTAAAAGTTTGACAAGATTTACCAACTGTTAAATCATGGAAGATCAACAACTCATGGAGTGTTGGAGATTTGAAGAACTTAAAGAGGTAAAATATTTAAAAGTATGACAAGGTTTTCCAATCATCTAAACTTGGTAGATCAATGGCTCATGAGTGCTTGAAAATTGGAGAAGAACATAAAGGGGTAAAACATTTGAAAGTCTAGCTTTACTCACTATATGATCTTGGTAGGTCAAAAACTCATGGAGTGTTAGGTATGTGGAGAAGAACTTAAAAGGGTAAAATAATTTAAATTATAAGAATCTTTGCCAACTATTTGATCTTGATAGATCAATGGTTCATGGAGTGTTATATATTTGGATAACTTAAAGGGGTAAAACATTTAAAAGTTAAATAAGCTTTGCCAACCATTTGATCTTAATAGATCAATGACTCATGAAAAATGTGGAAATGAACTAGAAAACATAGAAAATGACCAAAAAAATTAAAGAAAGGCCAAAAAACATAAAAAACACCAAAAAGTATAAAATATTGTAAAAAAATGCAAATAAGAGCCACAAACACTATAAATTATCAAAAATGTAAAAATTGCCAAAAATGCAAAGAATTATTGGGAGACATAGAGAATTAACCAAAAACATAGAATGCTAGATGAGAGGAAAAAAACAATAATAATGAAAACAATATAAATAATAAAATAAATATATTAGCTTCTAAATTTTTTACTTCTCCCTACACACATTTTTTCTTTCAAGTTATCTAATATAGTTGCTTGATATCCAAAGATGGTAGATGTAGAATTTGTAATAACTAACTAGATGGACATAGATATGCAAAGAGGTGACATATGATGAAGTTAATGATTAACCCACATGCAGATGAAAATTAAGAATCAAATCACTAGAGAATGAGCAAGCTCAAGTGATCTTAGAGTTTTATTGAGAATTAAAATTTAATGAGGCATAGCTGAAATGTGCTTGGGAGGTGATCCCAAGGAGCTTGCATCATTAAGATTACATCTATTACAAATCTTGTACAACATCATAGATTATCGAGTATAGTTGCTCGAGGATATCATAATAGATGATAGATTTGTCGAAAGGTGAACCAAGTAAATAAAACATGGAAAATTTATTGAGACAAAGATTCATTAATGCTAGTTGGTAAGCTTAGGAATAGTCGATGTGGTAACACTTTACTCAAATGGTGTTAGAATGTAACAAGTGGTAAAATTTGATGAAATTAATTCTCATCTCACTTATTTCAATTGGTAGATCAAGCATTGAACCACATAACCAATTATATTCAAGAGACCTCAAACTTAATGTAAATTGAGATTTAATGAGGCATGGTCAAAGTGTAGCTAAATCGATCTCAAGAATATTACTTCATGCATAGGAGGAAGAATGAAATATTCTATTTGATATATTTCATTTAAAAATATAATAACAATAAAAATTTGTAAAATTAGATTGTGTAAAGAGCCAAAAAAATGTATAAATGCTAGTTGTAGACACCAAAACCTAGTCCTTCACAAAGCCTCCATGCACCCCACAATCCTACATAATAATAATATGCCTAAGTTTTTTTTTTTTTTTAAGCTAAAAACCCCTTGTGGAGCCACCTTGGTTTGAGAGACCATGAACAGGGGGTTCTACACCGTCAAAGTCACCCGAGAGTCGCACCCGACCCTGCCCGCACCAACATTATCAATTGGATTTTGGATACCCAATTCAGCTTTTTGGTAGGGTGGAGATTTGAACCTGGGACCTCCTTTGGAGGATTGCCCTCTCCTCTCCAACTCACCTACAACACCTAGGTTAATATGCCTAAGTTTTGACTTAGGCATATTAATCCTACATATTATCCTATTTTCTAGATTGTATTAAATCTATAAAATCCCCCAAAGATACCATGTATCCCCATGTGAAATTTGTCCTATCCACCACTACTCCTCCATTTGCCACATCTCACACCTCACTTCACACATCACTCCACTTCCACCTACCCACATGCCACCACTCCACCTAAGTGAGACACTCTAGATGACTCACTGCAGCTACCTAGGATAGGTGGCTACCAATCCCTACCACTTGGTAGCCTTGGCTTGCCACCTATATTTTACCTCAAAAACCCCAAAATACCTATAAAAGCAACATCACTTCATCACAAAAGGAAGGTTGGAATATATGTCATTACATTGTTAAAATTACTACATGAGGTAACCAGAGTCCTTGGAGATAAAGCCATCGAGATCCCAAACCAAACCCTAGGGTTTTTACCCTTGGAGTACCAAATTTCATTGAGCATTTACATAGGCAAATGTGCATCTGTGTTTGCCAAATGGCATCTTGCATTTAGCTAGCCACACATGTGCACCTGCATTTTCTTATGGGTATATCATTCAGTCACAGGCACAGATCATCGAGGTAAATAGCAAGGAATTTTGATTTACATATTCTTTGTCTCCTGAATATTTTATATGCTCTACAAGTATTTATAATAGGGCTTTGTGGCTTTTCATTTCCATCTAAAAAAATGCCTCACACAGTGGAGGCCCTTCATATTCTACTAATCCTCTTTTGATGTTTGTATTCTTAAAAGTACATAAGATAAGTCTTTGAAGGTTGTTGAGGCGTAGAGTGACCTGCCAAAGATATTGGATAAAGGAAGACTCAAGAGACTCCCATCCACTAGATTTTTCCAAAAGGAACCAACCCCTTTTGTGCGTATTGTATTGTGACAAGCACTAGCATTATATTGTAATCAAGATCCCCTGCAATTTTGGGAAAATTACTATTGTAAAAAGAGGAGATCAAGGCTCCAAAAATTTTAATATAAAATCATTCTTTTTGTAGAAAATTAATCAAAACCAAACAAATAAACACAAATGAACACTTACAATAGAAGGAATATCTCTTTTGTATTAAAACAAGGGAACCTGAATCTCCCAATGTTACAATGCTTTTGAATTACCCCGAGTGTATTGGGGGTAATGTTACAATGATATTGTACAATACAAGTATCCAAATGACAATGGTGGGCTCTCCAAGCAAATAAACTAGTGTCCTTTTTTATTTTGCTACAACTTCAGAGGGGTGAGTGGGATTTTTGTATCCGATGCAAGGACCACTCTAGCTTTAGTAGCTTCTCCAAGGTACCTACTTTCGGCTCACACATAAAAAGGTAAATGGGGGTTTAGTAGCATTTGTATACAAATATAGGAATCATGCAATAAAACCCTCGACTAAAAGTTACAAAAAATAAAAAACATAAACCAAATGCCTTGTTGCAGTTAAAACTCATTGATCATATTGGTGGTGTTTTTTTGGCTTTGAAAAACTATGGATGCACGATGTGGTCTAGTAAACCGTGCATGGGTAGTGGAGAAACCGTGCAAGGGCAGTTTCAACTTTGTATTTGCAGATGAGCGATTTAGATAAAGTGACATACTGCTTTATCAGTTGTAATAGCTTACATATAATTTATCAATCCAAGGGTAAATCAAGGTTTTATTTAAAGAATAGCAATCTAGTAAATACTGTACCATGGGGATCAATGCTAAGCTTAGTTCAATTTTATTTTCAATTTTAGGTGTGTGCAAAAAAATAAATAAACAGAAATTAAATTGTGCAGGAATAAAACTAGAATGCAATTTATGATTTCTGCATTAAATATGATAATTACTTATTAATGATTTAATCTATTGATGAATTTATCTATTGTTGAGTTTAACTAATAGTAATTTCCTACTAATGAATTGATCTATTGGTGAGGATCCTCGTGCAATTAGTTTTATTTATCTATTCTGACTTTATATTTTATGAAAATACAATTTTCTTTATTTTATATTCTAAGGTTAATTAACTATTTCTACTCTATTGTAGGGGCGAGAGCTTAGGGACTGGCTGTAGAAGTGGGACCTACCTCCTAGAAGATAGTGTAAGACATTTTCCCCTAGTTTACTTTATTTCATTAACTAAAATGCATAATTACTACTAACATCATTCTATTCTATGAATGCAGGAATGTACAGTTACAACTACATAAATGAAATTAAATAGTAAATACAAATGACACAGTTACCATATGCGAAGAATGAAGTGCTACTTTTATTACTAGAAATTTAAATGTACATGTTGGCGTAATTCTTCAGAAATTGTATAGACTTTAGACTTTTCAGCATTAGAACATCAAACATTAGACCTTTTCAAAGGTCTTCCTATGTAATATATATTATGACTTGTGCAATTCTGAATAAACTCTTCCACATATTTTGCCATGTGGAGTTTTGTGGACTTATGATGCGATAACTATGCACTAACCAAAATAATTTAAACTAATGAAATTCCTAATTCTACTTGGACTCGGTAAACATCCTAAGTGGTCCAAGTGGTATTTTATAAATGCACTTAAAAAAACTATACTAATTTAAATATTTTGCAAGATGTACAATATAATCATGTCCTTTATTCTTGAAAAAAGGCATAACAATATTGCATCTAAATCTAATAAACTTAACAAGATTCCAATTATACAATATCTATGAGATAAAGTGATAACAAATTTATTAATCACAATATTATCGTGGAGAATATGTGACAAGTCAACTTAATCTAAGCTGGTTGTATTTATTTATTGCCATGTGAGAGTGCCATGTTGTTGCTAATGTGGTGTACGACATTGGTCAACTCTCTTCGGTAACTTCTGGTAGGAATTCTTCTTCGATAACAACCTTTAGTAGCTACCTTCTATAATATGCTTAGGTAACTATATTCTATAACATACTGTAGTTACCATCTTCTGTAACAATAATCTACTACTACTTTGTCACCGTGCCTAAGCATCCTTAATCCTTTGTCCTTACGTCCATATTCTCGCATCCAGAATACATCATAAAGCTCGCACTACTACACTTTGGAACATCCTTTAAGAATTTTCTACATAATTACTCTTAAATTAGACATATTTTTCATACAATGCACACATTTTTCAAATTCAACTGCATTCATATTTTTACTGATAATTCACAAAAATAAACAAAAATAACTAACTTAAGATACATTATAATCACTAATTAGATATAAAAATGGAACAATTTAATATGAAAATATGTACCAAATAATCACTCATCATTTTCCCCCAAACTAAAATATATGCATGTCCTCATGCATGGGAAGAAAATGAGACAAAAAAAACTCACAAATTTTTACACATACATCAACTGTCATCATCCAAATTTTTGTAGAATGAATGAAATATTAACATCAATCAATATTTATGTTTTCTCATAAAATCATTTACAAAGCCATGAAACAAACATCACAATTGTTTTCTAGAAACAACAAATAGGTTATCTGATAATATCTCCAAGATACTAAAAAACAATAATTTTCAAAAATAAATAAAACATAAGCCAACATGTTATAACAAAGCACATAGTTTTGGTCATACAACTACAACAAAATACATTGTTTCAATTTTTTTTAGATCATTTCCATGACAACTTAAATATTACATAATATATCAATATATTGAAGTTTTGATATTTGTAGTTGAAAATGACATATTCTATGTTGTCATATATCATTCTGATAAAAATACAAATTCTTAGAGAAGCAAATAAGAAAATTATGACTTATAAATTTCTTATAACAGAACAATTTCATCAATCACATACAATACAAATCATCTGATCATCTTCAGGGAACAGTTCTATGATATAACAGTATTCAACAAAAAAATAACAATTTTTACTTAGCTTATCTTATTGCAATAATGTACTAAAACTGTGATCATAGATATCAAACTTGTATTATACAAAATAGTTTCACAAGAATGAAGGTATTCACAGTATTTTATCAGAGGTATAGATATATATACTACTTAAAATATTTATAGATAAAGAATATAAAACATGTTACAAATAATAATATACAAATCAGATTTTGAAGTCTTAGAAATTATAAAATATTAAACAATTTTTTAATATAGTTTAGTTTATTCGACTTGTGTCCGTCGGGTGGAGATTTTTGAATATGGGGGTCTTGCTGGTAGCATCTAGCATTCCATTTTCACTTTCTATACCTGCTCTTTGGCTTTTTTTTCGTCCACTGGTCTCTCAACCATGATAGTCTTGATATGCTCAACTTCAAGAGAATCTTCTTTCTGCTCTACATCCTACGTTTGAGAAGGTAGAGGTTTCTCAATAGATGCAACAATATTATTTATCACTACATTTATTTTTGGAGGAATCCTAACATCCAAGACAAGATTCCCAAGTGCAGTTCCTCTTTTGATGGCAGAAACCAATTTCTTTGGTTGATTTTACTGCATCAGGTTTAGGAGCTGGTGGGGACTCTCTTCCTCAAGGAGTTTAGAAAAGTCAAAGGGATTATTTGAATGGTCTGCTTTGCTGAAATTCACTAAATTTTTTTTCTTCTTACTAGGTGTGGAGCTTTTTTTAGGGGAAGCATCAACAAGTGATGGTCGGTTGATAGAATCAATAGGTTTCATCACCTTATCCGTTGAGAGCTGCTTAATCATATCTATCTAAATGGTAAGGGCTCGCTGAATTAATTTTGAATGTTTTTCAAAGTCCTATCATAGTTTATTAATTTTAATCTATAGAACAATATTTTGTGCCCACAAATGAGATAGGGTTTCAACAGTAGATTCAAGTACAGGTAAGTCAAATTCATGTCCAGGTGTGTTTCCTTTCTTAGGGTTGTTAGGAGTATGCTTCTGATGCCAAACATTTTATGCAGGTAGAGTTAGCTTAACATATTTAGGAGGTCTGCATTTACATTTTGGGAATTTAGGTTCCTCCTCCTGGCTATCTGACTCCTGGGTTTCCTCAGATGGACTGTCTTCCCCAAGCTCATTTTTAGTTGACTCAGAGTACTATGGCAGGTTGGATTATGCAACTATCCTATTCTAGGATACCTTAACTTTGTGTGCTTTATTTAGAACTATTAATTTAATAAGACCATGATGTGCAAGTAGATGTAGGTTAGGATTTTCTTAATGATTTTTAGGCTACAAATGGATAATAGTAGACTTTATATACTGAAATAGGAAGTATGGTAGATTAATAACATAGTCATTGTTCTCCAGATACTTTAGATTCATAAATATATGAATGTGATAGGCTGCACATATGGAATTACATCCTTCTAGGGTGAAAAACTTAATAATAAAAACAATAGCTTCCTGCCACATGATAGGTAGTGAAATAGTGGCAACACCTTTTATCCAACCCTCCTTATCTCTAATAATAGTGTACTTTTTCCCAAAATTTTCCACTAGTTGGGTGACACTCTTAGAAGGGTTTTTGTAATATGGCAATCCTACCTCTGGTAATTCTAATACCTCATAAATAATGCTTAGGTTTAGGTCAAATTGAATATCTCCAATGTGGGTAGTCATGTTCATAGGATTACAGTTTAGGATAAATTTCTAGGCTACCCCTTGGTCATGCCCTCTAAATTTTGTGAGGGTTTTTCACCATCTAGCCCTTTGAAATAGTTTTATCACAGAATCACTTGGATTCTGCATTTCAATGGATGAGGACTCACTACATTTTTGGAACATACATCGAGGCATGGCTTCTTAGGATAATTTTTTTTTTTTTAAGGAACTTGCAATAGTTTCATCTACACAAAACAAATTTTTCAATTTTATTGGAGACAATCTATTATCTGATGTAATAAAAAAACATGCAATTCAACTAAAGTAAATACTTTAAAACAATTATGACCTATATTTAAAAAAAAATATTTATTATTATTTTTTTATGTTATCAACAATCAATGATTATGACTTATCTTCTACTTATTTCCTAAGATAAAATTTGCTAATTACTCCAAAGAAAAATGTTAACCTAAACCTAATCCTCTGTGTAATTTTGTAAAATTATCTGCTAATCATTCTTGTAAAAATATGTGTAACCCTAAGCCTAATATTCTGCATAATTCTAAAAATATTCGCTAATCATCCCTGTAGAAGAGTGCTTTAGGCATATAAACATTGTCAAGGTATTGAATCCTTAAAACAAAACAAAAAATTAGTAAAATATTACTTCTTGTCTTTTTTGCTCTTTTGTTGCACCCAATTTCTATCACCCTACGTCGTCGCTTTCCCAATAATTCCACTATTTTTTCTTTATAATTCTTCCTCTATTTGGTGTTATCCCCTCTCAAATTTTGGTTTCAAACTCTCAATTCAGCCTTACTAAAAAAATTCGGCAAAATTCCAACCAGGTCGTAGAGGTTCCTTTGGCACTTCACTACATTCTACAAAAGGGGATTAGGTTTTTTTTTTTTATTTCATGTGTTTGCCATGCAACAAATTATGGTCGTTAAATTTCCCTAAATTTGTGGTGGCAGTCTTATCACCGTTTAAACAAATGACAACCCTTGATCTTCATTTTAATCGACGGTCAGGGTTGCAAATCCGTGCCACCTTCATGCAATTGATAAAAAAAAAACTTTTTCCGATGTTGTGATGAGGTTTCTAACTCTAGCATAGATTTTCCTTAAAATCATGACCCTTCATTATTGGTGGTGCTCATGATTGGTCGCATCGCCATGGTGGTGCTCATGATTGGTCGCATCGCCATGCGTTGGTCATCGTCGACATCCTTCGCTGGACTGTTTATTACCTCGATAGATAGTCGTAGGTTGGCATAAATTTTTGTATTAATTTACCATATGTGGCATACGTTCCTTAAATTTTTCCCACGTATCCATGCTACGTGTAATTTTTAATTTTATTCCCTTCCACCGTGTCGCCACTTAGACTAGTCCATGGTAGCTTCTATTCCCTTCTAACATCCACGTGTACCGATAATTGTTCCTGTTGGCTTCCACGCATTCGATGGGTATCATCTACGGTGAGATTCAAAAGGATCATCAAGGGAGATAGTACGTGGTACCGTCTCGAATCGTGCTCACCCTATGCCTAATTTTTGGCATATTTACTTAACATAATGAAGGGTTTAAAAAAAAAAAAAACTTTCAATTTCTAACATGTTAGTCTGCCACAGGTATAAGAAATGTTACAAATATTTTTAACCCCCTAAACCTTTATGAATGCCCTTTTAAATTTTAAATTTTATGTCACATTAATCATTGGCGCATTCATCCATAGTTTCAGTGGACATGTTCTATCAATTTTACCATTGGTGCATTTGTCCATAATTTTGGCTGACATGTTCTATCATTTTTACCATTGGTACATTTTTAAATATTGACACTTAGAAATATTTGCTAATATGTTTTACGGATGTCATCTATGGAAAATATTTACAGAAAATGACTACAAAATATTGTTGATAGAAGATTATTATTTTACTGCCATTATTTACAGAAAACATCTACAGAAGATATCTACAGAAAATGCCTATAGAAGACATCTACAAAAGACATCCACAAAAGATATCTATGGGAGACATCTACAGAAGATCTCTACAGAATATGTCTATAGAAGACCTATGGGAGACCTCTATAGAAGACCTACAGAAGATCTTTATGGAATACTTCTATAGAAGACATCTACAGAAGACCTCTATAGAAGACTTCTACAGAAGACCTACAGGTGAATTTTATGGGATTAGAGTTTTAAAAAAAATACTTTACTTGTTTCTCTCCTCCAAACTGTATTGTGAACTTCATGTACTTCTTGTTTATTCCTCCCCCAAACTGTAATTTTGGCTATATAACCAAAACAATAAGGAGGTTGTTTTATTTATATTTATACATAATATAATAATAAGTTTTATTTATGGGGGTTTAGTATAATTTTTGTGATTGTGCTTCATGAATTTTATTGAGTATCCAAGTAAGAGAAATAATGATTAAAAAACTTGATATCAGTCATAAATGTATATAAAAATAGATATCTATCAAAGACTTTGAGTATTTTCAATTATTATATATATTTAAATGTAATAGATATTTGGATATTATGATGGCTTCTGTTACAAGTGTATCGCTCCAAATTTTTTGCATCCTTACCTTCAGGCTATAGGATCCGCGCCCGAAAGGGGGATGCGAGAAGGATGGGACAATACCTCGGACTGAGAGGCCCTTTGAAGGTCCCGCCTCTCGGGGGAGGGGTATAAGGGTGAATTTTCGATGGATGGTGGGTTCACCAGGAAACTTTTGAGTGGCATTTTCCATGCCTAGGTTGATAGTAGGTTTGATGTGTTCATTTTGTGCTTTAATCATTCAATTCCTAGGTTTGGCCAAGATGAATCTAAACTATTCTATATGCCAATGCTGATTTTTATGAATACAAAAAACATGAATAAATGCTAAACATAGAGAATATGCTAAATAGGACAGAACATACCTGATTTCGGATGTCTGAATGAAGATTCTGAGGTTTGTAGAAGTCCAAATCATCTCAAATCGTACGTAATCATCTGGAATTGCACAGAATCATCTCAGATCTCAGTCGGTCATCTGAGATCAGACGAGATCATCGTAGATCAAATGAATTTGTCAGACGAATTCATCAGAAACCTGCAATCACAAAAACAGATACAAAATACCAAAAATGCAACTGCAAAAGCAAGGGGAAATGATAGAAATAATAGTAAATTTGCCTAAATGATAGATCCAGATAGCAATTAAAAGGAAATGCATCAATTTAACAATTTATTTTGACTTTATCATGCATTTATATTAAATGAGGTGAACTCCAAGATGCATAAATATAATAACTAAGATAATGCATAAAAAAATAAGAAAATGCAAAAAAACAATAAGAAAATGCAAACTCTGGGCTCTGATTGCCCCCAATCTGGACTACAGTTGAGATCACCTCCAATCGTACGAGATCATCGTTGATCTATGACAAGATCATCCGAAATCGTCTGGAATCGCCTGCGATGATCCAAGCTTGCTCCAGTTGAAGAACAATAAGATCCTTGCAAGAAAACTTGAAATATGCAATGCAAACAAAAGTATGAAGGTGTTCTAAGGCACAAGGAACTAAATTTGTAGGGAAATCCATCAGCTAGGGGGTTTAGGGGTTCAGGGGGGGATAAACTAAGAAAATCCTAGTTTATATAGGATTAGGGAGAGGTTAGGAGGTTGGAGATCATCCCAATTTGGGAGATCTCCAATGGGGGAGACTCTAACTACGCAGACATGCTTTCTGCCCAGGTTAGAGAAGCTGTTGAAACAAAAGCTAATTATGAAAATTTGGTTTTGGGACGAAATCGTCTGGACGTTCTATTCCAGATGAATTCATCAGATCTAGGACGATTTCATCTAATCGTCGACGATATCATCCAACGGTCAAAACAAATCCTAAAAATGGCATGAAAAATAAGGAAAGCGGGTAACGGGCGGTTAACGGGCGGTTTGGGGTTAAAATTCAAATTTTTATCTTTTTACTAAGGTTTAATCGTGCCAATTTTAGGGTGCTACATTTTGCCCCCTCTTTAGCGAATTTTCCGAAGAAAATGCGTTAAAGACGAGTTTTTCCCGTTTTACGAGAAAGCAAAAATGTACTCAATTTTTTAGATGACGATTCTAGGTCGAATCGTACGACTACTTACTATGGTGCCCCCTCCGTGTTTTTACCCAAATCGAACGTTTGAGGTAAAAGCACGAAAAAGAAAAATTAAAAAAAATGTTGTTTTTAAATAAAATTAAGAAAAATAGGGTAAAACCCTAATTCATTTTTACTATTCAATTTTATTGGTTTTAGAGCTCTACAGACAAAAAAATGGTGGAGACAGCACACCGATCGACAGAGGTCCGGTGCGGGCTACGGGTAAGGATCTAATCCTAGTAAATTAGGTTTGAATTTAATTTGTGCAATTTTTTGTTTGAAATTTTGATTGTTTGGGGCATCGCGGCCGTTTTTAGGCCGTCAATGACGTCGAGACGAAATCATCCCGATTTCATCAAAATCGTCCCTAGATCGTCGATTTCGTCGAAGGGCGAAATCGACGAACTAGGGGCGATCCCGTCCAACAAGGGGTGATCCCCAAGTTGCGAAATCGGAGACGATTTCATCCTACAAAGGATGATTTTGCCCAATTTGGGACGATATCATCCAATGGTGGACGATATCATCACTTTTAAGAAATTAAGCTTGATTAAAATGTTTTTAATTTTATTTTAATGATTGGTTTATTAATGAATTTTATTGTTTTATTGTTTGTTTTGTAGAGGGGATTACTAAAGAGTCGAGAATGGAAATACGGTGGGCTACGAGATGACATAGCCACGCTCGATCAGGCAGAGCATGACCGACTGGCTCAGGTCGGTTTGCAGCATGTGGCAGAGATGCCACAAGTACCGATAGACATGGGGCTATTGATAGCCCTAGCAAAGAGGTGGTATCCGGGGTCATCCTACTTTCGGTTACCGACAAGGGAGATGGCTCCCACACTAGAGGATGTGTAGGAGGGATCATGAGGATCCCCATACAAGGGGATGAGACCAATGGCGATAAGGTGAGGGTGTCGAGATAGGGAGAGTAGAACATGACGACTCTCTAGGATGAGGTTGTCCGCCTCTTGGCTCAGGTGGAGACACTCCACGGATGTAGGCTACATGGCTCGCTCGAAGTGGAGGGGTGAGCACTAGGGATCTGGCATGGTCTATTGCTGTCAGACCACATTCTACCATAGGGGCTATACTATCATGTGGTTCCAGAGGGACAGAGGGTACCACTGCCGCCCCACATTGCAGAGCCGATCATGATGGGATCGTCGAGGACATCCTCACGATCGACGACGAGGACCTGGGACACAACCTCGGACCTCTATGGGACCACCTCCTCCATGCCAGGGCGGGGGAGGAGATGAGGCTGAGAGCTCGAGGGCTTCTCGAGGCTAGCTGCTGTAGAGGGTAGATTGTATTATTATATATATTTTTGAGGGGATTGAGTATGCCAGGGTTTTGATTGTGGCATACCAATCCAGATGATGTACATAATTGATTGAGATATATAGATTATATTTTTGATGATATGACTTGTGTATATGTTGTATAATGCTTTAATTTTGAATTTGTGATTAATTATTTATGTAATTATGTCGTTGGAAAGAAAATATTTATGCCATGCTATAGAATTGGAAATGAAATAATTTGATGTAAATAAATTGGTTGTTTTGTGGTGTGTTTTGATGAAAAATAAAAGGGACTTCTAACAATAATTTCAAAGGACATTGTCGTTGGTATAGACCATTTCATGGAGTCGCCGCTCACTAGGTCGTCAAGCTAATCCCAGGATAGAAATATTGTTAAAAGTAAAAGAGTGCTTAAGAGACTGTCTTAAGACTTTGTGTTGTGATGATGGAAGTGATGATGGTGATGATTTGTTTTCAGATTTTCATAAAAAATATTATGCATGACATATTAAAGAAATATGATTTTGCTAGGCATAAATTCCTAAGTGTGATAAAATTTTTGAATAAGTCCCTAGGAACTATACCATCATTGCAAAATTGAATGTTGACATAATGACATGAAATAGAATAAGTGTTCGTTCTTTTTAAAGCTCAATTGTGTAACATAATGATGTAAGTCATATGTTTTTATGAATTTTTTAAAATAAATGGGAAAATAAAATTAGAACAATGGTTTGCGCTAGGCATAGAATTATAGGTATAGACTTATACCATCATCGCGAAATCCAAAGAAGAAATTGATATTTTAGTTTTATTG